>OX451737.1:1291208777-1291808777 GCA_948472305.1 Vicia faba
CCTCGGAGACTGAATTCTGACAAGCATTTCCTCGGAGACTGAACTCAGATTAAATCAGAGACTGAGTTCCGACAAGCATTTCCTCAGAGACTGAATTATGACAAGCATTTCCTTGGAGACTGAACTCATATTAAATCGAGCGTAGATTTATTCTGATACTTCTTCCAATTAAAGTCGGGCATAAATATCTTCTGGCTCAAATTAAATTGATCATAGATTTATTCTGATACTTTTTCCAGTTGAAGACAGGTGTAGACATCTTCTCGCTTAAATTAAATCGAGCGTAGATTTATTCTGATAATTCTTCCAGTTGAAGTCGGACAGAGACATCTTCTGGCTTTGTTTAAATCGAGCATAGATTTATTCTGATACTTCTTCCTGTTAAAGACATGCGTAGACATCTTTTGGCTCAAATTGAGTCGGGCATAAATTTATTCTGATACTTCTTCCACTTGAAGACGGGCGTAGACATCTTCTGGCTCAGATTAAATCGAGCGTAGATTTATTCTGATACTTCTTCTAGCTGAAGACGGGCGTAGACATCTTTTGGCTCAGATTTAATCGAGCATAGATTTATTCTGATACTTCTTCCAAGACAAAGTTGACCGTAGACCTAGTTTGATTCCTATCAAAGGTTATTTTGGATGGCATCTATAAGCCCATCTCCGATGACTCTCTTTTACCTCTCCAAATGGAATCTTTAAGCCCATTCCTGATATAATCAACCAACAGTGTTACTTCGTGCACCCGCGAGTGCAAATTTCTGGGCACTTAAGTGTTCAATCATCTTCTACCTTCAAGTCACGAATGGCGAGCATGCCAATATAACTCTTCAAGTTTAAGAAGATTGAACAGGGGCAGCTGTTGTACCCTAAAATTTCCCCTCCCATTTTTTCTTCAAGACATGCTCACAAAGGTCTCAAGTACTCAAAGCTACTTAAGAGTTAACCAGTCAAACCTCCTCCTAAGCAAGGGATCTACAACTAGGGTTTTGACTTCCTCAAGGAAGTTTGGGTTGAAAGGGTATCAAATGATTTTCATGGTTCATCATAGGTCTTCAACAATGTACATGTCAAGTTTTAAGTCTTGCATCACAAGTTTTCTCAGTCAATAACCCAAATGATTGAAAGTCAACTATATTGGGTAAAAAGTCAACTATGGTCAACATTCAGTCAAACTTCAATATTTTTGGTCAACATAAACATTTTGAAGTGATATTCATCATTTGATCAAGGGTTAATCATGACTCCTCAAGGAAATCCCTCAAATCATCAAAAGTCAGAAGTTGCCAAATTAGGGTTTCCTTAGGAAAAGTCAACTGAACTTTGACCAAGCATAACTTTCACATGCTTCATCAACTTTTCCCCTACCAAAGTGCATTTTGAAGGAAATTCAATTCTCTACAACTTTGTATCTTTATGCTCAAATTCAAAAAGTGCTTCATTTGAGAGATATGAGCCCATACATTATAGGTCATTTCAAAAGTCAACAAAAAGACACTTTTTGTCACGGCAACTTACATCAAGATAAATTCTCTAAATGTAAAAATGATCAAAAGATAAATTTAAGAGGACATCTTGATATTTCCAAAGAGTTCAAGATCATCTTCAAAAGATGAAAATTGAGAGAGTTATGACCATTGCAAATTAGGAAATTTTGGTAAAATGCATGAAATGCAAAGTTAGCAAACTTGAAATTCTATACTAATGGGCCTAACTTTTGATGTTCAAACATGTCCAAAATGTGTTAGAAGACCTCTAAATCCATTCATATATATTTTATGATTTTTATTTTTTTATTTGAATTTTTATTCATTTAAATGCAAGTAAATCAAATAAAATATAAAATCATTGGGCCAAGGCGCATGGGCTTTTGATTTCAATCACATGGAGGCCCAAGAACACATGACAAACATGCCAAAACCGTGAAAACATGTTAGGAACAAGAATCTTCATGTTTGGAATGTTTTTTTAACAATTTTTGAAGGATTTCAATGTGTTTTTTGGCAATGAATTGTGACATGATGGTACAAGATTCTTGTCTTGTTCTTGTTCCATTTCATTCCTCTACAAATACTCAAGCCCTCACACTATAATAGAGCACAAAATTTTCCTCTCAAGAACACACTCCAAATTTCTCAAATTTTGTCAAAACTAGCGCAAATACAAACCCCTATTTCCGACCACTCTCAAGCGGTTCCAAGCATTCCATCACACTCCTGAAGGTCCCAGGAGCATGTTCCAATCCTTACTCACGCTCAAGAGATCCTAGGACGTTCCAACCAAGTGTCCCCGGCTTGGTAATGTTCTTTAATCTCAAACTTTTCATCCATGCTATATAAATTAATTATGAGCATATATATGTGTTTCTAATGATGTCTGGAATCGTTTGGAACCATCATTATTTTGAGATTTGGTTTCGAAAAAACAATCCACCATTGTTAGGGCAACGTTTTGATGAAGCTTCAGATCCATAGCTGAGGTCACTTTTAGACTAAACTAACATCACCACCAGATTCGCATGGTCCAAATTAGTGGATCTGAGTGGTTTAGTTTTGTTATTTGAATCTTTTTATCAATAATCAATTTTAACATATTTTTTATTAAATTTAATTCACATTTTTATTTATTAAAATTAATTAGAAACAGGTTGGTTTTAATTATATAATTAACACCAAACTATTTTCCATATGAAATTCTGGTATCAGATATGTGATGTCGAAAGAGATGTCACAACACAAATATTTGTTTGCAAGTAAGGTGCAATAAAATCAAAAGCAGTAAAAACACAAGAGATTATTCACCCAGTTCAGTATACAACAACACCTACTCTGGGGGTTACCAAGCCAGTGACAAGTTCGCTAAATAGTATCAATTCATAGACCCTCAGTAAACAACCAGTTTACGATATAATCACTTAATCACTACCCAAGCTAAACTTCTACCAAATAATCACCTAGGTATGAGGCCATCCTTAAATCCCTTCAATCACTTACAAAATTAATAAGTTTGGAACACTTCAATCATTCAATGCTTAAAAGATTATGAATGATACACAATTAACAACCCAAATAATAACTCAAGTACTTAAACTAATACTTAGAGTGTATTACAAATAAAAAGACTAAACTTATAATCAGAAAGAAAGTATTCTTCTTTAAAAATTGTTTATCTTTGAATAAGGTAGCGAGTCCTTATATATGCGCAGCTTTGGGCTTGGGCTTGAAAACAAATATTCAAATCTTTTAAATATTTCCATAAAAACAAGATAAGATATGATTATGCAACTTGAAAAATATTCCTCCATATTTTTCATAACCTGTAGTTCACAAATCCTGAGTTATAGAGTGCTGGAAATCAGGAAATAAAAGACTTAACTGATTTTGGGCGGAGATCAGTTCAGTAGGCAGATGTCAAGACATCTGCTTTGACATCATTCAAAACAGTTTTACTCCAAATGTTAAGACATTTAGAAAAACATTAAAAAGTCTTTATTTTACCAAAATTGCTACCAATAAACACTTACAAACTCCCCTTTGGAAAATTTTGGCTAAAACATTGTTAGGGTATATTATCAGAGAAGCAACACAATTATCAAAGCATTATCAGGGGAGCAGCAAGCAAGACAATCAAAACATACATTTAGTTAGCAGTTAGCTGTTAGCACATGCAGATGTCAAAACATTTTCTGGTACATGAGGCTCCCCCTCAACTATTGAGCTCCCCCTCAATCAATGGTCAGTGATTAACAGTTAGTCACTCACTCACTCACTTTCTCTCCCCCTTTTTAGTCATAATATGCCAAATAAAAGATGCAATCAAAGGAATATCAGTATTAGGGTACTGTTGGCTGAAGATTTTGATGACACAGTTCGAAACGAAGCAAGTTGGATGTTTCGTTGGAAAAAAAAGCAAGATGTTATCGTTCAGAATGGTAGAAGCAGTTCTTCGAACGAACATGTCAAAACTCGGAGCTTCGAGTGACAGTTGTGAAGATATATTTAAAAGAAGCCTCGAAGTGGTAATAAGACTGTTTTTAAGAAATGAGTTCGAAGCGAAGAGTGCCAAAACATTTGAAATTCAAACGCAAGCGGGATGTTTGAAATTTAAAAATATATGCGCTGGAGCATTCGAAGACGCGTGGAAGCTAGAGAGGAGCAGTGCTCTGCATGTTCTGAACGTGGCAGAATCTTATAGGCAAGACCGTTATGGTCGAAGTAGTATAAATAGAAGTCTTAGCGTTAGGATTTCGGGTGTCATATCTATTGTACATAATTCAGTAAACATTCAAAATACCACATGGCTAGGGAAACGAATGCTCGAACAATGTACGTATGATAACACCAAACATTTAAATTTAGTAAAACTATTTATCTTTTCCAGTTTGCCTTCCATTTTCATGTCAATGTCATTCATATACCTTTTCATTCAAAGTCATTTACTGATTTCTTGCATTTAAAAGCTTTCCTTCTATTTCAAATCCTTTACATTTCAGAAACTCTTTTACATTTCATGCTTTTATCTTCATGCTTTTGTCATTCGAATACCTTTTCATTCAAAGTCATTTACTGATTTCTTGCATTTAAACGCTTTCCTTCTATTTCAAATCCTTTACATTTCATAAACTCTTTTACATTTCATGCTTTTATCTTCATGCTTTTTTCATTCGAATACCTTTTCATTCAAAGTCATTTACTGATTTCTTGCATTTAAACGCTTTCCTTCTATTTCAAATCCTTTACATTTCAGAAACTCTTTTACATTTCATGCGTTTATACTTCAAAGTTATTTACTTGTTTCTTGCATTTTTATATTTCTTTGCAATCAAATCTTTATTCATGCAATTTAGTTTCACACGTCTTTACTTGATCATGTCATTAGATCCTTTTAATATGGTAATCGAAGTAAGTTGAACGTCTATAAAACATTCCAAATACAAATCCTAACTATGAATATCAGTTTTACAATTAGAACTATCCAAACGACCAATACCCCATAGGATCAATCTAGTCGATCCTGCAAGTTACCAGAGAGATTAAATAACAGTCATTAAGATTATTTGATAGTTTGGAGGACTAGCGGTTGTTTACCAGAAATCACTGTAAACAAATTGGCACACCCGGTGGGACCGTCATTGGTCGTTACGAAATTTAGAACAAAGTAATAATTGTTGAGACATAACTGTTGTACCCCAAAATTTGCCCTCCCATATTCTTCAAAGTTTTGACAAGCATCACCTCAAATGGTTCAAAGTCTACTCAAGGGCTACACAGTCAAGCACCCTCCTAAGCCAGTCAAATTAGGGTTTTGGTTCTTGCAAGGAAGTTGAGGTTTTCAAGGGCTCAATCAAGTCCCATATGCTCATATACATTGTCAAGCACCTACATGTCAAGTTTCAAGGCTCACAAGGTCAAGTTGCACAGTCAAAAACCCTAATTGCTCCACAATCAACTGTAGGGCTAAAATGGTCATTGGGCAGTCAAAAGTCAAAATTTTTGGTCAACATCTTATTTTGAAGCCACAATCATCATTTGGTCAAATCTTGACCATGATTTCACAAGAGTGGCTCAAAAATCATCAAGGTGTCAAAAGTTTCTATTTTTGGACAGCTGAAAAGTCAACTGTAACTTGACCAAGACATAACTTTTTCATGGTTCATCAGAAAAATCACATCCAATGCTCATTTTGAAGGGGATGACATTTCCTAAAACTCATCTTCACATTCCAAGTCCAAGAAATGCTCTCACAAAAAGTTATCAATTTCAACATTATAGGTCATTTTCAAAAGTCAACAAAAAGGCATTTTAAGTCAAAAACCATAACTTGAGATTGGTAACTCAAAATAATATGGGACCAAAGGCATTGGTTAGAGGACTTCAAGACCTTTCCAAAACGTCCAAGAACATGTTCATATGATCAAAATTGAGCAAGATATGCATTGGAGAAGTTGGGAAATTTTTGTGAAATGGCCAAAGTCAACTATCCTTGAAACCTCAATTTTTGACAAAAGGGCCCACTTTTTTCCACTTGGTTCAGCCTTGTCATGCCACCCACGTGTCCCATGACCCATTACAAGACCAAACATTTATTTTTTCATTTTTATTTAATTTTTATGGATTTAATTCACTTTAATCCATAATAATTCAAATAAAAATAAAAAAATGAGTTAAATGGTATCTTTGAGTTTTGAATGACTTTTATATGTCATTAATCACATACCAAATTCGTGCCAAGCCTATTATGAGCATGAAATTCAAATTTTGAACAAAAATGGCAAGTTGTTTTAATGGTGGTTATGGAGAAATCCAAAACATCATGGCAAGGGTTAAAGGCTCATAATATTGCTTGATTCTCATTCAGAGACATATATGCAAGCCTCTCATACATCAGACACGACCTAGAAACCTCTGAGACAGCAAAACCAAATTCAAAAATTCCAAAGAAAAGTCACAAACTGAAATCCATATTCCAGCATTATTCAAACCTTTCTTTTGATCCAAACACATTCCCAACATTGCCAGGAACCTATTGCAAGCATAAACAAGTCCTAACACTCAAGAACTCGTGCTACACAGTCATACGATTCACCTTCTTTTTTCAAAATCACAATCATCAATTCATGCGTTTTTAACATTTTTCATTGATTGTATTATGTTCACAGGACCCATACGAAGCTTTCTATATAATTTAATTTGATTATGATGCTCTAAAATGAAAGTTGCCATTGTTAAGTTCTAGGGTTTCAGAGCTTTCGAATTGGGGCTTTGCACACGCTGTAAAATTAACCCTCCAAACACCCATGGTTGAAATCAGCGTGAGGAGACGAACATGTTGGACACCTCGCGCCCTTTTTATGTTCACTATATAGCTAATCGCTATTTTCCACAGTTTTGCATTGTGGGGGTTAAAAACCCCCGCTATCTTATTTCTATTTTGCAGATAAAACGAAGACAATGATGAGGTGTCCATGCCTGGCAGGTTGATTCAAATAAACGCGCGAATTTTTTGATTTCCAGAATAACGTTTGTTTTTCATATTTAATTTTCTTTGTTTGTTATGTTAACAAAAACACTCAAGTGGCCCAGTGGAAGGTGGCGTGGCGTGAAACCATTGGGACCTGGGTTCGATTCCCAGGTCCCCCAAATGCTTATTTCCATTTTTTCTCACATACTTGTGTGCAGGCAACGTGAAGCAACTCACCATAAACCTCATATCCAACGCGCCAAGTGTCCCTCAGAAGCTGATCCAAAGGCCAAGAGAGGGAGCACACCATACTCCTGGTCAGCCAGCGCCCCACTCAATCCAGAAAGTCAACGGGCTTTGTGCTTAATGGGCCTGAATTCCAGAATCAAACATCCATTTCTGGCCCACACCTCCCTTTGGTTTTGTTATTTCTCTTTATCTCTTTATTTTTCTTTTCTTTTATAACCTTTTCTTATTATTAATTATTAGTATTATTAACTTAGTTAATCTTTTATAAAAAATCAAAAAAAGAACTAATATTATTATTATTATTAGTTTCATTTTATTTTGTAAATAAATACTAATAAATTGAATTAGTTTTAATTAGGCAACTTTAACCTTTTTTTTTTCTTAATAATTAAACAATTTAGAATTAGGTTAGCTTTTAATTTTATTGCCTTTTATTTTATTTCATTAAAAATATAAAAACACAAAAAATATTTTCTTTTAATAAATTAATTAATTAGTAATTAGGCTTTATTTAATTAATTGCATGAAATTCAAAAAAGGACAAAAAATTCATTTCTTTTCTTAAAAGGGTCAAAACCCTTAGGACGTTCCCGATTTAATTCTTTCGCGCGCACTTATTTTATTCTGATTATTATGTAACTGTTTCCGGATATGTAATAGTAATTAGGTTTACCGCTTTATTTAATTTCTCGCACTTTATTTTACAAAACGGGTCTTTGTTTTTTGGCGATGTATAGACCCGCGCCTTGTAATAGCGTAGAATTTATCTTTCTGCAATTTATTTTCCGCATTCCTAACTGTTAAATGCATGAAAGAATGTATGTAAATAAAATTAATCCGTAGCTCACAAATAACATGTACAAAGACAATTAACTGGAAAAAAAAACACACAAAGCACATGCCACTCCTAGGGTACGCTTCACTCGTTGCCTCGAAACGTGGTCATCAAGTATAGGACATCTTAGAGGTCACCCTTTGTCTAAAGATCCAGTTGCCTCAAAACGGTTGCCTCGGATAAAAGGATCTAGGACATTAGGGTTACTTCTAAGGTATCCTACCATTGCTTCGGTGACCACACTGTCCCGATAATCGAATTGACCCGAACAACTCCAATGATGGTGCTACCTACCTCTCAATGGTGGGATAGCACTATCTAAAGGACTCTAACACAGCTTAATTCCTTAGGGTAGGTAGATGACTCATGGGTACTTGCTCTTTTCAAACAAACAAAAACAACTTTTCACACCTCACACTTTCAAAAGGTTTTCAAACAAATTTTTCATACACTCTTGAGGACTGATACAAGAGTTACTTAGAAATCTTTCAAACGAAACTTTCTCAAAACCCACACACACTTGAAAAGCAAACAATTTTTGAAAACATAAGAGCAAGTACCTAAGAGCCCATGGATAACCATGGATAGAAAGGGTGCTAACACCTTCCCTTTCTATAAATCTACCTCCCGAACCGAGAAACATTCTCGAATAAGGAATTTTGCTGTGCTTTTGTCCTTTCCATGTTGGAGAACATAAAAGACGGTGGCGACTCTTGCTTACCGCGACATTTCGCGAAACCAGCTTAAAAACAGTCAGTTCTATTTCCACCGATCACAGAACTGGCGACTCTGCTGGGGATAATAAAAGTGAGGTGTACCTTAGGATTAGATCATACTTATGTTTTCAATTGCTTTGCTTTGATTGCTTTATATTTGTGGGCTTTGCATCGGAGTTTCATAGATCCTAACCCGGATCTGGGGATACCCTTTTAGGTAGCATAAGCTGTGAGGGACCTGTCTGGCGTAGACCGACACGGGTGAAGCAGTGGCTACATTGGTGTGGCACCTTGGTCTGTACCGATATCCCTTGTGTTGCAACGAGGAGAATATGGGTCTTCTGAGGAGTCATTAAGCACCAACTAACCTTAGAACCCTAATGTGACCCAACTTGGCCATAGAACAGTAGCAGTATGCTACACCCATTGAGGCTAAACTCTCGCGATGGTTCTGGCCACAAGAAAAGATTGCGATGCTGGAGTTATGACCGATTGAGGGTAGTCAGTGATATGGGGATCCCCTAGAACCCGGTTACTTTTGATAGGACAGGTCTTAACCAACGAAACTGAAAAAGGGTAGTACCTGAACTTCATGCTGGCTTAAACTCTAAGGGTTGTCTGGTGTGACTTGTGTGCCTTATCATGTTTGCCTTTGTGAATACTTGTGGTGTGCTTTACCATAACATCATACCATCATATCATTGCATGCATCCTGCATAAGGACTGACCTATTTCAAAGACAAGAGGGTTTCACCTTTGCTCTGTTTTGTAGGACATCATGATGCCTGTGCGAAGGAACACTATCCGGCTCAACTTTGTTCACCCACCTGATTTTCTTAAAGAGTTGGTTGACAGAATTCCAAACACTGCTTCCTTCATCCAGAGGCATGATTCTCTTCTCGGTTTAGTCACTTCAAAGTGGGACCAACAACTGATGAGTGTCTTGACCCAGTTTTATGATCCCTTGTACAATTGCTTCACCTTTCAAGACTTCCAGATGGTCCCTACCCTGGAAGAATTTTCTGATTTGCTTGGTATCCCTATCTTGGATCAGACCCCATTCACTGGTTGGGAAAAGGCTCTTAGACTTGAGGAGATTGCAGAAGCCCTTCCTTTGACCAACAAGGAGGTAATGGACAACTGGGTGACTAGAAGCGGAGTTAAGGGCTTCTTGGCTAAGTTTCTGATTGGTAAAGCTAACAGTTTCTGGAATGACTTAGACTTCAGGGCGTACGAGGACATTCTAGCTCTCTTAATCTATGGTCTAGTATTGTTTCCAAATCCTGATAACTTTGTCAATATCAATGCCATAAGGATCTTCATGTCTCGGAACCCTGTACCCACTCTCTTGGGTGATATCCTGCAACAACTCTATGCTCGTACTGCCCAAAGACGAGGAACCCTGTGGTGTTGTACTCCTTTGTTAGTGAGGTGGTTTATTTCACACCTCCCCAAGTTCGTGCTGAAGAACCAAGAAGGAAGAGGCTGGGCTCATAGGTTAATGTCTCTCACTGATAATGACATCATTTGGACTCTGAGAGGTTTAGATGAGGTGGCTGTTATTGATCGTTGCGGAGAGTATCCTAATGTTCCATTGATCGGTACCCAGGGAGGAATCTTTTATAATCCATGTTTAGCTCTCCGTCAATTTGGAAGAGCCAGAAGAGCAGGGCCTCATGAGATGTTGGTACCTCACATCAGTTTTGAGTTTCAGGTAGATAGTGACGAACTGCGCCGTAGATTCATCAAAGCTTGGGACAGAATTCACAAAGCTGACCCACATGAGTTGGGACCGAAGACTTCTCTACCAATGGAACCCTATTACAGATGGGTCCGCATCCGTGCTCAGAAGTTAGATATGCCATATGAAGCTGTCAGGCCTGTCATTCTTGAAATTCCTGATGGAGACGGGGTTCCTCCAACCATACTCCCTCCTCAGATACCCACTAATGTTGATACCCTAAAGAGGTCTTGGGCGCAACTACAGGAAGAGCGGGATTATTATTGGGAAAAGTTCAACGAATAGGAACAGAAGATCCAGAAGCTGACCAAGCAATTGGAGAACGAGCGGATCATGAATGACTACATCCGTACTGAGAAGAGGAGGCCATGGGAGCACTGATGGGCTTTGGATGTTTCCTTTACAGCTTTTATTTCCTTTTCAGTATTTTCATTCCTGTAACGCCTAAGGGCAATTTGTTGAACAATTTAAATTCCAAAGTTTAAATCTAATAAAGTGTGTTCCTTTTGTCTACAAAGTTGATTCCCGATTGTCTTTGAAAACATAATTCATACGCATTTCATTCATCATATGCATCGCAGGTACCCTTTTTCTATAGGTTGCTTAATCTTCTTCGCTGTTTATTTAAGCACTCAATCATCATGAATCCTGAACCAACTACCGAACAAGCTATCAAGGCCCTCCAGGCCCAGAATGCCCAGTTCCAGGAGATGGTCATGAACTTGGCCCAGGGACAACAGGAGTTGAAGGCTTTGCTCCTGAAGAAGAAGAAGAAGAGGACTGTGTTGTTCAACACTGGACGCAGACTCGGGAATACACTATAGAATGAAGTTGAGAGGACTACTCCATCTGTTGGGGAAGGCAGTCACCAAGGGAGAGAGGTTCCTAGTCCTGTGGTCTCTGACACCGAGACAGACTTCAATGATGAACAGTACCCTCCTGCTGAGGACAGGTACAAACAGCTGGAGGACAGGTTAAATGCTATGGAGATTCAACGTGTGCCTGGGTTGGATTTTGGAGACTTAGGTTTATCTTCTGGGGTGGTGATCCCACACAAGTTCAAGGCACCTGCCTTTGTGAAGTACGACGGGGCTTCTTGTCCTAAGATGCACCTCCGCTCTTACGTAAGGAAGATCCAGCCTTACACTGCAGACAAGAACTTATGGATCCATTTCTTCCAGGAGAGTCTTTCAGGGACTCATCTCGAATGGTTCTATCAGTTGGATGGAACCAACATTCGTAACTGGGAGGATTTGGCTACTGCTTTTTATAAGCAGTATCAATATAATTTCGACCTCGCTCCCACGCGTACCCAACTCTAGGGCATGTCACTGGGAATGGGTGAAGGTTTTAAGGAGTACGCACAGAAGTGGAGAGATCTGGATGGCAGGGTGCAGCCACCGTTGACGGATCGTGAACTAGTGGACATGTTCTTGGGGACCCTATCTGGTCCATTCTTCAACCATCTCATTGGTAATTCCTCTGCTGGGTTTACAGACCTGATCCTGACTGGTGAGAGGATCGAAGCTCGTATCAAATCGGGGAAGATACAGAAGGGTGCCTCCTTAAATACTGAAAAGAAGCCCTTCAAGAAGGAAGCTAGTGCTGTGTATGGTCCCAGAAGGCAGAATAAACCAGAACGCCGCCAAGCTGTCAACGCGGTGGTAATTTCAAAGCCTGCTGCTGCCCCTCAGCAGTACAACCAGCCAAGAGTTGAGAGGCCCAAAAGACAGTATACTCGTCTCATCATGACCCTCTCTCAGATATTACCGCAACTGCTGTCAACCAGCCTGGTAACTGTCAAGGAAGCTCCGAAGGTGGTAAGCACAACATCTCCGAAGTACAACCCCAACGCCCGTTGCGCTTATCACTTTGATAGCCCGGGGCATAACACAGATGACTGTTGGGCTCTGAGGAATAAGGTTCAAGACCTTATTGATGGTAAAGAGGTTCAGTTCGAGGCACCCAAGAAGCCTAATGTGGTGACAGCTCCCATGCCCAACCATGGAGTAAATGCTATCAGGGTTGAAGATGAAGTGGAAGAATCCGAATTCGACAGCTGGATCTACCCAACGACTGAAGATGGACCAAGAAACTGGACTGCAAAAGACTCTATGCCTGTTACTTTTATCAATCAGTAATGAACTTTTTTGTTTTAAAGATGTAACAAACAATATTACTAAACTCTATGGCCCGGTGTCTTACCCGGGGCACCATGGTTTTATTTGTGAGGGCTTTTGTGTGTCACTTCCATATATCATGAATAAAAGCATTGGACGTTTTTCACATTTCAAATCTTGCGCTCCCTTTCTTTCTTTATATATTGCAAAATAGCTATATTTACACACACTCACTTATACAGGTTCCAATCCACTCTGGATCTCACTGGTAACGACTCTACTACTGCCAGTTATGACTTCGAAAATCCGATCAACTTAGCCGAAGATGAAGGTGAAGATGATTGTGAAGTGCCTGGTGAGCTTGCAAGACTGTTACTCCAGGAAGAGAGGGCCATTCAACCACATGAAGAGCCAGTGGAAATGGTAAATCTGGGTACTGAGACAGACAGAAAGGAAGTCAAGATTGGCGCCAATCTAGAGGCCAGTGTAAAACAACGGTTGATTCATATGCTGCATGACTACATGGAAATCTTTTCCTGGTCTTACGAAGACAGGCCTGGGTTGGATACCGACATTGTGGTTCATCATTTGCCTACCAAGGAAGACTACCCGCCAGTAAAACAGAAGGTCCGCCGTATGCGTCCAGAGATGTCTGAGAAAATCAAGGCTGAGGTTATGAAACAATTTGATGTCGGGTTTCTAGCAGTGACTTCTTACCCTCAGTGGGTTGCCAACGTGGTTCCAGTGCCAAAGAAAGATGGTAAGGTCAGAATGTGTGTTGATTATAGGGATTTGAACAGGGCAAGCCCCAAGGATGACTTACCCCTACCACATATCGACGTTCTGGTTGACAACACTGCTCAGCATAAAGTATTCTCCTTCATGGACGGGTTCTCCGGTTACAATCAAATCAAGATGGCTCCTGAAGACATGGAGAAGACCACTTTTGTTACTCAGTGGGGCACCTTTTGCTATAAGGTCATGCCTTTTGGGTTGAAAAATGCTGGGGCAACCTACCAACGTGCCATGGTTGCTTTGTTTCATGACATGATCCATCATGAGATCAAAGTATATGTCGACGATATGATTGCAAGGTCCCAAACTGAGGAGGAACACCTTGAACATCTACAGAAGCTGTTTGACCGTCTGAAGTTGTACAAGCTGAGGTTGAACCCAAACAAGTGCACCTTCGGGGTAAGATCTGGAAAATTGCTAGGCTTCGTCGTAAGCGACAAAGGTATTCAAGTGGACCCTGCCAAGGTGAAAGCCATACAAGAGATGCCAGCTCCCAAGACAGAGAAAGAAGTCAGAGGCTTTCTAGGACGGCTGAACTACATTGCCCGATTCATCTCACATCTAACTGCTACCTGTGAACCAATCTTCAAACTACTGAAGAAAGATCAAGTAGTACGTTGGAACGATGAATGCCAGGCCGCTTTCGAAAGAATCAAAGAGTATCTCCAAGAATCACCCATTCTTATGCCACCGGTTGAAGGGAGACCTCTGATACTATACTTGACAGTACTTGACAACTCAATGGGGTGTGTGATGGGGCAGCATGACGAGTCTGGCCGAAAAGAGCATGCTATTTATTACCTTAGCAAAAAGTTTACCGACTGTGAGACCCGATACTCGCTACTCAAGAAAACTTGCTGCGCTTTGGTATGGGCTATTCGCCGACTGAGACAGTATATGTTGACTCACACTACTCTGTTGATTTCAAAAATGGATCCGATCAAGTACATCTTCGAAAAGCCTGCCTTGTCCGGAAGAATAGCAAGATGGCAGATGATCTTGACGGAATACGACATCCAGTACACGACTCAGAAAGCAATCAAGGGAAGTGTATTGGCAGACCATTTGGCACAGCAGGCAGTGGATGACTACCAGTCTATGAACTTTGAATTTCCAGACGAGAACATCATGGTAGTGACTGATTGTGAAGTACCTGGACCGGATGAAGGATCTGAGGAAGGATCCCGATGGTCTATGCACTTTGATGGAGCCTCAAACGCTTTGGGTAACGGTGTCAGCGCTGTGATCATATCCCCTAAAGGCACTCATACTCCACTCACTGCCCGACTATGTTTCAACGGCACCAACAACATGGCAGAGTATGAGGCATGCATCATGGGTCTTCAAGCTGCAATTGACTTAAGGATAAAGTTTCTGAGTGTCTTCGGAGATTCCGCTCTCGTGATCAACCAGATCAAAGGCGAGTGGGATATGAAACACCCAAATCTTATTCCTTACAAAGAGTATGTGTTGACGTTGGTCCCCCATTTCACGGAGATAACTTTTGAACACTTCCCAAGAGAGGAGAATAAGTTGGCGGACACGTTAGCTACGATGTCTTCCATGTTCAAAGTCAAATGGGACAACGAGGCTCCTCGGATCATTATCTGGAAACTGGATGAACCTGCACATTGCTGTGACCTTGAGGCTGAAGAGGTAACTGAAAAACCTTGGTATCATGAAGTGAAGAGGTACCTTGAAACTCAAGAATACTCCGAAGGCGCATCTGTCAATGACAAAAAGTTCCTAAGAAGGTTCGCTGCAAAGTTCTTCCTCCGCAATGGCATTCTCTACAAGCGAAACCATGATTCAACCTTACTGCGTTGTGTGGATAAGACTGAAGCAGAAAGGATCATGGCAGAGCTACATGAAGGTACCTTCGGAACACACTCCAGTGGACATACTATGGCAAAGAAAATCCTTCGGGCAGGATATTTCTGGTCCACAATGGAAGCTGATTGTTATCAACACTCTCGGACATGTCATAAATGCCAGATCTATGCTGATAAGGTGCACGTTCCTCCAGTTCCTCTGAATGTCTTGACAGCACCTTGGCCTTTTGCAATGTGGGGCATTGATATGATCGGCGAGATCAGACCTACGGCATCCAACGGGCATCGCTTCATCCTGGTAGCAATTGATTACTTCACAAAGTGGGTTGAAGATGCTTCCTATGCTACCATAACCAAGAACGTCATGGCACGGTTCATTCGGCACAACTTGATCTGCCGATACGGTGTACCTGAGAGGATCATTACGGACAATGGTACCAATCTTAACAATAAGATGATCACTGAGCTCTGCGAGCAATTCAAGATACAGCACCACAACTCTTCTCCCTACCGGCCGAAGATGAATGGGGCTGTCGAAGCAGCTAATAAGAATATCAAGAAGATTGTGCAGAAGATGACAGTGATGTATAAAGATTGGCACGAGATGTTACCGTTTGCTCTTCATGGGTACCGTACCTCAGCAAGGACGTCAACCGGGGAAACACCCTTTTCCTTGGTCTATGGCATGGAGGCAGTCTTGCCTATTGAAGTCCAGATACCCTCTCTCCGGATAATGAAGGATGCAGATCTGAGCGAAGATGACTGGATCCAGACTCGACTTGATCAATTAAACCTAATCAACGAAAAGAGACTCACCGCTATTTGTCATGGTCAGACGTACCAAAAACGGATGATCAAGGCATTTAACAAGAAAGTCAGACGACAAGAGTATCATGTCGGAGACCTGGTAATCAAGCGCATCATTCTTCCTTAAAGTGATCCCAGGGGCAAATGGACTCCTACGTATGAAGGGCCATTTGTGGTTAAACATGTCTTCTCAGGAGGAGCCATGATTCTAACCACCATGGATGGTGACGACCTTCCTCACCCCGCCAATGCAGACATAGTAAAAAGATACTACGCATGAACAAAAGACCCGCTAGGTTGACACACCTAGGCAAAATAAGCGCTTCCCGGCGAACCAAAAGGGTTCGAGCAAAAATAAGGGATGAAATGAAAAAAAATCTGTACACTCGACAAGTCGAAAACCTGAAAAGGCGGCTTGGGCAAAAATGGGTATCCCGGTGGACTGAAAACCCGAAAGGGCGGTCCAGGCAGAAGTTAGGGATAAGCGTAATACTATATCTCATTGGATCACCTTGCATCCAGAATTCGGTATCAACTATCAGGTTCATACGGCATCGATCAGTCAACTTCATCTTCAACTAAGCAGCAAAGTGATGAGACACTTGAAGACATAAAGGCGATAGCAGAGTGGGAACCCAGTGGGACTTTTTCACATAGCTGTTTTGTTTTCCTTTTCAAAAAAAATTGTTGTATAAACTCTATCGTTCGGCGGCGTTCTCTTACTAGGACGTCAGCCTCTTGTACATAAACGCCTATTTACAGGCCAATTCAAAAATCAATACAAATTCACTTTTTCAGACAAATTGCCAATTGTTTTTCTTTTTTGTTTTGTTTTGCAAAGAACGTCCAATGTTCAATTGTGATATATGCATTTGACACTAATTGCTAAATCATAAATATTTGCATGCGAAACAAAGGATTAATTACAGGTGACTTCAGAAACAGGGGCAATAATGAGCTGTCTAAGCGGTCTAGTTGCTCCGTCCACCAAGGTACCAAGGTAAGTTCAGCTGAAGAATGTAACCAGGATACCTTCATTCCCCCCAGAGTAAGACCAATCAGCAATATTCTCCCCGAGCAGAGTTGGTCTCCCATCAGTCCTGACAAGGCACAATATTTCCAGCAAGTCAGTGACACTCTCCCCAAGCAGAGTTAGCCTACTATCAGCCTCGAAGAAGCTGGGTCTCCCCAGAAAATCTCAACATTCCCCAGCGGAGTATACAGATATTCCTAAACAAGCATCCCTGATAGTCTTGATCTAAGATTGTTCCCCGGCGGAATACCAGACACCCTAGTGGAACCATTCCCCAGTACAGTCCAAAGTCTCCCCAGGAGAGTTGAATCAATCTCCCCAGTAGGAAGCTTATCCCCAGTAGATTATGGAAGCTTATCCCCTGCAGAGCACGAATGCGTCTCCCCGGCTTTATTCAAAGGTTATTCCCTACCAGGGTATAACTGGGTTATCCTCAGCTAAAAACCACAGAAAGACCGTCCTCGGCGAAGTTCTTCCTATCCCCCAGCGGAGTTCATCAAATCTTCCAACATAACTCATCAACAGTATCCCAGCGGAGTTATCATCAAACCTCAGCGAAGTATCTCCTCTTCACAGAGTACTCCCCGCAGAGTAATCTCTCCAATAAGTTTATTCCTCAACGGAGTCATCTTCTCCTACCGGTTTATTCTTGCAACCATCATCCCCAGCAGAGACGAAGAACTCTACTCTTCAACATCAGCCCAGGATTTGACTTCCCGGCATCCATCAAGGATTTATTTTCCTAGACAAAAATACATTCATAAACATCACATCTTAATACATTATAGCATGCACATACACATCATGAACATACAATCTCATTTATTTTGAGAACATCACGCATTTCATATATCATGACATTGCATACAACTAATGTTTTACCTTTTCAGGAAAAAGGTCAATACAAAGATGATTACTATCAACTGTCGCAATTCCAGATTCGATTCCTGTATCCATCCAGGGCATGTCTGAAGAGTTTGAAGATTCGATTCCTGTATCCAGCCAGGGCATATCTGTTGACGACTAATTCCATATTCGATTCCTGTATCCAGCCAGGGCATGTATGAAGAGTTTGAAGATTCGATTCCTATATCCAGCCAGGGCATATCTGTTGACGACTAATTCCAGATTCGATTCCTGTATCCAGCCAGGGCACGTCTGAAGAGTTTGAAGATTCGATTCCTGTATCTACCCAGGGCATATCTGTTGACGACTAATTCCAGATTCGATTCCTGTATCCAGCCAGGGCACGTCTGAAGAGTTTGAAGATTCGATTCCTGTATCTAGCCAGGGCATATCTGTTGACGAATAATTCCAGATTCGATTCCTGTATCCAGCCAGGGCACGTTTGAAGAGTTTGAAGATTCGATTCCTGTATCCAGCCAGGGCATATCTGTTGACAACTAATTCCAGATTTGATTCCTGTATCCAGCCAGGGCATGTCTGAAGAGTTTGAAGATTCGATTCCTGTATCCAGCCAGGGCATATCTGTTGACGACTAATTCCAGATTCGATTCCTGTATCCAGCCAGGGCACGTCTGAAGAGTTTGAAGATTCGATTCCTGTATCCAGCCAGGGCATATCTGTTGACGACTATTTCTAGATTCGATTCCTGTATCCAGCCAGGGCATATCTGAAGAGTTTGAAGATTCGATTCCTGTATCCAGCCAGGGCATATCTATTGACGACTATTTCCAGATTCGATTCTTGTATCCAGCCAGGGCACGTCTGAAGAGTTTGAAGATTCAATTCCTGTATCCAGCCAGGGCATATCTGTTGACGACTAATTCCAGATTCGATTCCTGTATCCAGCCAGGGCACGTCTGAAGAGTTTGAAGATTCAATTCCTGTATCTAGCCAGGGCATATCTGTTGACGACTAATTCCAGATTCGATTCATGTATCCAGCCAGGGCACGTATGAAGAGTTTGAAGATTCGATTCCTGTATCCAGCCAGGGCATATCTGTTGACAACTAATTCCAGATTCGATTCCTGTATCCAGCCAGGGCATGTCTGAAGAGTTTGAATATTCGATTCCTGTATCCAGCCAGGGCATATCTGTTGACGACTAATTCCAGATTCGATTCATGTATCCAGCCGGGGCACGTCTGAAGAGTTTGAAGATTCGATTCCTCTATCCAGCCAGGGCATATCTGTTGACAACTAATTCCAGATTCGATTCCTGTATCCAGCCAGGGCATGTCTGAAGAGTTTGAAGATTCGATTCCTGTATCCAGCCAGGGCATATCTATTGACGACTAATTCCAGATTCAATTCCTGTATTCATCCAGGGCACGTCTGAAGAGTTTGAAGATTCGATTCCTGTATCCAGCCAGGGCATATCTGTTGACAACTAATTCCAGATTTGATTCCTGTATCCAGCCAGGGCATATCTGAAGAGTTTGAAGATTCGATTCCTGTATCCAGCCATGGCATATCTGTTGACGACTAATTCCAGATTCGATTCCTGTATCCAGCCAGGGCACGTCTGAAGAGTTTGAAGATTCGATTCCTGTATCTACCCAGGGCATATCTGTTGACGACTAATTCCAGATTCGATTCCTGTATCCAGCCAGGGCACGTCTGAAGAGTTTGAAGATTCGATTCCTGTATCTAGCCAGGGCATATCTGTTGACGACTAATTCCAGATTCGATTCCTGTACCCAGCCAGGGCACGTCTGAAGAGTTTGAAGATTCGATTCCTGTATCCTGCCAGGGCATATCTGTTGACAACTAATTCCAGATTCGATTCATGTATCCAGCCAGGGCATGTCTGAAGAGTTTGAAGATTCGATTCCTGTATCTAGCCAGGGCATATCTGTTGACGACTAATTCCAGATTCGATTCCTGTATCCATCCAGGGCACGTCAGAAGAGTTTGAAGATTCGATTCCTGTATCCAGCCAGGGCATATCTGTTGACAATTAATTCCAGATTCGATTCCTGTATCCAGCCAGAGCATGTCTGAAGAGTTTGAAGATTCGATTCCTGTATCCAGCCAGGGCATATCTATTGACGACTAATTCCAGATTCAATTCCTGTATTCATCCAGGGCACGTCTGAAGAGTTTGAAGATTCGATTCCTGTATCCAGCCAGGGCATATCTGTTGACGACTATTTCCAGATTTGATTCCTGTATCCATCCAGGGCATATCTGAAGAGTTTGAAGATTCGATTCCTGTATCCAGCCAGGGCATATCTGTTGACGACTATTTCCAGATTCGATTCCTGTATCCAGCCAGGGCACGTCTGAAGAGTTTGAAGATTCGATTCCTGTATCCAGCCAGGGCATATCTGTTGACGACTAATTCCAGATTCGATTCCTGTATCCATCCAGGGCATATCTATTGACAACTATTTCCAGATTCGATTCCTGTATCCAGCCAGGGCATATCTGTTGACAACTAATTCCAGATTCGATTCCTGTATCCAGCCAGGGCACGTCTGTAAAGAACCTTTTGAAGTTCCGGATTCAATTCCTATATCTAGCCAGGGCACATCTTTGAGCAACCAATTGTAGATTCGATACCTGTATCCAGCCAGGGCATGTCTGCATGAAGAGTTTGAAGATCAACCCCTGTAACAGGCCAGGTAATTATCTTTCTTTCTCAGGTACGCAAGTTCTCGCTAAGGAATCTCTTACGTGATCGACACCTCCGGATGGCATCTATAAGCCCATCTCCACAACTATCCATCACCTTTCGAAATGGCATCTATAAGCCCATTCCCGAAAAGGTTCTGTCACACTTCCAGATGGCATCTATAAGCCCATCCTCTTATCCACCATCTCTCCAAATGGCATCTGTAAGCCCATTCCCGACATCACACTACTGATACTCTACTATGTGAGTGCAAATTTCTGGGCACTTTAGTGTTCAATCATCTTCCACCTTCGGATCACGAAAGGCACACAAGCCAATCTACATCCTCAGGTCTAAGAAGATTGAACAGGGGCAACTGTTGTACCCCAAAATTTTCCCTCCCATATTCTTCAAAGTTTTGACAAGCATCACCTCAAATGGTTCAAAGTCTACTCAAGGGCTACACAGTCAAGCACCCTCCTAAGCCAGTCAAATTAGGGTTTTGGTTCTTGCAAGGAAGTTGAGGTTTTCAAGGGCTCAATCAAGTCCCATATGCTCATATACATTGTCAAGCACCTACATGTCGAGTTTCAAGGCTCACAAGGTCAAGTTGCATAGTCAAAAACCCTAATTGCTCCACAATCAACTGCAGGGGTAAAATGGTCATTTGGCAGTCAAAAGTCAAAAATTTTGGTCAACATCTTATTTTGAAGCCACAATCATCATTTGGTCAAATCTTGACCATGATTTCACAAGAATGGCTCAAAAATCATCAAGGTGTCAAAAGTTTCTATTTTTGGACAGCTGAAAAGTCAACTGTAACTTGACCAAGACATAACTTTTTCATGGTTCATCAGAAAAATCCCATCCAATGCTCATTTTGAAGGGGATGACATTTCCTACAACTCATCTTCACATTCCAAGTCCAAGAAATGCTCTCACAAAATGTTATCAATTTCAACATTATAGGTCATTTTCAAAAGTCAACAAAAAGGAATTTTAAGTCAAAGACCATAACTTGAGATTGGTAACTCAAAATGACATGAGACTAAAGGCATTGGTTAGAGGACTTCAAGACCTTTCCAAAATGTCCAAGAACATGTTCATATGATCGGAATTGAGCAAGATATGCATTGGAGAAGTTGGGAAATTTTTGTGAAATGGCCAAAGTCAACTATCCTTGAAACCTCAATTTTTGACAAAAGGGCCCACTTTTTTCCACTTGGTTCAGCCTTGTCATGCCACCCACGTGTCCCATGACCCATTACAAGACCAAACATTTATTTTTTCATTTTTATTTAATTTTTATGGATTTAATTCACTTTAATCCATAATAATTCAAATAAAAATAAAAAAATGAGTTAAATGGTATCTTTGAGTTTTGAATGACTTTTATATGTCATGAATCACATACCAAATTCGTGCCAAGCCTATTATGAGCATGAAATTCAAATTTTGAACAAAAATGGCAAGTTGTTTTAATGGTGGTTATGGAGAAATCCAAAACTTCATGGCAAGGGTTAAAGGCTCATAATATTGCTTGATTCTCATTCAGAGACATATATGCAAGCCTCTCATACATCAGACACGACCTAGAAACCTCTGAGACAGCAAAACCAAATTCAAAAATTCCAAAGAAAAGTCACAAACTGAAATCCATATTCCAGCATAATTCAAACCTTTCTTTTGATCCAAACACATTCCCAGCATTGCCAGGAACCTATTGCAAGCATAAACAAGTCCTAACACTCAAGAACTCGTGCTACACAGTCATACAGTTCACCTTCTTTTTTCAAAATCACAATCATCAATTCATGCGTTTTTAACATTTTTCATTGATTGTATTATGTTCACAGGACCCATACGAAGCTTTCTATATAATTTAATTTGATTATGATGCTCTAAAAGGAAAGTTGCCATTGTTAAGTTCTAGGGTTTCAGAGCTTTCGAATTGGGGATTTGCACATGCTGTAAAATTAACCCTCCAAACACCCATGGTTGAAATCAGCGTGAGGAGACGAACATGTTGGACACCTCGCGCCCTTTTTATGTTCACTATATAGCTAATCGCTATTTTCCACAGTTTTGCATTGTGGGGGTTAAAAACCCCCGCTATCTTATTTCTATTTTAAAGATAAAACGAAGACGATGATGAGGTGTCCATGCCTGGCTGGTTGATTCAAATAAACGCGCAGATTTTTTGATTTCCAGAATAACGTTTGTTTTTCATATTTAATTTTCTTTCTTTGTTATGTTAACAAAAACACTCAAGTGGCACAGTGGAAGGTGGCGTGGCGTGCAACCATTGGGACCTGGGTTCGATTCCCAGGTCCACCAAATGCTTATTTCCATTTTTTCTCACATACTTGTGTGCAGGCGGCCTGAAGCAACTCACCATAAACCTCATATCCAACGCGCCAAGTGTCCCTCAGAAGCAGATCCAAAGGCCAAGAGAGGGAGCACACCATACTCCTGGTCAGCCAGCGCCCCACTCAATCCAGAAAGTCAACGGGCTTTGTGCTTAATGGGCCTGAATTCCAGAATCAAACATCCATTTCTGGCCCACACCTCCCTTTGGTTTTGTTATTTCTCTTTATCTCTTTATTTTTCTTTTCTTTTATAACCTTTTCTTATTATTAATTATTAGTATTATTAACTTAATTAATCTTTTATAAAAAATAAAAAAAAGAACTAATATTATTATTATTATTAATTTCATTTTATTTTGTAAATAAATAGTAATAAATTGAATTAGTTTTAATTAGGCAACTTTAACCTTTTTTTTTCTTAATAATTAAACAATTTAGAATTAGGTTAACTTTTAATTTTATTGCCTTTTATTTTATTTCATTAAAAATATAAAAACACAAAAAATATTTTCTTTTAATAAATTAATTAATTAGTAATTAGGCTTTATTTAATTAATTGCATGAAATTCAAAAAAGGACAAAAAAATTCATTTCTTTTCTTAAAAGGGTCAAAACCCTTAGGACGTTCCCGATTTAATTCTTTCGCGCGCACTTATTTTATTCTGATTATTATGTAACTGTTTCCGGATATGTAATAGTAATTAGGTTTACTGCTTTATTTAATTTCTCGCACTTTATTTTACAAAACGGGTCTTTGTTTTTTGGCGATGTATAGACCCGCGCCTTGTAATAGCGTAGAATTTATCTTTCTGCAATTTATTTTCCGCATTCCTAACTGTTAAATGCCTGAAAGAATGTATGTAAATAAAATTAATCCGTAGCTCACAAATAACATGTACAAAGACAATTAACTGGAAAAAAAACACACAAAGCACATGCCACTCCTAGGGTACGCTTCACTCGTTGCCTCGAAACGTGGTCATCAAGTATAGGACGTCTTAGAGGTCACCCTTTGTCTAAAGATCCAGTTTCCTCAAAACGGTTGCCTCAGATAAAAGGATCTAGGACATTAGGGTTACTTCTAAGGTATCCTACCATTGCTTCGGTGACCACACTGTCCCGATAATCGAATTGACCCGAACAACTCCAATGATGGTGCTACCTACCTCTCAATGGTGGGATAGTACTATCTAAAGGACTCTTACACAGCTTAATTCCTTAGGGTAGGTAGATGACTCATGGGTACTTGCTCTTTTCAAACAAACAAAAACAACTTTTCACACCTCACACTTTCAAAAGGTTTTCAAACAAATTTTTCATACACTCTTGAGGACTGATACAAGAGTTACTTAGAAATCTTTCAAACGAAACTTTCTCATAACCCACACACACTTGAAAAGCAAACAATTTTTGAAAACATAAGAGAAAGTACCTAAGAGCCCATGGATAACCATGGATAGAAAGGGTGCTAACACCTTCCCTTTCTATAAATCTACCTCCCGAACCGAGAAACATTCTCGAATAAGGAATTTTGCTGTGCTTTTGTCCTTTCCATGTTGGAGAACATAAAAGACGGTGGCGACTCTTGCTTACCGCGACATTTTGCGAAACCAGCTTAAAAACAGTCAGTTCTATTTCCACCGATCACAATAACCATTGTAAAAGTACTTTCTGAGTGATAAGTTAGTTGTTATATGAACCTTAGAAGTGGTAGAATAACCAATAGCAATCAACCCTTACCCAGAAGAAAACGTAATAGCAAGATGTCTAATCCAAACAATCAACAAGGGGAACAAAATATCCCACATGCAACAAGCACTAATATGTCCGCTTCGACGGGAACATCTAATGTGATCCCTTCGAATGCACAGTCTGTTGCATCTTCTACCAGTAGTGTAGCCACGAATGGAACAAGTGGCATGTCGACTAACAGTTCGATCCTAGGCAATACAGGAACCATTGGTTATCCTGGGGGATTCGTCCCACCATCAGGGACGCAAACCCATTTCGCCACCCCACTAACTAGACCACCCAGTTTCGATGGTAACAGACACATAAATTCCTCTTATGGGATGCCAACATCTTTTATGGCGGGTCTGCACACTTCGACATCGAATACGTCACCACAATTAGGGTCTGGATCTGGGACTAATCAATTTATGACAAATAACCAAGGGTCAGTGGGTTATAGTGCAATGCCTATCTTAACCACAGAAAACCAGTTGGCCTTTAGGCAATTAATGGATGACAGTAACCATAATATGATAGGATTATTAGCGCAAACTATGCAAGAGATCTTTGCCCCAATAGTACAAAATATAACTGTGACAAACAGAGAAAACGCGGATAACATGAGTTGAATAGCAGATTTTTTCGCTCCCCTAGAAAGGCGTAGGCAGAATCAGGCGGGAGTTCGAGCAAACGTACCTATCATAGAACAAGTTGCTGATGACCCACCCTATAGACCAGCCAGAGAGGGGGTTAATTTGGGGGCAAGGGAACAAAGGTTAGAAGCCCCAATGATTCAAGGCCCACAAAGGGAAATTATAGAACCAGGGGCAAGGATCGAAAGGTTAGAAGTCCCAGAGTTTCGAGAAGAACAACCTAGAGGAGTTGTCATGGTGGGTCGAAATCAAGATGTTGATGCAGTCGTTCACAGAATTCGAAACGATAACATCTTGGCAGAAAATAATTTAACCACCATGATAGAGAGAATCATGGCCCAAAATGGCCTCAATACAGGAATTAGAAGGCCAAATTATGCCTCTCCTATATTAGATTACATAATGCATACTGATTTACCAAGGGGATATAAAGTCCCTAAGTTTACAAAGTTTGCTGGAGATACCAATGAATCAACAGTTGAACACATAGCCAGGTATCTAACCGAAGCAGGAGATATAGCAAATAATGAAGACCTTAGGATCAAATATTTCCCAAGTTCCCTAACTAAGAACGCTTTCACATGGTTCACCACTTTGCCTCCTGGGTCCATAGATACTTGGGCTCTGTTGGAGAGATTATTCCATGAACAGTTCTACATGGGACAATCTAAAATAAGTCTGAAGGAACTAGCCAGTGTCAAGAGGAAGTTTACTAAACCCATAGATGATTATCTGAATAGGTTCAGACTCTTCAAATCTAGATGCTTTACAGTAGTTCCTGAACATGAGTTAGTCGAAATGGCTGCTGGTGGCCTGGATTACTCTATTCGAAAGAAATTAGATACACAATACTTGAGGGACATGGCTCAATTAGCCGATAGGGTTCGACAAGTCGAAAGGCTAAAGGCCGAAAAGGCCAGAGTTTTTAAAAATAACAAGAAAGAAAGGGTCTCCTATGTTGGAGCTGAGGAAGCAGAAGATTACCCTGAATTCGAAGAGGTCGAAATTGATCTCGCTGAATTGAAACAAGCCCCACCTTACTCTTGCAAATTATTAGTTCCCACAAAAGGGAAAGAAATTGTTGAAAATGAGAAAAGTGACAAATTCCCAAAGAAGGTTTATACCTTCGATGTAACTAAGTGTGACGAGATTTTTGATTTGCTTGTCAAAGATGGCCAACTCATTGTGCCATAAAATGTCAAAATACCTCCTTTAGATCAAAGGAAGAAAAGAGGATTTTGTAAGTATCATAGTTTCCTAGGCCACAAAACCTAACAGTGTTTTCTTTTCAGGGATCTAATTCAAAATGCAATTAAGGATGGCAGACTGAAATTCACTGACAAACCAAAAATGAAAGTAGATGAAGATCCTTTGGATGTCGCAGACACCAATTACTCCGAGCCTGTATGCATTGGAGAAATCAATATGGTGGAAGAAAATCAAGATGACACTCCATTAGGAGAGAAAGGCACTGAGAATGAAAACTGGGTGTTAGTCGAAGTCAACAAGGGGGTCACTGAGGACATCCACAAGAAACCAGAGGCTTCGATCGAAGCAGTACCTTTGGCTGTTTCGGAAGAGATCCAAGCTACTGAAGGCCAGGAGAACCAAAAGCAAGAGTTGACACAGGTTACTGAAGGCCTGAGGCTAAAATTGGAGAAAGTCCATATCACAAAGCCACCCTCCCCTCAGAAAGAAATATGGGATACTTTAGGAGAGCCCATTGGAAAGTTTGACTACTTGGTGAAGTATTCTGCCCCAGAAAGTTCAAAAATCCAAATTGAAGATATAAAACCTTCAGGATGGGGAGATGATGACATAAAGGGGGAGGATGTAGATGTAAACATGGTGGATATGGAGAGACCTTGTTCTGAAATGGAGGAGATGGAGAGATACTTAGAAAAATAAAAATACAAAATGGAGGATAATTATGCTGGGGATGCCAGTCTTAAAGATTACCTCATGTTGTGCCACAAAGGAGATGCGGAAATGATACTATGCCCTAGGTGCAGCATCATCTGCAACCAGAGAATTGCTACAAACTTCGAGAGGATACAAAGGGCACGAACTGGCATCAACTGGCGCCAGGATAACCAATTATTCAGGTGTTATCCTAAAGCTGGAGAAAGTTTGTTGGAGTTCTTGGTTCGCTGTTACAAAGGAGCAACAAAATGCCTAGTATGCCCAAGGTGTTCTGCTGTGTACGATCAAAGTATGGCCAGAGCCTTCAAAATAATCCCTTTCTCCCCATGCTGGAACCACCAAGAGACTGGTCAGGTGGGACAATGTTTCGATAGCAAATACACTCAACAAAGGCCTGATAGTCCTCATCCCAAAGGCGCACAAAGGGTAACGTTCGAAATTCCTGCTGAAATACCAACAAACAAGTGGCTGCAAGTCAGAACTGACAAGGGAAAAGACAAATGGAGAAACAATGAACGAAACGCACGCCACGCTATGACATATAGAAGGCAGTTCAACATGGCGAAGAGGGAAGAAGTGAGGTTAGAAAACTACAAAGGAAGAAATCCTATGTCAAGATCACAATGGCGAAGGCAACAGAGAATTCGAAAAGCTGAAAGGGAAGCTATGGCAAATAAATGAGCAACTTCAATGAAAAACCAAGGAGAGTCAAGCACCAACAAACCCACACCAAATAATCAAACTGAGGACAAACCCCCAGTTAGTAGGAGACTCTTCTCTGAAACACAACCAAATGAATCGAAGGAATACACACCAGGTCTAGAAGAAGACGAGGATATGCTAACGGACAACTTCGAATCAGAGGGGGAGTCTTCACTCAATATCAATTGCAATGTGGTATCTGTACTACCTTGTGAGTTTGGACAGGAAACTGAAATCGAAGAGTATGAGGAGGATGATACAATAGATCTGATGAAGCATAGGCCTGTGTGTTACTACGTGATGGATAACGGAGCTGTCGAGGAGCAGAATGCTTTCTTCGAGCGCCCAGAACCAGCTATGAAAAATCATCTGAAGCCATTATTCATTCGGGCAAAGGTTGGTGCCCATGGCGTAAATAAGGTTTTAGTGGATGGGGGAGCTGCAGTTAACTTAATACCCCATTTCATGCTGAAAAAGTTAGAAATAAGCGAGGGTGACATCAAACCACACAACATGGTTCTATCCAACTACGAAGGGAAAGTAGGTCAAACATTGGGGGTAGTTCAACTAGACTTGACGATAGGATCAAGCTGTAGGCCCACCATGTTCATGGTGATCGAAGCCAAAGCCAACTACAACTTGTTGTTGGGAAGAGAGTGGATCCATGGCGTAGGAGCAGTTCCTTCGTCAATGCATCAGAGGTTGGTTTTATGGAGAGAAGATGGGATCGTGGAGAACATTGAAGCGGACCAGAGTTACTTCATGACAGCAGTCAACTTAGTTGACAAGAGGAATTATGACAAACATTTGGCCAAGATTGCTCCTTGTGTCCCTAATGATGAAATCAACGAAACCAGGAACGCACACTATTATATGACCCTTCGCTATGATGGCATATATTGGGATAGAAGAATAGTCAGTGAAGATGAAGGAGTCAAAGGTACTATGCAAAGACGGCCAGCAGGCTGGGAATTCGACAACCATGCTCATGATTGAGTCCTCCTTCTTCGAAAGGATTTCGGCCTATATGGCTGAGAACGAATCGAAAGCGGCCTTAGAGGCTGAAATAAATAAATTGGCTGTAAAAGTGAATGAAATAAATGGGGATGGCTCGAAAGGCTCACCCTTTGAAGAACACGAAATAGATCAAAGGTTGGATGCCATCTATGATAAAGAACCCTTAGGCTTCGAGAGGGACCCCATAGACTCAGGTGCCAAAACGTTGGCGCAGGATCCACTCGAAGAAGTGAATTTAGGGGATGAGAACACGAAAAGAATAACCTACATAAGCGTAAAACTTAATCCAGGCCTCAAGTAGGAAGTGATCGAAGTCCTCAAGAGAAAAAAAGATTGCTTCGCGTGGGACTATGGTGAAATGCCTTGTTTAAAGAGGGAGTTAGTGGAACACAGACTTCCAATCAAGGATGGAAAGAAGCCCATCAAGAAAACTCCTAGAACATTTGCACCAGCGGTTCTCACAAAGATCAAAGCTGAGATCGAAAGGTTGCTGCGCTGCAGATTCATCAGAACCACAAGGTATGTCGAATGGTTAGCAAATATAGTCCCTGTTATTAAGAAAAATGGCTCTCTGAGAATTTGCATAGATTTTAGGGATTTAAATACTGCAACCCCTAAAGATGAGTACTCCATGCCTGTGGTAGAAATGTTAGTAGACTCTGCTGCAGGATTCGAATATTTAAGTATGTTAGATGGATACTCTGGGTACAATCAGATTTTTATTGCTGAAGAAGATGTTGCCAAGACAGCATTTCGTTACCTAGGAGCCTTAGGCACCTACGAATGGGTAGTGATGCCTTTTGGTTTAAAGAATGCTGGGGCAACTTATCAAAGGGCAATGAATTTGATTTTCCATTATTTCATTGAAACCTTTATGCAGGTGTATATTGATGATATAGTCATCAAATCTATATCTGCAGAAACCCATTTGCATCATTTGAGCCAATCATTCGAACGAATGAGAAAACATGGCTTAAAAATGAACCCCCTTAAATGTGCATTTTTTGTGCAGGCTGGAGATTTCCTTGGCTTCGTGGTTCATAAAAAAGGAATCGAGATCAACCAAAATAAGACCAAAGCCATAATGGAGACGAAAGCGCCTACGTCAAAAAGGGAGCTGCAATCTTTGCTAGGGAAGATTAACTTTCTCAGAAGGTTCATTTCGAATCTAAGTGGAAGAACCCAAGCTTTCTCTCCGTTGCTTCGTTTGAAGCAAGGCCAAGCCTTCGAGTGGAACGAAGCCCATCAGGAGGCACTTGACAAGATAAAAAGATATCTCTCTCAGCCTCCCATCTTATCTCCACCTTCATGGGGAAAGCCCATGAGATTGTACATATGTGCCTCTGAAGTTAGTATAGGTAGTATGTTAGCACAAGAAGATAGCAATGGCATCGAAAGAGCCATATACTATTTAAGTAAGGTATTGAATGATGCAGAGACTAGATATAGCAATATAGAAAAGCTATGTCTCTGTTTGTACTTTTCTTGTATGAAACTTAAGTATTATATAAAGCCTGTTGATGTTTATGTTTCATCTCATTTAGATGTTATTAAACACATGCTTTCGAAACCAATAATGAATAGAAGAGTTGGTAAATGGGCTTTAGCCTTAACAGAATATTCTTTGACTTTCATGCCTTTAAAAGCTGTGAAAGGCCAAGTAATTTCTGATTTCATTGTGGACCATTCACTGGTTGAAAAGACCGTCATGGGTTACGTTGAAATGCAACCTTGGAAGTTATATTTTGATGGTTCAACCCACAGGGATGGTAGTGGTGTTGGAGTTCTTATAATTTCTCCTGAAGGAATTCCAACAAAATTTAAGTATAAGTTAGATGGTCCTCGTTGCTCGAACAACGAAGCTGAGTACGAAGCACTTATTGTTGGCCTTGAAGATTTGTTGGAATTGGGGGCAACTAGAGTCGAAATTAAAGGAGACTCAGAGTTAGTGGTCAAGAAAATAACAAAGGAGTACAAATGCATAAAGGAAAATCTGATGACATACTTCGTCATAGTTAACAGGCTACTTAGAAAATTCCAATACATGGATATTCAACATATACCAAGAATAGAAAACCAAGAAGCAAATGACTTAGCACAATTGGCTTCAGGTTATAAAGTTTCTGCCAAAAACTTTGAGGATTTGGTCGAATTAAGAGGTAGAGTTATGGCTACTAGATTCATACCATCAGATCTAGAGAGTATAAAATTAGGTTATGCTGAGAAACAGGGATTCGAAGTACTAGCCATAGACACCTTATCAGATGCAGATTGGCGAAGTCCACTTGTGAGTTATTTAACAAATCCAACATTGAATGTTGATAGGAAGATAAAATATAGAGCATTATCATATGTCCTCATGGGAAATGAATTGTTCAAAAAGACCCAAGAAGGCGTATTACTGAAATGCCTAGGAGAAAGTGAGGCATACTTAGCATTGTCAGAAGTCCACAATGGGGCATGTGGGGCACATCAAGCAGGTCATAAAATGAAATGGTTGTTATTTCGATATGGCATGTATTGGCCCAACATGCTCAAAGATTGTATAGACTTTGCTAAAGGGTGTGAAGAATGCTAGAAACATGCAGGGATTCAACATGCTCCTGCAAGTGAGTTACATTCGATCATTAAACCATGGCCCTTTAGAGGATGGGCATTGGATTTAATAGGAGAAATAAATCCTGCTTCGTCTAAAGGACAGAAATATATCTTGGTAGGAATAGATTATTTTACCAAGTGGATCAAAGCGATACCATTAGTAGCTGCTGATCAAGAGGCTATTATTGAGTTCATACAGAAACAAATTATCTATAGGTTCGGATTGCCAGAGAGCATAACGATAGACCAAGGTTCTGTGTTTACTGGAAGGAAGATGCAAGAATTTGCTCAAGAGATGGGGTTTAGATTACTGACATCAACACCATATTATGCTCAAGCAAATGGGCAGGTCGAAGCAGCCAATAAAGTGATAATAGGATTAATTAAGAAACATATTGGTAAAAAGCCAAGGAACTGGCACAAAACTTTGGACCAAATACTATGGGCCTGTAGAACATCTCCTAAAGAAGCTACTAACACCACGCCTTTCCAATAACATTTGGTCATGATGCAGTTCTGCCAGTAGAAATTCATCTACAATCAGTTCGAATTCAAAGACAAAACGAAATCCCATCTGCATTATATTGGGAGATGATGATGAATGAGTTAGTTGAGTTAGATGAAGTTAGATTGCATGCATTGGAAATCCTAATGAGACAAAAGGAAAGGGTAGCCAGGGCATATAACAAAAGGGTGAAAGGAAAAGCATTCACTATTAATGACTTAGTCTGGAAAGTCATATTGCCCATAGACAAGAAAAATAAAACATTAGGTAAATGGTCACCTCATTGGGAAGGACATTTTCGAATAATAAATATATTTTCAAACAATGCATATGAAATCAAAGAGTTGGCTGATGATAAGCGAATCCTAAAGGTTAATGGGAAATATTTAAAGAAATATAAGCCACGCCTGCAGGAGATTCGAATAATAACAACGCAATCGAAACATCATAAAGGAATGCCAAAATGGTAATATAGATTGCCAAAATGGCGTTGTTTGGATATTACAGACCAAAATTCAGCCAAAGATTCAAAACTAATTAAAACTGATATTTAAAAATAGGCATTGTTCCTCAATCTATTAAAGGTATTCCGAAAGGACTCAAGCCTTTGTTGAGTGAAACGCCTTGCTCCTTCTAGGGTAGTTACTTCTCCTTTAAGTTGCTCTGCTGCCTCCATTTCTGCAAGTCCTTTATTGAGGAGCTCTTCGAACTGATCACCAGCAGTATTGGTTTCATAGGCCAATTGTTATTGTTGAGCCTCCTTAACCTTTTGTTGAAGTTCTTGAATTTGCTTTTCCCAGAGAAGAATAGACTCATCTCGAGCTTCATAGTCAGTTCTGGCTTGCTTTATGTGCATGGCTTGGTCTTCAGCTTCTTTAGAGAGCTTCGAGGCATGCTCATAAGCAGCTTCCATCGTAGTTCGTTTCTCTTGGACCTTTCTGGTAGCAAATTCGTCTTGAAGAAGACACCCAGTCACGTTGTCTAATAAAGATTGAAGATCGAATAATATGGTGCTGACTGGCAAAGAGCAGGTGGCGAGGTTAACTTGCGTAAGTAGCTCCTTCATGGTATAGCAAGCTGTACTATCCTGTTTGAGCACTTCGAACAAGTCCACATCAAGGATTGTTCTCCTAATTTTGTTAAGGAGTACAACTCTATCATCTGAGGTCAATAGATTGCTAGTCAAACTAGTACCAGCCCTAGCAAGAGGAATGTCCCTTTGAGCTAGTTTAGCCTTCATATACCCAATTGGGTCATTTCGTCTTAGGAGAGCTAGCTCCTCTTCAGTCATTTGAGATTTAGACGATTGAGGAAGTTCCATGCGCAAGGGAGTCACATCCATTTCGAATTCCATAGGCTTATTGGTCTGGTCACCGTCACCTTCACTCGTTTCCTGCTCATTGCCTTCTTCATTATCAACCATATCCACCACTTAGATATCATTGTTCTCACTGCTATTGGCATCTGACTCTGTTCCAGCAGTCGAACCATTGTGGGCATCTTCTTCCTCGGATCCTTCCTCTGCAGATTCTTCGTTCTCTTGATCAGAATCAGCCTTCTCTTCTTCAGCATGAATGTCCTTTGGGTTCTCTTGAAGGGTTTCGAGAGGGGACTTTTGAAGAGAAGTTTCTGGTAAAATCTCTGCAGATGCATGAAGCGTTGCTTCATTCGTTTCTTTCAAAGGAGGAGAAGTACTTTGGTCATCTTGCTGCTCTGAAGCCCCAGTCAGAACCGCCATGTTGGAGGATCCTTTGTTTTGCACCAGGTTACTGGAGTCCCCATGAGGAGAAGAGTTGATGGGAGCAGCAGTCTTTGATGGAGAAGTCGAAGTGGTAAGAGTTGGGTTCAAAATGTCCTACAGAGACAAAGAATATTAAGAGCACACACCAAGGTAATGAATAACTATTTTTTGTTAAAAATTCAAGTTCAATTTACCTGTGGGTTCTCATAGGAAAGGTTGCTATCTATATGTTCCAACATTACGTTGGAGGTCAAAGGTGGATTTTTGGATTTAGTTGAGGGAGCAGCATCTCTGGAATCGAGTCCAGAAATTCCAGTTGGTGCAGCGCCTTTGGAAGTTTCTTTCTTCTGCTTCTTCTTCGAAGCGGTGGGTGAATTCCCCGCAGCATTGGGATTCTTCCCAGAAGTGCTTGTTTTCCTTTTCTTTGGAGTGGTTGGTGGGAGTTTGTTAGTCTGAAAAGATTTAAACATGAGTTAGATCTAAATCATGAGTTTCAGTGTATTTGAAACATCAGGGCTAATTGATTACATGTGGAGTTGGAACAGTTGTTATTACTGGTGTTGTTGTTGTTGCAGTAGTTGTTGTTGGTGTGTATAAGGTCATATCACCAGTGGTTTCGACAGTTTGTTGGGAGGTGCCTCCTTCTTTAGACTTCGAAGCAGCGGTCTTTATCCTGATGGCTGAAAATCGAAACAATTAAGGTAAAAGTTAAAAATGTAGAAAGTAAGAAACATTTGGGATTTTCCCAAGCATTCGCACCTGCGCCTTGATTAGATATAATCGACATGGCAGAAAGGTCATAGCGAAGATGTCCTGGGAAATCATGGAGCCAATGAAGAGCCCATGTCACAGTCTCAGATGGCTTTGGTTTCTTTTGAAGGTATTTGAACATTTCTTTGCAAGTGAACCACCAAGGGTATGGAGGAAACCATGCCAGAGCCAGTTCTGAGGTAGGTCATCTAGGGAATTTAGGTGGATGCATTTCGAGTGCCAACCTATACCTATCCTCAAGTGACAACCCTGAAGGAAGTTTGAGCTTAGAAATTTTTTCTTTAAATTTTTCCTTCAAGGTCTCAGCCGCTTGATGCACAGTGGTTTCCAAGTGTGTGGGATCATAAGTGGTTTCGAAATAATTTTGAAAAGCCCTAATCTCTTTGGCGTGAGTGAACATACCTTTCTTGGAGTGTACCTGCACATCGAACGCATCAGTTAGTTTCTGTTGAATGGAGAGGGTATCGAACATATAAGATTGGTAGAACTTAGTCCACCATTCCAGAAAACCCTTTGCTGTGAAGTGTGTGGGTTCAAAGGGTATTAGTTCTAAGTGGGCGAAGCCTTGATATTGTTCCTGTTGCAGTTTGGCTTCTCTTTCTTTAAAGATTCGACCAGAAGTGATGGCACTCTCTGTTTGGAACAGAGGTTCAGGGATTAGTTGGCACAGGCCAAATTGTCTAGAAACAAAGTTGGGTTGATAGGCAAAGAGGAAGATTTGATTCTTGGAAGGAGTGATTCGTGAGGAAATTAATCTGGGAAGCAAAAAGGCTTTCCAAATATCTTGAATTTCTTTGCTTTTAACTGCTTCTGAAAGAGGCATGGTGAACCATGATGGTCCATGAGTCCTTGAAGCAAAGGGCGCCATGGTCTCTTCAAATTTGTGTCTTTTGGAAAAAATCATGATATAGTTTGAGAAAAGGAACTTGAAGTAATCTTTATCATCATTTGGGGTAATTTTTCGCAGCCTCGTACCTTCAATGATTCTATCCGCTATCTCCGGATCTTGTTCAACAATGGTGTTAGCAGTTGATAGTGAGGGTTCAAACATGGCATTAAGCCATAATTGGAGTAACCAGAAGGGGCCAGCTAGAAGGATGTTTTTGGGAGTATGGGATTTCAAACTCGAAACGGCTGATCTTAAGCTTTCGTAAAGATCAACAAGTAACAGTTCGCTTAAACACACCCTCCTATTATCATGTAAGTCTCTAGCTAGAGGGATGAACCTGCTTGCTACCTGTAAGGACCTGCTGCAGAGTACATATCTTGATAACCATAAGGTGAGGAAAGCAATATGTTCCACATCTGACACACTATCTCCTTCAGTGTGGTAATGGGTAATGAATTTTGAAAAGCTAGCTAATTTGACTTCGAAGTCAATAATGCTGGAGTTCTCTTCATTGTCAGGGATGTAGGTTTCTCCTACTGGTGACAAACCAGTGATGGCTGCTATATCGAAAAATATGGGTGTAATCATTCCCCCAGGGAGATGAAAGGTGTTGTAGGTGCTGTCCTAGAAATATAAGGACGCAAATAATAATGGATGACTATAGGTGAAGCCTGGTTTCGATAACTTAATCAAATTGTAGATTCCTAATTCCTCCCATTGCTGGGATTTCATGGCTTCTACTTTGGTAAGCCAGTTTTGGTAAGCTATGTCAGAGGTAGGGCAGGATCGGAATGGTTTAAAGTTGCTCTTCACATAGTCTAGCACAAAGGGATCTTTTGGGGGAACGATTGGGGTTTCCATGGTTGTCGAATCAGAAGACTCGCCTATCTTAGGGATATCCATCTTATTAAACAAGGGCTTAAAGTTATAACAAACAGGGAAGATTTTTCTAGTATCTTTTAAGATTTCAAAGACTGTAAGAGGACCCATTAGAGCAAACCTCTTTCCAGCAGCGTTAGTTGGAATTAGTACCTGAGAGGCGTAGAGCATTTCCTTCTCTTTGGAGATCATTTGGGGGATAAGCACAGATTGACCTTGATAAGTACCAACCTTGCTTTCCATTATTGTTCCTGTGTTCTTTCCTTTCTTTTTGGAAGTTTTCTTCAGTTGGGATGATGTTGTAGAAGACATTGTTGAATATTGTTGGAAGTTTTAGGGTTTCGGTGAGAAGAAAGGAAGAAAAAGTTTCAGAAAGTGGAAAAGAATAAAAGACTAAGTTGATTGGTTTTTATAGTGTGGAAGTTTAAAAATCCACTAAGTGAGACTAGGATACGTGGGAGTCGTGGGTTGGATTGAGAAGGAGGTAGCGTAAAGGCTAATATTGGTAATAGGCGTGATTAATAATAATCATTGTTTTATAACTGCACCATGCTGTGAAATACTGATTCAAGACGGTTAAGAAATCCAAGAGGCGTCGTGATTGACGTGACTGGAGTCATACACAATAAATTTTACGATTACTCAAAGGTCACATCAAAATCTTACATATATATTTAAAATAAGTGTTTCTCAAAGGATCGAAATACATATTTTAAAGGGGCATTTTGTTGGCTGAAGATTTTGATGACACAGTTCGAAACGAAGCAAGTTGGATGTTTCGTTGGAAAAAAAAGCAAGATGTTATGGTTCGGAATGGTAGAAGCAGTTCTTCGAACGAACATGTTAAAGCTCGGAGCTTCGAGTGACAGTTGTGAAGATATATTTAAAAGAAGCCTCGAAGTGGTAATGAGAATGTGTTTAAGAAATGAGTTCGAAGCGAAGAGTGCCAAAACATTTGAAATTCAAACGCAAGCGGGATGTTCGAAATTTAAAAATATATGCGCTGGAGCGTTCGAAGACGCGTGGAAGCTAAAGAGGAGCAGTGCTCTGCATGTTCTGAACGTGGCAGAATCTTATAGGCAAGACCGTTATGGTCGAAGTAGTATAAATAGAAGTCTTAGCGTTAGGATTTCGGGTGTCATATCTATTGTACAGAATTCAGTAAACATTCAAAATACCACATGGCTAGGGAAACGAATGCTCGAACAATGTACGTATGATAACACCAAACATTTAAATTCAGTAAAACTATTTATCTTTTCCAGTTTGCCTTCCATTTTCATGTCAATGTCATTCATATACCTTTTCATTCAAAGTCATTTACTGATTTCTTGGATTTAAACGCTTTCCTTCTATTTCAAATCCCTTACATTTCAGAAACTCTTTTACATTTCATGCTTTTATCTTCATGCTTTTGTCATTCGAATACCTTTTCATTCAAAGTCATTTACTGATTTCTTGCATTTAAACACTTTCCTTCTATTTCAAATCCTTTACATTTCAGAAACTCTTTTACATTTCATGCTTTTATCTTCATGCTTTTGTCATTCGAATACCTTTTCATTCAAAGTCATTTACTGATTTCTTGCATTTAAACGCTTTCCTTCTATTTCAAATCCTTTACATTTCAGAAACTCTTTTACATTTCATGCTTTTATACTTCAAAGTTATTTACTTGTTTCTTGCATTTTTATATTTCTTTGCAATCGAATTTTTATTCATGCAATTTAGTTTCGCACGTCTTTACTTGATCATGTCATTAGATCCTTTTCATATGGTAATCAAAGTAAGTTGAACGTCTATAAAACATTCCAAATACAAATCCTAACTATGAATATCAGTTTTACAATTAGAACTATCCAAACGACCAATACCCCATAGGATCAATCTAGTCGATCCTGCAAGTTACCAGAGAGATTAAATAACAGTCATTAAGATTATTTGATAGTTTTGAGGACTAGCGGTTGTTTACCAAAAATCACTGTAAACAGGTACATACCATAAAATGAAAATGTCAAGCACGTGCAAGTTCCAAAAAAGGAAAAAAAAGTGTTCAGATAAACATCAAATAGTCTAACTGTCATCCTGACCAGTTGACTTGGTTGAACCAGAGCTTCTTTCCTCTTTGGAATCTTCACCTTCAGAGCTCACTGCATCATCAAGGTTATTATCCTTTTGCAGGTCCTTGATCATCTTTTTAAAGACTAGCTTCCTAGCTGAGCTCACTCTGATCACATCATCTAATTCCTTACAAGCTTCCTTTAGTTCATTGATTATTTCATCCTTAGTGGAGGTCTTGTCAGTAGGAGCAGATGTTAAAACAATGTCTGGGACATGTTTTCCTGAAAAGAGCTTAAAGTGGAGGGTCAAGGAAAACTCCCTCTTGCATACAACATCATTTCCACTTAGGATTCCAGGGTGCTGATTTAGGATAATTCCATAGAGGAGGGAAGTAAAAGCAATTGGAATCTTAATGGCACAAGTTCCTGCATGTTTGATGGTCTGATCAGAGATATAAGTCCCATAATCAAAAAGTTTTTGGTTTCCAATAGCATAAATGAACTTTCCTGAACCAATGGAGTTGGTTGAAATGTGATTAGTGGGAACCCAATTTGCAACTCCAATCCTATGTAAAATTGCATATTACCCACTAAGTTTACTGATAGAAAGTTTGTTTTTCATTGGCCACTCACTTACTTAATTGGCAGTAATGGCTCTACACACTTGATTGTCTGTAACTTCCAGCTCACAACATACATCTTCAAATCTATCTAGAAATTTGTTTATAATGGCAGGAGAAAATTCAACACACTTTCCTATAACAAAAACCTTTCTATATTCCTTACTCTTATGGTCAGCACAATCAACAAGAATATTAACAATAAACTCCTTAACAAGAGCTTCATAGCAATTTGCAAACCTGGTAACTGTTTTCATCAGTCCAGCATAGGAGATCAGCTCCTTGATTTCCTTACATTCCAAGGCACCAACTCCTAGTTCTCTCTCCATGGAAATCCTTTTTTGATACACATACTTCCACTTTTCAATATACCCAACAGAGTGAAAGGAGATGTTGTCAAGTGGGGCATCAGGAACCCTAACAGACAATTTCTTATTTGTACACTTTTTGATAGGAGAGATGTCCTGGACATCTTGCTTGACATCATACTCAGAGTTAATCTCTTCAACTAGAATAACTTTCTTCTTACTCTTGGACCTTTTTACAACATCCTCATTATCATCAGTAGAAGTAACAAGTATAGATTTTCTCTTGCTAGAAGGAGGGACCACTTCACTTCCTACTTTTTGGGGTCCATACATGGTTTTCTTCTTGATTGTCTTTGGAGCGGGTGTGAGGCTTGCATCTTTCACTCTTCTGGACTTTATCCTTCTAGCAATACCGGGTACAACATTAGTGATGAGCTGATTGTCAGAGAGCTCTTCAACATTGACAAGATCCACAACATTGTGACATTCTCCATCCTTGGAGGCAGCAACATTTTCTTCAACATTTTGATCAACATTTTCTTCTTCCACATCTTTTAGGGCAGAGGTAGCAGGATTTTCAAGTTTGCTATCAGCAACATCATTCTTGGATGATTCAGCAACATCATTTTTGGATGATTCAGCAGCATCATTCTTAGGATTAATTCCTTTGTCAGCTGGAGCGGGCATGCGAGCAAGAGGAGTATAAATACTAGGCACAACAAATCCTGCATTTAAAACATTGTCCACAAGTCTTCTGATGCTTCTATCAACATTGACAATTTCTTCTTCAGTTCTATTTTCAGTAGCAGAAGAGGATTTTCCTTTATCATCTTTAGATTTCTTAGCTAGTCATGATCTAGGTTTCTTAACCTTTTTTATCAAGCGAAGGGATCGTTGATAGAGGCGTAACATCTAGTACTCTGTCAAGAGAAAGATTTTCAACTGCAGATTTTGAGGAAGATGATGTGTGATGTTGAGACATGTTTAAAAAATTTCTGGCAAGGAGGTGAGGAATGGCAAGGGTTCTTCTTCTGTTGAGGATAATGAAGAGTTTATGAAAGTAGAGAGAAGAGATATAGTAGCGCGTGGGAAATAAATTTAGGTAGTCTTGTAATGATTGTTTTCTAAAATTTATTTGTTAGAAACACAAACAAAAAATATCAGTTTAATGATATTCCCACACACTTTTAATTGCTACAAACCCTCATATAAACATATCCCTAATTTTCCTCTTAAATTCTCAAATTGATTAGCATCCAAAGCCTTTGTGAAGATGTCAGATAGTTGCAATTCAGTGGCTACATGTTCTAAGGCCACAATCTTTTCTTCAACAAGCTCTCTTATGAAGTGATGACGAATGTCAATATGCTTGGTCCTGCTATGTTGAGTAGGATTCTTTGAAATGTTTATGGAGCTTAAATTGTCACTGAATAATGTCATGATATCTTGTTTGACATTGTAATCTATTAAAATTTGTTTCATCTATACCAATTGAGAACAATTGCTTCCTGCAACAATTTACTCAGCTTCAGCAATGGATAAAGAGACACAATTTTGCTTCTTGCTGAACCAAGATATGAGGTTATCTCCCAGAAAGAATCATCCTCCTGATGTACTCTTTCTATCAATAGCACTCCCTGCCCAATCAGCATCACAAAATCCAGTTAAGGCAGAATTTGATCCATGAGAGTACATCATACCATAGTCACTTGTCCCATTCACATATTTGAGAATCCTCTTTACATGGTTTGCATGACTAACTTTGGGATCAGCTTGATATCTTGCACACACCCCTACAACAAAGGCAATGTCTAGTCTGCTAGCTGTGAGATATAGAAGACTGCCTATCATGCTTCTGTAGAGACTTTGATCTACACTTACTCCTTTTTCATCTTTAGTCAAATTCAGATGGTGGGAGCAGGGGTTCTTTTGTGACTTTCATCCTCCATCCCAAACTTCTTTACTATATTCCTGGCATACTTGATTTGAGATAAAAATATGGAGTCTTCCATTTGCTTAACTTGCAGACCAAGAAAATAGGTTAATTCACCAACAAGACTCATCTCAAATTCAGACTGCATCTGCTTGACAAAATGTTGAACCATCTCATTTGACATCCCACCAAATACAATATCATCAACATAGATTTGAGCAATCATAATTTTCCCTCCTTTTTCTTTTACAAAGAGAGTCTTGTCTATACCACCTTTCCTATATTCATTCTCCCCAAGGAATACTGTACGTCTCTCATACCAAGCTCTTGGAGGTTGCTTCAAACCATACATAGCTTTCTTCAGTTTATAGACATATTTAGGAAAACTTGGATCAATAAATCCTTTTGGTTGTTCAAAAAAAAATTCTTCATTCAGATATCCATTCAAGAAGGCACTTTTTACATCCATTTGAAACAATTTAAATTTCAAAATGCATGCAACTCCTAACAGTAGTCTGATTGATTCAAGTCTAGCCACAGGAGCAAAGGTTTCATCAAAATACACTCCTTAAATTTGAGTGTATCCTTGAGCAACTAACCTTGCCTTATTTCTAGTGACCACCCCTTTTTCATCAGTTTTATTCTTGTAAACCCATTTAGTGCCAATCACATTTGTCCCTTTAGGTTTTGGGACCAAATCCCAAACTTCATTCCTACTGAATTATTCCAGGTCCTCTTGCATAGCATTAATCCAGAACTCATCAGTTAGGGACTCTTTGATATTCTTAGGCTCAATTTTTCATACAAAGAAAGAGTTTGAAATCCCTGCTCTTGATCTGGTAGTAACTCTTTTGTTTGGATCTTCTATGATGAGCTCCTTAGGATGATCTTTGAGTTCTGATTGAAGGTCATTTATTGAGCTGACTAGGCTGGGGATCTTGTTGAGGAGGATTATAATTAATACTTATGTCATTTGATTCAGTTGGACTATCATGCAAAGATGTTCCAACATCTTCCAAGACATCTTCTTCAAGATTCCATCCTCTATCATCAATAGTAACATTTATTGACTCCATTATTACTTTGGTTCTAGAGTTAAACACTCTGTATGCTCTGCTGTTTGTGGAGTATCCCAGGAATATTCCTTCATCACTCTTAGGATCCATCTTCCTCCTTTGTTCATGATCAGATAAGATGTAACATTTACTTCCAAAAACATGAAAGTATTTTACAGTTGGTTTTCTTCCCCTCCATATTTCATACAAAGTAGCTGAAGTGCCTTTTCTTAAAGTTACTTTGTTATAAATATAGCATGCAATATTCATAGCTTCAACCCAGAAATGGTAGGGTAGTTGTTGTACCCCAAAATTTCCCCTCTCACTTATCAAGAATTTTCTCACAAGATCTCCTTTGGGCTCAAGACTGCACTAGGGTTTGATCAGCTCAAGACACCTCCTTAAACATTGATGACAAAAATTAGGGTTTGAGTTTTCACAAGGATTTTTGAACTTCCAATGCCCCATATGACTTTAATGGATCATTATGGACCCTCAAGAATACTCATGTCAAGTTTCAAGCTTTGAATCACATTTTGCTCAATCAATTGAGCAGTTGACATAAAAATCAACTATATTGGGGAAAAAGTCAACCATGGCCAATTTACAGTCAAACTTCATAATTTTTGATCCACATCAACATTTTAAACTCATATGTATGATTTTATCAAGTTTGGACCATAATTCCTCAAGAAATTTGATCAAATCTTCAAAAGGGCAAAATGGTCAAAATTAGGGGTTTCACTAGGAAAGGGCAATTTCTGATTTTTGACCTAGCAAATGAGAAATTGGTTTAAGGCATGATATCAAGAGTCCAATTGCATCATTTTGACCCAATGACATGGCTCAAAACATTGCTCAAGTTCAATGGATTGACAGATGAATTTTCAGTCAACTAATCAAAAGTCAATTGTATATTGAAAAGTCAAAACTTTGACTTTTTGGTCAAATTCAAATGTCAAAGATCACAATTCATCAAAACATGTAAAAATATGAAACTTATTCATCAATAAACCCAAAATTCAAGATTTCATTTTGAAAAGTTAAAATTTCTAAACTTAGAAATTTTTCTAAGTGTTAGAAATTTCTTATTTTTTCATAACTTTGAGCAAAATTTTCACCATGATGAAAGTTGATTCAAAAGAAACTTCCAACATGAAAGTTGTAGATATCCATGAAATCTAAAACTTTTCTTCACACAACTTCTTCCAAAAGGGCTTGGATCTCAAGTTATAATTTTAAGAACATGTGGTCATGAAACAAAACACTTAGTGAAATTTTGCCCTAATTTGGTCAGGATTTTGACCCAACTTCATGGCACTTTTTCATATAGTTCCAAGGGGAATATTTAAAAGTGATTCAAATATGGGTTGCATAGAACTTTTCAAGATTTCCAAAATGTCCAAGAACTCCTTGAGATCATTTTTGAGTAGGGAGAATCGAAGAGATGAAGTTAGGGTTTTAGCACTTGAATTACAAGGCATTTTGGGATGAACAAAATTCAAGTTCAAAGTTGTGCTGCATAACCTCTACTTTGCAGGCCTCAAAATTGTTAGGAACTCCATAATTAATTTCTTGCACAGCTGTTAGAGGTCTCATTTCAAGCATTCAATGCAAGTCCATGCTTTATATCCATTTTGGGAAGAAAATGCACATTGTCATTTTGATAAAGTGACTTTTTACACAAAACTTGTTCTTGAGCCTTGCACTTGTTCTCTTCTGATCATACAAGTCCCATAACTCATAAGAAACTTGTTAGACACTTACAATCATCCAGCCCATGCTTGTAACTCACATTGAAACTTGGTTTCCCACTTTTCTTCAAAATCAAGTAACCTAGCAATTAGCTGAAAACTTGTAATTCTGACTTGCCAAACCACTCAAATCCTTTTGATTATAGATGCACAAACAATTTGCCACAAAACACACGCATGCTTGACCCCTAAAAAACCCCAACAGCTCAGAACTGTTTCACATACCTCCATTGTTGCCCAACCTGACCAAAAGTTTGAAACACACATCTCCCTCGTGCGTTTTCAAGCCTTTTGGTTCCTAAAGTTTATAAACATCATTTAGAACTCATCCCACACCCTATTACAGAACTGTAACACCATTAACACCATCCTCCATTTTCAAAAACAGAGCTTTGCACTTGGACTTCTCCAGAACTCCTCAGGTACTTTGAGCTCAAGCTAAGCATCCCATTAGCTTCCTGGGAACTTGAGGAAGCTAACCTAATCATTGGAACTCACTGAAAGCTGCTCAAACTCCAAACCCGATACCCTCTTGCAAGGTAATTTTTCTAACTTTGGAACTTTTCATACATGCATCATCAATGATTTATTTGTGAATGAAACATGTAGATATCATTGCCCTAAAGCTAACCATGTCCATAGTTTCCATTAATTTTTCTTGAGCTTAGAGAATTTTAAGATTGAAGTTTTTGAGATTTTTAGGGTTCATATTAGGGCCAATGAAATTCATGTCTGTCTTTGATCTATAGTTTTAATGTTTTACATTTCTGAAACCGTGAGGAAATTTTCTACAAGTTTCATGTTTACAGTTTTCATTTTTGTTGAGGATTGACTGAGTTACAGAGCTTCCGGCTGGGCGTGAGGTTGAAGATGAAGTTGACCTCGGGAACATGTTTTCCATATATATTTATGGTTTGATTTATATAAATGGATGTATAGCCACCCCAGTGGTAGAAGCGCGCGCCTGTAACCAGAGGGACCTGGGTTCGAGCCCCAGTGGTACCCTTTTGATTTTTTTTCATATTTTTTGCATTATGACTCTTTTTTGGTAGGCGCTGGGCCTCCCTTTGGGCCTTATGTTTTTTTCCTTGTTGTTAACCCCCTTGCAGGCTGTTCACACCCCTGGCCCAGTTTTATTTTCTTTTTCTTATTTTTTTGTTTATTTGTTTTCTTAATTATTTTTCTAATACTAAAAAAAATCATAAAAAATATATAAATAGTAGATTTATATGTGGACATAGTTTATTTATTTTTCTCAGAAAAAATTATTTTATTTAATCATACTTTATTTATTTTATTAATTATTCTTGTAAATTTAATTAAAAATACGTTTTAGTTATTTTCTTTTACACCATTTAAATATACTTTCTTAAAAAAATTTAAAAAGACCACAAATATTTTATAATACTATAATTTATTTTCAAGACAAAAATACCAAAAATACTTTTCTTATAAAATTAATTTCTTTTTAATAAACTAATAGATTAGGGTTTTATTTAATTTTCTTTTCCTAGTAAAATTAGGTTTACTTTTATTATTTTAATAAATTATTTTCTTTTAATTAATTAGGTTAAAACATATTCTCTTTTCCTAAAAAATCCAAACAAAAATATCCATTTTCTTCACATTTGCATTCTTGTATATTTATTCATTATGTACATTATTTATTTCAATTCTTGTATAAATTCAATATGGTTGTAATAGATTAATTAGATTTATTTTCTTGCAATCCCCATTCATAATTTGTACACCCCCTCCCACAAGCATTGTAATAGCGTAGTAACTTTAAATTCCACAATTTATCGCTTTATATACAAATGCTAGTAATTAAGGTTTGTATGGAAAGACTAATACCAATGCTTAGAAAACCCTAAATAAAGACAAAATCAAGCGTGAAAACAATACACTTGCACACAAGCACCCCTAGGGTAAAATCCACTTGGTTGCTTTACAAAATGACCATATTACGCATGTGAGGTATCTTAATAAAAACAAGCCAAATATAAGATCATAGTCCCTCGATGATGCTATCTATGTTACCTTTCAAATAATCTTGGTCCCTAAAAGATAATGCTAAGATACCTTGCAAAATTGCTAATAATGGTTATACGATGATCCACATCCGTCCCGTTTACATCCAAAGATAGGGTTACTTACCAAATCAATGGTAAGATAACAATGTCAAAGGAAAAGAAAATGAACAAGAAAGACTTTTAAGTAGGTAGAATGCTCCTAATTACTTGCTCAATTTCAAAACAAAAACATCCTTTCTATTTTTGAAAACAAACACATACATTTTCAAAACATCTTTCAAATTTGAAAATATTTTCAAAAGATCAACATCTTTGTATACATTCTTACGAACGAGAATCATTACAAAGATTTCCTAAACAATGGCCTCTTTACAAAATACTTTCAAAAACCACACAAAGCACAATTTCAAACAAAAGCAAGTGATCTAGCAAGTAACTAAGAGACCATAGAAAACCATGGATGAAAAGGGTGTTAATACCTTCCCTTTTCATAGCCTACCCCCCGAACTCAAGAAATAATCTCAAAGGTATTTACTATGCTTTTTCACCTTTCCTTTTGGATAAAAGAAAAGTCGGTGGCGACTCTTGCTAATCGCAAAATTTGTGATCAAACTCAAAACCTTCAAGTCAGTTCTCCCACCGTATCACTGAATTGGCGACTATGCCGGGGAAAATTCTAAAAGTGGAGTTACCTTAGGGTTAGATCACATTTACTTGATTTCAATTGTTTTACTTATATGCTTTACATTTTGGTTCTTTGTTTGGGTTTGAATCCTCTACCCGCATTTGGGATACCTTATAGGTAAGTTGCAATACGTTGTGGAAATTATGTGGGGTATACCGACATGGCCTAAGCAATAGCTATGTTAGTGCGACATATTTGTGGGTACCGGTAGCCCTTGAGTTAATCAAGGAGAATACGGGGCCGCCGAGTGATTTCATGAAGCACTAATGAACTTTTAGAACCTTTACTTGACCAACTTGGACTTTAAGATGTAGTGAGATGATCGGCTTTGGTGTAGTCCGAAGTTGGTAGATACTCGATACTACACTCATTGAGGTTTGGTTTTTTGGGATATTTCGGTCGCCATTAAAGAGGCTTGTGCTGAAACAATGACCAAAGAAACAAACCGGTGATATTGAGCTCCTTAAAACCCGATTACTAATACTAGGACAGGTTTGAGCCAACTAAACTTCAAGAGGGTACTTACCTATGAGACTCCATGCAAGCCTAAACCTAAGGACTTGTTTGCTTTGTTTGTATATATATACTTATACATAACATAATGAACATCATAACATCATAACATCATACTCATTCACTAACCATTTCAAGAATTTTGGGATTTATCTTTGTTCTGTTTTGTAGGACATGGATTCTATTCGCAGGAAAACTATTCAAGTCAATCTTGTAAGGATCCCTCCACAACTTAAAGATCTAACTTCAAGGATCCCTTAAAATTCTCCATTCACCGAGAGACATGGTCGCCTACTAAACTTGGTCACCTCCAACATTGATGAAGACATGATGAAGGCGCTCTTTCAGTTCTTTGATCCTTTGCACCATTGCCTTACATTTCGCGATTATCAACTTGTGCCAACTTTGAAAGAATTCTCCGGACTCTTGAGGATTCCCATTCTCAATCAACTACCTTTCAACGGTACAGAAAGAGACCCAAAGCCAGAAGAGATTGCTCAAGCTCTACACTTGCAATCATCTGATGTCACAACTCATTGGGAAACAAGGAGTGGTGTCAAGGGTTTCCTAGCAAAGTTCTTGTTTGAGAAAGCCCAAAACTGTTGGAACTCTTTGGATTTTCAAGCCTTTGAGGAAATTGTGGCTCTCCTCATCTATGGGATGGTTTTATTTCCAAATCCTGACCAACTCATAGATGTGAATGCCGTCAAAATCTTCATATCCCGCAACCTGGTGCCTACTTTGCTCGAGGATATCCTACATTCTTTTCACAATCGCACTATGAGGAAAATAGGTGTCCTTATGTGTTGTACTCTTCTCTTGGCAAGATGGTTTATTTCACATCTTCCCCAATCTGTATTAAAGAACGAGCAAGGCTCAAGGTGGTCACAAAGGTTGATGATGCTCAAACATTCAGACATTCATTGGTGTTCTTGGTCCATAGAGAATGTTACTATTGTCGACCGTTGTGGAGGATTCCCTAATGTCCCTTTACTTGGCATTAGGGGAGGTATCACCTACAACCTCTGCTTAGCCTTAAGACAATTTGGTTACGCCTGAAGGGATGGCCCTCATGAGATGCTCATTCAAGGTTTGGTATTTGACTACGAGAACGATGATCAAGGTCTTTGCCAGAGATTTATCTGAGCTTGGAGGATGTTGAACAAGGTAGATAGCAAGACATTAGTGCATAAGAATTCCATCCCTCTTGAGCCTTACCTCAAATGGGTACGAACTCGTGCTCAGAGTCTTATGATGCCTTATCCCTCCATTCTCCCGGTAATCATTGAGCCTGTTATGGAAGGAGATGTTCCATACACTATCCTACATCCTGACATGCCCACCTCTCTTGAATATTTACAAAGAGATTAGATACAACTAAAGGGGGAGCGAGATACTTTCGTGGCCAAATTCTACGCTAGCGAGAAGAAGGTTTTGGAACTCACTAAGCAACTTCATGAGGAGCAGACTCAGAATGCCTACATCGCACCAAAGAGGATGCGTACTACCTTTTTATCTTAGAGATTTTGTTATTGTTACCCAAAAAGGCATTGATGTACTCAAGCTTTAATTTATTAATATAACGTGTGTTTCTTTTTTGTTTAAAAAAAATTTGAATCTTTAAAATCCTTGAAATCATTACATATGCATCTACCATTCATCATAACATAAGAAGGTTTCTTGCAACAAGTCTCCTCATGTCTCTACTGTTTATTTCAGTAAGATGGATCTCGAGAAAACGGTGAAGGACCTCCAAGCACAGAATGCATAGTTTCAACAGTTGTTCTTAACTCTAGCCAAAGGACAAGAAGAGTTGAAGACCTTGCTGGTTGAAGAGAAGAAAAAGAAGACAAAGAAAATAACTGGAGTTCTAAACATGGGAAGAAGATTCCAAGGGCAAGCAAGAAGGGCCCTAGACTTTGCAACGTCATCTGGTGAGAAAGACAATCAAGATGGGAAAGGAAAAGAAGCAATTGTCCAGCCTGATTCAGAAGAAGAAGTAGAAGATTATTCTGAAGAACAACATCCTCCAGCCGATGATAAGTATAAACATCTAGAATAACGGTTAAGTGCAATAGAAACTCAAAAAGTGCTTGGATTGGACTTTAAGGAACTGGGGTTAGTATATGAGATTGTCATTCCTCCAAAATTCAAAGCACCGATGTTTTCCAAATATGACGGAGTTTCATGCCCCAAAATGCATCTTCGGTATGTGAGGAAAATACAGCCCCACACTGCCGACAAGGATTTATGGGTACACTTCTTTCAAGACAGTATGTTTGGAACTCAACTTGATTGGTTTTATCAGCTAGAAAGAGCCAATGTTCATAGCTGGGAAGATCTGGATGCCGCCTTTTACAAACAATACCAATACAACGCTGATCTTGCGCCCAGCTGTACTCAACTCCAGAGTATGGCCATGGTTTCAAGTGAAGGCCTCAAGGACTATGCGCAAAAATAGAGGGACTTAGCAGGAAGAGTCCATCCTCCCCTATCTGAAAGAGAGTTGGTAGATATGGTTTTCGGCACCCTGTCTGGTCCTTTCTTCAATCACTTAATTGGGAGTTCATCGACAGGTTTTACTGAATTGATATTGACCGGAGAAAGGGTGGAAGCCGGGATAAAGAATGGAAAGATTCAAAAAGATGCATCCTATGCTTCTGTAAGGAAAGCATTTGTTGGAAAGAAAGAATTGGTTGTTGTATATCCTCGGAGAAATCAAGATAGGGCCGATCACCGTCCAATGGTGGGAGCTATCATGATTCCTAAACCCGCGTCTGCTCAGCCAAGAATGGAAAGACCAGTCAGACAGTTCACCCAAATTAATATGACACTATCTCAAGTATTGCCACATTTGTTAAGATCCAATCTAGTGACTTTGAAAGAAGCTCCAAAGAACCCTAACACAACCTCTCCTCACTATCATCCTAATTCCCGTTGTGCATACCATTATGAGAGTCCCGACCATGACACTAACAATTGTTGGGCTATGAAGAATAAAGTACAAGACCTTCTTGAAGCCAAAGAAATTGAATTCGACGCGCCAGAAATTCCCAATGTTATTACTACCCCTATGTCCAAACACGGCCATAATGCCAACGCCATTGAGGAAGATATGTTTGTTACTTCAGTTGATGAACTTATGACCCCACTTCTGACTATCAAAAAGAGCTTGTTGGATGCCGGTGTATTCCCAGGCTGTGATGAAAGCTGTCATTTCTGTTTGTCCTCACCAACCAGCTGTCCTTTGTTAAAAGCAAGCGTTCAATGCCTAATAGATAACAAGAAGATTTTGTTCGAAAAAACTTCTATTCCAACTGTTTCTTATAAAGATGTTTCCATCGTGACCATTTCGGACAATTCTTCCAGGGTCTCCACCAAAAGACCCGTTAGAATTACATCAGTTCCTAAAGTAGCTTCTTTGATGATTACAATGCCTGGACCAATCCCGTATTCGTCAGACAAAATCGTCCCTTGGAATTATGTGGGTGATGTCTACTACCACGGTATCAAGAAAGATTGGCCAGCTGCTAAAGATTCAAGTTCTGAGAAAGTTGACTCCGATATCAGTAATATCGCAGGGACTAGTAAGATAACCCAAAGCAGAAGGGTTTTCTCTCCAGAAATTGCTCCTCCAAGAGCTATCTCTGGACCCGTAATCATTCCTGTTGTTGTTTCTCCTCCAAAGGTTATTCCCAGTCCTACAATCATCCCTGCTAATACTCATGTTGACAAAACTGTTACAATTCCTGTTACCACCCCTACTGACATTCCTGCTTCCGAGTCAACCGAGACTCGAGGTAAAGGTATTCTGATTGAGCCTGTCCGGACGAAGGCACAATCAGTGGCTATCCCTGAGACCTCCCGAAAAGAGATGGATGAAATTCTAAAGGTCATAAAAAGAAGCGACTACAATGTAGTCGAGCAACTGGGGCAAACTCCATCAAAAATTTCCATGCTGGCTCTATTACTATGCTCCGAGGCTCATGCAAAGGCCTTGGTAAAGTTCCTCAAAATTGCCCATGTACCCCAAGAAACATCTGCCGATCAGTTCCAAGACTGTGTAGCTAGCTTGACTGCAGATAATGGTTTAGGTTTTTCGGATGCTGATTTAATGCCAATGGGGAGGAAGCATAATGAGGCATTGCATGTCTCAGTTGTATGTAGGGGCACGACATTGGCTCATGTCTTGGTTGACACCGGTTCATCTCTGATTGTGTTGCCTAAAAAGGCTCTTGATAGGCTTAACTGTGAGGGATTGACATTGAAACCAAGAAATATAGTAGTGAGAGCCTTTGAAGGCTAAAAAAGGATGGTGCATGGGGAAGTGGACATCCCCATAAAAGTTGGAACCCAAACATTTGATTCAACTTTTTATGTAATGGATATTCGCCCTTCATATTCCTGCTTATTAGGCCGACCGTGGATTCACAATGCTGGTGTCGTTACTTCTACGTTGCATCAAATGCTGAAATATCCAATTCAGGGAAAAATCATCACCGTTCATGGAGAAGAAGAGTATATGGTCAGCCATCTAAGTTCCTTCAGATATGTGGAATTAGATGGTGAATTTATTGAAACTCCATTCCGGCACTTTGAAGAAGTCCCGCAAGATGTGGCAGTAACCAAGGCTGTGTCTTAAGTTCCCAAGATCACAAGGCCTCCACTCAAGATGTCGTCTTTAAAGGATGCCAAGGCAGTGATAGAAGAAGGTGGGTGCACTATTTGGGGCCAACTCCCAGATATCCCATACAAATCTGACAAATTTGGTCTGGGTTTCACTTCAGGTGCCCAGAAGGTTGTACGCCGCGCTCGTGTCAGAGAACCACCCTTGAAGATCAGCAATCACCAAGTCAGCATCGTGGAGGATGATGAAGACAACTATAACTTGGAGGATTGGATTTTCTCAACTGTCAGTGGAGGGCTCAGCAACTTGGAATCTAGAGATTTCATCTCAATCACTTTTATCCCACAGTAATTTGTCTTTAAATTTTGTCGGATCTATAATATTAAACAATTCAAACTCTTAAAACCTTGTGTCTTACTCGAGGCACAATGGTCCATTTGTAAGGGTTATTATGTCATTTCCATATGACATCAATGAATCATGGAAGTTTTTGCATACAAACTTTGTGCTCATTGTTTTTCTTTTTTACATTTTCATTTCCTTCAAAGATAGCTATACTCTTACACACACTCACACTCACAATACAGGTCTACATCCATTCGGGATCCCATGGGTCACGATTCTGCTATGGCCTTTTGTGACTCTGAAAATCTAATCTACCAAGCCGAAGATGAAGGTGAGGAAGATTGTGAAGTACCGGGGGAACTCGCCAGGTTATAGCATCAAGAAGAGAGGACCATTCAGCCCCACGAGGAACCAATGGACACAATCAACCTAGGTACCGAAGAAGACAAAAGAGAAGTCAAGGTGGGTTCCAATTTGGAACCAAGTGTCAAAAAGCGTCTAATTCAGTTGCTACACGATTATGTTGAAGTCTTTGCCTGGTCGTATGAAGACATGCCAGGGTTTGATGAATATATCGTGCTACATCGTCTACCTACAAAAGTGGACTGCCCACCGGTAAAGAAAAAGGTCCATCGTATGCGACCAGACATGTCAGAGAAGATTAAAGCTGAAGTCATGAAGCAATTCAACACCGAATTCTTGGTCGTCACCTCCTATCCACAATGGATTGCCAATGTTGTTCCCGTGCCCAAAAAGGACAACAAGGTACGAATATGCGTGGACTACGGAGATTTGAATAGGGCAAGCCCTAAGGATGATTTCCCATTTCCTCACATTGATATTCTAGTTGACAATACAGAACAACACAAAGTGTTTTCCTTCATCGACGATTTCTCAGGCTATAACCAAATCAAAATGGCGCCTGAGGACATGGAGAAAACAACCTTTGTCATATAGTGGAGCATATTCTGCTACAAGGTTATACCATTTGGACTGAAGAATGCTGGGGAAACCTATCAGTGTGCCATGGTAGCTCTATTTCACAACATGATACATCACGAAATAGAGGTCTATGTGGACGACATGAAAGCTAGATCTCAAACAGAAGAAGAGCATCTTGATCATCTACAGAAACTGTTTGAGAGGCTAAAGAAATACAAGCTGAGGTTGAACCCAAATAAATGCACGTTTGGAGTGAGGTCTTGTAAAATCCCAAGCTTTATTGTCAGCAATAAAGGTATTAAAGTCGATCCTTCCAAGGTGAAAGCAATACAAGAGATGCCTGCTCCTCGCACCGAGAAGGAAGTCAGAGGATTCTTCGGACGTTTAAAATACATTGCCATATTCATTTCTCACCTGACAGCTACTTGTGAACCAATCTTCAAATTACTGAAGAAAGATCAAGTAGTCAAATGGAATGACGGGTGCCAAACTGCTTTCGACAAGATCAAAGAGTACCTGCAAGAACCTCCTATTTTGATGCCACCAGTCGAGGTAAGATCATTGATCATGTATCTAAATGTTTTGGAAAATTCAATGGTGTGTGTGCTGGGGCAGCATGATGGGTCTGGACGAAAAGAGTATGCTATTTATTACCTGAGCAAAAAGTTTACCGACTGGGAAATAAGATATTCACTGCTCGAGAAAACTTGTTGCGCTCTGGCATGGGCGGCTCGCCGGCTAAGACAGTATATGCTGACCCATACTACCTTGTTGATATCTAAAATGGATCCAATAAAGTACATCTTCGAGAAACGTTCCCTCTCTTGGAGAATAGCGAGATGGAAAATGATCCTGACAGAATATGACATACAGTATACTACCCAAAAAGCAATAAAAGGCAGTGTACTAGCTATTCACCTTGATCACCAAGTTGTGGAAGACTACCAGTCCATGAAAACCGAGGCAACACCTTACTCTCTGGTATACAGCATGGAGGTTGTCTTGCCTATTGAGGTCCAAATCCCCTCTCTGAGAATTATGAAAGATGCAGGGCTGAATGAAGAAGATTGGATCCAGACTCGGCTTGATCAACTGAACTTGATTGATGAGAAAAGGCTTATTACTGTCTTCCATGGTCAAATGTATCAAAAACGGATGATCAAGGCTTTTAACAAAAAGGTCAAACGCCAAGTGTATCAAGTCGGGGATTTGGTAATCAAACGTATCATACTGCCGCAAGGTGATCCCAGTGCAAAATGGTCTCCTACATACGAAGGACCATTTGTAATCAAAAGCATTTTCTCTGGTGGAGCAATGATCTTGACCACCATGGATGGTAACGACCTGCCGCACCCTGTGAACATAGACATAGTCAAAAGATACTACGCATAAGAAACCTACTAGGTTGACACACCTAGGCAAAACAAGGGCATCCCGACGAACCAAAAAGGTTCAGTAAAAATTAGGGATAAAACAAAAATATATGTACACCCGGCAAGTTGAAAACCCGAAAGGGAAACTTGGGCAAAAAAGGGTATCCCGGTGGACTGAAAACCCGAAAGGGCGGTGCAGGCAAAAGTTAGGGAATTAAAGCGTATGAGTATGTCCTGTTGGATCACCTCATGGACAACCTTTGGCTTCGACTGAAAAACTCGACGGTTCTAATCAATTCAATCAGCTTCGGGCAAGGCAATAAATAGAAAAGATACTCGGAGACACGAAGGCTATAGCAGAATGGGAACCCCATGGGATTATTACACATAGCTATCTTTTCTTTGTATTAAATTCCCTTTTTTTTTTACGACGACATTCTCTTACTAGGATGATTCGTCTCATTGTACAAAACACTTATTCAAGTTAATACAAAGATTTCCTTTGAAAGTGCAAAACCATATGTTTTTCTTTATTTCTGTGTTTTGTTTACAAGAACCGTCCAATGATTTATTTTTGAGCATAAGCTTTTGAACATAACTACTATTTACAAATGAGCAAAAAACAAAAGACAATCGCTGATGGCTTTAAGAGATAGGGAAATTTCTCCAAGATTGTTTCCATAATCCCCCGCAGTGTGGAGTTTAATCCCCAACGAAACAAAACTTCCAATTATTATTCCCCGGTAGAAGTTGCCAAATTTCTCAGGATTCCCCCATAAGATTTTACAATCAGTACACGACATTTCCCTTACAACAGAGTTTATTTCTCTAAACGGAAACTCGTCAACACTTCAACTTCACAACATGAAGACTTACACTCTGTATCCTCAGCAGCAGTCGGGGATTTATTTTCCCAATCTAACAACAGTGTAGCAGATTAGCTCACATACGCATACATCACATCCATATATCATAAAAATTGATAACAGGAATGCATGTATGTCATTATACCATGCATTTCATACAACATGACGTTGCATATTAGCTAACATTTTACCCTTTTCAGGATAAGATTAATCAACAACTATCATTAACAATGTTCAAAGGCTTTCAGATACAGTTCAGATACGCTCTAGACAGGGATGCCACTCTGATCCTCATTCAGATTCAATATTTCAGATACAGTTCAGATACGCTCTATATACGGATGCCATTCTGATACTCATTCAGATTTAGCTCTCAGATACAGTTCAGATACGCTCCAAACACGGATGCCATTCTGATACTCATTCAAATTCCTTCTCAGATACAACTCAGATACCATCCAGACACAGATTCCATTCTGATACTCATTCAAATTCCTTCTCAGATACAGTTCAGATACGCTCCAGACACAAATGCCATTCTGATACCCATTCAGATTTAACTTTCAGATACAGTTCAGATACGCTCCAAACACAGATGCCATCCTGATACTCATTCATATTCGACTTTCAAATACAATACAGATATGCTTCAGACACGGATGCCATTCTGATACTCATTCTGATTCGACTTTCAAATACAGTACAGATACGCTCGAGACACGAACGCCATTCTGATACTTATTCCGTTTCTCTTTCAAATTTAGTTCAGCAATTATTTTTGGATGGCATCTACAAGCCCATCTCCAACAACTTTCCATCATCTCTCCAAATGGTATCTTTAAGCCCATTCCCTCAACCATCACATCACCGAGTGCAAATTTCTGGGCACTCTAATGTCCAATCATCTTCCACCTTCGAGTCACGAATGGAAAAACTTGCCAATCTAACTCTTCAGGCTTAAGAAGATTGAATAGGGCCAACTGTTGTACCCCAAAATTTGCTCTCTCACTTATCAAGAATTTGCTCACAAGATCTCCTTTGGGCTCAAGACTGCACTAGGGTTTGATCAGCTCAAGACACCTCCTTAAGCACTGATGACCAAAATTAGGGTTTGAGTTTTCACAAGTATTTTTGAACTTCCAATGCCCCATATGACTTTCATGGATCATTATGGACCCTCAAGAATACTCATGTCAAGTTTCAAGCTTTGAATCACATTTTTGCTCAGTCAATTGAGCAGTTGACCTAAAAATCAGCTGTATTGGGGAAAAAGTCAACCATGGCCAATTTATAGTCAAACTTCATGATTTTTGATCACATCAACATTTTAAACTCATATGTATCATTTGATCAAGTTTGGACCACAATTCCTCAAAATTAGGGTTTTGACTGGGAAAGGGCAATTTTTGATTTTTGACTTAGCAAATGATCAATTGGTTTAAGGCATGATCTAAAGAGTACAATTGCATCATTTTGACCCAATAACATGGTTCAAAACATTTCTCAAGTTCAATGGATTGACAGATAAATTTTCAGTCAACTGATCAAAAGTCAACTGTATACTGAAAAGTTAAAACTTTGACATTTTGGTCAAATTCAAATGTCAAAGATCACAATTCATAAAAACATGTAAAAATATGAAACTTATTCATCAAGAAACCAAAAATTTAAGATTTCATTTCGAAAAGTTAAAATTTCTAAACTTAGAAATTTTTCTAAGTGTTAGAAATTTCTAGTTTTTTCATAACTTTGAGCAAAATTTTCACCATGATGCAAGCTGATTCAAAAAAAACATCCAACATGAAAGTTCTAGATCCCCATGAAATGTACAACTTTTCTTCACAAAACTTATTCCAAAAGTGCTTGGATCTCAAGTTATAATTTTAAGAACATGTGGTCATGAAAGAAAACACTTAGTGAAATTTTGCCCTAATTTGGTCAGGATTTTGACCAACTTCATGGCACTTTTTCATATAGTTCCAAGGGGAATCTTTAAAAGTGATTCAGATATAGGTTGTAGAGAACTTTTCAAGCTTTCCAAAATTTTTATGAACTACTTGAGATCATTTTTGAGTAGGGAGAATCGAAGAGATGAAGTTAGGGTTTTATCACTTGAATTACAAGGCATTTTGGGATGAACAAAATTCAAATTCATAGTTGTGCTGCATAACCTCTACTTTGCAGGCCTCAAACTTGTTAGGAACTCCATAGTTAATTGCTTGCACATCTGTTAGAGGTCTCATTTCAAGCATTCAATGCAAGTCCATGCTTTATATCCATTTTGGGAAGAAAGTGCACATTGCCATTTTGATAAAGTGACTTTTTACACAAAACTTGTTCTTGAGCCTTGCAATTGTTCTCTTCTGATCATACAAGTCCCATAAGTCATAAGAAACTTGTTAGACACTTACAATCACCCATCCCATGCTTGTACCTCACATTAAAACTTGGTTTCCCACTTTTCTTTCAAAATCAAGTAACCTAGCAATTAGCTGAAAACTTGTACTTCGTACTTGCAAAACCACTCCAATCATTTTGCTTATAGATACATAAACCATTTGCCACAAAACACACGCATGCTTGACCCCTAAAAAACTCCAAGAGCTAAGAATTGTTTCGCATACCTCCATTGTTTCCCAACCTGACCAAAAGTTTGAAACTCACATCTCCCTCGTGCGTTTTAACGCCTTTTGGTTCCTAAAGTTTCTAAACATTATTTAGAACTCATCCCACACCCTGTTACAGAACTGTAACGCCATTAACACCATCCTCCATTTACAAAAATAGAGCTTTGCACTTGAACTTCTCCATAACTCCTCAGGTACTTTCATCTCAAGCTAAGTATCCCATTAGCTTCCTGGGAACTTGAGGAAACTAACCCAATCATTTGAACTCACTGAAAGTTTCTCAAACTCCAAACCCGATACTCTCTTGCAAGGTAAGTTTTCTAACTTTATAACTTTTCATACAGGCATCATCAATGACTTATTTGTGAATGAAACATGTAGATATCATTTCCCTAAAGCTAACCATGTCCATAGTTTCCATTAATTTTGCTTGAGCTTAGAGAATTTTAAGATTGAAGTTTCTGAGATTTTTAGGGTTCAGATTAGGGCCAATGAAATTCATGTTTGTATTTGATCTATAGTTTTAATGCTTTACGTTTCTGAAACCGTGAGGAAATTTGCTACAAGTTTCATGTTTACAGTTTTCATTTTTGTTGAGGATTGACTAAGTTACAGAGCTTCTGGCTGGGCATGAGGTTGAAGATGAAGTTGGCCTCAGGAACGTGTTTTCCATATATATTTATGGTTTGATATATATAAACAGATGTATAGCCACCCGAGTGGTAGAAGCGCACCTCTGTAACCAGAGGGACCTGGGTTCAAGCCCCAGTGGTACCCTTTTGATTTTTTTTCATATTTTTTGCATTCTGACTCTTTTTTGGCAGGCGCTGGGCCTCCCTTTGGGCCTTATGTTTTTTTTTGTTAACCTCCTTGCAGGCTGTTCACACCCCTGGCCCAATTTTATTTTCTTTTTCTTATTTTTTTGTTTATTTGTTTTCTTAATTATTTTTCTAATACTAAAAAAATCATAAAAAATATAAAAATAGTTGATTTATATGTGGACATAGTTTATTTATTTTTTCTCACAAAAAATATTTTATTTAGTCTTACTTTATTTATTTTATTAATTATTCTTGTAAATTTAATTAAAAATAGGTTTTAGTTATTTTCTTTTACACCATTTAAATATACTTTCTTAAAAAATATAAAAATACCAAAAATATTTTATAATACTGTAATTTATTTTCAAGACAAAAATAGCAAAAATACTTTTCTTATAAACTTAATTTCTTTTTAATCAATTAATAGATTAGGGTTTTATTTAATATTCTTTTCCTAGTAAAATTAGGTTTACTTTTATTATTTTAACAAATTATTTTCTTTTAATTAATTAGGTTAAAACAAATTCCCTTTTCCTAAAAAATCCAAACAAAAATATCAATTTTCTTCACATTTGCATTCTTGTATATTTATTCAGTATGTACATTATTTATTTCAATTCTTGTATAAATTCAACATGGTTGTAATAGATTAATTAGGTTTATTTTCTTGCAATCTCCATTCATAATTTGTACACCCCCTGCCACAAGTATTGTAATAGCGTAGTAACTTTAAATTCCGTAATTTATCGCTTTATATACAAATGCTAGTAATTAGGGTTTGTATGGAAAGACTAAAACCAATGCTTAGAAAACCCTAATTAAAGACAAAATCAAGCATGAAAATAATACACTTGCACATAAGCACCCCTAGGGAAAAATCTACTTGGTTGCCTTACAAAATGGCCATATTACGCATGTGAGATATCTTAGCAAAAACAAGCCAAATATAAGATCATTGTCCCTCGATGACGCTATCTATGTTGTCTTTCAAATGATCTTGGTCCCTAAAAGAGAATGCTAATATACCTTGCAACATTTCTAATCATGGTTATACGATGATCTACGTCCGTCCCGCTTACATCCAAAGATAGGGTTACTTACCAAATTAATGGTAAGATAACAATGTCAAAGGAAAAGAAAATGAACAAGAAAGACTTTTGAGTAGGTAGAATGCTCCTAATTACTTTCTCAATTTCAAAACAAAAACATCCTTTCTATTTTCAAAAACAACCACCTACACTTTCAAAACATCTTTCAAATTTGAAAACATTTTCAAAAGATCAGCATCTTTGTATACATTGTTACGAACGAGAATCATTACAAAGATTGCCTAAACAATGGCCTCTTTACAAAATACTTCCAAAAAGCACACAAAGCACAATTTCAAACAAAAGCAAGTGATCTAGCAAGTAACTGAGAGCCCATGGAAAACCATGGATGAAAAGGGTGCTAATACCTTCCCTTTTCATATTCTTGCGTTCTACAATCCCATTCTGTTAAGGAGTAATGGGAGAAGATAATCCATGGCTGATTCCTTCAGAGGAGCAAAACTCAACAAATTTGTTGTTCTCAAATTCTTTTCCATGATCACTCCTGATTCTTATGACATGACTTTCCTTTTCCCTTTGGAGTCTTTTACAAAGATCTTTGAACACTTCAAAAGTTTCTGATTTTTCTCTAGTAAAACTTATCCATGTGTATCTAGAAAAGTCATCTACAACAACATAGGCATACTTCTTACCACCAAGACTTTCAACTTGCATAGGTCCCATCAAGTCTATGTGAAGAAGTTCCAATACTTTTGATGTAGTAATATGTTGAATCTTCTGATGTGACATCTTAGTTTTGTCTCCAATTTGATAGTCACCACATACCCTTCCTTCTTCTATCTTGAGCTTAGGAATCCCTCTCACTGCTTCTTCAGATATAATTCTCTGCATACCTTTTAGATGCAAGTTCCGCAATTTTTGATGCCATAGTTTAACCTCATTCTCTTTGGATGAAACACATGTCGAGGAGAGGTTTAACTCTTGAGGAACCCATAGATAACAGTTGTCTTTAGATCTGATTCCTTTCATGATAACTTCATTCTTTTCATTTCACACAAGACATTCTTCTTTGGAGAAGTTAACTTTGAATCCTTGATCACATAGTTGGATTATACTTATCAGGTTAGCTGTTAGCCCTTTTACTAGTAACACATTATCAAGTTTAGGAACTCCTGAATAGTCAAGCTTGCCAACACCTTTGATTTCTCCTTTTGCTCCATCACCAAAAGTTATATAACTGGTGGAATGAGATTTGACATCCACCAACAGATTCTTGACCCCTGTCATGTGTCTAGAACAACCATTGTCAAAGTACCAGTCATCTTTGGTTAATACTCTAAGAGAGGTGTGAGAAATGAGACTTCTAACATTGGACTTGGGAACCCACTATTTCTTCTTTTTGCTGTTTTGGGGAATCTTATCATTTTTGGGAGGAGGAGAATTTTTAGGATACCCATACAACTTGAAACAGAAGGGCCTTATATGTCCAAGCCTTCCACAGTGATGACATTTCCAGGGCTGGGGATTCTCTCTTGTGTGATTAATCTTTTTCTTCCCATGATATCCTTTCTTCACATGAGGTTTCCCAAGATGTCATTTCTTATCATGATGTTTGCCCACGTGTTGAGACATCTGATTTAACATCTTTGGTTTAGCCTTGGCATGTGTGGTAACAGATGTAGGCTGTTCGTCATGATGTTCATTCTTTATATGATGTCTTCCAGGGTGTCCTTTCTTACCATGATGTTGAGACATTTGATTCGACATCTTTGGTCTAGGCCTGTCATGAGTGGAAACAAATGAAGGCTCTTCTGAGTTAGGTTCTTTTTTCTCCTTGAAACCTAAACCACTCTTATCTCCTGTCACTCTTCCTACTTGGAGAATTTCATCTAATGTGTCAGACTCATTATTCAGCATCTTGAGATATTTGACCGTTCTATCAAGATTTGAATTTAGAGAGGACACTTCACTTTCCAGATCAGAAATAGTTTTAAGATACTCTTCCCTTTCCTCCTTTAGCTAAGTTATAAGGGTTTTCTATTTCTCCCCTTCAAGACATACTTCTGCACTTCTGAGACATAATTCTTTGTATGAAGCAGCTAACTCATCAAATGTTAGTTCCCCATCACTAGACTCTTCATTAGATACATATTTTCCTGTCAATGCTTTCACATATTTGGCAGATTCTTCAAGATCACTCTCTGAGTCCTCTTCAGACCAAGTAACAGATAGATTTTTCTTCTGTTTCTTTAGATATGTAGGACATTCAGCTCTAATGTGACCAAAGCCTTCACATTCATGAGATTGTATTCCCTTCCCTTGAGAAGTGTTTTCTTCAGCCTTTTTTCTTCCCATGTCAGATGAGATGTTCTTGACATTTGACCTTTGGTTCTTGTCCATTCTTTTTATCACTTTATTACACTGTCTTCCAAGCATAGCTAGGGCATTTGATATTCCACCATCTGAATCCATATCAAAGTCCTCTTCTTCATCTTCAGTATTGGATACAAAGGCTATGCTTTTGTTTTTATTCTCAGATCTTTCATTTATGCTCAATTCAAATGTTAGAAGGGATCCAACAAGTTCATCCACTTTCATTTTGTCAATATCTTGGGCTTCTTCTATAGCAGTTACCTTCATATCAAATCTCTTAGGAAGATACCTGAGAATCTTTCTCACCAATTTGTCTTCAGGTATTTTCTCCCCTAGAGCACTGGAGGCATTAGCAATTTCAAGGATGTTCATATGGAAGTCATTTATACTTTCATCATCTTTCATCCTTAAGTTCTCAAATTTTATGGTGAGCAGCTGTAGTCTTGACATCTTAACTTTGGATGTGCCTTCATGAGTAGATTGAAGAATTCCCCATGCATCCTTAGTAACTTCACAAGTATTCACCAATCTGAAAATATTTTTGTCAATTCCATTGAATATAGAATTCAAGGCTTTAGAATTTCCAAGAGAAATTTCATCTTCTTCCTTAGACCAATCTTCTTCAGGTTTTAGTTCAGCAGTAGGTTCTCCATTCTCTCCCAATTTGACAGGGTGTTTCCATCCTCTTAAAACCGCTTTCCAGGCCCCGCTGTCTAAGGACTTTAAAAAGGCAACCATATGTGGTTTCCAGTGGTCATAATTGCTTCCATCCAGAATGGATGGTCTGTTCACAAATCCTCATTCCTTGTCCATAGTACCAGAAAGTATTTTCCTTGGATCTCACCCAGATAAAGAGCAGGATGCGTGCTCTGAAACCAATTGAAATATGGTATCAAATATGTGATGTCGAAAGAGATGTCACAACACAAATATCTGTTTGTAAGTAACGTGCAGTAAAATTAAAATCAGTAAAAACACAAGAGATAGTTCACCCATTTCAGTGTACAACAACACCTACTCTGGGGGATACCAAACCAGAGACAAGTTCAGTAAATAGTATCAATTCATAGACCCTCAATAAACAACCAATTTACGATCTAATCACTTAATCACTACCCAAGCTAAACTTCTACCTAAGACTCACCTAGGTATGAGGCCATCCTCAAATCCCTTCAATCACTTACAAAATTAATAAGTTTGGAACACTTCAATCATTCAATGCTTAAAAGCTTATGAATGATACACAATTAACAACCCAAATAACAACTTAAGTACTTAAACTAATACTTAGAGTGTATTACAAATAAAAAGCCTAAACTTCTAATCAGAAAGAAAGTATTCTTCTTTAAAAATTGCTTGTCTTTGAATAAGGTAGCGAGTCCTTATATATGTGAAACTTTGGGCTTGGGCTTGGGCTTGAAAACAAATATTCAAATATTTTGAATATTTCAATAAAAATAGGCTAAGATATAACTATGCAATTTGAAAAATATTCCTCCATATTTTTCGCAACCTGTAGTTCATAAATCCTGAGTTATAGAGTGTTGGAAATCAGGAAACAAAAGACTTAACTAATTTTGGGCTGAGATCAGTTCAGTAGGAAGATGTCAAGACATCTGCTTTGATATCATTCAAAACAGTTTTGCTCCAAACGTTAAGACATTTAGCAAAATATTAACAAGTCTTTGTTTTACCAAAATTGCTGCCAATAAACACTTACACCATAAAAATACAAAAAACAAAAACATTTCTTTTCTAACATTTTCTCATATTTATTTTGTTGCTATTTAAAATTCCTAGAGAAATTGTATAGGTCGCGAAATTTAAATGTAATAACTTAGATTTACATTCTCTCACTTTTACTTTCCGCACCTTTATTTTTCTGTAATTATAATTATATGGTTGTATATATAATTGTTAGTAAATAGGCTTGTATGACAAGATTTAAAATCAATCAGCAGATAACTCCTAACTAATCAAGATAATATAAATGAACTGAACACACTATGCACACGTACACATCTAGGGTAACCTCCCTTGTTTCCTTCGAATAAAAAACAGTCATGTCCCTCGAACGTAGGGATACCATTAGCAAAGACCCTTGGTTAAAAATCATCAAAAAGATCATAGTACCTCGATGACCCATCGATGCTGCCTTCGGTAAATGATCTTGTCCCTCGATGTTGCCTACAAATACATGATGATAGTCCCTTCGAATTGCTAAAGGTATCCCTATATGTTTCCTTTATAACTGTACGATGACCTGCACCTATCCCTCAAACATCCAACGATAGGGCTTCCTATTAACTAATGGAAGGATAAAACTATCTAAAGGAAAAGGAAAATAACACAAAAGACTTTTGTGTAGGTAAATAGTTCTTAATCACTTGCTCACAAACATTTCAAAAATATTTTTCACACAAACACTTTTCTGAAATATTTTCAAAGAAAACACTTTGTATGCGTTCTCAATTGATATGAGAATCATTACAAAGTTGCCGAACTTAGGCATTTTCAAAATATTTTCGTCCTAGAGGAGTAAACCTGAAGTTCCAAGCCTATGAGGACAAAGTTCTAATATACTTCCTTGTAAATCATGTTACAATAAACTTGTCTCAATCCATCTTCAACTATCTGAAGGACTCAATTGTTTCCTCCAGAAATTATCACCATTCTTTTATTCCTTTTGGAAGAGTTCTCTTTGCACTCTTCTCTAAAGCTGGAATTGTTGAAGCAGTTGGTCATCATGGAACTGACGATACTCTTGAAGAGGAAATATGTGAAGTATTAATGGTTTAATTAAGTACTAGTTATGTCTGCTAATTGTGTTATGTCTTGAGCTATTTAGTTTATGCATGATATTTGTATTCTCTGTTCTAAGTAAGTGAAATTTGTGTCATTCTTATTATCTCTGATGAAATAAGATAATACATGCAACAATCTGAATGGTAATTCTTTTATCCTATATCATGTATTGATCTCTAACAAAAGAATAATAATAATAATATTTGGATCAGATTTACTTCTCAATAAAATTCATGTTCCGCCAACAAACCTTTTCAGTAGGTCTCTTTTATCTAACTCTTTTAGTTTTTAATCAAGAAAAATACTGAGACTTTGTTAATTGATCAAAGACATTGATAAGCTCGATCTATCTACTTTCATGTTGCCATCTTGTATTTACTCTCTCTCTCTCTCTCTCTCTCTCTCTCTCTCATAAACCGTCTTGGGAGTTACAATTCTCTTTCTGTCTTCCCCCAGTCATTTATTATTGAGTCTCCCAAGTATGATTATCTTACGTAAGAAAAACCAATTCTCATGTTAGTCACGTCTTCTTTCTTCCCATTTATACACATGTATTGGTTCGTTTATCTTTTCAAAACAACCTACCAACATTCTTTCTCAAAACTTCTTCAACATGACTCCAAGAACCTTTCATGAAGGTGATGATCTTTTGAAAGTTATCATTGAAAGACATCCAAAACTTCTAGGTGTCAGCCAGGATTTTCACATAAGAATTCACTTTCAAAATTGGAATCAATACCTTTCCTTACTAAAAGGAACCATCTATCCAAACCTTGTAAAGGATTTTTGGATAAATGCTTCTGTCAGTCTCGACGGTATCTCATTTTCTTCAAATATCTATGGTAATTATGTTTCTTTAACTACTGCATGCATTGCTGAAGCAATAATTTTTCCTTGAATGGGTATCATTACTAGTCGTGTATCTCTCAGTAGCATTCCTAATACTAAAATTATCGCCATCTTTTATGTATCTTCTAGTTTTGATTCTATAAGCCCTGAGAAACTTCTTCCTATTGCCAAGGACTGGTTTCATTTTATCTTGACAAAATATTTGTCTAGTACTAACAAAAATTTATTCACAAATGATGATAAGATCCTAATTTTCTGTTTGCTCAAGCGTGTTCTGATTAACCTTCTTAGTTCATATTCAATCATCTTAAGGATTCTATCAAATCATCTTGACCTTTAAGCAAGTGCATTATTCCATATATGGAAGAATCTTATCATAAGTGTTTGTACAAGATGCGTTAGTAAGAGGTATTCGTAGGATACATGTTGATCCTAGTGATGCCTTGAAAAAAGAAGTGTGTGAAATGTTTGATGATCAGTGGTTCAAATAAGCGCTGATTCTGTTGTGTCTTTCTAATTTTATTTCCTTCTAATATTATATTTTGATTAATGTTTGTTATATGCTATTTTCTTGTTTGTCTGTTAGGAGTTAATTGTTGTGTCTGTTGAGGGTCTCTCTGATGTTCTATTTTATTTGTTGTTCTATGTCTGTATTTTTTCCGTGAATGAATTATATTGGATGTTTAAGTGTTTCTAACCTTATTTTCTTTTAAAACGTTGTTTCATATGATTAGATAATCCTAAGACGTAATTCAAAAATTCCTTATATCTTTTTTATTATGACAAAAAGGGGGAGAAAGAATAATGATTTTGATTAATATCAATTCTTTAAACCCTACGATTTAATGTCATTCTAACATGACATAACGAAAGTGTGAAAAACACAAGAAAGGGGGGAATTTGAATTGGGTTTTAAATAATAAAAAAATTCCTTTTAAAATCCCCTTTAATCATAAACAAGTTACTTCACTTATTGATAATAATGATGAGATACAAGAAGTAAAGAACAAGTTATGTTTATACTAGTTCACTTGAAAACTACCAAGCTAGTCTAGTCCACCCGCCAAGGTGATTTCGCCTTTCTCAACAAGGACTTAATCCAATAATCAAACAGATTATTACATTGCACAAGCTAACTGCAAGTGACTAACGTTACAATCTCCAAGACACACTAATCTTAGACTTCTCAAGGATTCTGACCAACTGGTCCCTTAAGGAAAATCAAACAACTGTTTGAACAAAGTTTTTTTACAAAATATATACTTCTACACAAGCGAATAAGTAAACATATTTTAAATAATATAGACTAAATAAATAAGGAAGTATATGAACAGTCTTTTTAGACTGTGAATTAGAAGCCTTCTCTCTTAGTCTTCAAGCTCTTTTATAGAAAATAAAATATTATAACTGTTGAAGAGTATTTTTAGAATTTCCAAAAAGTTGGCAGCTTGAGCAATCACGTGGGAGACAAGATCGTATGCAATGTCTGTCCTACATGGTAGGGGAATGGAACATTTTGTTTGTAACATGTACTTTTTGTACCATGCAATCTTATCCTTTTTTTCTTCTAACGTCAGAGGCTTCTGAGCATGCGTTGGAAGAATGAGAATAACACTTGGGTCTTCATAACTTCAAGTCTTCAAAGTCTTCAGAATTGTGCCTTCATAATCTTCAGAACTTGGTCTTTAGAACCCTTTGTAGAACCTTGGGTCACCATAACTTCAAGTCTTCATAATCTTCAGAACTTCATCTATCATAATCTTTAGGACTTGGTCTTGAGAACCTTTTATCTTCAGAAAGATAAGTCTTCAACATATGGACTTCAGTTAGAACTTTTGTCTTCAGATCTTCAAAACGTGGTTTCTTTGACATGTATTAGAGTCATAACTTCAGAGTCTTCTGAAGATTTTTCTACTGTTCATCAGAACTTATGTAGCTAGAAGCGGAACTTATTATCTTCTAATGTCTTTGCAGTGCCGTTTATCACTAGCATAACCTATTTGTTAAATCTTAAAAATACAAACATTAGAGTACCGAAATTGTTCATACAAACATACTCATTTATTATCATCAAAAACTCAGAGATAAAATTGCATAACCAAATCTTGTTCTAATAATCTCCCCTTTTATGATGATGACAAAACTATGTATTTTGATGACACAATTTTGTAAAAGTTTTGAAGTCATCCCTCCTGCCTCAACTGAAGATGTTACTGCCATTCCCAAAGTTACCAGGGTTCCGCCGAGGATGACTTCATCAAAAGATGCTAAAGCCACTGTAGAAGAAGGTGGTTGTACTATTTGGAGCCAGCTTCCTGACATCCCCTATAAATTTGACAACATAATCGAAGATGCTGATAGTGATTATGAACTTGACAGTTGGATCTTTCCTACCATTGGAAACGGGCTCAGCAACTGGAAGGCGGAAGATGTTATCTCTATCTCCTTTAGTCAGGAGTAATAGCTATATTTCTGTTTTTTATTGCTTTCAAGTTTTGGCTTTGTAATATTTGAACAATGACTTTAAGCCTTGTGCCTTACCCAGGATATAACAATTCATTTGTTAAGGGTTGTCGTTTCATAAACATATTTTCATTTAATAAATCATTGGACATTTTGCATTCAAATTTTGTGTTCTCTGTCTTTCCTTTTACTTTTATCACTTTCAAATAGATATGTGTTATTACACACACCCACATAATACATTGCAGATCCATATCCACTCTGGATCCCGTTGATAACGATTTTTCTATTTCCACTTATGACTTTGAAAATCCGATCTACCAAGCCGAGGACGAAGGTGAGGAAGATTGTTTGATACTAGGAGAGCTTTCCAGACTGTTAGTGCAAGAAGAGAAAGCTATTCAACCACATGAAGAGCCAGTTGAAGTGGTAAACTTGGGTTCTGAAATAGACGAAAAAGAAGTCAAGATAGGCGCCAACTTAGAGGACAATGTCAAGAACATGTTGATTCAGATGTTGCATGAATATGTAGAGATCTTCGCTTGGTCATACGAAGATATGCCATGGCTTGATATCGATATGGTGGTTCAGCGTCTACCAACGAAAGAGGGTTGTTCTTCGATAAAGCAGAAGGTTCATCGCATGTGCCCCGAGATGTCAGAGAAGAAAAAAGATGAGGTGTTAAAATAGTTCAACGCGGGTTTCTTAGCAGTGATATTATATCCTCAATGGGTTGAAAATGTTGTTCCGGTACCGAAGAAAGATGGAAAGGTGCGTATATGTGTAGATTACAAGGATCTGAACAGGGCGAGCCCTAAAGATGACTTCCACTTCCACACTGTAATACGGTGGGAGAACTAACTTGGGTGTTTTGTGTTTTATCGCAATTGTTGCGGATAGCAAGAGACACCACCGACTTTTCTTTTATCCAATAAAGGGAAGGGTGAAAAGAATAGGAAAGACCTTTTGATAATTTTCTTGAGTTCTATGGGTAGGTTATGAAAAGTGAAGGTGTTAGCACCCTTTTCATCCGTAGTTATCTACGGGCTCTTAGTTGCTATCTCACTTTAAAGTCCTTTGTTTGAAATGTGTTTGTGATTTGTTCTCGAAAGTATTTTTGAAAAGTGCCTTCGTTTAGGCGAACTTTGTAATGATTCTCGTCCCTATAAGAATGTATACAAAGTGTTGACATTTTGAAAATATTTCATTTGAAAGTGTTGGTGTGTTTTGAAAGATGTTTTGAAAATGGTTGTGAGCAAGCAACTATGAACATTCTACCTACTCAAAAATTCTTTGTTCATTTCCCCCTCCTCTAGATATTTCTATCTTACCATTTATTGATAAGAAGCCCTATCATTGAATGTGAAGGGACAGGCGTGGGTCGTCGTATAGTCATAGGAATCAACATTGTAGGATGCCTTAGCAGTTTTTGTAAGGGTCTAAGATCATTTATGAAGGCAACATTTAGAGGGTCATTGAGGGACTATGATCTTGTTTTTAATTGTTTTTGCTAAAGTATCTCACATTTGCGTACCATGACTATTTTATTTTAGGCAACAAGTGAGGTTAGACCTAGAGGTACAAGTGCGCAAGTGTTTTCATTTTGTGCATTTTTGTATTTGAATTAGGGTTTTCTACTTGTTGATTTTATGTATTGCCATACAAACCCTAATTACTAGCATTTATATGGGAAGCGATAAATTACGGAAATGTAAAATTCTACGCTATTATATCATTTGGGGATGGGGGTACAAAATGTAAAATGTAAAATGTAAAACCTGTAACTTCTTCATCTCTCAACCAAAATGGAAAATGTAAACATGAAAGTTGGGTAAAATTTCATCACGAATCCATAAATGTAAATAACTAAAGCTATAGATCAAAGATGTATGAGAATTTCTAATGGTACCAAATTTTGACCTAACTTTTTCAAGAAGTTCAAACTTGAAATTCACACTACTCAGGCAATATAGATGAAATCTAAGGGCATGGTTAGGTTCAGGGTTATGATGTCGACATTTTATCTTCACAAATGGAAACCAAATGATGCATATAAGAAGAGTTCAAAAGTCAGAAAACTCACCTTGAAAATGGAATTCGTGTTTTGAGTTTGAGAAAATTTCAAGGTGTTATAATGATCTGGTTAGCTTCCTTGAACCTCTAGGAAGCTAATGCAATGATTAGATTGGATTAAGGATGGCTGAATTATACTGGAGAAGTCATTGTGCAACACCCTGTTTTTGGTTATGGAGGATGGTGATGGAGGTGTTACAGTTTTAAAACAGGGAAAGGGATGAACTATATTTGATGTATGGAAGCTTTTAAAACTATTTTGAGGGAAAACGCACGATGGAAATGGAAGATAGAAGTTAAAGGGAAGAACTCTATACAAATGGAGTTTTGTGTGCAATTTCTGGCTAGAGGGAGTTTATGAGAGTTTCATAGCCTCTAATTTCGTGACTTATCTTTCAAATAGTGGCTCAATTTATAGGCAAAGATTTTGGAGAGCTCAAGTGATCAGAAATCACGAATCACATGTTATGGCTATGTTACTTGAGTTTAAAGCAAACATGAAATACATAGTTTTAATGTGAAGTACAAGGGCTTGTAGGGTTTTTAACAGGTTGTAGATATGTTGCTTATTGCTTTGAAATGTTTTGGAATCATAAGTAACAATGTATGGGCTCAAGGAGAGTTTACATTGTGTATAAAGTCACTTTTCAAGAATGGCAATGTGAACTTTCTTCCATTAATGGCATGAGCACTTGGATAAATACTCAAATGATTGGATAATGGCATAATTAATTGTGTAAGCATCTGATTATGGATATATTTGCAAGTAAATACGCCTGCAAAGCAAGATTTTACAGCATAGCTATGGATTTGGTCAAGTGTTCTTCATGAAAAATGCCTTGTAATTCAAGTTTGAAACCCTAATTTCACCTCTCTGAATCTCCTAGCTCAAGAATGATCTCAATGAGTTCTTGGACACTTTGAAAATCTTGGAACATCCTCTAAAACCTCCATGTTGGCCATTTTGAAAAAAAATACTCTTGGAGCTTGGTGAAAATTGACCAAGAAGTTAGGTAAAAAATCTGCCTAAACTAAGTCAAAATTTCACTAAGTGTTTTAAGAAAAAGTGCATGACTTTATGGATTCATAACTCAAAATTCAAGAATTTCTAGGATTTGATCAGTAAATAAAAGTTGTATATCTCATCAAGATCTACAAATTTTATGTTGGAAGTTTTCTTTGAATCATCTTGCATCTTAGTGAAAAGTTGGCATGAAGTCATGAAAAAATAAGACTTAAAAACACTTAGAAAAATTCTAAGTCTTGAAAAGTTTGACTTTTTAAGATGAAGTTTGACTTTATTGATTCCTTGATGATCAAGTTTCATATTTTTTAATGTCTTGATGAAATGTGATTTTTGAAACTCAATTTTGATCAAAAGGTCAAAGTTTGAATTTTGGTGTATCAGTTGACTTTTCATCAAATGACTGAATCTCAACTATCATTCAATTGATCATGAGAAATGTTTTGAGCCATGAAATTAGGTTAACATGTTGAATTTTAATCCTTGAGATTGTGCTCCAAGCCATTAGGTCATGTATTAGGTCAAAAACCCTTGATCAGTCAAATACAATTAAAACCCTAATTTTGACCATTTTTCCCTTTTGGTAAATTGAGTGTTTTTTTAGAGATTGTGATAAAAAATTGATAAATTGACACATATGACTTTAAAATGTTGATATTGGTAAAAAAAATTGAAGTTTGACTGTAGATTGACCACAATTGACTTTTTATCTAATACAGCTGGTTTTGGGTCATATGATCAATTGACTGAGCAATTTTGAGATGCAAGACTTGAAACTTGATATGAGAATTCTTGAAGGTCCATAATGATACATTAAATTCAATTGAAGCACTATAATTTCAATTATCCTTGTGAAAAACTAAACCCTAATTTGAGGCATCAGTGTTGAGGAGATGGCTCGTCCTAGTCAATACTTGTGTAAGCTTGAACCATTGAAGATCTTTGTGAGAAATATCTTGAGAAAAGTGAGTGAAGATTTTGGGTTACAACGGCTGCCCCTGTTAAATATTCTTACACTTTAAGGTTACCATTCTTGACTTGAAGGTGGAAGATGATTGAACACTAGAGTGCCCAGAAATTTGCACTCGCTGATGCACGAAGTAAAGTGTTAGTTGATTGTGTCGAGAATGGGCTTAAATATTCCATTTAGAGAAGTGATAAAGAATTTGTCAGAGATGGGCTTACAGATGCCATCCAGAGTGACTGTTGGTAGAAATTGGAAGAAGTATAAGAATAAATCTTTGGTCGATTTATACTGAAACAATATATGTCTTTTGCCTGTTTTTAAATGGAAGAGAAAAATCTAACCAGAAGAGGTCTGTCGTTTGGAGACTTCACTAGAAAATAATCCTAACCAGAAGAGGTCTGTTGATTTCCTGTATTTAACTGGAAGAAGTAAATCTAACCAGAAGAGGTCTTCGTTTGTTGCCTATCATTAACTGGAAGAAATAAATCTAACCAGAAGAGGTTCGTTGATTGCCTATCATTAACTGGAAGAAGTAAATCTAACCAGAAGAGGTCTTCGTTTGCTGCCTATCATTAACTGGAAGAAATAAATCTAATCAGAAGAGGTCCATTGATTGCCTATCATTAACTAGAAGAAATAAACCTAACCAGAAGAGGTCTATCGCTCGCCTGTCTTTAATTGGAAGAAGTGAATCTAACCAGAAGAGGTCTTCGTCTACCTATCTTTAACTGGAATAAATAAACCTAACTAGAAGAGGTGTTTGTCTGTTGTTTGCCTATATTTAACTGGAAGAAGTGAATCTAACCAGAAGAGGTATGTCGATTGCCAGAAGAGGTCTGTCATTCGCCTGTCTTTAACTAGAAGAAGTGAATCTAACCAGAAGAGGTCTCCGTCTATTGTTTGCCTGTCTTTAACTGGAAGAAGTGAATATAACCAGAAGAGTTATGTCGTTTGCCTGTATTTAACTGGAAGAAATAAATCTAAACAGAAGAGGTGTTTGTCATTTGGTCGATTGATTTTACCTGAAAGGAAGAGGGTTACTTTCATACAGATGTATGCATAGCTTAATGATGTTCTCAAAATAAATGAGACTATGCTGTATGCATTTGTCATGTATGTGCTATGATGTACCAATGTTATTGAAATGTATCTTTGTATAGGAAAATAAATCCTTGACATATGCTGGGGAGTATTGGGAAGCAGAATCCCAGACTACCGCTGGAGATGAAGAGTATATGTATCTTCGACTTTGTTTAGAGTTGTCCGTTGGGGATTCCTGTCTCATTTTTTTGAGGAAATTCTGCGGGAATGTCGATTTATGCTTGAGGGATAGAGTTCAGGAACCTTGGTTGTCCATTACTCTACAGGGGAGTTATGACTTGATTGGGGAGAGTAAAAGTTATCTGGTATCTGGTTGAATTCCATGCTTTGTAGCAATTTTCTGGGGATAGCAACGACTCCGTTGAGGACAAAGGGGTTTTGGTCCGTTGATTTGTAACAGTCTGAGAAAAGATTCGTGTTGGGGAATGTGTAGTCTGTTGAGAAGAATATTTTGAAGATCTTATTAGGGAGATGAATTCTTTTGGGGAGAACTTTACAAGGTTTCTTTTTTCAGTCAAGACCAACTCAGCTAGGGAGAGGGTTGTCAGGAGATTATACTTTGCGAGGATAATCTTATTGAAGCAACTCTGTGGGGATATCCCAAATTCTTAAGGAAATGCTTACTACATACATTTGTTAATAGTTAATCATGTTCATATGCATATGTTTATTCAATTTTAATCATTGGACATTTTTGCACTCAAAACAGAAAAAATAAAAAGTTTGCACTTCGAAGTATATTTGTATTGATGTTTTTCCTATAAACAGACGTTTTTGTACAAGGAGACGAAAATCCCAGTAAGAGGAAATCGTCGAAAGAATGAAAAGAATACAAAGTGAAAACAAAATAATATCCATGTGGAAATAATCTCATCGGGTTCCAACTCCGCCATTGCCCCTGTGTCTTCGAACATCATCCCTTGTCGTTGAAAGAAGTTGATTGAATTGATCTTATACCAATGTACTTGGACCTTGGTAATAAAGCTGGATGTAGTGATTTCACAGGACATAGTCATACGCTTTGATGCTCAGCTTTTGCTTGGACCGCCCTTTCGGGTTTTCAGCACACCAGGATACCCCATTTTTCCCAAGCCGCCATTTTGGTTTTTCGACTAGTCGGGTGTATAATCTCTTGTATATATCCCTAAGTTTTTCCCGAACCCTTTTGGTTCAACGGGATGCCCTTATTTTTTCCTAGGTATGTCAACATATTGGCTCATTTTTATGCTAAATATTTTTAACTATGTCTAAGTTCACCGGATGCGGAAAATCCTCGCCGTCCATAGTAGTTAGCATCATAGCTCCGCCAGAAAATACTTTTTTTAAAAACAAATGGACCTTCGTAAGTGGGAGTCCATTTGCCCCTGAGATCTCCTTGAGGAAGAATGATGCGCTTTATTACCAAATCTCCAGTCTGATACACTCGAGGTTTGATCTTTTTGTTGAAAGCCTTGATCATTGTTTACCGTGAAAATTGGTAAACAACCACTGATCTTTCAAAAAATGGTTATTTTGGTTACTTGCAGGATCAATCAGATTGATCCTAGGATATATTGTAAGTTATTTGTAAGTTTAAATGAAAAGGTTTGAGAAGATATTAAGAGTAAAGGGAGGATGAAGGTAAGAATTTAATAAAAGTGCGAGTAAAAGGCAAGAGAAAGTAAAGTCGTAGTAATGATAAAGGACTGTAATGATAAAGTTTGCAAATAAACGTAAATGGAAAAGATTGAAACACAATGAAAAGACTTGACTTTAATTAAAATGTGGTGATTCAAATGTACATTCTCAAAATTCTTTCTCACATAACAGGTACTTGAATAAGTTTAAGTGACTTGTACTAAAGAGTTGAACACACAAAATTTTACACAAACTTCCTATATTTATACTTGTAGTAAATAACCGTTAAACGATTGCTTCGGTCCAGGATGAGGACAAGTGTCCTCTGCATGTTCTTAGATCTCTATCTTCATGCCACGTTGCTTTTGCCAAGTGAAATGCTTTTCCCTCCTTTCTTTGAATTCAAATTCACTTGCTTGCTGATACAAGAACCTTTCAGTCGAAGAACACAGGAACCTCTCGGTCGAAGACTACAAAAACCTCTTGGTCGAAGACCACCTTTAAGTTAGAAAATTCTCTAAGTGTTTTCTTCTTCTTAGCAAGGATGACTTTGACACAACCTCTTTCACAAACTATTCTTGTCGAAGTGTCTTCAAACTTAGATTTATTTCAATCTATTTTTAGCCGATAAGGCCAATATATGTGGGTGTCAAATTTAGGAGCTAACAAATTTCCCCCCAAGAATGTCAGTTTCAACGTAAGGAGAAACCATCATTCTTTGATACTTTTATTCGACACTTGTCCATCTTTTAGTTACACAAGTTCATACTGAAATTTTCGTCTTCTACCAACTCTTGCTGACATCAGAGTCATCACTACACTTTTTCCAATGTGTCACTATCAGTCAACTGTTACATGCTTCCATGATGACCATTATCCCTATAACCTAGGAAAGCATGGCAAACATTCTCATCATTCGTCTGCATGATTTCTCCAAAGACCACCACGTGTCCCACTCACTCTGCAACATTAAATGATTTTTAGGGAAAACACTCTCCCCTGGCCTCTATAAATAGCCACAAACATCTCTTTTGGAATTTTTTCCAAACCATATGATATTTCTCGTCTCTTTGCATTCAAAAAGCCATCTTTAAAAACTTCATCTTTTTCATAAATTTTCTAACAACAAAAACCATGGCTTTTCTCTCAAATGCTCCAAACAATCCAAAGATGAAAGACGCCTCTGATTCACGACAACAAATAGAAGCTTTCGCAACTAACTTTGTTCCTACTTCATCTAGGGAATGAAGGTTTGTTCCTGAACCTATGGCCAGAGAAGAACGTGATGCATATAACTCACATGTACTCATTCTTGTTAGATATTCAGGACAAATGTATGCTATGCCTGGTCCGTTGATTGTGTGCCTTGAAAATCCTCAACAAAACAAACTTTTTCCAAACTCACCCTAGATTAAAACCTATAGGGTGCACAAAGAAACCCAGGAACGAACCTGAAGATGAAACACTTGCTAATCAATAACATTCCCAACCGAAGGAAGATATAAACCTTCAGTTCATGAATAAAGGGAATAGAATATTTAGGTCTTGCCCTAGCTTTACCCTAGAATATTCCCAGTGGCTGGCGAAGATGGAAGCATCTCAATCCCAAATCTGGAAAGATACGAGAATCTATGACCTAGTCATGCTAACGAAGACTGGTCTAGCTTATTGCCCTCTTATGTTAGTGTCTTCTTTATATTTATAGGAAAACATACATTACACCTTCCATTTACCTTGTGGAATGGTGGCACCCACACTTTTTGATATCGCAACCATCACTGGATTTCAACCAACTGGTGATTACTTTGACCCTAATGATATTTCTGAAGACACCATTGGGTTTTCAGCCACTAAACCCACTTACACCACCTTCATCAACCATTTTCATGATAAGTCAACTGATGTTGTTTCTGAGGTGGAACACATAGCTTTTTTTAGCTTTGTGGTTATCTCGTTTCGTTTTCTGCACCAAGTAACTCCAAGTGACAAAGAAAATGCTCACTCTAGCCACCTAACTTCACCATGGCTACAACCTTTGTTTGGCTGAATTAATTCTAGCTAATCTTTATGAGTCCATCAGTAATGGTGTGACTCAACTAAAAGTCATAGGTGATAAAGTAAGCTTTCTCCTTTCTGGCCCTTTCTGGCTTCTCTAAATTTGGATTAATGCCACCTTCAAATCATTTATTCCTCAGAAGAACACAATTAATGAAAGGGTTCCAGAAATTCTTAATAGGAAGATCGAGGGAACCAGATTGGTCTTATTAACTCCAACAGAAGAAGGCCAATAATTTCAAAAGGCTTTCGCCAGCTTTGTAATGATGTTTGCAAAACGAAACAAATTTGTTTCGACCATGGCTCCATTTGCTGATCGAAAGGTGGGTCCAACATGGTTCACTCGACCATATCCTTCGACTGACAATCATGTCGAGGACGATGTTGTTGAGGAATATGTGGCTATTTAGGAGTCCTTTTTACGCCCAAGGATTATGCCACTGAGATTAAAAAGTTCCAAGAATCAGCCCAACTTGATTTCTTATCAGCGGAACCTTGTTTCTCACCAGTTTGGCATTATTCAATCGCTTCCAAATCCCATACATGCCCGAGAAAAGTCTTTTCTATTTTATAATGCAGACTATTCTGAACAGGCTGCCACCAAAAAAATTAGTAGATACGCTAGTTGAACTGTTTTAACTTTGTTCGATTTCAAACCCAACTATCTATGTTCAATTGTCTTCAAAGACTGGTGGAGGAAATACTACGATGAAGAGTTCTTCGATGCCGAAGATTTCTCCAACCATCTTCAAGATGCTTTCCTGTTGGTTTCTGACAAAATTAAGAAAGGTATTCTTTCTTCCCAAATCAAATTCCGTATTTTGTTTTAATTCAATCTTACAATATATGGCTCACATTTGTTTGCTTTTTAGCTGTCAAGAGAACCATTCTTAAACCAGTTTCCAAGAAGGTCATCAGAAGCTCAAAGGGAGGAGACCCTTATATGAAACCCCCACAATAGGTAAATACTTTTCATTATCACTTTCTTTTTAAACTATCAACACTAGTGTCGACGTCTTCGACTTCTTCCTTTTAGACTACTAAGAAATGTACACCAACAAAGAGGAAAGTTCAAGAAATTGAACTTTCTAGTGATTATGAAGACACACCTCTTATCTTTCCTAAGAGAAAAAAATTAAAGAAACCAGCTTCCATTCCTGAATCTCGTCCAAAAACCAAAATTAAGGTTACAGCTAGCATATCTAGACCTGCTCCCATCATTATCCAGGAACCAACTGAGCAGGAAATAGCTGCCAGGATGAATGATCCTAGTGAGAGTGACAATTCGAGCCCTGGAGTTAAAGTTTCCCCTAAGGTAATACCTTCGACCATCGAAGAACCTTTTTTGAATCATTTTTCCATAATTCTAATGACAATCTCTTAATCTTCAGGATACTACTGGTACTTCTAGACAAGCTTCCAAACCTGCAGAAGATTCGACCACCCTAATAAATAGCGAAGGAAATACTACTCATAAGCCTTCTTCAGCAAAGGGATCTTTCTTAAGTTCAGCCGATGAAGCAAACCAAACTTTGGAATACCAAGTTGAAGTCACCGGGGAACAAAATAATGAGGTTCTTAGTGATGAAGATCTGGATTTGTGACATGTTAACCTGAGGACTTTGCCAGCTGCTGATGATGATCAGGGAGGAGAAAAAGTTGCTGATGATGAAGTTGAAATAGAAATGGAGGGCACACACAATGAAGAAGAAAAAAATCCCGCTAATGCTGAGAGAGAAAGCCTTACAGAAAAGGAATGGAATCCCTCCAGTGTCGAAAGTGCCAATGCTGATAATGTGGCTCATGCCACTAATGAAGACCTTCCTTCGACTGGGTCTCGCACCAAAGAAGATTTGGCACTGCTCAAAAGGAACAACCCTCTTGGCTATTTGAATGCCATTCTTTAAAGTAGAGAAACTTCCTCTGATCAAACCGTGATGCTTCGACTGTGTCAGGTAAATCTACATCAGCTTCTTCCAATGAGGAAGCACTTTAAAAGGTTAAGGCTCAAATTTTCAAGAGGGATCTAATGTTAACCTTAGAGGGAGAACCCACTGCCCCTTCTTTTCTAAAAAGCACTCTTAAAGTTATTGATCTCCTTGCTGTTTCCCCAGAAATATCTAGTATCATCTTGGACCTGACATTGATCATAGATCAAGCTTCAGCTGACTACACTCGCCACAAGACTCTCAATCTCGAAATTGAAGAGGAAAATGGTCGTGTTTCTACTGCTTGGGTTGCTGCTGCTGAATCAGCTTCGAGGCTAAATGAGCTATCGAAGGAACAAGAAGCCATGAAAAAGTAGGTCGGAGAGATAGATCAGGACACTTCTAGCATGAAAGCTCAAATCAAAGAATTGGAGGCTAATATTGTTGCGAATGACAAACACAGAGAAGAGCTTCTTGCCAACAATGACTTAGAGACAGGAGGAACTTGACAGTGGACTGAAGTATGTTGAACAAGCCCAAGCCTTGAATGAAAAGATTGAAACTCTCCATCAGTTGAGAGCCTTATTTGAGAGGCGCTTGGAACTTCAGAAGATCAAATATCTCCAGATTAAAGGTGCTCTTCCATTTTGTACAACCATTCTTTTGTAACAAATATTTGAACCCTCAGAATGGGTATATGTAATGTTTTGGAGCCATTTTGGCCAACTTAATGAATTATCTATTTTGGCTATCTATTTCGACTAAGGTCAATTGATGATGATTTTAACTTCTTGAAGTGCAGGTCTATATTTTTTCAAATATTTACCATTTACTTTCAAGAGTCTTTTATCTTCACTTAACTCTTCGATCTCATAGGCACCACCAGAAAATACCTGGATAATCTTGAAAGGTCCTTCCCATTTAGGAGACCATTTTCCCATGTTCATATCCTTTCGATCCATTGAGATAATTACTTTCGACACCAAATCTTCAGGCAAGAATATATTAGATTTTACTCTCTTATTATAAGATTTTCCACTCTTTTCTTCTGTATCCTTAAGAGGTCGAAAACCCTCAGTCTTTTTTCGTCCAAACCAACCAGTTCATCTAACATCATATTCCAATAAGATTAACAAGGAATATCCTGACGTCTTTGAATTCTTGTTGACTGCAGACATATTTCTACTGGCAACACTGTATCATGACCATAGGTTAATCGAAATGGTGTCGTATTGGTAGCTTATTTAGGAGAAGTTCGACATGCCTATAATATTTGGTCCAACGTCTTATGCAAATTCTTTGGCTTTTTTCCTACATGCTTTTTTATCAAGCCAATTACTACCTTATTTGCTGCTTCGACTTGGCCATTGGCTTGTGCATAATAAGGTGTAGATGTTAACAACCTGAATCCAATTTCTATAGCAAATTCTTTCATTTTTCGACCAGTAAATTCTGATCCTTGATTAGTTATTAGTGTATCAGGGATTCCAAACCTATATATATTGTTCTTTTGAATAAATTCAATAACATTTTCTTGGTCCACATTGACAAAAGGAATTGCTTCAATCCATTTAGTAAAGTAGACAATTCCCACTGTGATACGGTGGCAGAACCGACTATTTTGAAAATGTTGGTTTGCATTTTGCATTTTTTGTTCCCAAAATATCGCGGAAAGCAAGAGTTGCCATCGACTTTTATTTTATCCAACCGGAAAGGAAAAAAGTACAGAAAAAATCCTTTTTCAATATTTTGAGTACGGGGGTAGATTATAGAAAGGGAAGGTGTTAGCACCCTTTCTATCCATGGTTTTCCATGGGCTCTTAGGTACTTGCTCATCTTTCAAAATTGCTTGTGTGTGTTCTTTGTTTTGAAAAGTTTTGATTTCTTGATAACCTTTGTATCAGTCCTCAAAGGTGTGACGAAGTTGTTTTGAAAATTATTTTGAAAGGTGTGAGTGTGAAAAGTTTGATTTGAGCAAGTACCTACTAGCATCTACCTACTCGAAAAAGGATCGTTTCTATTCTCGTTTCCTTTAGACAATGCTATCCTATTATTGAGAAATAGGTAGCACTGTCGTTGGAGTTGTAAGGGTCAATTCGTAAGGGACGTATGATCATTAAAGCAATGTTAGTACCCCTTAGTAATAACCCTAGAGTCTTAAGAACATATTTGAGGCAACATTTCTGAGGCGACGTTTACGAGGCAACATTTCTGAACGGGACTTTTGATCTTTGTTGATCTTTGCATATTAGGGTTTTCTAGCCATTTTAAATTATCATGCAATCCTATTAACATACATCTAAACATTTAATATTTGCGAAAATTAAAAATGAGAGAAAATAAACCTACGCTATTACAAGGCTTCAGGGTAGGGATTAATTACATAGCCAAAAAAAACCCGCAAAAGACGATAAATAAAGAAAATCCTAATTTAAACTATTACATACCATAGACAGTTACATCAATATTGCTAAAAATAATAAAAACGCGCGATGAAATGAATGCAAAATAATTAGGGTTTTGACCCCAACTATACCTAATTGTAATTTAAAGGGAAAATCATCTTTTGTCGTTTTTGTGTTATTTGAGAAAATAAAGCTCAATTGAATAATAAAAAACCTAATTACTAATTAATTTTAATTAAGAAAAATAATTAAATTAACCTATTTTTTTGTATTTTTATTTTGAGAAAGAAATAAATATTGAATCAAGAGTCTAACCCTAATTTTTTTCTAATTGGATTTAATTATATAAAAAGGTTAGAATTTCCCTAAATTAAATTAAACTAAATTAAATTAAATTTGATAAAAAAACAAATTAATTCTAATTTTTTGTAAACTCTTGATTTTATGATTTTTTTGTGAAAAAAGAAATTAATTTTGTTAAAAATAATTAAGCAAATTAAATTAAATAAAAGAAATAAATTGGAGAAAAGAAAAAAGAATGGGCCTAATAGCATTAGTAAAAGAGGGGGTGTTGCTTGGAATTTCTTGGCCCAATAAGCTCAGGCCTTTTGACTTTGCCCAATCCTGTATGCATGCTTAACTCAGGCGCATGGTGGTCCCTTCATTGTGGACACATTGGATCTGGCCAGGAGCACATCAAATGGCTGATGTTTGAGAGTGTATGGAATACGCTTGAAAGTTGAAGCACTGGATTGATCTGCATTTGTTGAGAAAATAATAAAATGCACACGCCTGGGATCGAACCCATGACGTATGCATCAAAGGCCAGCCTCCTCACCATCTGCTCTAACATGTTAGTTGTGATAATAATGAAACAAATTAAATATAATGCAAACAACGTGCCACGCCTCCCAAAACGCGCGGAAATTCAAACGAGCCATTCCCACACTGCCACGCCATCATCTTCTCCACTGATTCCATCGTTTTAGGTAAGAGGACTTTTACCTACGAACATCAAGCATAGGTATAGCCCCTGTTCATTCCAAAATCTTGTACGTGCATGATAAATGAAAACCAAGGTACCAATCAACTCGTTTGAACCTCACGAGCATCATGGTACCATTATAAATGTCCAATTTTCTATACAAGAAACCCCTAAAACCAAAGAACAAGCCCTAGCCATGGAAGTTTTATGTTCAGTCAATAAAAATGCAATTGAATATAGTCATTAGCTTGCAAACATCTCAAAGATCATAAATATGCCAATCAATCATGCTAAATATGCCAGAATTAATATATTTGAATTCAAGAAAATAAGCAAACCGTGTGATTGCTACAATGTGATTCTGAGCATGGGGAGGCTTGCTAACGATTGAAACACGATCCTGGGACGTCCAACAAATGATTGGTATGTTTAGAACGACCTGAGATGGCCTGCAACTTGAAATTTGGTTTACACTTTTTCCTTGAATTTTTGCAATTGGTTCTCTGCCTTTGCACACCTCTAGCCTCTTCTTTTTGGTCTGCCTCTATTCCTTATGTATACTAGAGTGAATTAGGGTTAAAGTTTGTATCAAATCTTTTCCAATTATGAAGATTGATCAATGATTTCATCCTTGCACTAAATCTTTCCAAACCAAGAAATTTCAATCTTTTATGTCCATATGAAGCCTTGCACGATTTGATCTTGTCTCCAGCTGTATAATGAATCTAATCATGCACAAAATCTCAAGGTTTTATTGATTTTTGATATTTTCATTATTTTATATTGATTTTATTTGATTTAAATGAAATAAAATCAAAATAAATGACAAAAATAAAATAATGACAAGTGGAAAGGCTCATGGGTCGTGGATCACATTATAAACTCAGTGAAAGCATAAAAAGTTTGGCCCATTTAGCAAAAAATGCAATTTTGGACACATTTGACTTTTGGCAATTTTGCAAAAAGGGTCAACTTGGCCAATGCATAACTCTTTCAATTTTGACCCTAGATATGTGTTCTTGGACTTTTTAGAAAGCTTAGGATGTACTCTAAGCAACCCTTTTGTTCTCATCTCAATTGAGTCTTCCATGTTCATGCATGAAGCTTTGACCTAAAAGGTGTTTTTATTGACTTTTCAAAATGACCTATAATGTCCAAATTCATATCTTCTTATGAGTGCATATTTTGAACTTGAGGGATGAATATGAATTGTATGGAATTTTATCCTCTTCTGAATGAGCTTTAGATGGGTCACTTTTGATAAAGTATGAGAAAGTTATGCTTGGTCAAAGTTGAGTTAACTTTTCCTACAAAACCATAATTTATCAACTTTTGGGTTTTGATGAATTGTGAACAATCCTTGAGGAATCATGATCAACCCTTGATCAAATGATGAATAATACTTCAAAATGAGAATGTTGACCAAATATCTTAAAGTTTGACTGTGTGTGGGCCACATTTGACTTTTGCCCTAGCATAGTCGATTTTCAAGCCTTTGAGCAATTGACTGAGCAAATTTTCTCTGCAAGGCTTGAAACTTGACATGGATGATCTTGAGAACATATTAGGACAATGGTGAGCATTTTGGATCCTTTGGACTCAAGCATCTTGATGCAAAATGAAATCCTAATTTGGGGTAGACTGTCTTAGGAGAGGGTTTGTCTGGTCAACTCTTGGACTTCCTTGAGCAATTTAAGACCTTACTTGACATGTATTGAGAAATATGGGAGGGAAAATTTTGGGGTACCACAGCTGCCCCTGTTCAATCTTCTTAAACCTGAGGATGTAGATTGGATTGTCTGCCTCTCGTGATCTGAAGGTGGAAGATGATTAAACACTAGAGTGCCTAGAAATTTGCACTCGCATGAAGTGGTTCTTGTCTTGAGATACCAGGAATGGGCTTATAGATGCCATTTGGAAGTCAATGACGGAAGATGGGCTTAAAGATTCCATTTGAAGAAGTGTCGATCACATAAGAGATTCCTTGCGAGAACACGTATATCTGTTGTTATACCCCAAAATTTTCCCTCCCATATTTCTCAAAACATTTCAAGAAAGATCCATAAGTTGCTCAAGATAGTCTAAGGGTTGGCAAGACAAGTTCTCTCCTAAGGCAGTCTACCCCAAATTAGGGTTTCATGTTGCATCAAGATACTTGAGCCCAAGGGATCCCAAATGCTTAACATTGTCCTAATATGTTCTCAGGATCATCCATGTCAAGTTTCAAGCCCTATAGAGGAAGTTTGCTCAGTCAATTGCTCAAAAGCCTGAAAATTGACTGTGCTAGGGCAAAAGTCAACTGTGGTCTACATACAGGAAAACTTCAATATTTTTGGTCAACATCCTCATTTTGAAGTATATTTCATCATTTGATCAAGGGTTGATCATGATTCATCAAGGATTTCTCATAATTCCTCAAGAACCAAAAGTTGCTAAATTAGGGTTTTGTAGGAAAAGTCAACTCAACTTTGACCAAGCATAACTTTCTCATACTTTATGAGAAATGACCCATACAAAGCTCATTTTGAAGAGGATTCAATTTCCTACAATTCATCTTTAGCTTCCAAGTTCAAAATATGTACCCACAAGAAGTTATGAATTTGGACATTATAGGTCATTTTGAAAAGTCAACAAAAACATATTTTTTGTGAAAGCTTCATACTTGAGCATGGAATATCAAATTGAGATGATAACAAAAGGTTTGATTAGAGGACATCTCAATCTTTCTAAAAAGTACAAGAACACCTCCAAGGAGTCAAAATTGAGGAAGTTATGCATTGTTGAAGTTGACCTTTTCTGCAAAATTGCCAAAAGTCAACTATCCCTAAAACTTCAAATTTTTCCAAATGGGCCCAATCTTTTTCACTTGTTTTGAGTTGGCAACATAGTCCACGAGCCCTAGCCTTTGCCACTTATCCATATCTTATTTTTATTATTTATTTTGATTTTTATTTGAATTAATTCAATTTAAATCAAAACAAATCATATAAAATCAAAATTATTGAAAACCAAAGATTTTATGCTTGTTTCAGGCTTTATTATACAGCTAGCAAACATTCAAACTCGTGCAAGGCATTAGAGTGGACAAAAAGATTGGAAAAAGGCAATTTTTGAAAGATTTTTAAGGAGGATCAAATCAAATCAAAAATCATTGAAGGAGAAAGATTTGGATCAGTTTTGGAACCCTAATCTATTCCTTGATACATATAGAACAAAGCCAGACCTAAAAACAAGTTAGAAACAAGCGCATCAAACAAACCAATATTTGAAAAAAATCAAGAAAAGTACAAGATCAAAATCCCATTTGGAAGCAGTTTCAGGACCTTTGAACGTTCCCAATCGATTCCTGGGAGTCTCTGCAAGCTAAAGCAATCAAGAACAAGTCCATTCCAGTCCCAAAATGCACTGTAAGTCCATCACGACATAACTATGTTCTTGAATTCGAATAGCATGATTTAGGCATTGTTAGGATGAATTAATTGTACATTCTTGATCTATGAGACCTTTGCAAGCTTTCTGCATCATTTAATTTCATGTATATAGCCTGTAGAGAATTTCACCATGGCTAGGGTTTGAAGCTCCGAATTGGCAGTTTTCTGTGTAGGTTAAATTAGACCACAAAAGGGCCACCATTACACTCAGGAGGTCCAGACGAATCGTTTGGTGGCCCTAGTTTTCATTTATGTTGCTCACATTTGATTTTGAGAATGCACAAGTCTATAGCGACGGACATTGCCCGTAGGTATAGGTTATCAAACCTTTAGCAACGGTGCAAGGAGTGAGAAGAAGACGTGTCTGCATCTGTTTGGCCATTTGAATTTCGCGCGTGGAATTGATTTAAAGTACCTTTTTATTATTTGTTTATTGTTTTGCAATATTATAACAACAAGGATAGTTGGCCCAGTGGTAGCCAACTGGGTGTTAAGGCATTGGAAGGATGAAGCTCAGGGGTTCGACCCCTGCCTTCAGCATTTGTTATTTTCTTATTTTCTTTTAGGCAATTCAGTGCGCGTGCAAGCCAGGAGACCACCATACACCCTCACAATCAATCACACCAGATGGCCAGATGGCCAAATCTGATGGCCACCACTGAAGGTGCATCATGAGCCAAAGTCAGCGTGCCACACGGGATCCCAAAAGTCAAACGGATTTCACTCAATTTGGCCCAGGAAATTGCTTTTCACACCCCATTTTTCAGGCCCATCTCTTATTCTTTTTTTCTTTGTATATTTCATTTAATTATTTTATTTATTTATTTATTAACCAACCAGATTATTTTCTTTTTTATCAAAAAATCACCAAAAATATTTTTATGTCCAATTAAAATTAGAATATTATTTTTCATCAATAAATTAATTAATTTAATTAGATTTGATTAAATTAGAAAACTTTAATTTCTTTTTTTGTATATAATTTAAAATAATTAGAATAAATAGGTTTTATTACTAACTTAATTATATTTCATTTTTTCCTCAAATAAACAAAAAACCAAAAATAGGTCATTTAATTATTTTCATTAATTAATTTAATTAACTAATTAATTTTCATATTTAATTTAGAAAAAACTTAGTTCTTTTCTTTAAAAATATTAAAAACAACAAAAACATTTTTCTTTTAATTAAGAGGGTCAAAACCCTAGTTTCTCGCCGATCTAATTTTCTCGTGCGCTTTATTTTTATCCCAATTATTGTATCTGCTCACAGTTTGTAATAGTTTTAATTAGGGATTTATTTTCATTTATCGCTTTAATTTCAAAGGGTTTTTTTTTGGCTATGTTAATACCCGAAGCCTTGTAATAGCGTAGTTTAAATTCCGCATTTTAAATTCCGCAAATTATCAACTGTTAGATGTATGAATAATTAGGGTTTGCATGACAAGAATGTATGTCTAATTTTAAAACATTTAGATCACCCTAAACGTGTAAAGATAAATAGATCTGAAACTGAATCACTCGCACATGCGCACTCCTAGGGTACACTCCCACTTGGTTGCCTTCGGTAAACGGTCATTGAGTATAGGATGCTTTAGTGGTCATCCTTTTGTCCAAAGATCAAGTTGCCTCGGAAAGGTTGCCTCGAATATTGTTGCCTCGGATAAATGATCTAAGACATTAGGGTTACTACTAAGGTGTCCTAACATTGCTTTAGTGACCGTACGTCCCTTTCGAATTGACCATCAAAAATCCAACAACGGCGCTACCTACTCACTAATAGTGGGATAGCATTGTCTAAAGGAAACAAGCATAGACCGATTCTTTTTTCGAGTAGGTAGATTAGTTCCTAAGTACTTGCTCAATCAAAACAAACTTTTTCACACTTACACTCCTTTACAAATAAAGTTTTCAAAACACTTCATTACACTCTTGAAGACAGAAGAAAGAGTTAAATCGAAGTTAAAACAAAAACTTTTCAAAGCCCACAAACACAAAGAAAACAATTTTGAAAATGATGAGCAAGTACCTAAGAGCCCGTAGATGACTACGGATAGAAAGGGTGCTAATACCTTCCCTTTCTATAATCTACCCCCCCGTACTCAGAAATATCTCGAAAAAGGAATTTTTCTGTGCTTTTTTCCTTTCCTTGTTGGATAAAATAAAAGTCGGTGGCGACTCTTGCTTACCGCGACATTTTGCAAACACAAACGCAAAATGCAAACCAGCAAATTTCCTTCACAAAATAGGGAAACCACGTCCCAGTTCTGGCCACCGTATCACCGAACTGGCGACTCTGCTGAGGACAATATAAGTGGGGTGTACCTTAGGAATAGTTCATCATATTGTTTTCAATTGTTTGATTTGTTTTCTTTATCTTTGTGGGCTTTGAATCGGAAGTACTATAGATCCTAACCTGGATCTGGGGCATACCTTTGAGGTAAGTAGCAATAAACTGTGAGGGAACTGTATGGCGTAGACCGATACGGTTGAAGTAGTAGCTACGTTGGTGTGGCACATTAGTTGGTACTGACATCCCTTGTGGAGGAACAAGGAGAGTATTGGGCTGCTAATGGGTCATTAAGCATCAATTGACCTTAGAACCTATAATTGACCAACTTGGCCATAGAAAAGTAGCAGTATGCTACACTCATTGAGACCATACTCTCGCGATGATTCCGGCCGCAAGAAAAGGTTGCTAAACTGGAATTATGACCGATCGAGGATGGTCAGTGATATTGAGATCCTCTAGAACCCGGTTACTATTACTAGGACAGGTTGAACCAACTAAACTGAAAGAGGGTAATACCTAAACTCCATGCCATCCTGAAATTTAAGGGCTATTGTGTGACTTGTTTGTCCTTACCATGTTTTCTATCTGTGATATCTGTGGTGTGTTTCTATCATGACATCATGCATCATGACATTGCATGCATATTTCATTATACTAACCCATTTCAAAGACCGAGGGGATTCATCTTTGTTCTGTTATGCAGATCATGGCATCTATGCGCAGAAATACTATTCGGATCAGCTTCGTGCAGATACCTGCTCAGCTCAGAGAGTTGGTTTCTAAGGTTCCTGATACTTCTTCCTTTGTCAGAAGACATGGTCATCTCCTCAGCCTTGTAACTTCCAAGTTGGATGAACAAATGATGAGCGTCTTGTTCCAGTTCTTTGACCCGTTACATCATTGTTTCACCTTCCCGGACTATCAGTTGGTCCCTACTTTGGAGGAGTTCTCTGATTTACTTGGTATATCTATTCTAGAGCAGACACCCTTTACAGGTTTGGAGATAGCTCCTAGGCCAGAGGATATTGCTTCAGCCCTCCATCTAACAAAGGATGATGTAGTGTCTAACTGGGACATTCAGAGTGGGGTTAAAGGCTTCTTGGCTAAGTTCTTGATTGATCAAGCTCAACAGTTCTGGGACAGTTTGGACTTTTAAGCATTTGAAGACATCCTGGAACTCCTCATCTATGGCCTGGTTCTGTTCCAAAATTCAGATTCTTTTGTCGACGTGAACGCGATCAAGATCTTCATGTCCCGTAATCCAGTGCCTACTCTCTTAGGTGACATTTTACATGCTCTTTATGCCCGTACTGCTTGGAAAAGGGGAACCCTTATGTGTTGTGCACCGCTGCTGGCGAGGTGGTTTATTTCTCATCTCCCCAAATCTGTATTGAAGAATGAGGAATGTATGGGTTGGGCCTACAGAATCATGTCCCTTTCTCATACTAACATCCTTTAGAGTACTAAGGATATGGAAGAAGTAGCTGTCATTGATCGGTGTGGGGAATACCCCAATGTTCCTTTGCTTGGAATTAGAGGAGGGATAACCTATAATCCTTGTTTGGCCTTACGACAGTTTGGACGAGCTCGAAAGGACGGTCCTCATGAGCTACTGCTTCCAAGCATTGTCTTTGACTTCATAGGGGATGTTGAGGGACATCACCGCAGGTTCATACGAGCTTGGGGTAGAGTGAACAGGTCTGATCCACATGAGCTAGGAATGAAGACTTCTCTCCCAATGCAACCGTATCTCCGGTGGGTTCGAGCCCGTGCTCAAATGCTGGGGATGCCATACGAAGCTGTCTTTCCGGTGATTGTGGATCGTGCTGATGAAGAAGGGGTTCCTTGTATGGTCCTCCATCCATACATGCCTACTAACATTGTGGCATTAAAGAGGTCTTGGATCCAGCTAAGGGAGGAAAGGGATACTTACAGAGAGAAGTATCATGATCAGGAACGGAAGATCCTGAGGCTTACAAGACAGTTGGAGACTGAAAGGACAATCAACGATTATGTTAGCACGCAGGGAAAGCGACCATGGGAGCGCTGATGTCTTTTTTTATTTCTAGTTTAGATTTTCTTTTCAGTATTTATTTTGTAACGCCTTAAAGGCATTTGTTAAACATTGTTTCAAGTTTTTAATCTAATAAAAGTGTGTTTTATTTTGGTTTACAAATTTGAATCTCCCTAAGTCTTTGAAATCATTTCATACGCACTCCATTCCCATGCACCTCATCACAGGTACCCTTACAGGTTTCTCATCTTCTTCGCTATTTATTTTAGCAATCATGTCTTCTGAAACACCTACTGATCAAGCTATTAAGGCTCTTCAAGCTCAGAATGCTCAGTTCCAGGAAATGTTCTTGAACCTGGCCAATGGGCAGATAGATTTGAAGACTCTTATCTTGAAGGACAAGAAGAAGAAAAAGAAGAAGACGGTCCTCCTGAATATGGGTCACAGATTTGGGAATAGGTTGCGAGAGGAAGTTGATTTGTCTCACTCATCTGGAGGGGAGAGAATCAAGAAGAAAGGAAGGGTCCTAGCCCTGTGGTTTCAGACAATGACACTGAATTTGACGAAGACCAGTATCCTCCTGCCGAGGATAGGTATAAACAACTTGAAGACCAATTAAGCGCAATGGAGATCCAGAAGATACTTGGGTTGGACTTCGAAGATTTGGGTTTGGCATTTGGGGTGGTGATCCCACACAAGTTTAAAGCTCCTGTTTTTTCTAAGTACGACGGGGTCTCCTGCCCAAAGTTACACCTCCGCTCGTATGTCAGAAAGATTCAACCATATACTGCCGATAGGAACCTCTGGGTTCATTTCTTCCAAGACAGTCTGTCAGGGACTCAACTTGAATGGTTCTATCAACTAGAAGGAGCTAATGTCCGTAACTGGGAGGACCTTGCTGCTGATTTTTATAAGCAGTACCAATATAATGCCGACCTTGCTCCCACGCGTACCCAACTTCAGGGTATGTCTATGGGTGCGAGCGAAGGTTTTAAGGACTACGCTCAGAAATGGAGAGATATCGCTGGAAGAGTACAACCCCCTCTGGCTAATAAGGAGTTGGTGGATATGTTTCTTGGGACTTTGTCTGGTCCGTATTTTAATCATTTGATCAGTAGTTCATCGTCCGAGTTTACTGAATTGATTATGACTGGGGAGAGGGTTGAAGCCGGTATCAAAAGCGGCAAGATACAGAAAGGTGCTTCGTCAAGTGCAGAGAAGAAGCCTTTCAAGAAGGAATCTAGTGCAGTTTACAGCTTGATAGGCAAAAATTGAACTAAACGCCGCCAAGCAGTCAATGCGGTCGTAATATCAAAACCTATTATTTCCCCACAATGCAACACTCAGCAAAGAGCAGAGAGGCCTCAGAGACAGTTTACTCGGCTCATTATGACTCTATCTCAAATTCTGCCACAGTTGTTGAAGACCAATTTGGTGACTCTGAGGGAGGCTCCAAAGAATCCCATTACTACATCACTGTTGTATAATCCGAATGCCCGTTGTGCTTTTCACTCCGATAGCCTGGGGCATGACACGAATAACTGTTGGGCTTTGAAGAATAAGGTACAAGACCTGATTGATGCTAAAGAGATTGAATTTGAAGCGCCGGAAAAGCCTAATGTCGTGATTGCTCCTATGCCCAAGCATGGAGTAAATGCTGTGGACGACGATTAGTTTGTAATCTCTGTGGGAGACATTTCTACTCTGTTAATGACAATGAAGAAGAACTTATTATTGGCCGATTTATTTCTGGGTTGTGGCGAAGGTTGGCACCTGTGTTCCATCCTGCCTACTGGTTGTCATCTATTGAAGTCAGGTGTCCAACGCCTGATGGATAACAAAGAAATTTTGTTCGAGAAAACTTTGGTTCCATTGATTCCTTTTGAAGATGTTTCCATAATCACCATTTCGGCCAATTCTTCCAAGGCTTCCTCGAGAAAGCCTGTTAGAATTACATCTGTTCTGAGAATTGCTCCATTGATCATTACTATTCCTGGACCTATCCCTTACACGTCGGATAAGGCTGTCCCACGGCACTATGGAGCCGACGTGTATTATCATGGGATCAAACAAGACTTGAAGGTTGAAGAGGATGATACTGACATCAACAATATTGTTGGGTATAGCAAAGTCACCTGAAGCGGAAGAATTTTCTCTCTTGAGATCTCCCCACCAATTGTTCAGAAGCCTGTTGTTATTACACCTGCCAGTACATCTGCTACCGTCCCTGTTCATGTTCCAATCCTTACCCCTGTCGCTGAGTCATCTGATGCTCGGGGAAAAGGGATCACCGATGAGCCTGCCCAGACGGAGGCACCGAAGAAGATTAATGTTGAAGCCTCTAAACAGGAGATAGAGGAAATTTTAAAGATCATCAAGAAAAGCGACTACAACATAGTCGAACAGCTTGGGAAAACCCCGTCAAAGATCTCTATGTTGTCTTTATTACTATGCTCAAAGGCCCATGCTAAGGCTCTGATTGCTTTCCTGAAAACTGCGCACGTTCCCCAGGAAACATCTACTGATCAGTTCAAAGACTGTGTGGCTAGTTTGACCGCTGATAACGGGTTGGGTTTCTCCGACGCAGATTTGACTACCAAAGGAAAGAATCACAATGGCGCTCTGCATGTTTCAATCGAGTCTAGGGGCACTACTCTAGCTCACGTGCTGGTGGACACTGGGTGCTCGTTAAATGTTTTACCCAAGAAAGCGTTAGAGCGGTTGGACTGTGAAGGGTTGGTGCTGAAGCCAAGTAATATTGTGGTTAGGGCCTTTGATGGGTCCAAAAGGATGGTGCATGGAGAAGTGGATGTTCCAGTTAAGGTTGGTTCTCATACTTTCGCGTCTACATTCTATGTGATGGAAATTTGACCATCTTATTCTTGTTTGCTGGGTCGCCCGTGGATCCATAAAGCTGGGGCAGTAACTTCTACGCTCTATCAGATGTTAAAATACCCGGTGAAGGGGAAAATTGTTACAGTACGAGGAGAAGAGGAGTACATGGTGAGGCACCTTAACCCTTTTCGGTATGTAGAAATGGACGGGGAGTTCATTGAAACCCCATGCCAGAACTTTGAAGAAGTCCCCTAGACTCTGGCGTCGACTGAGACTGTTGCTGAAGATCCTCCAATGAAGATGGCTTCCCTCAAGGATGCCCGGGCTATTATTGAAAAAGGTGGGTGTGCGAATTGGGGCCAACTCCTTGAACTTGCACTCAAGACTGACAAGTTTGGTTTGGGTTTTACTGCAGAAGCTCAAAGGGCTGTTCGGCATGCGCGAATTGGAAGACCTCCCCTGCGTATCACTAATCCGGAAGTGAATGCAATCGAAGATGATGATGAAGAGTCTGAGTTTGATAGCTGGATTTACCCGACTACCGACGGTGGATTAAGCAATTGGACGACGAAGGACTTCATGCCCGTTTCTTTTATTACACATTAATAAGACTCTTTTTTTTTTGTAACAGACAATTTTAAAACTTTATGGCCCGGTGCCTTGCCCGAGACACCGCGACTTTGTTTGAGGGCTTATTATTTGTCATTTCCATATATCATCAATAAAAGCATTGGACGTTTTCTTACATTACGAATTTTGCGCTCCTTGTTTTACTTTTCAATCTTGCAAAACAGATATTTGTCTTACACACACTCACATACACAGGTCTACATCCACTCTGGATCCCACTGATAACGACTCTGCTACTGCCAGTTATAACTTTGAAAGTCCGATCAACCAATCCGAGGATGAAGGTGAGGATGATTGCAAAGTGCCTGGGGAACTTGCTAGACTGTTGCTACAGGAAGAGAGGGCCATACAGCCCCATGAAGAGCCAGTGGAAACAGTAAATCTGGGTACAAAGGTAGATAAGAAAGAGGTCAAGATCGGTGACAATCTCGAGTCTAGTGTCAAGCAACGGCTGATACAAATGCTGCGTGACTATGTTGAGGTCTTTTCTTGGTCTTATGAAGATATGCCTGGGTTGGATACTGATATTGTGGTTCACCGCTTGCCAACTAAGGAAGACTGTCCTCCAGTGAAACAGAAAGTTCGCCAAATACATCCAGAGATGTCTGAGAAAATCAAAGTTGAGGTGATGAAACAGTTTGATGCCAGTTTTCTAGCAGTTACTTCTTACCCACAGTGGGTTGCCAACGTGGTTCCCGTGCCGAAGAAGGATGGTAAGGTTCAAATGTGTGTTGACTATAGGGATCTGAACAGGGCAATCCCCAAGGATGATTTCCCTCTGCCTCATATTGACGTTCTGGTTGACAACACCGCACAGCATAAGGTCTTCTCCTTTATGGATGGTTTCTCTGGTTACAATCAGATTAAGATGGCTCCCGAGAATATGGACAAGACAACCTTTTTTACTCAATGGGGTACCTTTTGCTACAAGGTCATGTCATTCGGATTGAAGAATGCTGGGGCAACGTATCAGCGCGCCATGGTCGCTTTGTTCTACGACATGATCCATCATCAGATTGAGCTATACGTTAATGACATGATTGCAAGATCCCAGACTGAAGAGGAACATCTTGACCACCTTCAGAAGATATTTGACAGGTTGAAGTTGTACAAGCTGAGGTTAAACCCGAACAAGTGCAACTTCGGGGTGAGGTCTGGTAAGCTGCTGGGCTTCATCGTTAGTGATAAAGGTATTTAAGTGGATCCGGCCAAGGTAAAGGCTATACAGGAAATTCCAGCTCCCCGAACTGAAAAAGAAGTCAGAGGCTTTCTGGGACGTCTGAACTACATTGCCCGGTTCATCTCACACCTGACTGCTACTTGTGAGCCAATCTTCAAGCTACTGAAGAAAGATCAAGTGGTAAGATGGAACGATGAATGTCAGGCCACTTTCGAAAGGATCAAGGAGTATCTCTAAGAGCCACCTATTCTGATGCCTCTAGTTGAAAGGAGACCTCTAATCTTATACTTGACAATACTCGACAACTCGATGGGGTGCATGTTGGGGAAGCATGACGAGTCTGGCCGAAAAGAGTATGCTATTTATTACCTTAGCAAAAAGTTTACCGACTGTGAGACCCGATACTCACTGCTTGAGAAAACTTGCTGCGCTTTGGCATGGGTTGTTCGTCGGCTGAGACAGTATATGCTGACTCACACTAATCTATTGATATCAAAGATGGATCCAATCAAGTATATCTTCGAGAAGCCTGCCTTATCTGGAAGAATAGCAAGATGGCAGATGATCTTGACTGAGTATGACATCCAATACACAACCCAAAAAGCAATCAAGGGAAGTGTGTTGGCAGATCATTTGGCACATCAGGTAGTGGATGATTATCAGTCTATGATCTTCGAGTTTCCGGATGAGAACATCATGTTGGTGACTGACTGTGAAACACCTGGACCGAATGAAGGACCTGAGGAGGGATCCCGATGGTCTATGTACTTTAATGGAGGTTCAAACGCTTTGGGTAATGGCATTGGCACCGTGATCATATCTCCTGAAGGCTGTCATACTCCATTTACCGCCCGCTTATGTTTTAATTGCACCAACAACATGGTGGAGTATGAAGCGTGCATTATGGGCCTTCGAGCAGCTATTGACCTAAGAATTAAGTTCTTAAGTGTATTCGGAGATTCCTCCCTCGTGATCATCCAGATCAAAGGCGAGTGGGATACGAAGCACCCAAATCTTATTCCTTACAAATAATATGTGTTGACATTGCTTCCACATTTCGAGGAGATAACCTTTGAACACTTCCCTAGAGAGGAGAATCAGTTAGCGAACGCGCTAGCTACGATGTCTTCTATGTTCAAGTCAGGTGGGACAACGAGGCTCCCCAGATTACCATTGAAAGGTTGGACGAACCCTCACATTGCTGTGACATTGAGACTGAAGAGGTAACAGATAAACCCTGGTTTCACGAGGTAAAAAGGTATCTTGAGACTCAGGAGTACCCCGAGGGTGCATCTGTTAATGATAAGAAGTTTCTGAGGAGGTTCGTGGCGAAGTTCTTCATCAGTAATGATATCCTTTACAAGCGTAACCATGATTCGACCTTACTGCGTTGTGTGGATAAGAACGAGGCAAAAAGGATTATGGTAGAATTACATGAAGGTACTTTCGGAACTCATTCCAGTGGACATACCATGGCAAAGAAGATCCTACGGGAAGGATATTATTGGTCCACCATTGAAGCCGACTGTTATCAGCATTATCGGACCTGTCATAAGTGCCAAGTCTATGCTGATAAGGTGCATATACCTCCAGTTCCTATGAATGTTTTGACAGCTCCTTGGCCCTTTGCAATGTGGGGCATCGATATGATTGGTGAAATCAGAACTATAGCATCCAAAGGGCATTGTTTCATCCTGGTAGCTATTGATTACTTTACGAAGTGGGTTGAAGCAGCTTCCTTTGCTACAGTAACCAAGAACGTCGTGGCGCAGTTTATTCGACATAATATGATCTGTCGATACGGTTTACCAGAGAGAATCATTATGGACAACGGAACAAATCTCAACAATACAATGATCATCGAGCTCTGAAAACAGTTCAAGAAACAATATCACAACTCTTCTCCCTACCGGCCGAAGATGAATGGGGCTGTTGAAGCGGCTAATAAGAATATCAAGAAGATTGTGCAGAAGATGATGGTGACATACAAAGATTGGCATGAGATGTTATCGTTTGATCTTCATGGGTACCGTACCTAAGCAAGGACGTCAATAGGGGCAACACCCTATTCCTTGGTATATGGCATGGAGGCAGTCTTGCCCATTGAAGTTCAGATACCCTCTCTTCGGATTATGAAGGATGCAGGTTTAAGAGAAGATGACTGGATTCAGACCCGACTTGATCAGCTGAACTTAATCGACGAAAAGAGACTTACTGCTATTTGTCATGGTCAGACATATCAAAAGCTGATGATCAAGGCATTTAACAAGAAAGTCAGACGACAAGAGTATCAAGTTGGGGATCTGGTTATCAAGCGCATCATCCTACCACAAGGTGATCCCAGGGGCAAATGGACCCCTACGTACGAAGGGGCGTTTGTGGTTAAGAACATTTTCTCAGGAGGAGCTATGATTTTAACCACCATGGATGGTGACGACCTTCCTCACCCCGTCAATGTAGACATAGTGAAAAAATACTACGCATAATCAAAGACCCGCTAGGTTGACTGGCCTAGGCAAAAATAAGGGCTTCCCGGCGAACCAAAAGGGTTCGGGCAAAAATAAGGGATGAAAATAAAAAAATCTATACACCCGGCAAGTCGAAAACCTGAAAAGGAGGCTTGGGCAAAAAAGGGTATCCCGGTGGACTGAAAACCCGAAAGTGCAGTTCAGGAAAAAATTAGGGATCAAAGCGTAACACTATGTCTCATTGGATCACCTTGCGATCAGACTTCGGTATCGACTATCAGGCTCGGACGACACTAATCAATCTGATCTACCTTCAACCAAATAGTAAAGTGATGAGACGCTCGAAGATATAAAGGCAATAGCAGAGTTGGAACCCAGTGGGATTATTCACATAGCTGTTTTTCTTTGTTTTTCACAAATTGTATAAACTCTATTGTTCGGCGGCGTTCTCTTACTAGGACGCCAACCTCTTGTACAAAAGACGCCTATTTATAGGCCAAACTTCAAAGTCAATACAAATCATTTTCGCAAATAAATTTTTCTTTTTTCTGTTTTGTTTTGCAAGAACGTTCATTGTTCATTTTTGATATATGCATTTGACATTAATTGCTGCTCATGAATATTTACATGTAAAACAAAAGACGATTACTCGTAATATCAGAAACAGGGGAAAATAAGAAATGCCCAAACCATACAGTTGCTCTGTCCACCAGGTATAAGGATAGAACTAGTTGGAGAAATCCATCTAAGATACATTCACTCCCCGCAGAGTAAGAAAAAGACAGTAATGTTAACTCTCCCCAGCTGAGGCTCACAACCGCGAATGAGTCGGCAATATTATCCCCAAGCAGAGTTTATCCATCATTAGCACTAGACAATCATCCCTAGCGGAGTCTGGAAAATCTTCCCCAGTGGAGTATAGAGAATTATCCTCGGTAGACTCTGGAAGATTGTCCCCAGTAGAGTCTAAAAGGTTATCCCCAGTGAAGTCGCAACTGAAAGATCATCCCCAGCGGAGTTTATTCCTTTCACAATCAGAAACTCAATTCCCAACAGGGTTCGTTACCGCCAGCAATGGTAATTCATCCCCGGCTGAATTTATTAGCGGGATCCTCAGCAGAGCATCTCTTCCCCACATAGTTATTTCCTCATCAGTTTATTCCCCAGCGGAGTTATCTTCTCCTGCAGGTTTATTCTCACAATCATCTTCATTCACTATCCTCAGCGGAAATAAAGAATTCAACTCTTTTCTCCAGCAGCAATCCGGGATTTATTTTCCCCAGCTAGGGAGCATCATAAAAACATTACATTTCCATACATCATGACATATGCATATCCGCAGCATACAAACACAATCTCATTTATTTTGAGAACATCATTGCTTGATACATATCATGCATTACATACAACTAACCTTTACCTTTCAGGAAGGATGCAATCAAATTCGCATAAAATTTAAGCTATGAAGCCCGGATTCGACCAGACAATAGTTTAAATCCTCAGCAAGCCGTGAAACCCGGATTACAATCGGATAACAGCTCAGCAAGTTATTGTAAATCCTGGATTACGACCAGACAACAATATAAGTTCTTTTGAAACCTGGATTACGACCAGATAGAGGTTAAAGACACTGTGAAGGCTGGATTTCGACCAGATAACAGTAAGGGATACTGTGCAGCTTAGATTACGACCAAATAGCAGTTCACCTGGCCAGATACTATGAAGCTCAGATTACGATCTGATGTTAGTTGGCCCAAAGCCAAAGGGAAGCCCGGATTACGACCGAATAGCCATTTGATCTCTTCTGAAGACTGGATTACGACCAGATAAGAAGTAAAGTGTTCTGAAGACTGGATTACGACCAGATAAGAAGTAAAGTGTTCTGAAGACTGGATTACGACCAGATAAGAAGTAAAGTATTGTGAAGCCTGGATTACGACCAAATATCAGTACGGAGCACCATGAAGCCTGAATTACGACCAGATAACGATAAAAGGACTGAAGCCTGGATTGCCACCAGATAGCAGTACAAGACCCTGCGAAGTTTGGATTTCGACTGAATAGCAGTTTACATGGACAGTTACTAAGAAGCCCAGAGTCGACCGGATATTAGTGTGCCATAAATTCAAGTTAAAGCCCGGATGCAACCGGATAACATTTGAATTCCTTCTGAAACCTGGATTACGACCAGATAAGAATTAAGAAGTTGCGAAACCTGGGTTATGACCGGATAGCAAGATTAAACTCATCTCCCCAGTAAGTTTGTAAAGCCTGGATTACGACCAGATAGCAATCGGTCTTATTACTATGAAGCTTGGATCACGACTAGATAACAGTTCATTTTCATCTCCTCGACTAAGAGACAGTTCCTCAGTAGATTACGGATGACCGAAGTTCCTAAAATTCAACAGAGATGACTCACCAATAGAATAACGGACAACGAAGCTCCTAAAATTCTACTTCCCTCAACAGAGATCAACCTCCCCAGCGGAATTTTCCTCAACAACAGGTATACAAGCTCTCACTAAGGAATCTCTTATGCGATCGACACTCCTTCGGATGGAACCCTTAAGCCCATCCCCTCGTCATCAATTTCAAAATGGCATCTGAAAGCCCATTCCCGATATCGCAAGACGGACACCACTTCATGCGAGTGCAAATTTCTGGGCACTATAGTGTTCAATCATCTTCCACCTTCGGATCACTAAAGGCATGAAATCCAATCTACATCCTCAGGTTTAATAAGATTGAACAGGGGCAGCTGTTGTACCCCAAAATTTGCCCTCCCATATTTCTCAAAACATTTCAAGAAAGATCCATAAGTTGCTCAAGATAGTCCAAGGGTTGGCCAGACAAGCTCTCTCCTAAGGCAGTCTACCCCAAATTAGGGTTTCATGTTGCATCAGGATACTTGAGCCCAAGGGACCCCAAAAGCTCAACATTGTCCTAATATGTTCTCAGGATCATCCATGTCAAGTTTCAAGCCCTACAGAGGATGTTTGCTCAGTCAATGGCTCAAAAGCCTAAAAAATCGATTGTGCTAGGGCAAAAGTCAACTGTGGCCTACATACAGTCAAACTTCAATATTTTTGGTCAACATCCTCATTTTGAAGTATATTTCATCATTTGATCAAGGGTTGATCATGATTCATCAAGGATTGCTTATAATTCCTCAAGAACCAAACGTTGCTAAATTAGGAATTTGTAGGAAAAGTCAACTCAACTTTGACCAAGCATAACGTTCTCATACCTTATGATAAATGACCCATCCAAAGCTCATTTTTAAGAGGATGCAATTCCCTATAATTCATATTCATCTCCCAAGTTCAAAATATGTACACACAAGAAGTTATGAATTTGGACATTATAGGTCATTTTGAAAAGTCAACAAAAATACCTTTTTTGTCAAAGCTTCATACTTGAGCATGGAATATCAAATTGAGATGATACCACAAGGGTTGATTAGAGGACATCTCAAGCTTTCTAAAAAGTCCAAGAACACCTCCAAGGAGTCAAAATTGAGGAAGTTATGCATTGTTGAAGTTGACCTTTTTTGCAAAATTGCCAAAAGTCAACTATCCCTAAAACTTCAAATTTTGCCAAATGGGCCCAATCTTTTTCACTTGATTTGAGTTGGCAGCATAGTCCATGAGCCCTAGCCTTTTCCACTTGTCCATATCTTATTTTTATTATTTATTTTGATTTTGATTTGAATTAATTCAATTTAAATCAAAACAAATCATATAAAATCAAAATTATTGAAAACCAAAGATTTTATGCTTGTTCCAGGCTTTATTATATAGCATGCAAACATTCAAACTCGTGCAAGGCATTAGAGTGGACAAAAAGATTGGAAAAAAGAAATTTTGGAAAGATTTTTTAAGGAGGATCAAATCAAATCAAAAATCATTGAAGGAGAAAGATTTGGATCAGTTTTGGAACCCTAATATATTCCTTGGTACATATAGAACAAAGCCAAACCTAAAAACAAGTTAGAAACAGGCGCAACAAGCAAAGCAATATTTGAAAAAAATCAAGAAAAGTGCAAGATCGAAATCCAATTTGGAGGCAGTTTCAGGACCTTTGAACGATCCCAATCGATTCTTGGGAGTCTCTGCAAGCTAAAGCAATCAAGAACAAGTCTATTGCAGTCCCAAAATGCACTGTAAGTCCATCACGACATAACTCTGTTCTTGAATTTGAATAGCATGATTTAGGCATTGTTAGGATGAATTAAATGTACATTCTTGATCTATGAGACCTTTGCAAGCTTTCTGCATCATTTAATTTCATTTATATGGCCTGTAGAAAATTTCACCATGGCTAGGGTTTGAAGCTACGATTTGGGAGTTTCCTGTGCAGGTTAAATTAGACCACGAAAGGGCCACCATTACACTCAGGAGGTCCAGACGAATCGATTTGTGGCCCTAGTTTTCATTTATGTTGCTCACAGTTGATTTTGAGAATGCACAGGTCTATTGCGATGGACATTGTCCATAGGTATAAGTTATCAAACCTTTAGCAACGGTGCAAGGAGGGAGACGAAGACGTGTCTGCATCTGATTTGGCCATTTGAATTTCGCGCGTGGAATTGATACAAAGTGCCTTTTTATTATTTGTTTATTGTTTTGCAATATTATAACAAGGATAGTTGGCCCAGTGGTAGCCAGTTGGGTGTTAAGGCATTGGAAGGCTGGAGGTCAGGGGTTCGACCCCTGCCTTAAGCATTTGTTATTTTCTTATTTTCTTTTAGGCAATTCGGTGCGCGTGCAAGCCAGGAGACCACCATACACCCTCACAATCAATCATGCCAGATGGCCAAATCTGATGGCCACCACTGAAGGTGCATCATGAGCCAAAGTCAGCGTGCCACACGGGATCCCAAAAGTCAAACGGATTTCACACAATTGGGTCCAGGAAATTGCTTTTCACACCCCATTTTTCAGGCCCATCTCTTATTCTTTTTTTCTTTTTATATTTCATTTAATTATTTTATTTATGTATTTATTAACCAACCAAATTATTTTCTTTTTTATCAAAAAATCACCAAAAATATTTTTATGTCCAATTAAAATTAGAATATTATTTTTCATCAATAAATTAATTAATTTAATTAGGTTTGATTAAATTAGAAAACTTTAATTTCTTTTTTTGTATATAATTAAAAATAATTAGAATAAATAGGTTTTATTACTAACTTAATTATATTTCATTTTTTCCTAAAATAACCAAAAAACCAAAAATAGGTCATTTAATTATTTTCATTAATTAATTTAATTAACTAATTAATTTTCATATTTAATTTAGAAAAAACTTATTTCTTTTCTTTAAAAATATTAAAAACAACAAAAACATTTTTCTTTTAATTAAGAGGGTCAGAACCCTAGTTTCTCGCCGATCTAATTTTCTGGCGCGCTTTATTTTTATCCCAATTAGTGTATCTGCTCACAGTTTGTAATAATTTTAATTAGGGCTTTATTTTCATTTATCGCTTTAATTTCAATGGGTTTGTTTTTGGCTATGTAAATACCCGAAGCCTTGTAATAGCGTAGTTTAAATTCCATAATTTAAATTCCGCAAATTATCAACTGTTAGATGTATGAATAATTAGGGTTTGCATGACAAGAATGTATGTCTAATTTTAAAACAGTTAGATCACCTTAAATGTGTAAAGATAAATAGATCTGAAACTGAATCACTCGCACATGCACACTCCTAGGGTACACTCCCACTTGGTTGCCTTCGGTAAACGGTCATTGAGTATAGGATGCTTTAGTGGTCGTCCTTTTGTCCAAAGATCAAGTTGCCTCGGAAAGGTTTCCTCAGATATTGTTGCATCGGATAAATGATCTAAGACATTAGGGTTACTACTAAGGTGTCCTAACATTGCTTTAGTGACCGTACGTCCCTTTCGAATTGACCCTCAAAAATCCAACGACGGTGCTACCTACTCACTAATAGTGGGATATCATTGTCTAAAGGAAACAAGCATAAAACGATTCTTTTTTTGAGTAGGTAGATTAGTTCCTAAGTACTTGCTCAATCAAAACAAACTTTTTCACACTTACACTCCTTTACAAATAAAGTTTTCAAAACACTTCATTACACTCTTGAAGACAGAAGCAAGAGTTAAATCAAAGTTAAAACAAAAACTTTTCAAAGCCCACAAACACAAAGAAAACAATTTTGAAAATGATGAGCAAGTACCTAAGAGCCCATAGATAACTACGGATAGAAAGGGTGCTAATACGTTCCCTTTCTATAATCTACCCCCCGCACTCAGAAATATCTCGAAAAAGGAATTTTTCTGTGATTTTTTCCTTTCCTTGTTAGATAAAATAAAAGTCGGTGGCGACTCTTGCTTACCGCGACATTTTGCGAACACAAACGCAAAACGCAAACCAGCAAATTTCCTTAACGAAATAAGAAAACCACGTCCCAGTTCTGGCCACCGTATCACACCTGTTGTTGAGGAGGATTTCGCTGGGACACGCTGGTCTCTGTCTTGAGAGAAATGGAATTTTAGGAGCTTCAGTTTTCTGTTACTCTACTTGGGAATCATCTCTTAGTTGAGGAGGTGAAAATGCACTGCTATCTGGTCGTGCTCCAAGCCTTACAGTGATTTGCTGAGGATAATAAGACTAATTGCTATCTGGTCGTGCTCCAGGTTTTACAGTGACTTACTGGGGAGGTGAGATTAAACTTGCTATCTGGTCATCCTCCAGGCTTTGCAATTTCTCAATTATTATCTGGTCGTGCTCCAGGCTTCAGAAGGAATTAGGTGGTTATCCGGTCACATCCGGGTTTCAATTTGAATTTAAGGCATACTAATATCTGGTCGATTTCTTGGCTTCATAGTAATTGGCTGAGTAAACTACTATTTGGTCGAATTCCAAGCTTCGCAGTACCTTATATTATTATCTGGTCGTGTCCCAGGTTTCAGTTTCCTTTGCCGCTATCTGGTCGTGCTCCAGTCTTCGCAATGTCTTATACCATTATCTGGTCGTGCGCCAGGCTTCACGGTGTCTCATACCACTGTCTGGTCGATTCCAGGCTTCATGGTATCTTGTACTGCTATCTGGTCAATTTCCAGGCTTCACAATAACTTGCTGAGGGTTAAGCTATTTTCCGGTCGATTTCCGGGCTTCAAAGCTTGAACTGGAATAGAAATCTTAGTATCGATTTGACTGAACCAGGGGAAACTTGTTGGAACTTCAACTGGGAGAGAAATCTTAGTGTCAATTTGACTGATCCCGGGAGAGGTCTCGCATTAACTTTGACTGGCATAGAAATCAGGGGAATCTTAGCGGCGATTCGGCTGACCCAGACGAAAGTCTTAAAATGTATTCAACTAGAATAAAAACCTTAGTGTCGGTTTAACTGAACTAGAGAAAACTTGTCAGAACTTGATTTCATCTTTCCCTGAAAGGTAAAGAGTTAGTCGTATGTAATGTCATGATGTATGAAATGTATTGAGTAATGATGTTCTCAAAATAAATGAGATTGTGCTGCATGATGCGTATGCGCATGCCACGATGTTTGGATATGCAATGTTCTTGTGATATTCTCCGGCTGGGGAGAATAAATCCCAGACTGCTGTTGGAGAGTATAAGGAGTTTAGTTATTCGTTCTCGCTGGGGATAGTGACCGAAGATGATTAGCTAGAGACTCTCGCCCGTTCTGCTCGAGAATATTCCACCGGGAGAGACTCGGTTTGAGAATAATCCTGTGGGAGAATGACTTTGTGGGGAAGAGAGATACTCTGTGATCGCACTGAATCGCACTATGTTTCTGACTCAAATATCACATGTTTTCCTTAGTTTTTATTGTCATTTTCTCGTATTATGTTCCTTTTTCCTTTATTTTCAGGATTCTTGTCATTTCAGAGCCTTCTGTGAAGAAACGAGCTAAAACGCCAAGAAATTAGGGTTTTTCAAGACATTCTGCACTTATGGCGTTCAGCGCCGCGCTGGCTACAGGGAACGCGATGACGTGGCCCACTTTCACCCAGAGATCAACTGCCACGTTCCCATGATGTGGCAGTTCCATGCACCGCACCCGCGGCCACCCCCACCGCGCCCGCGGCCTTCACAACAAGCTTCCCGCTCAAAAGAAGTTAAGGGGCATGCTGGTCCTTACGCACCTCAAAGATCCTCTATAAATAGTTTTCGATTCTCATTCTTTAGTTTCATCCAAGCTTAGTACAATCTTAAGCCATATACTATCAGTTTCTGTAAAGTGATAATCTCTTCACATCGGGGAGTTATTGCGGTGTAGATTGAGTTGTAATCGAGTCTTGGAGCACTTTGGTTGAAGTTCATCATACCGACCTTACCTTTCCGTAGATTTGTATCAGATTCAAGTCTCCGACCGGAGCAAGGTTCTATTTTATTGCATTTCTTTATTTAATTGCTCTTACCATAGTCTACACGTTTTATAGACTTTAAATGCTCTTACCATAGTCTACACGTTTTATAGACTTTAAATGCTCTTACCATAGTCTACACGTTTTATAGACTTTAAATGCTCTTACCATAGTCTACACGTTTTATAGACTTTAAATGCTCTTACCATAGTCTACACGTTTTATAGACTTTAAATGCTCTTACCATAGTCTACACGTTTTATAGACTTTAAATGCTCTTACCATAGTCTACACGTTTTATAGACTTGCACTTATTATGTCTGGCTAAACTATAAAGGTTAGGATGTAATGATTGTCATCGTGGTTGTGTTCCAATTATCATGCTAGTGAAAATACTCTGGGGATGTTTTGCTTCTAACTTAAGTCAATTGTGTTTTAATGTTTATTGGGTAAGATCGAAAGCCGTCCAAACTAATGATACGACTTGATTATTATTTAACCAAACAAAAAGAGCGAAAGCCGTTGATTGGTTAAATAGGAATCATTGACCTTTTTAGAAAACGATTTTGAAACTATTTTTGGACGCGTTTGTAGGTTTGAAATCTGACTCTTGGTCAAAAGCCAAAAGTCTCTTTAAGTTAATCTTTCCAAGTAAAATCACTTTTCTGTTAAGTCAAAACTATCAATTTCTTAAAAATAGGTTTACCTCTTTAACGCGGAAGGCAACCTTTATATGTGACAATAAAGGAATTTAATTTAAAGAGTAAACTCGGTTCTTAGTAGTCAAAAGCTACAAGTTCCCGTTAAATTGATTCTTTGCTATCAATAGAAAATACTGCCCCATAAGTAGGTTCATCTACGCATGATCGGACCAATACCTGATTACATGATTTACATTCCAACCTGTCTTTTAAACTGTTATTTACCTCGCTCGTTTACTTTGTGCACTGTGCTCACATCAATATTCTTGTTCGCCTTAGATAAGCACCTTAGCAATAGAGTTGATAGATTGACAATTGGTCTCTGTGGTTCGATAATCTTATATATTACTTCGATAGGCTGTACACTTGCAGTACTACATTTAGGCTATACGTTACAGATTAAACCCATCAAGTTTTTGGCGCCGTTGCCGGGGACCAACTTCGTCAAATTTCGTACCCTATTGTTATCCCGTTTAGACTAAGGCTATTCTAGCCGGTAGATGCGTAGAAATCGTAGCACCGGCAACCTAATAGATCCTTTAGTAGAACCTGAACGTTACGCTCGTGCCCGTCTTTTTATTCGCAAGATAAGAAGAGCTATGGCAGAAGATCGTAACCAAAGACCGCTCAAGGAATTCGCCCAACCATCTAACGAGGAACCTAGTTCTAGTATAGTAAACCCTGCTATAACTACCAACAACTTTGAACTAAAACCCTCCTTATTACAATTAGTACAACAAAACCAATTCGCTGGTCTCGCTACCGAGAACCCGAATCAACACTTAAAGGTATTTATCCAGTTAGCTGACACCCTTAAGGCAAATGGAGCCACACCCGAAGCTATCCGTTTAAGGCTGTTTCCTTTTTCCCTTAGAGGTAAAGCTCACGACTGGTTAGACGCCCTTCCAACTAACTCAATAACAACTTGGGAAGACCTTAGGAGAGCTTTTCTTGCGAGGTATTTTCCACCAAGAAAGACCGCTGTTCTTAGGAACCTGATCACTTGTTTCACCCAAAACCAAGGCGAATCACTTTTTGATGCCTGGGAGAGATATAAAGAACTTTTAAGAGCTTGTCCGCACCATGGCCTGGAGCAATGGTTAATCATACATACCTTCTATAATGGACTCCATTACAACACAAAGATGTCCATAGACGCTGCCGCTGGCGGAGCATTGATGAACAAACCTTACCCTGACGCTTGTGCCCTAATAGAGGACATGGCCCAAAACCACGCCCAATGGGGATTAGAACGAGCGACAGTGGAGAAAAAGGAGAGCCATGGAGGAAAGCATGAGGTAAGTTGCATGGACATGATTAATGCCAAGATGGACGCCCTAGCTTTGAGAGTCGAGAGCATGTCTCAAAACCCAACCACAGTAGCAGCAATCCAATCGGAGTGCGAACTCTGTGGAACTCAAGGACATCAAACCGTTGACTGTAACCTTTTGAACGAATCAAGCTCAGACCAAGTTAACTATACCCAAGGGAACCCTTTCTCGAATACCTACAATCCTGGATGGAGGAACCACCCGAATTTCTCTTACAAAAACAACAACCCTATCCAAAATCCCGGACCTTCGAGACCTCAAGGATTCCAAACGCAAAAACAAAACCAACCTATGCAAATAGTACCCCCAAGACCAAACCTTAAAGAAACCATAGACACCTTTATTCAGGCTCAAACCCAGCAAAATAAGGAGTTTATGAACCAACACATTCACACGAACGAACTGGTTACTCAACTAGCAACCAAGTTTGACCAGATAATAACCCACACCAAAATGCTTGAGACTCAGATTTCCCAAGTAGCCCAAAACACCTCTGTACAAGTTGCACCTGGAGGACAATTCCTTGGACAAACTCAACCAAATCCAAAAGGCCAAGCAAATTCTATCACCTTAAGAAGTGGAACTGCTTATGAAGGTCCTAGAAATCCTAACTTAAGCACATCAGAAAAACCTATGGAAGATGCTACGCCCAAAGACTAGGTAGAGGAACCAGAGAAACCAGAAAAGCAATCAAAACCAGAAGTAGGGAATAACACTCAAAAACCTTATAAACCACCTATCCCGTTCCCACAGAGGCTGAAAAACACCAAAGTAGAAAACCAGTACCAAAAGTTTATTAAGGTAATAGAGAAACTCCATGTTGAGATTCCTTTTACTGAAGCTATAACCTAGATACCATCATATGCTAAGTTTTTGAAAGATATTTTGACCAATAAACAGCGACTCGATGATCCCAAGCCTTTAGAATGTCATTCTATATCCGAAAATAAACTCGCCAAGAAAGATAAAGACCCTGGAAGTTTTTCTATCCCTTGCATCCTAGGTAACCATATGATAGACAAAGCATTTTTAGACCTAGGAGCAAGCGTAAGTCTGATGCCTCTGGCCGTCTGTAAGAGGTTAAAATTAGGAGAACTTCAACCTACTAAGATGTCCTTACAACTAGCTGATAGATCTGTCAAATATCCCATGGGTATTTTAGAAGACATACCTGTCAAGATTGGTCAGTTGTACATTCCGACCGACTTCGTCGTAATGGATATCAAAGAAGATGAAGACATCCCAATCCTCTTAGGAAGACCCTTCCTATCGACCGCCGGAGCTATAATAGATGTTAAGAAAGGGAAACTGACTTTCGAGGTAGGAGATGAAAAGATCGAGTTCATTTTATCAAATTTTCTAATGGCACCAGTGATAGGAGATGCGTGTTATGCCATCGACATCATTGATGAATGTGTAAATGAGCTCGAACAAAACGAATTTTTAATCAAATTACCATCAACCCCTATTTTAGAGGATGACGGATTTGAGAGTATCGAACCGTACATTGACGACAACCTTTTCGAATGCTTAGCTCTTACCCCTGACCTTATGCCGCGTACTAAGAAAACCACTATAGAACTTAAGGAACTACCCAAGAATCTAAGATATGAGTTTTTGGATGAGGAGATGAATAGACCTGTTATAATTAGCGCCGCTCTAAACCAAATAGAAACAAATCAACTCTTAGATACCTTGCGAAAATATCCCTCAGCTTTAGGGTATAAAGTTTCAGATTTAAGAGGTATAAGCCCATCCGTATGCATGCATCGGATTATGCTAGAAGAAGATTCAAAACCCTCAAGAGAACATCAGAGAAGAATAAACCCTATCATGAGTGATGTAGTCAAGAAAGAAGTTCTTAAGTTATTAGAAGCTGGTATCATATACCAAATTTCGGATAGTGAATGGGTAAGCCCAGTCCATGTGGTACCCAAAAAGGGAGGTATCACCGTTCTGAAAAATGAGAAAGGTGAGCATGTGGCAAAACGAACAGAAGGAGGATGGCGTATGTGTATTGACTACAGAAAGTTGAATAAGGCAACAAGAAAAGACCATTTCCCTCTCCCATTTATAGATCAGATGCTTGAACGTCTAGCAAGACACTCATGTTTCTGCTATCTTGATGGGTATTCGGGGTTTTTCCAAATCCCTATTCACCCAGAGGACCAAGAAAAAACCACATTTACCTGCCCTTATGGAACATTAGCTTATAGACGAATGCCCTTCGGACTCTGTAACGCACCTGCCACTTTCCAACGTTGTATGATGTCAATTTTCGCAGACTACCTAGATGGAATTATGGAAGTATTTATGGACGATTTTTCAGTGTGTGGATTTGATTTCAAAAACTGCCTCTCGAACTTAGAGAAAATCTTAAAAAGATGTGTGGAAGTAAACCTTGTGTTGAATTGGGAAAAGTGCCACTTTATGGTAAATGAAGGGATAGTCTTGGGACACATTATTTCTGAAAGAGGTATAGAAGTCGATAAGGCCAAGATAGAAGTTATAGAAAACTTAAACCCACCTAAGACCGTTAGGGAAATAAGAAGTTTTCTAGGACATGCCGGGTTCTACCGACGTTTCATCAAGAATTTTTCCGGAATAACAAAACCTTTAACTAACTTATTGATGAAGGATGTCGAGTTTGAATTCGACCAAAAATGTCTCGAAGCCTTTGAAGTTTTAAAGCAAGCTCTTATTTCAGCACCTATCATAAGACCACCTGATTGGACACAACCCTTTGAAATCATGTGCGATGCCAGTGATTTCGCTGTAGGAGCTGTACTAGGGCAAAGAAAAGACAAGAAACTGCATGCAATTTACTACGCTAGTAGAACACTAGACGCTGCCCAGCTAAATTATACAACCACAGAAAAAGAATTGCTAGCCGTAGTTTTTGCTATTGATAAATTTCGATCTTATTTGGTGGGAGCAAAAATAATAGTATACACAGATCATGCAGCAATCCGGTACTTGTTAAGTAAGAAAGATGCTAAGCCTAGATTGCTCAGATGGGTACTTTTACTCCAAGAATTTGACTTGGATATTAAGGATAAAAAAGGAGCTGAAAACTTAGTAACTGATCATCTCTCTAGGTTAGAACACCTTAAGGCTGAACTTATACCTATAGACGATCACTCTACTTATGAAAGATTAATAGCTGGGATAAACTCAACCGAAGAAGAGACCTATGAGGAAATCTCAACCATGAACAACATACCATGGTACGCAGATATTGTGAATTATCTAGACGCTGATATCATACCCCCTGACTTAAGCTACCAACAGAAGAAGAAGTTTTTTAGAGATGTTAAACACTTCTTTTGGGATGAACCCCTCCTATTCAAAAGAGGAATAGATAATATATTCAGACGATGTGTGCCGGAAGAAGAAGTAGGCAACGTCATTAAACATTGTCATGCTTCACCTTATGGTGGACATGCAAGCACGTCTAAAACATGCGCCAAAATATTTCAAGCAGGTTTTTATTGGCCTACTGTATGGCGCGATGTCCACACTTACATTACAAAATGTGACCGATGCCAACGCACTGGGAACATCTCAAGACATGATGAAATGCCTTTAAGTAACATCCAAGAAGTGGAAATATTTGATGTCTGGGGTATAGATTTCATGGGACCTTTTCCTTCCTCAATGGGTAACAAGTATATCCTAGTAGCTGTCGATTATGTCTCGAAGTGGATCGAAGCTGTTGCATCACCCACAAACGATACCAAGGTAGTTATCAAACTGTTTAAGAATATTATTTTTCCTAGGTTTGGAACCCCGAGGTTAGTCATAAGTGATGGAGGATCGCATTTTATATCTAAGATATTTGACAAGCTTCTAAGCAAATACGGAGTAAAACATAGAGTAGCATCACCATATCACCCGCAAACCAGTGGCCAAGTAGAAGTATCGAATAGGGAGATTAAGCAGATCCTAGAAAAAACCGTATCACTATCAAGAAAAGACTGGTCTGGAAAACTTAAAGACGCCTTATGGGCTTATAGAACGGCTTATAAAACCCCTATTGGAACAACTCCTTATCAGTTGGTTTATGGAAAGTCCTGTCATTTACCCTTCGAACTAGAACATAAAGCCTATTGGGCCATTAAATCCTTGAATCTAGATTACCTAAAAGCCGGAGAAAAACGTATCCTGGACATTCACAAGCTAGAAGAGCTTCGTTTGAATGCCTATGAGAATGCCATCATATATAAGGAAAGAACCAAGATGTGGCATGATAAAAAAATCATCAAGAAAGATTTCAACATTGGTGATCCTGTTCTCCTATTTAACTCAAGGTTACGACTTTTTCCTGGTAAGCTTCGTTCAAGATGGACAGGTCCATTTGAAGTGTCAAAAGTTCTAAAGTCTGGAGCAGTAGAAATCAAAAACAATTCATGCGCTCCATTTGTGGTAAATGGACAAAGACTGAAGCTCTACAAAGGAGGCGATTTGCCTGTCGACTACTCTAGTCATATTCTTATAGACCCACTAATACCCACATAAAGTAAGATCTAATCGTCAAGCTAACAACGTTAAACAAGCGCTGCATGGGAGGCAACCCATGGTTTATTCTTTATTTTATTTTATTTTATTTTAGTAATTTATATATTTTATCTGGACTAATTTCTTGTGTTTATATTTTCAGGATGCATTACCCCGATGGTATGGTTGTGATTTTCAGAGATGAAGCACAAAAAGCCCGATTTGCTACCTTATCTGCTAGACATATGGTACCCACTAGGTACCCCGATCAGAGCTGCATGGAGGCACTCGGGATTGAGCCAAGTATTAGGTATCTGTGCAACCAACTTGGCTGGGATTCTTATGCTGATGATGTCCACAAAACCTACAGGAACCTTACTCTGGAGTTTCTTAGTTCTATGGACTATAACCCACGAGTGGGTGAAGGAGATGAGCGAGGATGCCTAAGTTTCAGATTGTTTGGTACCGAGTATACCCTGACTATCAAAGAATTTGGGGATTTGCTTGGTTTCCAAACTGGACCGACCGCTATCACTGAGTTTCCATTGAGTTACTACATGGACAGAGATATTGATAAATTTTGGCAGGACATTACTGATAGAGCCAGCCTTGACCCCTCTACCCAGCTGTCCCGAAAGATCCATAACCCGGCTTTCCGATACTTCGAGATGATCCTGTGCCACACTTTCTTTGGGAGGAGTTACTGTGACCACTTGGTCACCGCTGAGGAGATCCTTTTCCTATACTGTGCCAGTCAGTCCAGACCTATAGCTAGTGGAGGTTTTCTGATAGAGAGCCTCGAGCAGACTGCTCGATCCGCTGTGGGGCTCATTCATTCCGGAGGGAATGTGACACAGATAGCTTCTGCTTTGGGTTTGGACAGTATGATAGCACAGCTGACCCCATACTGTGGATATACTTTCCTGGATTTAGACTTTTGCATGGATCGTGGGCTCATGAGAAGGGCCTCTTTCCACCCATATCGGTACAGATTGCTCATCAATGACCAGACAGTTTACACCTTCACAATGCCAGACCCACAGATGACTTGTGTTTCAAACTCTGCTAATTGGAACTATTCTGTAGAAGGTTGGGGTGAGATATCAGAGTACACTCCAGAATACACTCCTGCTTCCGAAGATCCCACTCAAGACTACACTCCTGCTCCCGAGGACTCCACTCCAGATCACACATCCCGACCCGAGGTTACACACACTACTGTTCTTACTAATAACCTCAGCTTGCAGGAACCTGATATTCGCACTCTATTGACTGCTATGCGCACTGAGATAACCACTCTCCGCAATGAGGTGGCTGACCTTCATTTGCAGTTGGAAGTGAATGATGTTACCTTTGCTGGTGAGTTAGATGAATTAGCTCACGAGGTGGCAGAGATTCGACGCCAGCTGACTGAGCTGCGTGGCCCAGGCACTCCTGCAGAGCATCCTACCGGTTGGCAATAGATCTGTATTGTTCACAAGATATCTAGTTCCAGTATTATTAGTATTATGTTGATTTCCTTTTCAGACTCATTTTTTATTTTGCATTATCTGTTTCCTGCGTTGTTGATATTTATTTTGGTGACCCAATGTCCGTACCTATATATATATATATATATATATATATATATATATATATATATATATATGCATATGTTTCATTTATTTACTAATGTTTTTGTTTTTCTGGTCACCATAATTTTAATATAAAAATAAAATAAATATACATGTGTATATGTATTCACATACATATATGCACATTCATAAGAAAAATAGGTACTCCTCCGAAAATTGAAGCTAATGGCAAGGAAGGAAAAGCCCAATGGAAAGGAAGCCAAGCCAGCCCAACTGCTCGTTTTTCCCCCCATTTTACCACTTTTTCCATTTCCAATCCCATTTTCTTCCATTTTTAACCCACCATAACTTCCTTTATTACCTATATCAACCCACTACATTTATTTCCATTATTCTCATCATAAATATTTACAACCACCATTTTTCATCCTTTCCTATAAATACCCCCACTATTTCATTTTTTTTCTCACACCTTCATTACTTCTACATCCCATTCTTTCTCTCTATTCATCCACAAGAAAATCCTATGGAGTATCACGGTTACATTTTGCGTGGTGGCCAAGCCGGAGAAAGGCAACTAAAGCGGCTCGAGAAATTGCTGACAACACCAATACACTCTACCAGGATTGGATACGGAACTTGCCACCCTTGAGCCACTTCCTCCTCGGATTGCAAATCTTAAATTTTTCAGGGATATGCGTTTATGCAAGACGAGGAAGGAAGGTGGTTACTTCCTCATGGTTGGAGGTGCTGCTATACCCAGTGTTGTTATTCCTTGCACCCGTCGTACTGATATTAGATTTGAGCGTAACTGGACCTACGATCTCAACGCTCCTGCTTTTATTGGTCCGTTGCCCCCAAATCTACCTTTAAATGAGGGTAACAACACTGATGATGAGTATGATTTCCAAACAGAGGAACCACCCCATTTTTCACCACCACACACGACACCATCTACTTCTAACCCACATGCAGGTACAGCTCCTAGTTTCCATGTCACTGAGGACATGTGGCGTGAGCATATGGCCCGAGAAGCCCAGAGGGACACCCTCCTTGCTACCTTGCAGCAATAGGCGGCCGATAACATGGCCTTCATGCAAGCGTCCCAAGAACAAAATGCTAGCTCTCTGCGCACTATTATGGAAAGTCAGCTGGCTTTCCAGAGAGAACAACACCTACACCAGACCACATACGCTCGTCACTTCCAATTGATGGAGGCAACCCAAGGCACCCTCATTGGTAGGACCCAAGAGCTACAAGCGGCAAATGCCGCCTTGTCAGAGAGATTGGAGCAGCTTGTTTTGGACCGAGATAGCCGCCGTCGCAGCCGTAGCCGCCGTTCCGGTCGTACCAACCAGGATGGTGAAGGTCCTAGTGGCCCCCACTAGTGTTTTCAGGTACCTCCTCCTACCTTATTTTGGAACATTGGGGACAATGTCTGATTTAAGTGTGGGAGGAGCATTTATCGCTTTTATTTATCGCTTTTATTTCCCGTTTTCGCTTTTATTTTCCATTTTTCTTTTTAGGTATGTTATATTCTTAGTTAATAAAATGCATGTGATAGGCGAGTCTTTCTGCGTAGTGTACCCTTTCATTTCCCCCACCTTTTAGCCTTACAAAATTTTTCTTTTTCAAAGACTTATGGTTGTTTTTAAGGATTTGGGCTATGAGACAGGTCCTAGATAGGGTCTATTTCTTGGACACTCACTTTTTGAAAAATTCGTTATCATTTTTACACCGTAAGCCTTTTTGAATATTTAGATTAGATCCTTTCTCCCCGATATGCTATGATTTTGAATAAAACTGTACAAATAGGTCTTCAAGTAGTTTATCTTAGCAGTCAGCTCCGGCCTAAGCATGCTCTAAGTGTGGGATCGATGAATATAAGTGAATGATCTCTATTTTGCCTTAAAAGTTATAAAATAAAGTATGAATACGACTACGAGTTGGGTGATCCTCACAAAGATTACTCAACTCAAGAAAGTTGTAAGCACTAACAAAAGCAAAGAAAAAAAAATATATAAGGCATATCCGTTGTAGTTGGTTCAGAGGTATCTGGTGCTGGACTTGGTAGGGCGGACTACGGTCCGATCCCCCGCAACTGCAAATGGGTAGTTTGGAAAGGGATTAAACCAACTCTTGTACCAGAATCCCATCACTTGAGATCAGAGTCACTAACCGGTAACTACACCATGAGTATGTACGGATAACGGGCTTAATGTGATTGCGCCTGAATGAAAAAGGACCTCGTAAAAAAGGGAAGTCTTAGCATAGTAAGGATATTAGGATCGATCTGTATACTTATGAGGTTTATGTCCGCATTTCTGCGAGTAGTGTAATTACGATACCCTTGGTTCAGATAGTTAGTGCCTGACAACACACCCTTACTCGGACTTAGAAGCCCTCTTTGCCCAAAACCTGTATACACCATAATTTTCTTTCATCTACTTCTAAGAGTTGTTGCTTGAGGACAAGCAAAGGTCTAAGTGTGGGAGGATTTGATCGCACTGAATCGCACTATGTTTCTGACTCAAATATCACATGTTTTCCTTAGTTTTTATTGTCATTTTCTCGTATTATGTTCCTTTTTCCTTTGTTTTCAGAATTCTTGTCATTTCAGAGCCTTCTGTGAAGAAACGAGCTAAAACGCCAAGAAATTAGGGTTTTTCAAGACATTCTGCACTTATGGCGTTCAGCGCCGCGCTGGCTACAGGGAACGCGATGACGTGGCCCACTTTCACCCAGAGATCAACTGCCACGTTCCCATGATGTGGCAGTTCCATGCACCACGCCCGCGGCCACCCCCACCGCGCCCGCGGCCTTCACAACAAGCTTCCTGCTCAAAAGAAGTTAAGGGGCATGTTGGTCCTTACGCACCTCAAAGATCCTCTATAAATAGTTTTCGATTCTCATTCTTTAGTTTCATCCAAGCTTAGTACAATCTTAAGCCATATACTATCAGTTTCTGTAAAGTGATAATCTCTTCACATCGGGGAGTTATTGCGGTGTAGATTGAGTTGTAATCGAGTCTTGGAGCACTTTGGTTGAAGTTCATCATACCGGCCTTACCTTTCCGTAGATTTGTATCAGATTCAAGTCTCCGACCGGAGCAAGGTTCTATTTTATTGCATTTCTTTATTTAATTGCTCTTACCATAGTCTACACGTTTTATAGACTTTAAATGCTCTTACCATAGTCTACACGTTTTATAGACTTTAAATGCTCTTACCATAGTCTACACGTTTTATAGACTTTAAATGCTCTTACCATAGTCTACACGTTTTATAGACTTTAAATGCTCTTACCATAGTCTACACGTTTTATAGACTTTAAATGCTCTTACCATAGTCTACACGTTTTATAGACTTTAAATGCTCTTACCATAGTCTACACATTTTATAGACTTGCACTTATTATGTCTGGCTAAACTATAAAGGTTAGGATGTAATGATTGTCATCGTGGTTGTGTTCCAATTATCATGCTAGTGAAAATACTCTGGGGATGTTTTGCTTCTAACTTAAGTCAATTGTGTTTTAATGTTTATTGGGTAAGATCGAAAGCCGTCCAAACTAATGATACGACTTGATTATTATTTAACCAAACAAAAAGAGCGAAAGCCGTTGATTGGTTAAATAGGAATCATTGACCTTTTTAGAAAACGATTTTGAAACTATTTTCGGACGCGTTTGTAGGTTTGAAATCTGACTCTTGGTCAAAAGCCAAAAGTCTCTTTAAGTTAATCTTTCCAAGTAAAATCACTTTTCTGTTAAGTCAAAACTATCAATTTCTTAAAAATAGGTTTACCTCTTTAACGCGGAAGGCACCCTTTATATGTGACAATAAAGGAATTTAATTTAAAGAGTAAACTCGGTTCTTAGTAGTCAAAAGCTACAAGTTCCCGTTAAATTGATTCTTTGCTATCAATAGAAAATACTGCCCCATAAGTAGGTTCATCTACGCATGATCGGACCAATACCTGATTACATGATTTACATTCCAACCTGTCTTTTAAACTGTTATTTACCTCGCTCATTTACTTTGTGCACTGCGCTCACATCAATATTCTTGTTCGCCTTAGATAAGCACCTTAGCAATAGAGTTGATAGATTGACAATTGGTCTCTGTGGTTCGATAATCTTATATATTACTTCGATAGGCTGTACACTTGCAGTACTACATTTAGGCTATACGTTACAGATTAAACCCATCACTCTGTTAGACGATCTGCTGATTTGGAGAAATAAACTCAGTTGGTGGTGAACTTCTATTGCTGGTGATAGATAAGCTCTGCTGTGGGAGAATATTTCCGAATCATACGTGATTATGAACCTCGGCTGGGGAGAGCTAACACCACAGTCTTTGGATACTTCCTACTATGCGGGGAGTGTATGTACCTTTAGTCATATTCTCAAGCTGGCTCTATCCATGTACCTGGTGGGTAGAGTAACTGTAAGGTTTGGACACTTCTTGTTTGCCCCTGTTCCTGGAATTACGAGTAATTGTCTTTTGTTTCTTATGTGAATACTTATGAGCAGCAATTATTTCCAAATGAATATATAAAAAACGAATCACTGGACATTCTTTCAAAACAAAACAGAAAAAGAAAAAACAAATTGAAATTTCTTGTGAAAATTAATTATATCGATTTTTGAAATTGGCCTGTAACAGGCGTTTTGTACAAAGAGGCTGACGTCCTAGTAAGAGAACGCCGCCGAAAGACAGAAATTATACAATTTGTGTAAAAGAAAGAAAAACAGCCATGTGAAACAATCCCATCGGGTTCCAACTCTGCTATTGCCTTTATATCTTCAAGCATCTCATCACTTTACTACTTGTTCGAAGGTGGATCAGATTGATTAGCATCGTCCGAGCTTGATAGTCGATATCGAAGTCTGGTCGCAAGATGATCATAATGAGACATAGTGTTACGCTTTGATCCTTAATTTTTTCCTGGACCTCCCTTTCGGGTTTTCAATCCACCGGGATACCCTTTTTGCTCAAGTCGCCTTTTCAGGTTTTCGACTTGCCGGGTGTACAGTTTTTTTTCTTCACTTTCATCCCTTACTTTTGCCTGAAACCTTTTGGTTCGCCGGGAAGCCCTTATTTTTTCCTAGGCCAGTCAACCTAGCGGGTCTTTGATTAGGCATAGTATTTTTTCACTATGTCTGCATTGACGGGGTGAGGAAGGTCGTCACCATCCATGGTGGTTAGGATCATAGCTCCTCCCGAGAAAATGTTCTTAACCACGAATGGCCCTTCGTATGTAGGGGTCCATTTTCCCCTGGGATCACCTTGCGGTAGTATGATGTGTTTGATTACTAGATCTCCGACCTGATATTCTTGACGTCTAACTTTCTTGTTAAAAGACTTGATCATTCTCTTTTGATACGTATGACCATGACATATAGCAGTAAGTCTCTTTTCATCGATTAGATTCAGTTGATCAAGTTGGGTCTGGATCCAATTGTCTTCGCTCAAACCCGCATCCTTCATAATCTAGAGAGAGGGTATCTGGACTTCGATGGGTAGGACTGCCTCCTTGCCATACACTAGATAGTAGGGTGTTGCCCCTGTCGACGTCTATGCGGAGGTGCGGTACCCATGAAGAGAGAATGGTAACATCTCGTGCCAGTCTTTGTATGTCACCGTCATCTTCTGCACAATCTTCTTGATATTCTTGTTAACCGCTTCAACAACCCCATTCATCTTCGGCCAGTAGGGAGAAGAGTTATGATGTTGTATCTTGAACTATTTACAGAGCTCGGTGATCATCGTATTGTTGAGATTTGTACCATTGTCCGTAATGATTCTCTCTGGTACACCATATCGACAGATCAAATTATGTCGGATAAACCGCGCCACGATGTTCTTGGTTACTGCAGCAAAGGAAGCTGCCTTGACCCACTTCGTGAAATAATCAATCGCTACCAGAATGAAGCGATGCCCGTTAGACGCAGCAGGTATGATCTCGCCGATCATATGGATGCCCCACATTGCAAAAGGCCAAGGGGCTGTCAAAACATTCAGAGAAACTGGAGGTACATGCACCTTATCAGCATAGACTTGGCACTTATGATAGGTCCGTGAGTGTTGATAACAATCGGCTTCCATAATGGACCAATAATATCCTGCCCGTAGGATTTTCTTCGCCATGGTATGTCCACTGGAATAGGTTCCGAAGTTACCTTCATGTAACTCTTCCATGATCCTTTCTGCCTCACTCTTGTCCATACATCGCAGTAAGGTTGAATCATGGTTACGCTTATAAAGGATTCCATTTCTAATGAAGAACTTCGCAGCGAATCTTCTCAGAAATTTCTTATCATTAACAGATGCCCCATAGGGGTATTCTTGAGCCTCAAGATACCTCTTTACCTCGTGAAACCAGGGTTTATCTGCCACTTCTTCGGTCTCAATGTCATAGCAATGTGCAGGTTCGTCCAACCTCTCGATGGTAATCTGTGGAGCTTCATTGTCCCACCTAACTTTGAACATAGAAGACAGGGTAGCTAACGCGTCCGCTAACTGGTTATCCTCTCTTGGGAATTGTTCAAAGGTTATCTCCTCAAAGTGTGAGAGCAATGTCAATACATATTCTTTGTAAGGAATAAGATTTGGGTGCTTCGTATCCCACTCGCCTTTGATCTGATTGATCACTAGAGCGGAATCCCCGAATACACTTAAGAACTTAATCCTCAGGTCAATAGCAGCTCGAAGACCTAAGATACATGCTTCATACTCCACCATATTGTTGGTGAAGTTGAAACATAATCGGGCGGTGAACGGAGTATGATAGCCCTCAGGAGATATAATTACAGCGCCAATACCTTTACCCAATGCGTTTGAGGCTCCATCAAAATACATAGAACATCAGGATCCATCCTCAGGTCCTTCATCCGGTCCAGGTTCTTCACAGTTGGTTACCAACATGATGTTCTCATCCGAGAACTCGAAATTCATGGATTGGTAGTCATCCACGGCCTGATGCACCAAATGATCCGCCAATACACTCCCTTTGATTGCTTTTTGGGTGGTGTATTGGATGTCGTACTCGGTTAAGATCATCTTCCATCTCGCTATTCTTCCGGATAAGGCGGGCTTTTCAAAGATATACTTGATTGGATCCATCTTTGATATCAATAGAGTCGTGTGAGTTAGCATATACTGTCTCAGCCGGTGAGCAGCCCATGCCAAAGTGCAACAAGTTTTCTCGAGCAATGAGTATCGGGTCTCACAGTCGGTAAACTTTTTTCTAAGGTAGTAAATAGCGTGCTCTTTTCGGCCAGAATCGTCATGCTGCCCCCAGCACACACCCCATTGAATTGTCTAGCACTGTCAAGTATAAAATCAACGGTCTTCCTTCAATTGGAGGCATCAAAATTGGCGGTTCTTGAAGATATTCTTTGATTCTTTCGAAAGTAGTCTGCCATTCGTCATTCCGCTTTACCATTTGATCCTTCTTCAATAGTTTGAAGATTGGCTCACAAGTAGCAGTCAGATGTGAAATGAATCTGGCGATGTAATTCAGACGTCCCAAAAAGCCTCTAACTTCCTTTTCTGTGCGGGGAGCCGGCATCTCCTGTATGGCTTTTACCTTGGCAGGGTCCACCTGAATACCCTTATCACTGACGATGAAACCTAGCAGCTTACCAGACCTTACCTCGAAGGTGCACTTGTTCGGGTTCAACCTCAGCCTGTACGTCTTCAACCTGTCGAATAGTTTCTGGAGATGATCAAGGTGCTCTTCCTCATTCTGGGACCTAACTATCATGTCATCAACATAAACCTCAATCTCATGGTGAATCATGTCGTGGAACAAAGCGACCATGGCGCGCTGATAAGTTGCCCTAACATTCTTCAACCTAAAAGGAATTACCTTGTAAAAGAAGGTGCCCCACTGTGTAACAAAGGTTGTCTTCTCCATGTCCTCGGGAGCCATCTTGATCTGGTTGTAGCCAGAAAAACCATCCATGAAGGAAAATATCTTATGTTGCGCGGTGTTGTCGACCAGAACATCGATGCGAGGAAGTGGGAAGTCATCCTTGGGGCTTGCCTTGTTAAAATCTTTATAATCCACACACATCCGTACCTTACCGTCCTTCTTAGGCACCAGAACAACGTTGGCAACCCACTGCGGATAAGAAGTGATAGCTAAAAATCACGCGTTGAACTGTTTTATGACCTCAGCTTTGATTTTCTCAGACATCTCGGGGCGTATACAGAGAACCTTCTGCATTACCAGAGGACAGTCTTCTTTGGTTGGTAGGCGGTGTACCACAATATCAGTGTCTAAACCAGGCATATCTTCATAGGACCAAGCGAAAATCTCGACATAGTCGCGTAGCATCTGTATTAGTCGTTGCTTAACACTAGGCTCCAGATTCGCCCCTATCTTAACCTCTTTCCTGTCTTCCTATGTACCCAAGTTTACTGACTCAACTGGCTCTTTATGAGGCTGTATGGCCCTTTCTTCCTGCTGTAATAGCCTAACAAGCTCTCCAGGCACCTTACAATCATCCTCACCTTCGTCCTCAGCTTGGTTGATCAGATTTTCGAAGTCATAACTGGCAGTATCATAGTTGTTATCAATGGGATCCAGAGTGGATATGGATCTGCAGTATGATACGTGAGTGTGTGTAAAAGAATAGTTGTTTTGATAAAGTGAGAGACAGAAAAGAAAAGCAAGGAGCGCAAAATTTGTAATGCAACGTCCAATGCTTTATTAATGATATATGAAAATGACAAACAATAAGCCCTCACAAGCAAAGCTAAGGTGCCCCGGGCAAGGCACCGGGCCATAAAGTTTCAAACTATTTATTACAAATCTTAAAACAAAAAGTCAATTACTGCGGAATAAAAGAAACAGGTATGAATTCCTTCGTCGTCCAGTTGTTTAGTCCATCATTGGTTGTAGGGTAGATCCAGCTGTCGATATTTAAATCTTCTTCACCATCCTCAATTCCATTAACTCCCTGATTGCTGATGTGCAGAGGAGGTCGTCCAATCCGCGCGTGCCTAACAGCCCTTTGAGCCCCTTCTTCAATTATAGCCCTGACATCCCTGAGAGAAGCCATCTTTAGCGGAGGTTTGTTGGTAGCAACTTCAATTGACGCCAAAGTCTGAGGGACCTCTTCAAAGTTCTGACAAGGGGTTTCGATGAATTCCCCATCCATCTCCATGTAGCGAAAGGAATTGAGATGACTCACCATATACTCCTATTCACCTTGTACCGTGACAATCTTTCCTTTCACTGGGTATTTCAGCATTTTATGGAGCGTGGAAGTCACTGCCCCAACCTTATGAATCCAAGGGCGACCCAGCAAACAAGAATATGATGGTATGATATCCATCACATAGAAGGTGGATGCAAAAGTCTGAGAGCCAACTTTAACAGGGATGTCCACCTCTCCGTGCACCATTCTTTTTTACCACAATATTGCTCGGCTTTAGAATCAAACCTTCACAGTCCAGACGGTCTAATGCTTTCTTTGGTAGAACATTCAATGAGGACCCGGTATCCATCAGTGCATGGGCCATAGTAGTGCCCCGACACTCATTCGAGACGTGCAGAGAGTCATTATGATTTCTCCCCTTAGCAGTCAGATCCGCATTTGAAAATCCTAACCCCTTGTCGGCAGTCAGGCTAGCTACACAATCTTTGAATTGATCGGCTGAAGTTTCCTGCGGCACATGCACGGTTTTGAGGAATGCAATTAAAGCCTTTGCATGGGATTTAGAACACAACAACAAGGACAACATGGAGATTTTTGACGGGGTATGCCCCAGCTTCTCGACTACATTGTAGTCGCTCTTCTTGATAATCTTCAAAATTTACTCTATCTCTTGTTTCGAGGTTTCTACAATGATCTTCTTAGGTGCCTCCGCCCGGGCAGGCTCACCTATGATTTCTTTGCCCCGAGTCCTAGATGGCTCGGCGACAGGGGTGATAACTAGAGTAGGAACCAGGACAGTAGTTAGTGTAATAGCAGACAGAATGACCACAGGTTTTTGAACAGTCGGAGGGGAAATCTCGGGATAAAAGAATCTTCCACTTCTGGTGACCTTGCTAGCACCGACAATATTGTTGATATCAACATCAGCTTCCTCACTCTTTAAGTCTTGTTTAACTCCATGGTAATATACATCAGCACCATAGTGCCAAGGGACAGCCTTATCCGAAGTGTATGGGATAGGACCAGGGACAGTAATTATTAACGGAGCAATTCTTGGGATGGGTGTAATCCTAACAGGTTTTATCGAGGAAACCTTGGAAGGATTGGCGGAAATGTTTATGATGGCAACATCTTCAACTTGAACCAGTGGAATCATAGTCTTTTCGAACAGGATCTCTTTGTTATCCATCAGGTGTTGAATACCTGATTTCAATAAGCGGCAACCAGTAGGTAGAAACGAGCACATGTGGCAACCTTCACCACAACTCGAAAATAAACCGGATAACAGCAAATTCTTCTTAACTGTCATCAAAGGAGTAGAAATTTCTTCCACAGAGGTCACAAATAAATCACCGCCTACAACATTTACTCCATGACCATGTTTGGGCATAGGAGCAGTTATGACGTTGGGCTTCTCCGAAGCGTCAAACTCAATCTACTTGGCTTCGATCAAGTCTTGCACCTTATTTTTCAAGGCCCAACAATTGTTTGTATCATGACCTGGACTTTAGGAGTGATAGGCGCAGCGGGCATTTGGGTTATAATAAGGAGAAGTGGTGTTGAGGTTCTTCGGGGCTTCCCTCAGAGTTACCAGATTGGTCTTCAATAATTAGGGTAGAATTTGAGACAAGGTCATATTGAGCCGGGCGAACTGCCTCTGTGGTCTTTCCACCCTTTGTTGATTGTTGCGTTGTGGAGAAACTATGGGTCTTGATATCACTACTGCATTTACTGCTTGACGGTGTTCAGGTCTACTTTGGCCCCTCGGGTCGTAGACTGCACTAGCTTCTCTCTTACCGGTGAAAGGCTTCTTTACTGCATTTGATGAAGTATCCTTATGTATCTTACCACTTCAGATACCAGCTTCTACTCTCTCCCCAGTTAAAATCAACTCAGTAAACCCAGATGACGCACTGCCGATCAAATGATTGATAAATGGACCAGATAGCGTCCCTAGAAACATGTCAACCAACTCCCTATCAGACAAAGGGGGTTGGGCTCTTCCAACTAAGTCTCTCCACTTTTGAGCATAGTCCTTAAAACCTTCACTTGCACCCATAGATATACCCTGAAGCTGAGTACGAGTGGGAGCAAGGTCGGCGTTATACTGATACTGCCTGTAAAAAGCAGCAGCAAGATCTTCCCAGTTTCAGACATTGGCTCCTTCCAACTGATAAAACCATTCAAGTTGAGTCCCTGACAGACTATCTTGAAAGAAGTGTACCCACAAATTTCTATCAGCAGTGTGAGGTTGGATTTTTCTGACGTACGAGCGGAGATGGAGTTTTGGACAAGATACTCCATCGTACTTGGTAAAAACCGGAGCTTTGAACTTATGAGGGATCACCACTCCTGATACCAGTCCCAGTTCTCCGAAATCCAAACCAGGGATCTTCTGAATCTCCATAGCACTCAGACGGTCTTCTAGTTGCTTGTACCTATCCTCAGTAGGAGGATATTTCCCGTCATCGTAATCCGCATCCTTATCAGAGACTGTTGGACTAGGGTCCTTTGTCCTTTCTTGGTTCTCCCCATCTTTGGATGAGGAGGTCAGATCAGCTGATTGTCTTATCCTTTCTCTGAATCTTCTACCCATGTTTAGAATACCGACCTTCTTCATTTTCTTTTTCTCTTTTAGAATAAGGGTCTTCAAATCCTCTTGCCCTTTAGCCAGACTTAGGAACATCTATTGGAATTGGGCATTCTGTTCCTGAAGATCTTGGATGGCTTGATCAGAAGACATTTCTGCTGAAATAAACAGCGAAGAAGATGAGAAACCTGTAATGGTACCTGTAATGGTGTGCATGATAATGGGATGCGCATGTAATGATTTCAAAGACTTTGGTTTGCAAATTCCCATGAACGCTTCCTCTTTGTGCTGACGTATTCATTGATCACTCTTTCTTCCTCGAGCTTCCTGGTGAGCTTAAAAATCTTCCTTTCTTGCTCATGGTACTTCTCCTGGTAAGTATCCCTTTCCTCTTTTAGCTGAATCCAAGATCTCTGCAACTCCCCAGGATCAGTGGGCATGTAAGGATATAGAACTGTGTAAGGAATGCCCTCTTCATTGGTGGGCTCTACAATCACTAGAAATACGGCTTCATAAGGCATCCCAAGCTTCTGGGCACGAGCTCGGACCCATTGGTGGTAAGGCTGCATAGGAAGGGAAGTCCTTGGTCCCAGCTCTTGGGGGTCAGATCTGTTCACCATGCCCCAAGCTCGTATAAACCTCTGACGATGCTCCTCAACGTTTTCCTTGTAGTCAAATGCAATATACTCAAGAAGTAGCTCATGGGGACCATCTCTCCGAGCACGACCAAATTGTCGCAAAGCTAGACAAGGATTGTAAGTTATACCCCCTCTGATTCCAAGCAATGGGACATTAGGATACCCCCCCCACAACGGTCAATAACAGCAGTGTCTTCCATAGCCCGGGAACACCAAAGAATGTTTGTATGGGCAAGTGACATTATTCTGTAGGACCATCCCAAACCTTCTTCGTTCTTCAGCACAGACTTAGGCAGGTGCAAAATAAACCACCTCGACAACAACGACATACAACACATAAGAGTCCCTCTTCTTCGCACAGTACGAGTGTAGAGGGCATGCAAGATATCACCTAGTAGAGTAGGCACTGGATTGCGAGAAAGGAAAATCTTGACAACATTCACATCTATAAAGGAATCTGGATTCGGGAAGAGGATCAACCCATAGATAAGGAGAGGCAAGACATCTTCAAAAGCCTGAAAATCCAAATTATCCCAGAATAGCTGAGCCTGGTCTATAAAAAATTTGGCTAGGAAACCTTCGACCCCGCTTCGTGTTTCCCAATTGGATACTACATCAGCCCGTTTCAGATGCAGAGCTGAGGCAATGTCTTCTGGTCTAGGAACCTCTTCCATACCTGTGAAAGGCACCTGTTCAAGGATGGATATGCCCAACAGGTGAGAGAACTCTTCCAAGGTGGGAACCAGCTGGTAATCTGGAAAGGTGAAGCAATGATGCATAGGATCGATGAACTGGAAAAGTACACTCATCATCTGCTCATCAAGATTTAAAGTAACCAAGCCAAGAAGTTGACTGTGTCTCTTAATGAACATAGAAGTCTCAGAAACTCTTGAGACTAACTCCTTAAGTTGAGAAGGTATTTGCGCAAAGTTTACTCAAATGGTATTTCTGCGCACGGAAGCTATAATCTGCAAAACAGAACAAAGATAAATTCCCTTGGTCTTTGAAATGGTTAGTCTAATGAAGTATGAATGCCATGTTATGATGCATGATGTCATGATAAAAAAACAACAGGTATAGCAGATAACAGGCATGGCAAAGGCAAACAAGTTACACAAATCCCTTAAGTTTAAGGCTTGCATGAGGTCAAAGGTAGTACCCTCTTGAAGTTTAGTTGGTTTCAACCTGTCCTAGCAAAAGTAACCGGGTTCTAGAGGATCTCAATATCACCGACCATCCTCCATCGGTCATGGTTTCAGCTCACGCAATCTTTTCTTACGACCGGAACTATCTCGAGAGTATGGTCTCAATGAGTGTAGCATCGAGTATCAACCAGTTCTCAGCTCTACACCGAGGCCGGCTATCTCACTACTTTCTAATGGTTAAGTTGGTCGATTAAAGGTTCTAAGTTCAGTTGATGCTTAACGACACCACACAGCGGCACCGTTTTCTCCTCGTTTCTCCAAAAGAGATACTGGTACCAACCAATGTGCCACATCAACGTAGCTACTGCTTCAACCATATCGGTCTACGCTGTACAGTTCCCTCACAGTCTATTGCTACTTACCTAAAAGGTGTCCCCAGATCCGGGTTAGGATCTATAGTAACTCCCAAACAAAACCCTTAAAATTAAAGCAAACAAAATAATCAAGAAAAGCAATTATGATGAACTATATCCTAAGGTATACCCCACTTATTAAGTCCCCAGCAGAGTCGCTAGTTATGTGATACGGTGGCAGAACTGATTGTTTTGAAAATGCTGGTTTGCATTTTGCATTTTTTGTTCGCAAAATGTCGCGGTAAGAAAGAGTCGCCATCGAATTTTATTTTATCCAACCGGAAAGGAAAAAGTATAGAAAAAATCCTTTTTCGAGATTTTGAGTACGGGGGGTAGATAATAGAAAGGGAAGGTGTTAGCACCCTTTCTATCCATGCTTTCCCATGGGCTCTTAGGTACTTTATCATCTTTCAAAATTGCTTGTGTGTGTGCTTTGTTTTGAAAAGTTTTGATTTCGTGATAACGTTTGTATCAGTCCTCAAATGTGTGACGAAGTTGTTTTGAAAATTGTTTTGAAAGGTATGAGTGTGAAAATTTGATTTAAGCAAGTACCTACGGGCATCTACCTACTCGAAAAATGATTGTTTCTATTCTCATTTCCTTTAGACAATGCTATCCTATTATTGATAAATAGGTAGCACCGTCGTTGGAGTTGTAAGGGTCAATTCGTAAGGGACGTATGATCATTAAAGCAATGTTAGGACCCCTTAGTAATAACCCTAGAGTCTTAAGATCATATTTGAGGCAACATTTTTGAGGCGACGTTTCCGAGGCAACATTTCCGAATGGGACTTTTGATCTTTGTTAGACAGGAGGGCAACCACTAAGACACCTTATACTTAATGATCGTTTACCGAAGGCAGCCGAAGTGAGAGTATACCCTAAGAGTGCACATGTGCGAGTGATTTGATTTCAGTTATTATCTTTGCACATTAGGGTTTTCTAGCCGTTTTAAATTATCATGCAATCTTGTTATACAATCCTATTAACATACATCTAAATGGTTAATATTTGTGAAAATTAAAATGCGAGAAAATAAACCTACACTATTACAAGGCTTCGGGGTAGGGATTAGTTACATAGCCAAAAAAAACCCGTAAAAGACGATAAATAAAGAAAATCCTAATTTAAACTATTACATACCGTAGAAAGTTACATCAATATTGCAAAAAATGATAAAAACACGCGATGAAATGAATGCAAAATAATTAGGGTTTTGACCCCAACTATACCTAATTGTAATTTAAAGGGAAAATCATTTTTTGTCGTGTTTGTGTTATTTGAGAAAATAAAGCTCAATTGAATAATAAAAAACCTAATTACTAATTAATTTTAATTAAGAAAATAATTAAATTAACCTATTTTTTTGTATTTTTATTTTGAGAAAGAAATAAGTATTGAATCAAGAGTCTAACCCTAATTTTTTTCTAATTGGTTTTAATTATATAAAAAGGTTAGAATTTCCCTAAATTAAATTAAACTAAATTAAATTAAATTTGATAATAAAACAAAATAATTCTAATTTTTTGTAAACTCTTGATTTTATGATTTTTTTGTGAAAAAAGAAATTAATTTTGTTAAAAATAATTAAGAAAATTAAATTAAATAAAAGAAATAAATTAGAGAAAAGAAAAAAGAATGGGCCTGATAGCATTAGCAAAAGAGGGGGTGCTGCTTGGAATTTCTTGGCCCAATAAGCTCAGGCCTTTTGACTTTGCTCAATCCTGTATGCATGCTTGACTCAGGCGCATGGTGGTCCCTTCATTGTGGACACGTTGGATCTGGCCAGGAGCACATCAAATGGCTGATGTTTGAGAGTTTATGGAATACGCTTGAGAGTATGAAGCACTGGATTGACCTATATTTGTTGAGAAAATAATAAAATGCACATGCCTGGGATCGAACCCAGGACGTGTGCATCAAAGGCCAACCTCCTCATCATCTGCGCTAACATGTTAGTTGTGATAATAATGAAACAAATAAAATATAATGCAAACAACGTGCCACGCCTCCCAAAATGCGCGAAAATTCAAACAAGCCAATCCCACACTGCCACGCCATCGTCTTCTCCACTGATTCCGTCGTTTTAGGTAAGATGACTTTTACCTACGGACATCAAGCGGGGGTATAGCCCATGTTCATTCAAAAATCATGTACATGCATGATAAATGAAAACCAATGGTACCAATCAACTCGTTTCAACCTCACGAGCATCATGGTACCATTATCAATGTCCAATTTTCCTGTACAAGAAACCCATAAAAACAAAGAACAAACCCTTGCCATGGCATTTTTATGTTCAATCAATAAAAATGCAATTGAATATAGTCATTAGCTTGCAAACATCTCAAAGATCATAAAAATGCCAATCAATCATGCTAAATATGCCAGAATCAATATATTTGAATTTAAGAAAATAGGCAAACCGTGTGATTGATACAAGGTGATTCTGAGCGTGGGGAGGCTTACTAACGATTGAAACACGATCCTGGGACGTCCAGCAAATGATTGGTATGGTTAGAACGGCCTGAGATGGCCTGCAACTTGAAATTTGGTTTGCACTTTTTCCTTGAATTTTTGCAATTGGTTCTTTGCCTTTGCACACCTCTAGCCTCTTCTTTTTGATCTGCCTATGTTCCTTATGTATACTAGAGTGCATTAGGGTTAAAGTTTGTATCAAATCTTTTCCAATTATGAAGATTGATCAATGATTTCATCCTTGCACTAAATCTTTCCAAAACAAGAAATTTCAATCTTTTCTGTCCATATGAAGCCTTACACGATTTGATCTTGTCTCCAGGTGTATAATGAATCTAATCATGCATAAAATCTCAAGGTTTTATTGATTTTTGATATTTTCATTATTTTATATTGATTTATTTGATTTAAATGAAATAAAATCAAAACAAATGACAAAAATAAAATAATGACAAGTGGAAAGTCTCATGGGTCGTGGATCACATTACAAACTCAGTGCAAGCATAAAAAGTTGGGCCCATTTAGCAAAAAATGTAATTTTGGATACATTTGACTTTTGGCAATTTTGCAAAAAGGGTCAACTTGGCCAATGCATAATTCCTTCAATTTTGACCCTAGAGATGTGTTCTTGGACTTTTTAGAAAGCTTAGGATGTCCTCTAAGCAACCCTTTTGGTCTCATCTCAATTTAGTCTTCCATGTTCATGTATGAAGCTTTGACCTAAAAGGTGTTTTTGTTGACTTTTCAAAATGACCTATAATGTCCAAATTCATATCTTCTTGTGAGTAAATATTTGGAACTTGAGGGATGAATATTAATTGTAGGGAATTACATCCTCTTAAAAATGAGCTTTGAATGGGTCATTTTGGATAAAGTATGAGAAAGTTATGCTTGGTCAAAGTTGAGTTGACTTTTCCTGCAAAACCCTAATTTAATAACTTTTGGGTTTTGATGAATTGTGAACAAACCTTGAGGAATCATTATCAACCCTTGATGAAATGATGAATAATACTTCTAAATGATAATGTTGACCAAAAATCTTGAAGTTTGACTGTATGTGGGCCACAGTTGACTTTTGCCCTAGCACAGTCGATTTTCAGGTCTTTGAGCAATTGACTGAGAAAATTTTCTCTGCAAGGCTTGAAACTTGACATGGATGATATTGAGAACATATTAGTACAATGGTGAGAATTTGGGATCATTTGGACTCAAGCATCTTGATGCAAAATGAAACCCTAATTTGGGGTAGACTGTCTTAGGAGAGGGTTTGTCTGGTCAACTCTTGGACTTCCTTGAGCAATTTGAAGACCTTACTTGACATGTATTGAGAAATATGGGAGGGAAAATTTTGGGGTACAACACCCACCAATATATATATTTTTGGCTTTTAGATGATGATGTTTGAATCTCTCCAATAATATCCAAAGCCCATCCCCTAAAAGGCCAAGGTTTCACAATCGAATGAAGTTCGCTTGCAGGTACATGCTGGATGCCTGTATGTACTTGACATTCTTGGCACCCTTTTGCAAACTCCACACAATCTTTCAACATAGTAGGCCAATATAATCCTTGCCTAAACAACAACCATTTCATTTTATGGCCTACTTGATGTGCCCCACATGCCCTAACATGTGTAGTCGAAAGGGCTATATATGCCTCTGTTTCACTTAGAGATTTTAGTAGTACTCCTTCAGGCGTCTTCTTGAATAACTCATTTACCATTTGAATATAACTCAACGCCCTATACTTTCTTTTTCATTCTGTCGAAGTTATTGGATTTTACAGATAATCTACTATGGGCTTTCTCCAATCTTGCTCTAACTTTGATTGCTTGTTGCAATTTTTCCTTTGAAATTTTATACCCATATGATATTTATGCTAAGTCATTAGCCTCTTGTTTTTATAATCTTGGTATATGTTGAATGTTGATCACATCGAATTTTTTCAACAAGCGATTGGCTATTACAAAGTACATGATCAAATTTTATCTTATACATTTGTATTCTTTTGTAACTTTCCTTATGACTAACTATGAGTCTCTCATAATTTCAACTCGAGTTGCCCCTAATTCCAACAAGATTTCAAGGCCTACAATTAAAGCTTCATACTCAGCCTCATTGTTCGAACAAGAACCTTCGATCTTGTACTTGAATGTTGTTGGAATTTTATTTGGAGTAACAATTAGAACTCCTACTCCAGTTCCATCTTTATTATTGGAACCATCGAAGTATAACTTCCAGGATTCAATCTCCAAGTAATTTAATGATTCTTCATTTATTGAGTGGTCAACTATAAAGTCAGCTACCACTTGTCCTTTTACAGTCTTGAGAGGCATAAAAGTTAATGAATACTTAGTCAATGAAAGTGCCCATTTTCCAATTCGACTATGCAAGATGGGTTTTGAAAACATATATTTGAAAATATCAAAATGAGACGAAACATAAACATCAACTTGTTTAATATATTGCTTGAGTTTTGTACATGAGAAGTAAAGACATAAACATAGTTTTTCAACTTCGCTATATCTAGTTTCTGCATCATTTAAAACTCTATTGAGGTAGTAGATTGGCCTTTCGACACCATTTTCATCCTCTTGAGCTAACATGCTTCCTAAAGTTTTATCAGATGCAGCTATGTATAATCTCATACTCCTATTTCTACAAGGAGGTACCAGAATAGGTGGCTTGGTGAGGTATCCTTTTATTTTGTCGAAGGCCTCTTGTTGTTCTTGCCCCCATTCAAATCCTCCTTTGTTGAGTCGAAGTAATAGGTGAGAAGGCTTGCGTCTTTCCACTTAAGTTGGATATAAATCTCCTTAATAAATTTATCTTGCCAAGTAGAGATTGTAACTCCTTCTTGTTTGTTGGTGCTTTCGCTTCTAAAATGGATTTGGTCTTGTTCTGGTTTATTTTGATTCCCTTTTTATGGACCACAAAGCCTAAGAACTCCCCTGCTTTTACGTAGAAAACGCACTTTAGAGGATTCATCTTTAGACCATAGCTTCTCATCCTTTCGAAGGATTTTCGAAGATGGTATATGTGATTCTTCCCTGAAATAGATTTAACAATAATATCATGAATATAAATCTGCATGAAAGTTTCAATAAAATTATGGAAGATAAAACTCATTGCTCTTTGATATGTTTCCCCTGCATTTTTTAGGCCAAAAGGCATCACTATCCATTCGTAAGTGCCTAGAGCCCCAGGGCATCGGAATTCTGTTTTTGATACATCTTCTTCAGCAATGAAAATCTGATTATACATAGAGTATCCATCAAGAATACTCTTGTACTCGAAGCCAGTGGTAGAATCAACAAGCATTTTCGCCACAGGCATTGGATATTCATCCTTAGAGGTTACATCATTTAGATCTCTAAAATCAATGCACACCCTTAAGGTACCTTTTTATTTTATAACAGGTACTATATTTGTAATCCATTCGTCATACATGGTTGTTCATATGAACATGCTTTTCAACAGCCTTTTGACTTTTTGATCTTCGACGAGATTTATGGTGCAAAACGCCTTAGGGTTTGCTTGATAGGCTTTTTCCTAGGCTTTATTGGAAGTTGAAGCTCCACCAATCCTTTGTCGAGACCAGACATTTCGTTATAATCCCATGCAAATTAGTATTTGAACTACTTCAACAATTGGATTATTTCGACCATGAGCTCTGGATCTATCTTTGCACTAATGTATGTTGGTATTTTCACCATTCTTTCACCCAAGTATATTTCTTCAAGAGGATCCTATGCTAGCATTATAATATTGTTTGCCACTGGATCCTTCTCGAAACCCAAAGGCTCATCATCATAGATGGCATCTAGCCTCTGGCCTTTCACTTCCTCCCCTTTTGAGTCAGGTGGTTCTGGGTCGAAACCTTTCCTAGGGCCTTCTGGAAGTTGCACTTGTTCATTGGCTTTGACAGCCATATACTTCACTTCAACCTCTAAGGCCGCTATCATTCTATTTTCGACAACATATGCCGTAATCCTTTGTAACGCTCGTGACTCAGTCATAATCACTGAAATTACTTCCCCTTCCTGTTGGTCGTATATCATCAATTCCTCCATAATCAATGTTTGACAAATCCTCCCTATCCCATTGGAAACCATGATCTGAGTGTAGGTATATGGAGCAGAAAGTATTTGGCACTGGCGCCAAGTCCAAGTCTGAAGGATTGCATGGCCCTATGTGAGCCAAATTCCTGTCGAAGCTTGCTCTGTCGACATTGTTGACTTCGACCATATAGTAAATTTCATCAGCTTCAATATTTTCTACTATACCATTTGGGCACCAGATGGTAACACGCTGATGCATTGATGATGGCACTGCTCCTATGCCATGGATCCACTCCCTTCCTAGGAGCAAATTGTATATGGGTTTCGATGAGATGAGCATAAACATTGTTGGTAGAACTATGGTTCCCACTTTGAGTTCCAATTGTATTACTCCCATAGTAGTCCCAATTCCACCTTCATAGTTCGATAGAACCATGTTATGGGGCTTGATGTCTTCATCTCCTTTGCCCAGCTTTTTCAGCATGATGTGAGGGATTATGTTTATTGTGGCCCCACAATCAACCAAAACTTTGTTGATGGTTGCCTCCCCTAATTTTTCTCTTATGAACAAAGGTTTGATATGATTTCTCATTGCCTCAGTAGGACGTTCGAAGAAGGAATTTTGCTCTTTTACGCATCCATTGTTCATAACATAGTAGCACACTGGCCTATGTTTGGCCATTTCTTGTTCGACCTCCCAATCAGTCTCTTCGACTTCGACTAGTTGGCCGTATTCTCTGGGTAGCACAAACACTACATTTACCATAATGTCTAATGTAGCATCAGACCCAGAATCAGAATCTTCTTTCGATTCACCTTTTTCAGGCCATACCAGCCTTCTAGCAATTGGCTTCCTTTCCAAAGGCATTCTTGGTTTAGCCTTCTTTTTGTTTTGTGGAACGTTAGTGCTTGTTTCTGGTTGAGGCCCTTCTGCAACCTCTCTTTCAGCCTTTTGTCGTCTCTGATACCTTCTCCATTGAGAGAGGGTCATATGGTTCTTTCCTTTGTAATTATTCGACACATGAGCAACCGTGTTTGTTGTTGTTGACTGAAATTTCTTTCTGTAGGCCAAAGAGGAACCTCTTGGCATATCGAATGTCTACCATTTTCCCTCGTTCAGCCTTTTCCTATTTTTTGTCTTCAACCAAGTATCCACAGGGACATTTGCTGGAGGCTTGAAAGTTGATGGCCTGTTTACCTGGTTCACTGGCCCCTTTTGGTATCCCCTTCTAGGATCATACCTTACTTCAGGATCCATGTTGGGTTGGGCATTATTTCCCCACTTTTTCTTTGTTGCATGCATAACTTGTATGTGTTCAGTAGATTTCTTGTCGAAGATAGAACTACATCTTGGACACAGCATAACTTCTGACTTCTTTTTCTGGAATCAGTGTAAATTTTTTTCCAGATTTTCGTTCTTGTTAGGAAAAGAAATCTTGTTGATTTCCTCTTGTCTGATGATGTCTGCTGAATCTGCATCTTTAGGTCTAGATACTTCGACCATATTTATTTCCATGTTGTTCTTACCAGATACACTTATTTTCTGCATCTGGGCTTCTAAACCTTTTGTCGAACCTGTGACAGCAGCCAAGTAGGAACCTTTAGTAGTTCCTTTTTTTGAACCATCAGTGGCTCCCTTGTTTAGGCCTTCAGTAGCCTTTTTCTGTAACTCTTCGACAACTTCTCTGATAACGTCCTCAGTAAACCTACCAAAAATGGGTTTGTTGAGGAAGTTTTCCGAGACTTCGATCATGTTGATGCATGAAGGTTCAGCATAATGGGCATCTGCCTGCAGCAAGTTTGCATCAATCTTCATGAGTGGTTTGTCAGCAAACTTGAGTCTTCCATCTTTGATTGTGCCTTGAACTAGATCCCTGAAAAGAAAACATTGTGAGGTTTTATGGCCCAAAAAGTTATGATATTTACAAAAACCTCTCTTTTTCCTTTGATCTAAAGGAGGCATTTTTCCCTAGGGGGCACTATCATTTGACCATCTTTAACTAACAAGTCAAATATTTTGTCACATTTTGTGACGTCAAAACTATAGGTTTTCTTTGGGAACCTATCATTACTCTTCTCAGATTCAATAGGATTCTTCCCATTTGAGGGTGTTAACAGTTTGCAAGAGTATGGTGGTCCTTTCTTTAGTTTTGCTAAATCGACCTCACTCTCTTAGACAATTATAGGGTCACTAGATATCTCTGGATCATCATCATCCATTTCTACATATGCTACCCTTTCTCTTCGCTGATTTTTATTTGCTTTAGCTTTTTCAGCCTTAAGGTGTTCCACCTGTCGAACTCTATCGGCCAATTGGGCCATATCTCTCAGGTATTGAGTATCTAATTTCTTCCTAATAAAAGAATCTAGACCTCCTACAGCCATTTCTACCAACTCATATTCAGGAACTTGTGTAAAGCATATGGCTTTGAGTAGTCGAAATTTGTTCAGATACTCATCAATTGGCTCAGTGAATCTCCTTTTCACACTAGCCAGTTCTTTCAAACTTATTTTGGTTTGACCCATATAGAACTTGTGATACGGTGGCAGAACTGGACTGTTTTAGGAAAATGCTGGTTTGCGTTTTGCGTTTGTGTTTGCAAAATGTCGCGGTAAGCAAAAGTCGCCACCGACTTTTATTTTATCCAACAAGGAAAGGAAAAAAAGCACAGAAAAATTCCTTTATCGAGATTTTGAGTACAGGGGGTAGATTATAGAAAGGGAAGGTATTAACACCCTTTCTATCCGTAGTTTTCTAGGGGCTCTTAGGTACTTGCTCATCATTTTAAAAATTGCTTATGTGTTTGTGTTTTGAAAGTTTTTGTTTTACTTCGATTTAACCCTTGCTTATGTCTTCAAGAGTGTTACGAAGTTGTTTTGAAAACTTTGTTTGAAAAGAGTGTAAGTGTGGAAAAGTTTGATTTTGAGCAAGTACCTACTAGCATCTACCTACTCGAAAAAAGAATGTTTCTGATCTTGTTTCCTTTAGACAGTGTTATCCCACTATTAATGAGTAGGTAGCACCGTCATTGGAATTGTAAGAGTCAATTCGAATGGGACGTACGATCACTAAAGCAATGTTAGGACGTCTTAGTAATAACTCTAGTGTCTTAAGATCATATTCAAGGCAACATTTCTGAGGCAACATTTCCGAACGGGACATTTGATCTTTTCTTAGACAAGAGAGCGACCACTAAAACACCCTATACTTAATGATCGTTTACCGAAGGCAACCGAAGTGAGAGTATACCCTAGGAGTGCGCATGTGCGAGTGATTTGATTTCAAGTTATTATCTTTGCATATTTAGGGTTTGCTAACCGTTTTAAAATTAACATACATTCTTGTCATGCAATCCTATTATCATACATCTAACAGTTAATATTATTAAAGTGCGAGAAATAAAACTACGCTATTACAAGGCTTCGGGGAGGGGGATTAATTACATAGCCAAAAACCCGTAAAATGATAAATAAGCGAAAAGTCCTAATTAAACTATTACATATCATGAGCAGTTACATTAATATCGTAAAAAAATAAAATAAAATAAACGCGCGATGAATCGAGAACGAGAGAAGATTAGGGTTTTGACCCAGTCTAAACCTAATTAAAAAATCATTTTTTGTTGTTTTTGATTATTTTGAGAAAAATAAGGTTTTAATTAAATAAGTACAAACCTAATTGCTAATTTATTTTAATTTAAGAAAAATTATAAATTTTGACCTATTTTTATATTTTTGTTATTTTGAGAAAAAGAAAATAAAAGTTAAATAAAATAAAACCTAATTTTCTATTTTGTTTTAATTTATTTACAAAAAAGATTAAAATTTCCCTAAATTTAATTAAACTAATTAAATTAATTTTGACAAAATAAAATAAAATAAAATAACTAAATTCTAATTTGATGAAAATTGATTTTATGAGTTTTTGTAAAAATGAATTAATTTTATGTGAGAAAATCATTTAAACAAAATTAAATAAATAAAAGAAATATATAAAAGAAATGAGAGAATTTGGCCTGGTATCAAAGCAAAAGGGGGGTGTCCATAGCATATCTGAGCCCAAAAGCCTTGGTCCACGTTTGACTTATCATGATCCAATGCATTGGCTTGACTAATGTTCATGGTAGACCTCCATCATGAACCCTTGGATCTAGCGCGTGGGCAATCTGATGGTTGAAAGATGATGGAGTATGGTAGTCTCCTTGCCTGTATACGCGCCTGATCATACAAGAAATAAAACTATGAAATAATATGGGGGACCTGGGATTCGAACCCAAGCCCTTTGGCTTTTCCACATGCCTCCTAACCAATTGAGCCAACGCGTTTTGTTGTACATGGAATAACAAATAAATATTATATTAGAAAAACAAGTTAACATAATAAAAAACGCGCGGTTTTTTGAATGGACAAATCACACCATGCCACGCCATCATCTTCTACCTCCTTCCGTTGCTAAAAGCTTGGAGACTTTTACCTACGAACAAAAAGCATAGGTACACCCCCTGTGATTTTCCAAAACTCCCTACAAGCATGATAAACACATAACAATGGTACCAATCAACTCGTGATAACCTCACAAGCATCATGGTACCTCAATCGTGGCCCAATTGTCCCTGTGTAGCAAAACCCTAACAATGGCATCCACACGTATGGCTTCTAAAAATGCAATTAAATGGTACTGTTAGCTTGTAAATATGATAAGGATTACAAATATATCATTTAAACATGATAAATATGCAAGAATGAATGGATACAATTTTGACAAAATTGATAAACCATGAGGGTTGTGGAGATGGATTCTGGGCAAATCAAGGCTTGATTATGATCAGGTTAGCTTCAGGAGATGGCTAGGAATCGATTGCTAGCCTTGGAATGGTGTAAATAGTCCTCTAACTTGCAATTTGATTCAACACTTTTTGGTGATTTTTTGCAAGTTTTTTCTCATCCTCCCACGCCTCTAATCCTTGTGCTTTTGGTCTGCAAATGTTCTATATGTATCCTTGAATGGATTAGGGTTCAAATTTGCTCCAAATCTTTTTCAATTAAGGTGATTGAATCATGATTTGATTCTTATTCAAATCTTTCTAAATCAAGCAAAACTCAATCTTTTTGTGTACAAACAAGCCTTGCACGATTTGATCTCATTGCCAGCTATTCATGGACCTGAAATATGCACAAAATCTCAAGGTTTAAATGATTTTGATATTTTCATGATTTTATTTTGATTTAATTTGGTTTAATTGAAATAAAAATCAAAATAAAATAAAGGCAAGTGGGAAGGATCATGGGTCGTGGACCATGTTACAAACTCAATACAAGCACAAAGAGTTGCGCCCATTTGACAAAAATTGCAATTTTGGATACTTTTGACTTTTGGCAATTTTGCAAAAAATGTCAACTTCACCAATGCATAACTTCTTCAATTTCGACTCTAGAGATATGTTCTTGGACTTTTTAGAAAGCTCAAGATGTCCTATAAGCAACCCTTTTGGTATCATATAAATTGAGTCTTCCATGTTCATGTATTAAGCATTGACAAAAAAGGTGTTTTGTTGACTTTTCAAAATGACATATAATGTCCAAATTCATAACTTCTTGTGAGTGAATATTTTGAACTTTTGAGATGAAGATGAATTGTAAGTAATTGCATCCTATTCAAAATGAGCTTTGGATGGGTCATTCTTGATAAAGTATGAGAAAGTTATGCTTGGTCAAAGTTGAGTTGACTTTTCCTACAAAACCCTAATTTAGCAACTTTTGGGTTTTGATGAATTGTGATCAATCCTTGAGGAATCATGATCAACCCTTGATAAAATGATGAATAATACTTCAAAATGAGGATGTTGACCAAAAATCTTGAAATTTGACTGTATGTAGGACACAGTTGACTTTTGCCCTAGCACAGTCGATTTTCAGGACTTTTGAGCAATTGACTGAGCAAACTTTCTCTGCAAGGCTTGAAACTTGACATGGATGATCTTGAGAACATATTAGGACAATAGTGATCATTTGAGACCCTTTGGACTCAAGTATCTTGATGCAACATTAAACCCTAATTTGAGGTAGGCTGCCTTAGGAGAGAGTTTGTCTGGTCAACCCTTGGACTTCTTTGAGCAATTTGAGGACCTCACTTAAGATGTATTAATAAGTATGGGAGGGAAAATTTTGGGGTACAACATCTGCCCATGTTCAATCTTATTAAACCTGAGGATGTAGATTGGCTGGCTTGCCTTTCGTGATCCTAAGGTGGAAGATGATTGAACACTAGAGTGCCCAGAAATTTGCACTCGCATGAAGTGGTACTTGTCTTGTGATATCGTGAATGGGCTTATAGATGCCATTTGTAAATTTACGACGGAGGATGGGCTTAAAGATGCCATCCGAAGGAGTGTCGATCGCATAAGAGATTCCTTTGCGAGAGTCCGTATACCTGTTGTTGAGGAGGACCACGCTGGGGAATGCTAGTCTTTGTCTTTGAGGAAAAGTTGAATTTTAGGAGCTTCAGTCGTCCGTCATTCTACTGGGGAATCGTCTCTTGGTCGAAGAGATGAAAATGAACTACTATCCGGTGTGATCCAGGCTTCATAGTGATAAAACTGACTGCTATCTGGTCGTGCTCCAGGCTTTACAGTGACTTACTGGGGAGATGAGATTAAACTTGCTATCCGGTCGTAATCCAGGCTTTGCAATTTCTCAATTCTTATCTGGTTATACTCCAGGCTTCAGAAGGAATTAAGTTGTTATCCGGTCGCATCCGGGCTTCAACTTGAATTTAGGGCACACTAATATCCGGTCCACTCCGGGCATCTTAGTAATTGTCTAGGTAAACTGCTATTTGGTCAAAATCCAAGCTTCACAGTGTCTTGTACTGTTATCTGGTAAATTCCAGGCTTCAGTCCTTTGCCGCTATCTGGTCGTAATCCAGGCTTCATAACTTCATACTTCTTATCTGGTCATAATCCAGGCTTCGGAAGAAATCAAATGGTTATCCTGTCGCCTCCGGGCTTCCATTTGGTTTTAAGGCTTACTAATATCCGGTCGATTTCTGGGCTTCATAGTAAATGGCCGGGTAGACTGCTATTTGTTCGAAATCCAAGCTTCGTAGGGTCCCTCACTGTTATCTGGTCGTAGTCCCAAGCTTTAGTGTCTTCTACCGCTATCTGGTCATAATCCAGGATTCATGATGTACTATACCATTATTTGGTCGAATCCAGGCTTCATGGCGTTTGGAGAAATCAAGATATTATCCGGTCGAATCCGGGATTCATAACTTGCATTAAAGATACACCACTATCTTGTCGACTCCAGGCTTCGTAGTATTCTTGGCTACTATCTGGTCGTAATCCAGGCTTCACAACGTCTTATACCATTATCTGGTCGAGTTCAGGCTTCATGGTGTCTTATATTGCTATCTGGTCGTAATCCAGGCTTCACAATAACTTGTCAAGCTGTTATCCGGTCGATTTTCGGGCTTCACGGCTTGTGTTTATGATATACCAATATCTGGTCGAATCCAGGCTTCATGGTGTCCTGTACTGATATATGGTCGTAATCCACGCTTCACAATAACTTGCTGGGGATTAAACTATTATCCGGTCGAATCCGTGCTTCATAACTTGAACTGGAATAGAAATCTTAGCATTGATTTGACTGAACCAGCGAAAACTTGTGAGAATTTTGATTGCATCTTTCCCTGAAAGGTAAAGAGTTAGTTGTATGTAATGTCATGGTGTATGAAATGCATTGAGCAATGATGTTCTCAAAATAAATGAGATTGTGTTGTATGATGCTTATGTGTATGCCATGATGTATGGATTGTAATGTTCTTATGATATTCTCTAGCTGGGGAAATTAAATCCCGGACTGCTGTTGGAGAATATAAAGAGTTGAATTCTTTGTTCTTGCTGGGGATAACGATTGAAGATGATTTGAGAATAAATTGGTGGGAGAATAACTCTGTTGGAGAATAAATTGGCGAGAAAATGACTCTGTGGGGGAGAGATACTCTGCCAGAAGCTCTGCTGATTTGGAGAAATAACCTCATGTGGTGATGAACTTTTAATGCGGGAGATGACTTTATAAACTGCTCATGGTTATAAAACTCGGCTGGGGATGAATTACTGTCTGTGGAAGAAATAAACTCCATTGGGGATAGTCTTCCATTGTTGGTGATAGATGAACTCTGCTTGGGGAGACTCAAAGTTTTTAAATACCTTTTACTCTGCGGGGAGTGAATGTACATTTAGTCATATTCTCCAGCTGGGTATATCCCTGTACCTAGTGGGTAGAGCAAATGTATGGTTTGGACATTTCTTGTTTGCCCCTGTTCCTGAAATTACCAGTAATTGTCTTTTGTTTTGCATGTAAATATTTATGAGCAACAATTATTTTCAAATGCATATATCAAAAATGAATCATTGGAAGTTCTTGCAAAACAAAACAGGAAAATAAAAACAATTTTGAAATTTATTGTAAAATGAATTGTATTGATTTTGAAGTTGGCTTGTAAATAGGTGTTTTGTACAAGAGGCTGACGTCCTAGTAAGAAAACGCCAGCGAAAAGATAGAAATTATACAATTTGTGAAAAACAAAGAAAGACAACTATGTGAACAATCCCATTGGGTTCCAACTCTGCTATTGTATTTATATCTTCGAGCGTCTCATCACTTTGCTACTTGGTTGAAGGTAGATTTGATTGATTGGTGTCGTCTGAGCTTGATAGTCGATACCGAAGTCTGGTTGCAAGATGATCCAATGAGATATAGTGTTACGCTTTAATCCCTAATTTTTTCCTGAACCGCCCTTTCGGATTTTCGGTTCACCGGGATACTCTTTTTTGCCCAAGCCTCCTTTTCAGGTTTTTGACTTTCCGGGTGTACGGTTTTTTTCATTTTCATCCCTTATTTTTGCCCGAACCCTTTTGGTTCACCGGAAAGCCCTTATTTTTGCCTAGGCCAGTCGACCTAGCGGGTCTTTGATTATGCATAGTATTTTTTCACTATGTCTGCATTGACGGGGTGAGGAAGATCGTCACCATCCATGGTGGTTAGAATCATAGCTCCTCCTGAGAAAATGTTCTTAACCACAAATGGCCCTTCGTACGTGGGGGTCCATTTGCCCCTGGGATAACCTTGCGGCAGTATGATGCGTTTGATCACCAGATCCCCGACTTGATACTCTTGTCGTCTAACTTTCTTGTTAAATGCCTTGATCATTCACTTTTGATACGCCTGACCATGAAAAATAGCAGTAAGTCTTTTCTCATCGATTAGATTATGCTGATCGAGCCGGGTCTGGATCTAATCGTCCACGCTCAAACATGTATCCTTCATAACCCGAAGAGAGGGTATTTGGACTTCAATGGGCAGGACTTCCTCCATGCCGTACACCAGAGAGTAGGGTGTTTCCCCTGTTGACGTCCGTGCTGAGGTGCGGTATCCATGAAGTGCGAATGGTAACATCTCATGCCAGTCTTTATATGTCACCGTCATCTTCTGCACAATTTTCTTGATGTTCTTATTAGCCGCTTCAACAGCCTCATTCATCTTCGGCCGGTAAGGAGAAGAGTTGCAATGCTGAATCTTAAACTGTTTGCAGAGCTCGGTGTTGTACCCCAAAATTTGCCCTCTAATTTTATCAAGATTTTCCTCACAAGACTCTTTGGATTCAAGACCAGATTAGGGTTTGCTCAGCTCAAGACCCTCCTTGCACTGATGGCCTGAAATTAGGGTTTGAGTTTGCACAGGGGTTTTTGGACTTTCAATGCCTCATGAGACTTTCATACTTCATATTGGACTCCTAAGATTGCTCATACCAAGTTTCAAGCTTTGAATAAAATTTTTATCCCAGTCAATTAGACAGTTGACCTAAAAATCAACTATATTGGGAAAAAGTCAACTGTGGCCAATTTACAGTCAAACCTCATAATTTTTTATACACATCAACATTATAGACTCATATGAACCATTTGATCAAGATTGGACCACAACTCCTCAAGAAATTTGATTAGATCATCAAAAGGGCAAAATGGTCATTTTTAGGGTTTTGACTGAGAAAGGGCAATTTATGATTTTTAACCTAGCCAATGGCAAATTGGGTTCAAGCATGGATTCAAGGACTCAATGGCACCATATTGACCAAATCACAAGGTTCAAAAGATCTCAAATGCATTGGATTGACAGGTGAATTTTCCAGTCAATTGATCAAAAATCAACTATACATTGAAAAGTCAAACTTTGACTTTTTGGTCAAAATCAAGTGCCAAGGGTCATTTTTCATCAAGATGTATCAAAACATGAAACTTTTTCACCAAGAAACCTAATTATGAAAATTAGGGTTTAAATTTGAAAAATTTCATAACTTAGAAATTTTCTAAGTTATGAAAATTTCTTATTTTTTCCCAACTTTTCCCAACTTTTTCACCATGATGCAATTGGATTCAAAGAAAACTTCCAACATGAAAGTGGTATTCCTCCACAAAATCTACAACTTTTATTAACAAAGTTTTCCCAAAAGATGCTTATATCTCAAGTTATGATTTTGTGAATAAGGGTCCATGAAATTTTTAACTTAGTGAAAATTTGCCCTAGTTTAGGCAGGATTTTGACCTATCTTCATGGCAAATTTTCACCTAGTTCCAATTGGAATCTCAAAATGAATTTCAAAGATGTATTGTAGAGCATGTTACAAGCTTTCCAAAATGTCAAAGAACTCTCCAAGATCATTTATGGTTAGGGAGAATCGAAGGAATGAAAATGGCCATTTCTCACTTTTGTCCAAGGCATTTTGCACCATGTTACAACTTGCAAATCAGTTTGGATCATGCTTGTACTTGTTTTACAGGTCCTAATCCTTTCCACACTCTTTAATTTAATGCAAATACAATGGTTAATGGCATTGTTTTGTTATTTGAAACTTTGCACAAGGGTTTAATCCAAAAATGGCAAAAAGGTAACAATACCATTTCCATAAAGCACACTTTATACAATTTTGTATTCCTTGAGCCTTGAACCTGATCTTTGGCTACAAACAAGATCCATGAATATCAGGCGATTGGTACCAACTATGTTCAGGCCTTGAGCTAGCGTGTACAGGCTTTGAGCTTTGTCAACTCACCTTTTGCTTCAAAAACAAGAAAGCTTGCAAAAGGTCCACAACGGGGGCATCTGTTAAAACCAAGTCTGGTAACATTTTCAAACAACCTCAGCATATTTTACCAAGCAAGAAACACGATTTTCCAAGCTCCCAAACACCCTAAAACACAAAATCATAAGTTCTTGTCAAAACAGGGCCATATATGCAGAACCACTTCCAAAACCAAATTGGCTCGTGCGTTTTGTATTGAACCACTTTAGACACATTCCATACATCACACCTAAGCTGTCCATACCTTTCTGAAGCAACTGTAACCTCGTTTTCACACTTCACCATTTTCACTTTGAAGCTTTGCAGGTTGAGTTCTACAAGGAGTTTCAGACCATTTCAAAGCAAGCTAAGCATTGGGAAAGGTTGAGGGAACATCAAGCAAGCCCAAAAGAACTTCAGGCCTCACTCAAAGTTGCTGCATTGCCATATTCGAACATGACTGAACAAGGTAATTTTCAAAGTTCTATCTCCTTATTTAGACATCCTTAGGCTTAAGTTTGTGAAGCAAAAATGTAGTCCTTAATGTCCTTGAGTTGTACATATGAATAGTTCTTATTTATATTAACTGAGCTAGGAGAATTTGGATGATGAACTTGCTGAAAATTTTAGGTCATAAATTAGGGGCACTGAAATTCTCCCTGGTTTCTTAGAGTTAGGTCACAAAATGGATATGGTTGGAATCGTGATTGAAAATGCTATAACTTTCATGTTGTAAAATTTTGATTTCATGCAAGCAATAGAGAGAACAGGATTCGCATTGCTAAGGCGCGCGCACGTGTTCAGAGGGCAAGGACAAAGTGCAGCTTGGGCCTGGGCCTGGCTTTTCTACTTTTCACACCCTCCATTTTGTTATTTGCACCCCCTTGGCCCATTTTCTTTATTTTGTATATTTTCTCATTTTCTTTTATATTTTTTGACTTTATTTATTTTTTCTAAGCATTAAAAATCACAAAATTCATTTTCTTTATTTTTTTGCATTTTTCATATTTTTTAATTATTTTATTTTTTGGCATAATAAATAAATTATTAGGTTAATATACTTTTATTTTCTTAAATAAACTTATAAATATTATAAAAATATTATTTATTTTTATTTTTATTATTTATACACTTAAAATAATATTTTCATACAATATTTAATTTTTTAACCTTTTTGTACATATTATTATTATTTTTCTTGAATAAAAAATAAATAATATAAAGCATATTTTCTTAAACAAAAATTAGGGTTTTTACCCTTTCCAAAAATAATCATTTTATTTTCTTATTTTTAGGACATAAATAAATTTATTTTTACATACATAAAAACAAAATACAAAAACATTTTGCATATTTACAATTTATTCCCTATTTAAATATTTGCTTATTTATTTATTTCTACAAATAAATTCAATTTGGTTGTAATAGTTTTAGGGTTTTATTTTGAGCAATATCCCCCTATTTAAAACTTGTACCCCCTCCCCATAATAATGTTGTAATAGTCTTAGATTTACTTTTACGCATTTTATTGCTTTATATGCATGATAGTAAGATTAGGGTTTTGTATGCAAAGACCAAAATCAAACAAATAGCATGACTAAACACAAGACAAAAATGCATGAAAAATGACAACACATTGCATACAAGCACCCCTAGGGTTTCATCCACTTTGTTGCCTTAAAATGGCCATGGTATGCATGCTAGGTATCTTGGCAAAATCAAACAAAATATCATAGTCCCTCGATGACGCTATCTTGGTTGCATAAACAAAAATGATCTAGTCCCTCAAAAACTTGATAAGATACTTGGCAATATTGTTATCATGGTCATACGATGACCCACGCCCGTCCCGTTTAACATCCAAAGATAGGGTTGTTTACCAAATACGATGGTAAAACAACAATGTCCAAGAGTTAAAAATGTGTAGGAAAGACTTTTGAGTAAGGGTAGACAACTCCTAGTTACTTGATCTCTTGCAAACCATCCTTGCTATTTTCAAACACACACAATTTTAAAACATTTTCCCAACAAACTTTAAAACATTGAAACATTTTTCAAAAGACAAACACCTTTCTATACATTCAAACAAGAATCATTACAATGGTTGCCTAAACAAAGGCCTCTTTTCAAAACACTTTCAAAACCACACACAAAAGCACCATTTCAAACAATTGAAAAGCAAAAGTAAGTGATCTAAAACAAGTAACTAAGAGCCCATGGAAAACCATGGATGAAAAGGGTTCTAGCACCTTCACTTTTGATAATCTACCCCCCGAACCCAAAAACAATCTCAAAGGTCTTTCCTGTGCTTTTTTACCTTTCCTTTTGGATAAAATAAAAGTCGGTGGCGACTCTTGCTAAACCGCAACATTTGCAAACACAAACACAAAACCTCAAGTCAGTTCTCCCACCGCATCACAGAACATGCGACTCTGTTGGGGAATCAATATAAAAGTGGGGTTACCTTAGGGTTCTAGATCACATTTACATGCTTATCTTGCTTGACTTGTATGCTTTACACTTTGGTTCTATTGTTTGGGTTTGAATCCTCTACCAGAATTTGGGAAACATTCATAGGTAAATAGCAATACATTATGGAAACTGTGCGGGGTATACCGACATGGTTGAAGCAATAGCTATATTAGTCCGACATATTTGTGGGTATCGGTAGCCTTTGAGTCAATCAAAGAGAATATGGGGCCGCTGAGTGATGTCATGAAGCACTAATGGACTTTTAGAACCTTTACTTGACCAACTTGGCCTTTTAGGGGTAGTGAGATGATCGACTTAGGTGCAGTCCAAAGTTGGTAGATACTCGATACTACACTCATTGAGGGTTATTTTCTTGGAATATTTCGGTCGCCAGTAAAGTGGCTAAACTGAAACAATGAACACAGAAAATAGTCCAGTGATATTGAGCTCCTTAGAACCCGGTTACTATTTCTAGGACAGGTTGAGCCAACTAAACTTCAAGAGGGTACTTACCTATGAAACCCCATGCAAGCCTAAACTAGGAACTTGTGTGATTTGTGTGTACATATATACTTGTGCATAACATCATGGATATCATGAAGCATCATATGCATCAACTAACCATTTCAAGGATTTGGATTTTCATCTTTGTTCCTGTTTTGTAGGTAATGGATTCACTTCAAAGGAAAACAATTCAAGTCAACCTTGTAAGAATTCCTCCTAAACTCAAGGAGCTAGCATCAAGGATTCCTGAGAATTCTCCATTCACCGAGAGGCATGGTCGTCTTCTCAACTTAGTCACTGCCAACACTGAGGAGGATATGTTGAAAGTTCTCTTCCAGTTCTTTGATCCTTTACATCATTGCTTTACATTTCCTGACTACCAACTTGTGCCTACTTTGGAGGAATTTTCTCAATTCTTGAGGATTCATATTCTCCATCAACTACCCTTAAACGGTACGGAAAGAGATCCAAATCCTGAAGATGTTTCTCAAGCCTTACACTTGCAACCATCTGATATCATAGGCCATTGGGAAACTAGAAGTGGTGTCAAAGGTTTCTTGTCAAAGTTCTTGTTTGAGAAGGCCCAAAGCTGCTGGAATTCTCTAGAACTGCAAGCTTTTGAGGAAATTGTAGCTCTTCTCATCTATGGGTTGGTCTTATTCCCAAACCTTGACCAGATTATAGATGTGAACACTGCCAAAATCTTCATGGCTCGCAACCCAGTGCCTTCATTGCTTGGGGATATCCTCCACTCTTTTCACACTCGAACAATGAGGAAAAGAGGTGTTCTCATATGCTGTACTCCTCTACTGGAAAGATGGTTTATTTCTCATCTTCCCCAATCAGTTTTGAAGAATGAGTAAGGCTTGAGGTGGTCACAACGGTTGATGACCCTTACCCATTCATATGTTCGTTGGTGTTCTCGATCCATAGAAAATGTTATCATCATTGACCGTTGTGGGGAATTCCCTAATGTCCCTCTACTTGGAATTAGGGGAGGCATCACCTACAACCCCTGCTTGGCTCTGAGACAGTTTGGGTATGCCCGAAGGGATGGCCCACATGACATGCTGATTCCAGACTTGGTTTTTGACTTCGACAACGACGATCAAGGACTTAGACAAAGTTTTATCCGAGCTTGGAGGATGCCCAAAAAGGTGGACAGTAAGACCTTGGGACGCAAGAATTCCATCACCCTTGAGCCTTACTTCAAGTGGGTACGAACCCGCGCCCAAAGTCTTATGATGCCTTACCCCTACATTCTCCCTGTGATTATAGAGCCTGTTACGGAAGGAGAGGTTCAATACACCCTCCTACATCCTGACATGCCAACATCACTCGAAGATCTGCAAAGGAGTTGGATACAACTCAAGAGAGAACGTGATACTTTTGAATCCCAATTCTATGCGAGCGAGAAGAAGGTTTTGGAACTTACTCGTCAGCTTCACGAAGAGCAGACTTTCAATACCTACATTGCACCAAAGAGGATGCGCAACGTCTTTTTACCTTATAATTTTGTATTATTTTGTCCATGGGGAATTGATGTACTAACAAATTCTATCTTATTAATATGACGTATGTTTCTTTTTTGTTTAAAGCAAATCTGAATTTCTCAATCCTTGAATGCATTGCATGAATACATATCATTCATCATATGCATAAACAGGTCTTCACACCAGGTCTTCTTATCTTCCTAATGTTTATTTCAGTAGAGATGGCTCTAGAGAAGACTATCAAATAAATCCAAGCTCAAAACGTCCAACTTCAAGAGATGTTCTTGAACCTATCCAAGGGGTAGGGAGAGGTGAAATCTCTCCTCACTAGGGGCTTGATCATGGGGAATCCTGAGGGCAACAAAGATGATCAGTTGGAGCTGCTACGCACTAAGATAGCCATTATGAAAATCCAGATTATGGGACAACTGGTGGGCCAGATGTCTCTCATCCAAAACTTGGCACGAGGACAAGAAGAGCTGAGAGTCCTCATCAAAAAGCTTCATCAAGATGAATGTAACCAAATGAGGCAAACAACTAAGGTTGAGGATTAAGTCATCATTCAGCTTCCCTTGAGAAAAGAAGCCGAGAGAAAACTTCCCCAGTTGGCTTCAGGATCACGAGCCCAATAACAACCTCACCAACATCGACAGGGTAATCGGCGTAAGAAAAATACATCTAAAAAGCGCTTCACTTAGATTAACATGTCATTATCTCAAGTGTTGCAACACTTGTTGGAAGTCAAGCTGATTGTATTAAAAGACCCCCCTCGGAATCCCAACACAGCCTTTCCAGGGTACAATCCAAATGCAAGATGTGTGTATCACTCCAACAGTCCTGGACATGACACCGATAGTTGTTGGGCATTGAGAAACAAAATTCAAGATCTGATTAAATAAACAACGTTGGAGTTCACACAAGATGGCCAGATGAAAATCTTCCGCTGAGGGCTCTCCACCTAAAATGACAAGTTCGAGCAAAGAGGCTTCTGTTCATTTTGAATTTCCAATTGTAATTTCTTTTGTTATTCAAACAATTATCTATTAATGTCAAACTCTGTTTCATTAATGAATTTCATATGTTTGTATTGAATTCATCTTTTCGTTTTCACTATATTTAAACTATGCTTTTTATTCTTCTTATGACACAAACCTTTAGAGGGAGGATGACGAAAACAATGCCATAATCTCATACAATATGCTTTTGGACAGACCTTGCTGACGATGTACAGGCGTTTCTTTCAAATCCTAAACACTGGAGTTATAAGGAAGATAATCCCTAGTCAACCCCTTTGAGCCAAAGAAGTAGAAGTTTTAACACAAATTGAAACCTTTAATCAAAACTTGGGGCAGGGTAGTCTCTCAGTTAATTCAAATGCATGTTTAGCCGCAATCTCTCATATCGTAATACAATGGATGACATCAAAAAACATTCTTCTGGAATCGAAAGACGGTAATGGTTCCCTATCATGCAGGAAGTCATTATCTCTCAAAAAGAAAAAACCCACTAAGTCAAAACCTACGAAGGAGACTTAAGCAAAACTGGGGCATCCCGCTGACGGTAATCTGAAAAACAGGAACAGTCAGGCAAAATTAGGGATAATAAATCGAAAGAAAGAGGTCACTACAAATCCTCAACAAAAATAATGTTGCAAAAATGACTGCCTTCCAACAAATTTAACTTGTTTGAACCATCACCCAAAACGTCATTCCATACTCATTTGGAGTTCAAAACGCACAATTAACTGAGTTTAGGACTAAAGAACATCACGAAGAGCGGGTGGGTACAAATATAATTTGAGCCTTTATCCTTTGTTTCTTAAATCGTGAACCAAGCCACGTTACAACCCTTCAAAAGTCCTAATTGAAGCATGGGTTAGTTCGAAAGCATACTGTTACAAAAGGTATCCTGACTCATGTAAGGCTTTGCTCTAAATCTTGAGTTGAATTTTTCTTACAAAAGTTTTCTGCTAAAAAACGCATTTTCAAAATTTCAAGACAAGCATAAACTTTGCATTATTTGAATATCGTTGTTTGCATATGGCTATTTGTTTGGCAGCAGAGAAATTCACACAATGAATATCCGATGAACGAAAGCTCTCTCAGTGAACAAAATCATTTCAGGTAGGATGACACTTCCGTTGCAAAAAAAAATCTCCTATCAACAAGAGGACATGACATGTCATTGTCCAGTAACCTGGGGAAGTCCAGTCAAGATTTCAAGAAATCTCTCAAAGTGCAGAGTAGCCAAGGGAAAGTCTTCGTCCCCGTCACTTGGGGCATTGAATGTCAATCCCAACAAAGGGTTGCATACAGTCAAACATTTCCGGGCAAAGCCATAAACACCCGCTACTAGGGGCAGTGACAAATCTCCCCAAAATCCTTCTCATAAGAGGACTCCTAGCCAGAGTTTCAATATTTGATAACCTCTTCCCAGCTAAGTCGACCTCAAGAACCCCTGAGGATTTTTCCAGTTGAAGTCCCCAAAATTCAACTCTTTTCTCCAGTATCAATTCAGGATTTATTTTCCCCAGCAAGAGATTATCTTGAAAACATTACATATCCGTAGATCAGGACATCGTACAACGCAATCTCATTTATTTTGAGAACATCATTGTTTGATATAGGTCATGCAACTAACCTTTACCTTTCAGGAAAGATGCAATCAGATTCTCACAAAATTCAAGCTATGAAGCCTGGACCACGACCGAATAGTAGTTCATCCAACTTTCCTCTTCAACAGCAGTCCAGGATTTATTTTCCCCGACATCTCTTGAAGATTTTCCAAGACTTTCGTCTGGTTCAGTTAAATCGATTCTAAGACCTTCTCTGGTTCAGTATGATCGACACTAAGATATCCCTGATTCTTATTCCAGTTGAAGATATTCCATATTTTTATTGTTTCATATAAACCTCTCAACGATTTATTCTGATTCGTTTCTAGATTATTACTATTTCAGATAAATCTCTCAATAGTTTATTCTGATTCGTCTCCAGATTTTTACTAACTCAGATAAAATCTCTCAACAGATAAATCTCTCAACGATTTATTTTGATTCATTCTCTAATCAGATCCAATTCAATTTTCCGTCAACAATCACCTTTGGATGACATCTTTAAGCCCATTTCCATACACAATCGAATTAACACATCATCTAGGTCACCAGCGGAGCTAAAACCTTGAAATAAATATCCCCAGCGGAGTTATAATTTCAAATCCTTAATTCCCATCAGAGTTAAACTTCAAACTCCCAATCCTCAGCGGAGCCAAAACTTTGAACTACAGACCCTCACCGGAGATGAAACCTTCTTCCCCGATCAAGTCAAATTTCCCACTATCAATCCCCAGCGGAAACCATCCAGGTTTCCCTATTCCCCAACCTAGGATAATTCCCCAGTAGATTGGAATACAACCCAAACTCCTGATATCCCCAACAGAATGAAGATTCTCATTCTTGACTCCTCAGTAGATTGGCATACAACCCAAACTCCTGATATCCCCAACAGAATGAAGACTCTCATTCTTGACTCCTCAGTAGATTGGCATACAACCCAAACTCCTGATATCCCCAACAGAATGAAGATTCTCATTCTTGACTCCTCAGTAGATTGGCATACAACCCAAACTCTTGATATCCCCAACAGAATGAAGATTCTCATTCTTGACTCCCCAGTAGATTGGCATACAACCCAAACTCCTTATATCCATGACAGAATGAAGATTCACATTCTTGACTCCCCAATAGATTGGTATACAACCCAAACTCCTGATATCCCTAACATAATGAAGATTCTCATTCTTGACTCCTCAGTAGATTGACATACAACCCAGACTCCTGATATCCCCAACAGAATGAAGATTCTCATTCTTGACTTCCCAGTAGATTGGTATACAACCCAAACTCCTGATATCCCCAACAGAATGAAGATTCTCATTTTTGAATCCTCAGTAGATTGGCATACAACCCAAACTCCTGATATCCCCAACAGAATGAAGATTCTCATTCTTGACTCCTCAGTAGATTGACATACAACCCAAACTCCTGATATCCCCAACAGAATAAAGATTCTCATTCTTGACTCCTCAGTAGATTGGCATACAACCCAAACTCCTGATATCCCCAACAGAATGAATATTCTCATTCTTGACTCCTCAGTAGACTGGCATACAACCCAAACTCCTGATATCTCCAACAGAATGCAGATTCTCATTCTTGACTCCCCCGTAGATTGGCATACAACCCAAACTCCTGATATCACCGACAGAATGAAGATTCTCATTCTTGACTCCCCAGTAGATTGGCATACAACCCAAACTCCTGATCTCCCCAGCAGTATAGTTACTCCCCAGCATGAATTTGTCAGAATTTTTAATCCCCATGAGATAGAAGATTCTCATTCTTGATTCCCCAGTGAAATCACCAGAGTTTTCCCTATTCCCCAGCCGAGTAAGGATTCCCGTTATTTAAACCCGGGTGGAAGTCTTCAAAGTTCTCTGGATTTCCCAAGCAGATTTCTCAAGCAGTTTGACATTACTCTCACAACAGATTTTGTCAAAACTCCAACTTCAAGACATGAAGGATTCTCACATCCCCACAGAAGTTATCAAGGATTTTAATCTCCAGCAGCTGTCAAGGATTTATTTTCCCCGCAGCAGTCAAGGGTTTTATTATCTTCAGCTATCAAGGATTTATTTTCCTCAGCAAGACAGCAAATCAGCTTACATGCACATACATTACATCCATATATCCTAAACATTGATAAAACACATTTATTGCATCATACATTTCATGCAACATAACTCTGTGTTTCAGCTAACATTTTACCCTTTTCAGGATAAAATTAACGGCTATCTTTAACAAATATTCAAAGACTTCAGATACAGCTTAGAGATGCTCCATACACGGATGCTATTCTATTGCTTATTCAGATTCAAAGCTCAGATACAGCTCAAAGATGCTCCAGACACGGATGCTATTCTATTGCTTATTCAAATACAGAATTCAGATACAGCTTAGAGATGCTCCAGACATGGATGCTATTCTATTTCTTATTCAGATTCAAAGCTCGGATATAGCTTAGAGACGCTCCAGACATGGATACTATTCTGTTTCTCATTACAAGTCTCCAGATACAGTTCAAATACGTTCCAGACGCGGACACCATTCTGATACTTATTCTTCTGACTTACAACATACAATTCAAAAAACATTCTTGGATGGAATCTTTAAGCCCATCTCTAACAAGATTCTATCATATCTCCAAATTGCATCTTTAAGCCCATTTCCTCAACTACACTTTGACGAGTGCAAATTTACGGGCACTCTAGTGTCCAATCATCTTTTACCTTCGAGTCACGAACGGAAAACTCGCCAATCTAACTCTTCAGGTTCAAGAAGAATGAACAGGGGAAGCTGTTGTACCCTAAAATTTTCCCTCTAATTTTATCAATATTTTCCTCGCAAGACTCTTTGGATTCAAGACCAGATTAGGGTTTGCTCAGCTAAAGACCCTCCTTGCACTGATGGCCTGAAATTAGGGTTTGAGTTTGCACAGGGATTTTTCGACTTTCAATGCCTCATGAGACTTTCATACTTCATATTGGACTCCTAAGATTGCTCATACCAAGTTTCAAGCGTTGAATCAAATTTTTGCCCAGTCAATTGGACAGTTGACCTAAAAATCAACTATATTGGGAAAAAGTCAACTGTGGCTAATTTACAGTCAAACCTCATAATTTTTTATCCACATCAACATTATAGACTCATATTAACCATTTGATCAAGATTGGACCACAACTCCTCAAGAAATTTGAACAGATCATTAAAAGGGCAAAATAGTCATTTTTAGGGTTTTGACTGAGATAGGGCAATTTCTGATTTTTAACCTAGCCAATGGCAAATTGGGTTCAAGAATGGATTCAAGGACTTAATGGCACCGTCTTGACCTAATCACAAGGTTCAAATGATCTCAAAGGCATTGGATTGACAGATGAATTTTTCAGTCAACTGATCAAAAATCAACTGTACACTGAAAAGTCAAACTTTGACTTTTTGGTCAAAATCAAGTGCCAAGGGTCATTTTTCATCAAGATGTGTCAAAACATGAAACTTGTTCACCAAGAAACCTAATTTTGAAAATTAGGGTTTAAGTTTGAAAATTTTCATAACTTAGAAATTTTCTAAGTTATGAAAATTTCATATTTTTTCCCAATGTTTCCCAACCTTTTCACCATGATGCAGTTGGATTCAAAGAAAACTTCCAACATGAAAGTTGTAGTCCTCCAAAAAATAAACAACTTTGATTCACAAAGTTTTCCCAAAAGATGTTTGGATCTCAAGTTATGATTTTGTAAATAAGGGTCCATGAAATTTTTAACTAAGTGAAATTTTGCCCTAGTTTAGGCGGGATTTTGACCTATCTTCATGGCAACTTTTCACCTAGTTCCAATTGGAATCTCAAAATTCATTTCAAATATGGATTGTATAGCATGTTAAAATATTACCAAAATGTCAAAGAACTCTCCAAGATCATTTATGGTTAGGGAGAATCGAAGGAATGAAAATGGCCATTTCTCACTTTTGTCCAAGGCATTTTGCACCATGTTACAACTTGCAAATCAGTTTGGATCATGCTTGTACTTGTTTTAAAGGTCCTAATCCTTTCCACACTCCTTAATTTTGTGCAAATACAATGGTTAATGGCATTATTTTGATCTTTGAAACTTTGCACAAGGGTTTAATCCAAAAATGGAAAAAAGGTAACAATACCATTTCCATAAAGCACACTTTATGCAATTTAGTTTTCCTTGAGCCTTGAACCCGATCTTTGGCTACAAACGAGATCCATGAATATCAGGAAATTGGTACCAACTATGTTCAGACCTTGAGCTAGCCTGTTCAGGCTTTGAGCTTTGTCAACTCACCTTTTGCTTCAAAAACAAAAAAGCTTGCAAAAGGTCCACAACTGGTGCATCTGTTAAAACCAAGTCTTGTAACATTTTCAAACAACCTCAACATATTGTACCAAGCAAGAAACACGATTTTCCAACCTCCCAAACACCCTAAAACACAAAATCACAAGTTCTTGTCAAAACAGGGCCATATCTGCAGAACCACTTCCAAAACCAAATTGGCTCGTGCGTTTTGTATTGAACCACTTTAGACACATTCCATACATCACACCTAAGCTGTCCATACCTTTCTCAAGCAATTGTAACCTTGTTTTCACACTTCACCATTTTCACTTTGAAGCTTTGCAGGTTGAGTTCTACAAGGAGTTTCAGACCATTTCAAAGCAAGTTAAGCATTGGGAAAGGTTGAGGGAACATCAAGCAAGCCCAAAAGAACTTCAGGCCTCACTCAAAGTTGTTGCATTGCCATATTCTAACTTGACTGAACAAGGTAATTTTCAAAGTTCTATCTCCTTCTTTAGACATCCTTAGGCTTAGGTTTGTGAAGCAAAAATGTAGTCCTTAATGTCCTTGAGCTGTACATATGCATAGTTCTTATTTATATTAATTGAGCTAGGAGAATTTGGATGATGAACTTGCTGAAAATTTTAGGTCATAAATTAGGGGCACTGAAATTCTCCTTGGTTTCTTAAAGTTAGGTCACAAAATGGATATGTTTGGAATCGTGATTGAAAATGCTATAACTTTCATGTTGTAAAATTTTGATTTCATGCAAGCAATAGAGAGAACAGGATTCGCATTACAGAGGCGCGCGCACGTGTTCAGAGGACAGGGACGAAGTGCAGCTTGGTCCTGGGCCTGGCTTTTCTACTTTTCACACCCTCCATTTTGTTATTTGCACCCCCTTGGCCCATTTTCTTTATTTTGTATATTTTCTCATTTTCTTTTATATTTTCTGACTTTATTTATTTTTTCTAAGCATTAAAAATCACAAAATTCATTTTCTTTATTTTTTTGCATTTTTTCATATTTTTTATTTATTTTATTTTTTGGCATAATAAATAAATTATTAGGTTAATATACTTTTATTTTCTTAAATAAACTTATAAATATTATAAAAATATCATTTATTTTTACTTTTATTATTTATACACTTAAAATAATATTTTCATACAATATTTAATTTTTTAACCTTTTTGTACATATTATTATTATTTTTCTTGAATAAAAAATAAATAATATAAAGCATATTTTCTTAAACAAAAATTAGGGTTTTTACCCTTTCCAAAAATAATCATTTTATTTTCTTATTTTTAGGACATAAATAAATTTATTTTTACATACATAAAAACAAAATACAAAAACATTTTGCATATTTACAATTTATTCCCTATTTAAATATTTGCTTATTTATTTATTTCTACAAATAAATTCAATTTGGTTGTAATAGTTTTAGGGTTTTATTTTGAGCAATATCCCCCTATTCAAAACTTGTACCCCCCTCCCCATAATAATGTTGTAATAGTCTTAGATTTACTTTTACGCATTTTATTGCTTTATATGCATGATAATAAGATTAGGGTTTTGTATGCAAAGATCAAAATCAAACAAATAGCATGACTAAAGACAAGACAAAAATGCATGAAAAATGACAACACATTGCACACAAGCACCCCTAGGGTTTCATCCACTTTGTTGCCTTAAAATGGCTATGGTATGCATGCTAGGTATCTTGGCAAAATCAAACAAAAGATCATAGTCCCTCGATGACGCTATCTTGGTTGCCTAAACAAAAATGATCTAGTCCCTTAAAAACTTGATAAGATACTTGGCAATATTGTTATCATGGTCATACGATGACCCACGCCCATCCCGTTTAACATCCAAAGATAGGGTTGTTTACCAAATACAATGGTAAAACAACAATGTCCAATAGTTAAAAATGTGTAGGAAATACTTTTGAGTAAGGGTAGACAACTCCTAGTTACTTGATCTCTTGCAAACCATCCTTGCTATTTTCAAACACACACACAATTTCAAAACATTTTCCCAACAAACTTTCAAACATTGAAACATTTTTCAAAAGACAAACACCTTTCTATACATTCAAACAAGAATCATTACAAAGGTTTCCTAAACAAAGGCCTCTTTTCAAAACACTTTCAAAACCACACATAAAAGCACCATTTCAAACAATTGAAAATCAAAATCAAGTGATCTAAAACAAGTAACTAAGAGCCCATGGAAAACCATGGATGAAAAGGGTGCTAGCACCTTCCCTTTTCATAATCTACCCCCCGAACCCAAAAACAATCTCAAAGGTCTTTCATGTGCTTTTTTACCTTTCCTTTTGGATAAAATAAAAGTCGGTGGAGACTCTTGCTAAATCGCAACATTTGCAAACACAAACACAAAACCTCAAGTCAGTTCTCCCACCGCATCACACTCGGTGATCATTGTATTGTTGAGATTTGTACCGTTGTCCGTATGATTCTCTCTGGTACACCATATCGACATATCAAATTATGCCGGATAAACCACACCATGACATTCTTGGTTACTGTAGCAAAGGAAACTGCCTCAACCCATTTTGTAAAATAATTAATAGCTTCTCAGAAACTTCTTATCATTAACAGATGCACCCTCGGGGTACTCTTGAGCCTCAAGATACCTCTTTACCTCGTGAAACCAAGGTTTATCTTCTACCTCTTCAGTCTCGATGTCACAGCAATGTGCGGATTTTTCCAACCTTTCAATGGTAATCTGTGGAGCCTTATTGTCCCACCTGACCTTGAACATAGAAGACATGGTAGCTAGTGCGTCCGCTAACTGATTCTCTTCTCTGGGGAAATGCTCAAAGGTTATCTCCTTGAAGTGTGGAAGCAATGTCAATACATACTCTTTGTAAGGAATAAGATTTGGGTATTTTGTATCCCACTCGCCTTTGATCTGACTGATCACCAGAGCGGAATCTCCGAATACACTCAAGAACTTAATCCTCATGTCAATAGCTGCTTGAAGGCCCATGATGCACGCTTCATACTCCGCCATATTGTTGGTGCGGTTAAAACATAATCGGGCGGTGAAGGGAGTATGACAGCCCTCAGGAGATATAATCATAGCGCTAATTCCATTACCCAACGTGTTTGAGGCTCCATCAAAAAACATAGACCATCGGGATCCTTCCTCAGGTCCTTCATCCGGTCCAGGTTTTTTACAGTCGGTCACTAACATGATGTTCTCATCCGGGAACTCGAAATTCATGGATTCGTAATCATCCACGGCCTGATGTGCCAAATGATCTGCCAATACACTCCCCTTGATTGCTTTTTGGGTTGTTTATTGGATGTCGTACTCAGTTAAGATCCTCTTCCATCTTGCTATTCTTCCGAACAAGGCAGACTTTTCGAAGATATACTTGATTGGATCCATTTTTGATATCAATAGGATAGTGTGAGTCAGCATATACTGTCTCAGTCGGCGAATAGCCCAAGCCATAGCGCAACATGTTTTCTCGAGCAGTGAGTATCGGGTCTCGTAGTCGGTAAACTTTTTGCTAAGGTAGTAAATAGCGTGCTCTTTTCGACCAGACTCGTCATGCTGCCCCAGCACACATCCCATTAAATTATCCAGTGTTGTCAAGTATAAGATCAAAGGTCTTCCTTCAACCGGAGGCATCAGAATAGGTGACTCTTGGAGATATTCCTTGATCCTTTCGAAAGTGGCCTGACATTCATCATTCCATTTTACCACTTGATCTTTCTTCAGCAGCTTGAAGATTGGATCACAAGTAGCAGTCAGATGTGAATTGAATCCGACAATGTAGTTCAGGCGTCCCAAAAAGCCTTTGACTACTTTTTCTATGCGGGGAGCTGGCATCTCTTGTATAGCTTTTACCTTGGCAGAATCCACTTGAATACCTTTATCACTAACAACGAAACCCAACAGCTTACCATACCTTACCCCGAAGGTGCATTTGTTTGGGTTCAACCTTAGTTTGTACATCTTCAACCTGTCAAATAGCTTCTGGAGATGGTCAAGGTGTTCTTCCTCAGTCTGGGACCTTGCGATCATGTCGTCAACGTAAACCTCAATCTCATGGTGAATCATGATGTGGAACAAAGTGACCATGGCGCGCTGATACGTTGCCCCAGCATTCTTCAATCCGAACGACATGACCTTATAGCAAAATGTGCCCCATTGTGTAACGAAAGTTGTATTCTCCATGTCCTCGGGAGCCATCTTAATCTGATTGTAACCAGAAAAACCATCCATAAAGGAGAAAATTTTATGCTACGCGGTGTTGTCGACCAGAACATCAATGTAAGGAAGCGGGAAATCATCCTTGGTGCTTGCCCTGTTCAGATCTCTATAGTCCACACACATTCGTACCTTACCATCCTTCTTAGGCACCAGAATAATGTTGGAAACCCACTGCGGATAAGAAGTGACAACTAGAAACCCGGCGTCAAACTGTTTCATGACCTCTGGTTTTATTTTCTCAGACATCTCAGGGCGCATACGGCGAACCTTCTGCTTTACCGGAGGACAGTATTCCTTAGTTGGTAGGTGGTGTACCACAATGTCAGTGTCCAAACCAGGCATATCTTCATAAGACCAGGCGAAGATCTCAACATAGTCGCGTATCATCTGTATCAACCATTGCTTGACACTAGGCTCCAGATTCGCACCTATCTTGACCTCTTTCCTGTCTTCTTCCGTACCCAAGTTCACTGATTCCACTGGCTCTTCATGAGGCTGTATGGCCCTCTCTTCTTGTAGTAACAGTCTAGCAAGTTCCCCAGGCACTTCACAATCATCCTCACCTTCGTCCTCGACATGGTTGATCGGATTCTCGAAGTCATAACCGGCAGTATCAGAGTTGTTATCAATGGGATCCAGAGTGGATATGGATCTGCATTATGATATGTGAGTGTGTGTAAGACAATAGTTGTTTTGATAAAGTGCAAGATAGAAAAGAAAAATAAGGAGCGTAAAATTTGTAATGCAAGAAAACGTCCAATGCTTTATTGATGACATATGAAAATGACAAATAATAAGCCCTCACAAACAAAGCCAAGGTGCCTCGGGCAAGGCACCGAGCCGTAAAGTTTTAAAGTGTCTATTACAAATCTCAAAACAAAAGTCTATTACTGTGTAATAAAGGAAACAGGCACGAAGTCCTTCGTTGTCCAGTTGTTTAATCCACCATTGGTATTCGGGTAAATCCAGTTGTCGATATCTGACTCTTCTTCATCATCCTCAATTTCATTCACTCCCTAATTACTGATGTGCAGAGGAGGTCTTCCAATCCGCGCGCGCCGAACAACCCTTTGAGCCTCTGCAGTAAAGCCCAAACTAAAATTGTCAGTTTTGTGTGCGAAGTCACGGAGCTGACCCCAATTTGCACACCCACCTTTTTCAATTACAGCCCTGGCATCCTTGAGAGAAGCTATCTTCATCGGAGGTTTGTCAGCAACAACTTTAGTCGACGCTAGAGTCTGGGGGACCTCTTCAAATTTTTGACACGGGGTTTCGATGAATTCCCCATCCATCTCCACATAGCGAAAGGAATTAAGATGACTCACCATGAACTCCTCTTCTCCTTGCACCATAACAATCTTCCCTTTCACTGGATATTTCAACATTTGATGGAGCGTAGAAGTCACTGCCCCAGCCCTATGAATCCACGGGCGACCCAGCAAGCAAGAATAAGATGGTCGGATATCCATCACGTAGAAAGTAGATGCAAAAGTTTGAGATCCAACTTTAACAGGGACATATACCTCCCCGTGCACCATCCTTTTTTACCCATCGAAATCTCTAACCACAATTTTACACGGCTTCAGAATCAAACCTTCACAGTCCAGACAATCTAATGCTTTCTTTGGAAAAACATTTAATGAGGACCCAGTATCCACTAGTACATGGGCCATAGTAGTGCCCCTGCACTCGATTGAGACGTGCAGAGCATCATTATGATTTCTTCCTTTAGCAGTCAAATCTACGTCTGAGAAACCCAGCCCATTATCGGCAGTCAAACTAGCTACACAGTCTTTGAATTGATCATCCAAAGTCTCCTGCGGAACATGCACAGTTTTGAGGAAAGCAATTAAATCCTTTGTGTGGGCTTCCGAACACAATAACAAGGATAACATGGAGATTTTTGACGGGGTATGCCCCAGCTGCTCGACAACATTGTAATCACTCTTCTTAATAATCTTTAGAGTTTCCTCTATCTCTTGCTTAGAGGTTTCTATAATGATCTCCTTAGGTGCCTCCGTCCGGGAAGGCTCACCTGTGACTTCTTTTCCCCGAGTGCCAGATGGCTCGGTGACAGGGGTGATAATTGGAATAGGAATTGGGACAGTAGCTGATGTACTAGCAGATGGAATGACAACAGGTTTGTGAACAGTCAGAGGGGAAATCTCAGGAGAGAAGATTCTTCCACTTCTGGTGACCTTGCTAGCCCCGACAATATTGCTGACATCAGCATTAGGTTCTTCAATCTTCAAGTCTTGTTTAACTCTGTGGTAATACACATCGGCACCATAGTGCCAAGGGATAGCTTTATCCGAAGTGTATAGGATAGGACCATGGATAGTAATGATTAACAGAGTGATTCTTGGAACAGGTGTAATCCTAACAGGCTTTCTCGAGGAAGCCTTGGAAGGATTGGCGGAAATGGTTATGATGGCAACATCTTCAATTGGAACTAACAGAATCAAAGTCTTCTCGAACAGGATCTCTTTGTTATCCATCAGGCGTTGAACACCTGATTTCAATAAGTGGCAACCAACAGACAGAATTGAACACATGTGGCAACCTTCGCCACAGCCCGGAAATAAACCGACCAACAATAGATTCTTCTTAACTGTCATCAAAGGAGTAGAAATTTCTTCTGCGGAGGTCACAAATAAATCATCGTCCACAGCATTTACACCATGACCATGCTTGGGCATAGGAGCAGTCATGATGTTGGGCTTCTCCGGAGCGTCAAACTCAATCTCTTTAGCTTCAATCAAATCTTGCACCTTATTCTTCAAGACCTAACAGTTGTTCGTATCATGACCTGGGCTATCAGAGTGATAGGTGCACCAGGCGTTCGGGTTATATAGCGGAGATATGTTGCTTGGATTCTTCGGGGCTTCCCTCAGAGTTACCAAGTTGGTCTTCAACAATTGTGGTAGAATTTGAGACAAGGTCATATTAAGCCGAGTGTACTGTATCTGTGGTCTCTCCATTCTTTGCTGATTGTTGTGTTGTGGGGCAATAGTGGGTCTTGATATTACTACTGCATTTACTGCTTGACGGTGTTTAGGTCGGTTTTGGCTCCTTGAGCTGTAAACTGCACTAGCTTCTTTCTTACCAGTGAAAGGCTTCTTTACTGCATATAACGACGTATCCTTCTGTATCTTACCACTTTGGATACCAGCTTCTACTCTCTCCCAAGTCAAGATCAATTTAGTAAACCCAGATGACGAACTGCCGATCAGATGATTGAAAAATGGAACAGACAACGTCCCTAGAAACATGTCAACCAACTCCCTGTCAGATAAAGGGGGTTGGACTCTTCCAGCCAAATCTCTCCACTTTTGAGCATAGTCCTTAAAACCTTCACTTGCACCCATGGATATACCCTAAAGCTGAGTACGAGTGGGAGCAAGGTCGGCGTTATACTGATACTGCTTGTAAAAAGCAGCAGCAAGGTCATCCCAGTTTTGGACATTAGCTCCTTCCAATTGATAAAACCATTCAAGTTGAGTCCCTGGCAGACTATCTTGAAAGAAATGTACCCACAAATTTCTATCAGCATTGTAAGGTTGGATTTTCTGACGTACGAGCGGAGGTGGAGTTTTGGGCAGGATACTCCATCGTACTTGGTGAAAACTAGAGCTTTAAACTTATGAGGGATCACCACCCCAGATGCTAGTCCCAGATCTGCGAAGTCCAAACCAGGTATCTGAAGATGTGAAAAACACAAGAAGGGGGGTTGAATTAAAAACTTAGATAAAAAACAGCTTAATGACATAATATTTTTATCCTGGTTCGTTTGATCTCAAACTACTCCAGTCCACCCGTCAAGGTGATTTCGCCTCTCTCCAACGAGGTCTTAATCCACTAATCTCAAAGGATTACAATAGCTACTTTAACAATTGTTAAAGTCTTCTTGAGTACAACCACAAACCGGTTAATCTCAAGGAAATCTTTTACAAATAATTGAACAAGAATGTGTTGTCGTTTTCTAACAAAACAATTTATCAAAACTATGATAATTACACATATTAATCTTAGAATAGAATAAATTTTCTAGAGCTTGAATATACGTGGTTTGGAATTCTCTGGAAATTGATGTGTGCGTACGTACGTGCTTCTTTCACAAGCAGACTTGTTTATATAGGCAAGGCAAAGACGTTGTCCATAAAGCAAGTTTAATGTTAATAACACACTTTCCTATTGTAGAAGATCTTGTCTGAAGAAAGCCGTTGGCATTAATTCTGTCTTGAATAATCAGTAACGTTTCAGAGTCTTCTATCCTTAACTGTTGATGACGCTTCAGAATATTGATGACTTGGTTGATATGTCTTAGTTCTGAATCAGAGTTTGTTGTCATTAAGCGCAGGTTCTGGTCACCAATCTTCAGCGTATGATCTGATAGCTTCAGCGTGAAATCCTTTATTGCTTATCTTCTAATGTTGATCCCATCAGAACTTCTGCATATACAAAACATAATTTTTAGGAGCATATTTGTTCTTTGTATATATTTCTTTGTATTTTATTTATTCTTTGTATTTGTTATCATCAAAACTTTAACCAAGGGTTGTAGAATCAAATTATGTTCTAACAATCTCCCCCTTTTTCATGATGACAAAAACCAGATTTTTCAATTCAAAATAAAGAATAAAAAGTATAGAATTAAGAAGAAAAACTCCCCCTGAGTTGATTACTTCCCTTTAATTCCATGAGTCTTTGAGCATCAAAATTTAATTGTGTCTTTCATCAGAGTGTTGTACCTGTTTTGTACCTGTTCAAGCTTTTCAGAAGTAAGAAGTTAAATAGTCCAGAATGTTTGAGACTTCTGTCTCAGTAATCCGTTATTGAAAATATCTTATTCTTTCTCCCCCTTTTTGTCAGTTATCAAAAATAATATATAATCAGACCTAAAAAGGATTTATATTAAAAATAAGAAGCATTGATAAGAAGTTCAGAACAACAACAATGTAGAACAAATATTACAGATAAACTTATTTTAAAAACAAAAGAAAATATAAGAGGGAGGAGGAAGGCGTATGAATAAAGCTTCCAACAAGCCCTTGATTTGGGTGTTGGTTTCCTCTTGTTTGCTTAACATGCTCTTGATTTCCTTGATTGTATCATCCTATTGATCCAGCCTTTCCTGAATAACAATATCCACTCTCTTCAGTTCTTCCAGAGTTTTCCTTTCATAGGAGGGAGCTGGAGAATCTTCAGTTTCTGGATGCTTCTCAGAGCATTCTGCAACTTGATCATTTTGAACCAATTCCTCTGCAGGAATCATCTCATCTGGAGCAACATTCATAGTGAGACCTTCTGACTTTGGTTGAACTTTGTCTGATGGACGATGTTCTGACTAGGGAGCATTGCCCAGAGGGAGAATCTCTTCCTTGAGAAGTTGGCTCAGAACTTGGTCTTCAAATACCTTTAGCAGATTACTGAAATTTTGTTGAACCTGTCCATAGCTCTGTTCTTGCATCTTATATGTTTCAGACCTTATCCATTTTCTGAAACTTGTCCAAAGATAATCTGAGGCAGCAAGATTGGTCATCTCAAGACTAGCTTGCTTTAAGGAAGTTATCCATTTTTGCATTTCTGTTTCAAACATCAACAAACTAGTACCAACATCTGGTGTGGGTTCAAATGGTTTTGGTTTTGGAATGGCCATTTTGTGAGTTATGGCAGCAAGACGTTCAAAAAAATTTAGATCATTGACAAGTTTAACGTTGTCATCTGGATTGCTCTTTGGTGAGGGAGTGGGAGAGTCTGGTATAATTATTGGACTGGTTGGAGAATTTGGTGGTGTTGATTCCAGAGAAGAAGGAATTTGTGGAATATCCAGGATGGTGAGGGGCATACGGATGGCCAGAGGTTCAGTGATTCCTGGAATAAGGATTGTATCTGAATCTAAAGTAGGTTCTTCAGATTGGTTGGTTTGAACATTGTGAGGTTCTGTTTCACAGGTTTCAGATGGTTGGTTCTCAGAAGTTTGAACTTCTGGTTGTGATTGTTCAGGTTGTGGAGATGGAGGTAGTGGTATTTCTGGTTGTGGAGAGAGAGGAATCTTTGGTTGCGGACCTTCTGATGTGGTTTCGGAGTTTGGATTTTCTAGGATTAGAGGATTTGGATTTTCTGACAGAACTTTTACAAGTTCTGGTTGAGTTGTTTCAGTATTTAGATTGATAGGAAGGGAGTAAGTTTCTCTAAGACTTAGAGTTTCTGAGGGGTCAAACCCTATGTCAAAATCATCAAAAGTGTGTGGGGTAGGTATTTCTGATTGGGTAGGTATTGGTTCAGATGTTGATAGAGTAATTGATTCTAAAACAGTTACAGAAGAAGGATTACCTTTCTTTTTAGCAGCTTTTGGAGTCCGCTGGGATGATCGTTTTGTTGATGCCTTCCTTTTCTTATTCTTCTTCAGCACAACTTCTGGTGCCGCCTGTTGCAAGTCCTGAATATTTTTATATTTGGTGCAGTGCCATCTTCTTTGCACGCATCCAAATATCTGACGATTATCTCAGGCTTGGAATCAATTTCTGAGAACATAGGAAAATCATCCAGAGGAATTCTTCTGGAGGTGATGGTTGCAAAAGAAGTAACACTGGGTTCCTTCTTGATGTTCTCAATAATTTTCATCTTTTTCAGATTCTTTGCATTCAAAGGCTTCCCAGCAGTTGCCTCTAGAGAGTTGATTTCATGTGCTTCTGTTATATGCTCTATCAGCCTATTCTCTGTCAGAATATTTGATATGAGTCTTCCAAGGGGTATCCAGTCCCTTTTGGTACGCTCATCTTCTCTAGTCTCCTTAACACTGGTCCTCAGATGATTGAATATCAAATGAGCCAGATTTACCTTAGTCTTTTTGGAGATAAAGTATATCAGAAATTGCTGATCAATGTTTATGTAGTCAGGAGAGCTGGTTGGCTTCCTGTGGTTGATGCATCCCAGAATTATCTTAGCCCATATTATGTGATGATCCTTCAAATCCCTTATCTTGCTAGAGGGAAGACCCAGAGTGAAAATTTCTCTTGCAATTGAAGCAACATCAGCACATCTTTCAGCCATGTCTATACACCTTACGCCACCACCATTGTAACCTATCAGTCTTGCAATTAGGTCTTCAGTAATTACTATCTTCTTCCCCATTACATACGAAGTGACTTGATGGTTTGAGTATGAAGCATGAATCCATAATTCCTTCACAAGAATTGGAAAGGTTGGACCTAGAAGACGGTCAAAATACATGTTCCATCCTTGAGCATTAACCTCTTCAGAGAGATTGAGTCCATTTTCTTGAAGACTTTCAAAATCCACAATCAGTTCTGAAAGAACTTCTAGGTTGTCAATGGGCGTGAGAAGAGTTCTGAACGGTTCTTTATATTGTTCCATAGATTCAGTTCTCTGAGAACTGGTATTTGGGACGCTTGAGGAAGCCATGTTCACACAAGAAATTTGAGAAGAAAATGAAGGGGTTTTGAAAGTATGAACAGAAAACAATTAGAGTGTAGTAAAAGTGAAAGAGTGTAAAGAGTGAAGCTTGTGTTTAAATAGATTTTTGAAAACATAAACTGCAAGAGAGAGAAATAATTAGTAATGATTATAAGCATTAATGACAGCTGATTTTAGGGGATTCAGAAAGATATTGGAACGGTTACCCATGACATGTGTCTCAATGCACCCAATCAGCGCTTTTGACCTTTCATAAAAGTGAACATGTATTCAACCTCAGAAGGTAGCTGATGAATGGATGACAACTGTTTGCTTACGTGAACAACACGCTTCTATCCTTGAAATGAAACATTTAGATCTTCATGGATATATTCTGATACAATCTGTACTTCTAAAAATCTGAAGGCAGGTTGATCAGTAGTTCATAGGAAATAACCAAAATTCTGAAGGTTAAGATATGTAAATAAAACAGTTTATTCTGGGCAAAGCTTCATGCTGAGATGTTTCAGAATGAAGTTAAACCTATCTTCAGAGAGAGGTTTTGTAAAGACATCAGCCCATTGATGGTCTGTGTCAATGAATTTTAAATTGAGAATCCCTTTCTGAATATAGTCCCTAATAAAATGATGTTTTATTTCTATATGCTTAGCCCTAGAATGCAAAATAGGATTTTTACTGAGACAAATAGCAGAAGTATTGTCACAGAGGATAGTGATGTTACTCTCAAATATATTGAAGTCCTCAAGTTGACTTTTCATCCAGAGCATTTGCGTGCTGGATCCAGCTGCTGCTATGTATTCAGCTTCTGCTGTTGATAGAGCTATTGTGGATTATCTTTTGCTGGACCATGAGAGCAGATTTTCTCCCAGAAATTGGCAGCTTCTAGAAGTGCTTTTACGTTCTACTCTGTCTCCAGCAAAATCAGCATCACAGTATCCTACTAAGCTGTAATCATTTGATTTTCTATAAAACAAACCCAGATTAGCAGTACCTTTCAGATACCTGAAAATTCGCTTAACTGTTGTTAAGTGAGATTCTCTAGGATCTGATTGGAATCTAGTACAAATGCAAACACTGAATAGAATGTCATACCTTGAAGTCGTCCGATACAGAAGAGAACCAATCATACCTCTGTAGACCTTATGTTCTACCTTTTTGCTTACCTCTTCTTTTTCCAGAATGCACGTGGGATGCATTGGAATCCTTGAGGGCTTATATTTTGAGAGATCAAATTTCTTCAGAAGTTCTCTGACATATTTGCTCTGATGAATGTAAGTTCCTTCTGGGATTTGATTTATCTGAATGCCCAGAAAGAATTTTAGTTCCCCCATTAGGCTCATCTCAAATTCTGCCTGCATACATTTAGCAAACTCTCTTCCCAAAGAGGGTTTAGTGGATCCAAATATGATGTCGTTAACATAAATTTGACACACCAATATGCCATTCTTAACTGTCTTACAGAACAAGGTTGTGTCCATTTTCCCTCTGGTGAATTCCTTTTCTAACAGGTAGTTACTTAGGCTTTCATACCAAGCTCTGGGAGCTTATTTCAGACCATAAAGTGACTTCTTTAGTTTGAAAACATATTCTAGATTTTTGGAATTTTCAAAACTAGGGGGTTGGTGAACATATACCTCTTCTTCTATATAGCCATTTAAGAATGCACTTTTGACATCCATCTGATATAGAGTGATGCCTTTATTAACAACAAATGATATTAGGAGTCTGATAGATTCTAACCTAGCGACTGGAGTAAAGGTTTCTGTATAGCCTATCCCCTCTTGCTGACTATAACCTTGTGCTACCAATCATGCTTTGTTTCTGATGACTTCACCTTGTTCGTTTAGGTTGTTTCTGAACACCCATTTTGTACTAATGACGTTGAATCCTTTTGGTTTGGGAACCAAATCCCATACGTCATTTCTGGTGAATTGATTTAGCTCCTCTTGCATTGCCAGAATCCAGTCATTGTCCAGAAGTGCTTCATCAATTGTTGTTGGTTCAATCAGAGAAACCAGTCCCATGAGAGACTCTTCAGAATTTCTGAAAGTAGATCTTGTTCTGATTGGATCTTCCTTCCTTCCTAAAATTGTTTCTTCTGGGTGACCAATGCTGCTTCTGGATGGTGTTTTCTGGAGTTAATCAACAGAAGGTGCTGGATTGCTTGCAGTGACTCTTTCTGATGTTGAGGGAGTGTCTCTATTGAGAGCCTCTGATGAGTTGTCTTCAGTACTTGTGAGTTCAACTTCCATACCTGCAAGGAATTCATTATGCTTTGACTTTTGAGAGTCAAGCTTATCATCAAACCGAACACTGATTGACTCTTCAATAATCTGTGTTTCTGTATTGTATACTTTGTACCCTCTTGAGCGTTCAGAGTATCCTAACATAATACACTTTTGTGCTTTAGAGTCAAACTTGTTCAGATAATTTTTTATATTCAAAAATAAAACATGTACATCCAAATGGATGGAAATAAGAAATGTTGGGCTTTCCGTTCTTCCACAATTCATATGGAGTCTTTTCCAGAATAGGTCTTATGGAGATTCTATTCTGAATGTAACACTTTGTGTTTATTGCCTCTGCCCAGAAGATCTTAGCAATGTTAGTCTCGTTGATCATGGTTCTGGCCATTTCTTGCAATGTTCTGTTCTTTCGTTCTACAACTCCATTTTGCTGGGGAGTTCTAGGACACGAGAAATCATGCAGAATGCCTTTTTCATTAAAGAATAATTCAAAATCTTTATTTTCAAATTCTCCACCATGATCACTTCTGACTTTGACGATTCTAAGATCCTTTTCATTCTGAACTTGGTTGCAGAAGGTAACAAACACAGAGTGTGACTCGTCCTTGTGTCTTAAGAACTTTACCCATGTCCATCTGCTATAGTCATCTACGATTACTAACCCATACTTCTTGCCACTGACTGAAGCAGTTTTTACTGGTCCAAATAGGTCAATGTGCAGAAGTTCTAATGGCTTAGAGGTGGAAACAACATTTTTGGATTTGAAAGCAGGTTTTGCAAACTTGCCTTTTTGACATGCTTCACACAGAGCATCTGAATTGAACTTCAAGTTAGGAAGTCCTCTGACCAAGTTGAGTTTGTTAATCTGAGATATTATTCTCATACTAACATGTCCCAATCTTCTGTGCCAGATCTATTGCTCTTTGTTAACAGAAAATAGACATTTTACATTCTGACTTTTCAGTTCAGAAAGATTGATTTTATAAATGTTGTTTTTCCTCTTTCCATTAAATAGGATAGTCCCATCTTTCTGACTAACAACTTTGCATGAATTTTGATTGAAGATTATATCATAACCGTTATCACTTAATTGACTTATGGATAACAGGTTATGCATTAATCCATCAACTAATAAAACATTACTTATAGAGGGAAGATTTCCATTACCTATTGTTCCAGAGCCAATGATCTTTCCTCTCTGATTGCCTCCAAAGCCTACATGGCCTCCAGGCTTAAGTTCCAAGCTTTGGAACATATGCCTTCTTCCCGTCATGTGTCGTGAGCAGCCAGAGTCCAGGTACCATGATTGGTGTCTTTGCTTTGCTGCTAAAGATATCTGCCACATGTATTATTTTGTCCTTAGGTACCCACATTTTCTTGGGTCCTGATTTGTTAGTTTTACCAAAACTCTGGTTGAATTTTGGTTTGACAGAATAATCACTACTTGTGTATTTTATGTCATGTGTGTGCCCATATATAAAGTGTGAATCAAGTGGAGTGCGTTTTATAACCAAGTCCATGGAATTTTTTGGTGTAGGTACCTTACCTTGATATCCTATCCCTTTTCTTCCATTTCTGCTAACTCCATAGATCATTGAAGCCATCTTGCTTTTGTCTATGTTTTTAGTTAGAAACTTCTGAAAACTGTGATCATACTCTTTGATGATCTCATCAGCATTGCTGGGAGTTTTAGGGATTGTTTCTTTCTGAGAGTTTTGAAATTGGTTTTCTAATTTTGAAATGTTTTCTTTTAACTCAGAATTATCCAATCTGAGACAATCAGTCTTATCAGAGTCAGAAGAAAGATTCATTTTCAGGTTTCTGAATTTGACTCTAATCTGTTGATACCTTTCCAGAATTTCATTAAGGCTTTCAGCAAGTTCAGCCTTAGTAAAGTTTATAGTAAAGTCAGGGAATACCTCTTCTGTGTCTGACTCTGAGTATGAACCAGAAGCTTCACTGTCTTCAGGTACGTTTGCCGTGAGAGCTATGTTTGCTCTTTCATCATCTGATTCTGAGTCAGCTTCATTTGTGTCAGAATCATCCCATGTAGCCATGAGACATTTCTTCTTTTCCTTAAAAAAATTCTTTTTGGGCTTCTCCTTTTGAAGCTTTGGGAAGTCACTTTTGTAGTTCCCTTGCTCGTTACATTTATATCAGATGATGTCTTTGTTGTTTGGCTTTCTGTATCCTGAAGAACCTTCAGATCTTCTGTGTCCAGAGGAGGATTCTGACCTTCTGTATCTGGAGGAAGATTCATTCTGATTTTCTGATCTTCTGGGATTCCTGAACTTCCTTTGCCTCTACTTCCACAGTTGGTTCACCCTTCTGGAAAGGAGAGACAATTCATATTCTTCTGATGAGGATCCATCAGAGGTTTCTTCCATAGCCTGCAAAACTTTGGATTGATATTTTCTATTATATTTTAAAGCTAATGGCTTACCTTGCTTTTGAGGTTCATCTACTTCTAGCTCTATCTCGTGACTTCTGAGGGAGCTGACAAGTTCCTCCAGAGAGATTTTGTTGAGATCTTTGGCTAGCTTAAGCGCTGTGACCATTGGCCTCCACTGTTTTGGCAAGCTTCTGATGATCTTCTTAACATGATTAGCAGTAGAATACCCTTTGTCAAGAACTTTTAGACCAGCAACAAGAATTTGAAATCTTGAAAACATAGTTTCTATTGATTCACTATCTTCCATATTGAATGCCTCATACTTCTGGATGTGCGTAAGGGCTTTGGTTTCTTTGACTTGAATGTTGCCTTCATGTGTCATTCTCAGAGAATCAAACATATTCTTGGCAATTTCTCTGTTTGATATTTTTTCATATTCTGAGTATGAGATGACGCTGAGGAGAATTGTTCTGGCCTTGGGGTGGTTTCTGAATTCACGCTTTTGCTGATCAGACATCATTTTTATTTCTATCTTCTGACCACGTCCATCCACTAGATGCGTGTATCTATCAGTCACCATGTCACACAGATCAGCGTCATGGGCCAGAAAGAAACTCTCAATTCTGTCTTTCCAGTAATCAAAGTTTTCTCCATCAAAGACTGGAGGTTTGCCACTGAATCTGTCCCTTTCTTAATTGTTGTCATTGCTGATGTTTTGACTTGGTCCTGCCATAGTGTTTTTCTGACGCTGGATCTTGTACTGACACGGTTAAGTGTTTAAGCTCAGAACCAGGCGCTCTGATGCCGATTGAAGATGTAAAAAACACAAGAAGGGGGGGTTGAATTGAAAACTTAGATAAAAAACAGCTTAATGACACAATATTTTTATCCTGGTTCGTTTGATCTCAAACTACTCCAGTCCACCCGTCAAGGTGATTTCGCCTCTCTCCAACGAGGTCTTAATCCACTAATGTCAAAGGATTACAACATCTACTTTAAAAACTATTAAAGTCTTCTTGAGTGCAACCATAAACCGGTTAATCTTAAGGAAATCTTTTACAAATAATTGAACAAGAATGTGTTGTCGTTTTCTAACAGAACAATTTATCACAACTATGATAATTACACAGATTAAGCTTAGAATAGAATAAATTTGCTAGAGCTTGAATATGCGAGGTTTGGAATTCTCTGGAAATTGATGTGTGCGTACGTACGTGCTTCTTTCACAAGCATACTTGTTTATATAGGCAAGGCAAAGACGTTGTCTATAAAGCAAGTTTAATGTTAATAACACACTTTCCTTTTGTAGAAGATCTTGTCTGAAGAAAGCCGTTGGCATTAATTCTGTCTTGAATAATCAGTAACGCTTCAGAGTCTTCTATCCTTAACTGCTAATGACGCTTCAGAATATTGATGACTTGGTTGATATATCTTATTTCAGAATCAGAGTTTGTTGTCATTAAGCACAGGTTCTGGTCACCAATCTTCAGCGTATGATCTGATAGCTTCAGCGTGAAATCCTTTATTGCTTAGCTTCTGATGCTGATCCCATCAGAACTTCTGCATATACAAAACATAATTTTAAGGAGCATATTTGTTCTTTGTATATATTTCTTTGTATTTTATTTATTCTTTGTATTTGTTATCATCAAAACTTTAACCAAGGGTTGTAGAATCAAACTATGTTCTAACAGTATCTTTTGAATCTCCATAGCGCTCAACCGGTCTTCAAGTTGTTTGTACCTATCCTCAGTAGGAGGATACTGCTAATCATCAAAATCAGTATCATTATCAGAGACCACAGGACTAGGACCCTTTTCTTCCTCTTGGTCCTCCCCTCCTTTGGATGAAAGAGACAGATCAGCTTCCTGTCGAAACCTATTACCAAATCTGTTACCCATATTCAGAAGAACCACCTTCTTCTTCTTCTTCTTCTTACTCTTATTCTTCTTCTTCTCCTTCAGGATGAGAGTCTTCAAAACCTCTTGCCCTCTATCCAAGTTCAAGAACATCTCTTGGAATTAGGCATTATGTGCCTGAAGAGCTTTGATGGCTTGATCGGTAGGTATTTCAGAAGACATTTCATGCTGAAATAAACAGCGAAGGAGATGAGAAACCTGTAATGATACTTGTAATGATGTGCATGATAATGGGATGCATATGTAATGATTTCAAAGACTTTGGGAGATTTAAATTTGCAAACTAAGAAATAAACAAACTTTATTAGATTAAACTTGTAAAAGGTTCAACAATACCTCTAAGGCGTTTACAAAGATGTAAATAAAAAACAAATCTAAACTAGAAAAAGCAGAATCAGAAATCCCATGGACGCTTCCCCTTCGTGCTGACGTAGTCATTGATCGTTCTTTCATTCTCAAGTTGCCTAATGTGCTTCAAGATCTTCCTCTCTTGCTCATGATGCTTCTCCCGGTAGGTATCCCTCTCCTCTTTCAGCTGAATCCAAGATCTCTTCAATGCTCCAAGATCAGTGGGCATGTAGGGATAAAGGACTGTATAAGGAATGCCCTCTTTGTTGGTAGGCTCCATAATCACTGGCAACACAGCTTCATAAGGCATCCCAAGCTTCTGAGCACGAGCTCGAACCCACTGGAGATAGGGCTGCATAAGGAGAGAAGTCCTTGGTCCTAGCTCTTGAGGGTCAGACCTGTTCACCATGCCCCAAGCTCGTATAAACCTTCGGCGATGCTCGTCAATGTCTTCCTTGTAGTCAAATGCAATATCCGTAAGAAGCAGCTCATAAGGACCGTCTCTCCGAGCGTGACCAAACTGTCGTAAAGCCAATCAAGGACTGTAGGTTATTCCCCCTCTAATTCCAAGAAACGGGACATTGGGGTATTCCCCACATCGATTGATGACAACAATGCTTTCCATAGCCTTAGAACTCCAAAGAATGTCTATATGGGCAAGGGACATTATTCTGTAAGACCATCCTAAACCTTCATCATTCTTCAACACGGACTTGGGGAGGTGCGAAATAAACCACCTCGCCAGAAAAGGCATACAACACATGAGAGTCCCTCTTCGATGCACAGTACGAGTATAGAGGGCATGCAAGATATCACCTAGAAGAGTAGGCACATGATTGCGAGACAGAAAGATCTTAACCGCATTCGCATCTATAAAGGAATATGGATTTGGGAAGAGAACCAAAACGTAGATCAGGAGAGCCATGATATCTTCAAAAGCCTGAAAGTCCAAACCATCCCAGAACAGTTGAGCTTGATCTATCAGAAACTTAGCTAAGAAACCTTCAACCCCGCTTCGTGTTTCCCAATTAGATACTACATCAGCCCGTTTCAAATGTAGAGCTGAAGCAATGTCTTCTGGTCTAGGAGTCTCTTCCAAGCCTGTGAAGGTCATCTGCTCAAGGATGGATACGCCCAATAAGTGAGAAAACTCTTCCATAGTAGGAACTAGCTGATAATTCGGGAAAGTGAAGCAATGATGCACCAGATCGAAGAACTGGAAGAGCACACTCATCATCTGCTCATCAAACCTTGAGGTAACCAAGATAAGAAGCTGACCATGTCTCCTAATTAATGAAGAAGTATCAGAAACTCTCGAGGCTAAATCTTTGAGTTGAGCAGGTATTTGCACAAAGTTAACTCGAATGGTGTTTCTGCGCACGGAAGCAATAATCTTCCAAACAGAACAAAGATAAATCCCCTCGGTCTTTTAAATGGTTAGTATAATGAAGTATGCATGCTATGTTGTGATGCATGATGTCATGATAAAACACACAACAGGTATAACAAATAACATACATGGTAAAGGCAAACAAGTCACACAATAGCCCTTAAGTTTCAGGCTTGCATGGGGTCTAGGTACTACCCTCTTGAAGTTCAGTTGGTTTCAACCTGTCTTAGCAATAGTAACCAGGTTCTACAGGTTCTCAATATCACTGACCATCCTCCATCGGTCATGGTTTCAGCTCACGCAATCTTTTCTTGCGGGCGGAACTATCTCGAGAGTATGGTCTCAATGAGTGTAGCATCGAGTATCAACCAGTTCTCAGCTTTACACCGAGACCGGCTATCTCACTACTTCCTATGGCCAAGTTGGTCAATTATAGGTTCTAAGGTCAGTTGATGCTTAATGACACACATAGCAGCCCCGTATTCTCCTCGTTTCTCCACAAGGGATACCGATACCAACCAATATGCCACATCAACATAGCTACTGCTTCAACCGTATCGGTCTACGCCATACAGTTCCCTCACAGTTTATTGCTACTTACCTAAAAGGTGTCCCCAGATCCGGGTTAGGATCTATAGTAACTCCCAATACAAAACCCTCAAAAGTAAAGCAATAAATTAAACAAGAGAAGCAATTTATGATGAACTAATCCTAAGGTATACCCCACTTATTAGTCCCCGGCAGAGTCGCCAATTCTCTAATACGGTGGCAGAACCGGACTGTTTTAGGAAAATGTTGGTTTGCATTTTACGTCTGTATTCGCAAAATGTCGCGGTAAGCAAGATTTGCCACCTACTTTTATTTTATCCAACAAGGAAAGGAAAAAAAGCACATAAAAATTCCTTTTTCGAGATTTTGAGTATGGTGGGTAGATTATAGAAAGGGAAGGTATTAGCACCCTTTCTATCCGTAGTTTTCTATGGGCTCTTAGGTACTTGCTCATCATTTTAAAAATTACTTCTGTGTTTTTGTTTTGAATGTTTTTTTACTTCGATTTAACCCTTGCTTCTGTCTTCAAGAGTGTTACGAAGTTGTTCTGAAACCTTTGTTTGAAAAGAGTGTAAGTGTGGAAAAGTTTGACTTTGAGCAAGTACCTACTAGCATCTACCTACTCGAAAAAAGAATGTTTCTATTCTTGTTTCCTTTAGACAACGCTATCCCACTATTAATGAGTAGGTAGCACCGCCATTGGAATTGTAAGGGTCAATTCGAAAGGGACGTACGATCACTAAAGCAATGTTAGGACGTCTTAGTAATAACCCTAGTGTCTTAAGATCATATTCAAGGCAACATTTCCAAGGCAACCTTTCTGAGGCAACATTTTCAAACGGGACATTTGATCTTTGCTTAGACAAGAGAGCGACCACTAAAATACCCTATACTTAATGATCGTTTACCGAAGGCAACCGAAGTGAGAGTATACCCTAGGAGTGCGCATGTGCGAGTGATTTGATTTTAGGTTATTATCTTTGCACATTTAAGGTTTGCTAACCGTTTTAAAATTAACATACATTCTTGTCATGGAATCCTATTATCATACATCTAACAGTTAATATTTGCGAAAATTAAAGTGCGAGAAATAAAACTACGTTATTACAAGGCTTCGGGGAGGGGGATTAATTACATAGCCGAAAACCCGTAAAACGATAAATAAGTGAAAACTCATAATTAAACTATTACATACCATGAGCAGTTACATAAATATCGTAAAAAAATAATAATAATAAATGCGCGATGAATCGAGAAGGAGAGAAGATTAAGGTTTTGACCCCGTCTAAACCTAATTAAAAAAATCATTTTTTGTTGTTTTTGATTATTTTGAGAAAAATAAGGTTTTAATTAAATAAGTACAAACCTAATTTGCTAATTAATTTTAATTTAAGAAAAATAATTGAAATTTTTTTATATTTTTTATATTTTGAGAAAAAGAAAATAAAAGTTAAATCAAATAAAACCTAATTTTCTAATTTGTTTTAATTTATTTACAAAAAAGATTAAAATTGCCCTAAATTTAATTAAACTAATTAAATTAATTTTGACAAAATAAAATAAAATAAAAAAACTAAATTCTAATTTGATGAAAATTGATTTTATGAGTTTTTGTAAAAAAGAATTAATTTTATGTGAGAAAATAATTTAAACAAAATTAAATTAATAAAAGAAATATATAAAAGAAAAGAGAGAATTGGGCCTGGTATCAAAGCAAAAGGGGGGTGTCCAGAGCATATCTGAGCCCAAAAGCCTTGGTCCACGCGTGGGCAATCTGATGGTTGAAAGATGATGGAGTATGGTAGTCTCCTTGCCTGTATACGCGCCCGATCATTCAAGAAATAAAACTATGAAATAATATGGGGGACCTGGGATTCGAACCCAGGCCATTTGGCTTTTCCACATGCCTCCCGACCAATTGAGACAACGCGTTTTGTTGTACATGGAATAACAAATAAATATTATATTGGAAAAGAAAGTTAACATAATAAAAAACACGCGGATTTTTGAATGGACAAATCACACCACGCCACGCCATCATCTTCTACCTCCTTCTGTTTCTAAAAGCTTGGAGACTTTTACCTACGGACAAAAAGCGTAGGTACACCCCCTGTGATTTTCCAAAACTCCCTGCAAGCATGATAAACACATAACAATGGTACCAATCAACTCGTGACAACCTCATGAGCATCATGGTACCTCAATCGTATCCCAATTGTCCTTGTGTAGCAAAACCCTAAAACTATCTCAAAAACCCTAACAATGGCATCCACACGTATGACTTCCAAAAATACAATTAAATGGTACTTCTAGCTTTCAAATATGATAAGGATTACAAATATATCATTTAAACATGATAAAGATGCAAGAATGAATGGATACGATTTTGACAAAATTGACAAACCGTGAGGGTTGTGGAGATGGATTCTGGGAAAATCAAGGCTTGATTATGATCAGGTTAGCTTCAGGAGATGGCTGGGAATTGATTGCTAGCCTTGGAATGGTGTAAATCGTCCTCTAACTTGCAATTTGATTCAGCACTTTTTTGTGATTTTTTGCAAGTTTTTTCTCAGCCTCCCACGCCTCTAATGCTTGTGCTTTTGGTCTGCAAATGTTCTATATGTATCCTTGAATGGATTAGGGTTCAAATTTGCTCCAAATCTTTTTCAATTAAGTTGATTATATCATGATTTGATTCTTATTAAAATCTTTCTAAATCAAGAAGAACTCAATCTTTTTATGTACAAACAAGCCTTGCACGATTTGATCTCATTGCCAGCTATTCATGGACCTGAAATATGCACAAAATCTAAAGGTTTAAATGATTTTGATATTTTCATGATTTTATTTTGATTTAATTGAAATAAAAATCAAAATAAATGACAAAAATAAAATAAATGCAAGTGGGAAGGATCATGGGTCGTGGACCATGTTACAAACTCAATACAAGCATAAAAAGTTGGGGCCATTTGACAAAAATTGCAATTTTGGCCACTTTTGACTTTTGGCAATTTTGCAAAAAAGGTCAACTTCACCAATGCATAACTTCTTCAATTTTGACCCTAGAGATGTGTTCTTGGACTTTTTAGAAAGATTAAGATGTCCTATAAGCAACACCTTTTGTCTCATATCAGTTGAGTCTTCCATGTTCATGTATGAAGCTTTGACAAAAAAGGTCTTTTTGTTGACTTTTCAAAATGATCTATAATGTCCAAATTCATAACTTCTTGTGAGTGCATATTTTGAACTTGGGAGATGAAGATTAATTGTAAGGAATTGTATCCTCTTAAAAATTATCTTTGGATGGGTCATTCTTGATAAAGTATGAGAAAGTTATGCTTGGTCAAAGTTGAGTTGACTTTTCCTATAAAACCCTAATTTAGCAACTTTTGGGTTTTGATGAATTGTGAGCAATCCTTGAGGAATCATGATCAACCCTTGATCAAATGATGATTAATACTTCAAAATGAGGATGTTGACCAAAAATCTTGAAATTTGACTGTATTTAGGACACAGTTGACTTTTGCCCTAGCATAGTCGATTTTTAGGCCTTTTGAGCAATTGACTGAGCAAACTTTCTCTGCAAGGCTTGAAACATGACATGGATGATCTTGAGAATATATTAGGACAATAGTGAGCATTTGAGACCCTTTGGACTCAAGTATCTTGATGCAACATGAAACCCTAATTTGAGGTAGACTGCCTTAGGAGAGAGTTTGTCTGGTCAATCCTTGGACTTCTTTGAGAAATTTGAGGACCTCACTTGAGATGTATTGAGAAGTATGGGAGGGAAAATTTTGGGGTAGAACAGAACTGTTCATGGAATAATATTTCCAATTGATTCCAATTGTGGATCGAATTGGCTGGGAGTGTGGTAAACCAAGTGAAGGCATTTTTGGTTAAGGAACTTGGGAAATAATTAATCCAAGATTCTCATTATTTGAGATTTCCCCAACTTTTATCAAATACCTTGCCACATGTTCGAAAGTGGAATCTGTTGTATCCCCTGAAAACTTGGTAAACTTTGGAACTTTCCACCTAGTGGGTAATTCTTATTGCAAGATATAATCTGATAATGGAGATGTAATGTTTGGCCTATGAAAGCCAATGTTCACTCCATTCTGTGCCATGATTCTTTCGACCATGGCTGTAAAGTTATTATCTGGTGCATAGTTGTGGTGTCAAACTTGTTGTATTACTTCATCAACGTTTTGGTTTTGATTTACCATAACTATACCTTGTTCGACGGCTCTTGGTATTTGTGGAGAAACTCTGGGTACTTAAACCCTAGGTTTTTTTACCTCTACTCTATGGTTCATCCCATCTGGCTGTGGATTCTGGTTAATGTCCATGTCATCCTCTAAAACTACACCATGATTTCCCCTTATCAGCTCTCTTTAGGGGTGTCGAATAGGTTGAGGAACCCCAAAAAAATTTTCCATGCGCTTCATTTGTGCTGCCATTTGTTAATTCGACTGGGTGGTATTTTGTATCAGAGGGTTAAGCACTGTACTCAAATTTTGTGCCAACATCTGCACCATGTCATGGTTGCTTTCATCCATTTGTTGCCTCAAAATTGATGTAGAAGCATTTGTGAGGCTTGGCATTATATGTGACATTCCTCCTAAGAGTTGGTTTCTACCCAAATTTGCCATACCAGTTCCAGATCCCTGTAATGGTGAGGATGCACTCACCAAAGGTTCTGAAAATATGGATGAAGCATTCATAAGGCTTGCCATTTCAGCAATTGGCATGCCATAAGGATGGTCTCGACCCATCCAGGCTGTCGAAAATCCTGGAGGGACATAAGGTCAAACTCCAAGATTTCCCCTTGGTGGGGGTGTTCCTGGTGGACCCCTAAGACCTATATAAGAAAGTATTGGTCCTGTTTGTGCAACCGTTACTGCTGGTATCGAACCAACTGTCAATGGAATTATTTCACTAACTATTGGCATAACCATAGTTCCATTGCCAGGAATTAGTGGAGGCATTTCTCCACTAGACTGATTAGCCATTCTCCTATTTCTTCTCTTAGGTATGTATTCGTTGGTGGTTGTTTTTCCACTTCTCAATAACATACAACACTCTTTGAGAGGAAGGAAATTAATTAAATCATTTATGATAAAAAATGTTTTTATTAACGTTTGTAAAAAAAACAAAAAAACTTAGAAACGTCCCACCGGGTGTGCCAATTTATTTACCATGAAAATTGGTAAAAAACCGCTGATCTTCCAAAAAATGGTTATTTTGGTTACTTGCAGGATTGATCAGATTGATCCTAGGGCATATTCTAAGTTATTTGTAAGTTTAAACGAAAATGTTTGAGAAGATATTAAGAGTAAATGGAGGATGAAGGTAAGAATTTAATAAAAGTGTGAGTAAAAGGCAAGAGAAAGTAAAGTTGCAGTAATGATAAAGGACTATAATGATAAAGTTTACAAAGAAACGTAAATGGCATAGATTTTAATGAAATGTAAAGACTTGACTTTAATTAAAATGTGGTGATTCAAACGTACATTCTCAAATTTCTTTCTCACACAGCGGGTACTTGAATAAGTTTGAGTAGCTTATACTAATAAGTTAAACATAGGGAATTTTACACAAACTTCCTATATTTATACTGGTAGTAAATAATCTTTGAATGGTTACTTCGATCCAAGATGAGGACAAGTGTCCTCTGCATGTTCTTCGATCTCTATCTTCATGCCACGTTGCTTTTCCTAACTTCCAAGTGAACTGTTTTTCCCTCCTTTCTTCGAATTCAAATTCACTTGATTGCTGATACAAGAACCTTTCAGTCGAAGACCACAGTAACCTCTCGGTTGAAGACCACAAAAACCTCTTGGTTGAATACCACCTTTAACTTAGAAAATTCTCTAAGTGTTTTCTCCTTCTTAGCAAGGATGACTTCGACACAACCTCTTTCACACACTATTCTTGTCAAAGTGTCTTCAAACTTAGATTTCTTTCAATATATTTTTAACCGATAAGGCCAATATATGTGGGTTTTGAATTTAGGAGCTAAATATCATACACTTCTGATACATTTGACCATGACAAACAACAGCCAGTCTCTTCTCATTAATTAAGTTCAACTGATCCAACCAAGTCTGAATCCATTCATCTTCCCCTAAGTCTGCTTAGTTTATAATCCTTAAGGAAGGAATCTGGACTTCCACAAGAAAGACAACTTCCATGCCATAGACTAAAGAGAAAGGTGTTTCCCTAGTTGATGTTCGAGCCGAAGTATGGTAGCCATGAAGAGAAAATGGTAATATCTCGTTCCAGTCTTTATAGGTTACTACCATCTTTTGCACAATCTTCTTTATGTTTTTATTGGCAGTTTCCAATGCGCCATTCATCTTAGGTCTGTATGGAGAAGAATTGTGATGCTTGATCTTGAACTGAGTGAAACTTTCAGTGATCATAACATTGTTGAGATTGGTTCTATTGTCAATGATGATCCTTTCAGGGATACCGTATTGGTAGATGAAGTTATGCTTGATAAACCGGGCTACAACATTCTTAGTGACTGAGCCAAATGAAGCTGCTTCGAACCATTTGGTGAAGTAGTCGATTGCAACAAGGATGAAATGATGTCTATTAGAGGAAGTGGGCTTGACCTCCCTAATCATGTCAGTGCCCCACATTGCTAAAGGCCACGAAGCAGTCACGACATTCAAAGGAATTGGAGGCACATGAACCTTGTCGGCATAGATTTGACACTTATGGTAAGTCCTCGAGTGATGGTGACAATCAGTTTCCATAGTCGACCAATAGTAACCAGCCCTCAGAATCTTCTTGGCCCCAATGTGCCTGCTAGAGTGAGTTCCAAAGATACCTTCATGCATGTCTTCCATGATTTTCTCTGCCTCCTTCTTGTCCATACAACGGAGCAGAGTTGGATCATGGTTCCACTTGTATAGGATCCCATTACTTAGGAAGAATTTGGTTGAGAACCTCCCCAAGAATTTCTTGTCGTTGATTGAGGCTCCTTCAGGATACTCTTGTGCTTCAAGGTACCTCCTCACTTCATGATACCAAGGCTTCTCCTCATTAATGTCATTCTCATAGCATTGTGCAGGTTCGTCAAATCTTTCTATTGTAATTCTGGGAGCTTCGTTGTCCCAATTGAATTTGAACATAGATGCCATAGTTGCTAAAGCATATACCAATTGATTTTATTCACTTGGAAAGTGTTCAAAGGTGACCTCTTCGAAGTAAGGGATCAAGGTTGATACAAGTTCTTTGTAAGGGATCAGATTTGGATTCTTAGTATCCCATTCTCCTTTAACTTGACTGATTACTAGAGCTGAGTCTCCGTATACGCTTAAGAATTTGATTCTTAGGTCAATGGCAGCCTTAAGACCCAAGATGCACTCTTCATACTCGGCCATGTTGTTTGTACAGTCGAAGCATAATCTGGAAGTGAAAGGCGTATGGCCACCTTCAGAGGAAATAATCACAACATTGATTCTGTTACCTAAAGCATTCGAAGCTCCGTCAAAAACCATAGTCCATCGGGATCCTTGTTCATGTCTGTCACACGGTCTAGGCTTTTCACAATCAATTACTAGCATGATATTCTCATCTGAGAATTCAAATTTCATGGATTTGTAATCATCAATAGCTTGATGGGCCAAATGATCTGCTAGCACGCTTCCTTTGATGGCCTTTTGTGTAGTGTATTGGATATCATATTCGGTCAAGATCATTTGCTATCTAGATATTCGTCTGGAGAGGGATGGCTTCTCGAAGATGTACTTGATAGGGTCCATCTTAGAAATCAACAAAGTGGTATGAGTCAACATATACTATATTAATCAACAAGAAGCCCATACCAGAGTGCAACAAGTTTTCTCGAGTAGTGAATATCTTGTTTCACAGTCGGTAAACTTTTTGCTTAGGTAGTATATTGCATGCTCTTTTCGGCCAGACTCATCATGTTGGCCCAACACACACCCCATTGAATTCTCTAATACAGTCAAGTACATAATCAGAGGTCTTCCTTCAACTGGAAGCATCAAGATGAGAGGTTCTTGTAAGTATTATTTTATCTTGTCAAAGGATGCTTGGTAGTAGTCGTTCCATCTGACTACTTGATCTTTCCTCAACAGATTGAAGATTGGCTCACAAGTAGCAGTTAAGTGAGATATGATCCGGGAAATATAGTAGAGTCGACCTAAGAAACCCCTGACCTCCTTCTCAGTACAAGGAGCGTGCACTTCTTGTATGGATTTGAGCTTTGCAGGGTCTACCTCAATACCTTTTCCTCAGTTTGCGACCTTGAAATCATATCATCAACGTACACTTCTATCTCGTGATGGATCATATCATGAAATAAAGCTACCATAGCTCATTGATAAGTTGCCCCTGCATTCTTCAAACTGAAAGGCATGACCTTATAGTGGAAAGTTCCCCACTGTGTGACAAAAGTGGTCTTCTCCATGTCCTCAAGAGGCATTTTGATTTGGTTGTAGCCGGAGAAGACTTTATGTTGAGTCGTGTTGTCGACCAAGACATCAATATGTGGTAGTGAGAAATCATCTTTGGGGCTTGTCGTATTCAAATCCCTATAGTCTTCACACATACGGACTTTTCCATCTTTCTTCGGCACCGAGACCACATTTTCCACCCATTGGGGATATGATGTCACTGCTAGAAAACCTGCATTGAATTTTTTCAATACCTCAGCTTTTATCTTTTCAGACATGTCTGGCCGCATACGACGAACTTTTTTCTTGATTGGAGGACAATCTTCCTTTGTTGGTAGACAATGGACCACAATGTCAGTATCAAGTCCTGTCGTATCTTTATATGCCCAAGAAAACACTTCAACATAGTCGTGCAACATCTGGACCAATCTGCTTTTGACACCATCTTCCAAGTTGGCGCCAATCTTGACTTCCCTCTTGTTTGTCTCAGTACCTAGGTTGATCACTTCAACTGGTTCCTCGTGAATTTGAATGGTCTTTTCCTCTTGTATCAGAAGTCTGGCTAGTTCCTCAGGTATTTCACAATCTTCTTCGCCTTCGTCTTCGGCTTGGTAGATTGGATGTTCAAAGTCATAGATGGCAATAGCAGAGTTGTTGACAATGAGATCCGGAGTGGATGTGGATCTGCAAATATGCGTGTGTGCATGTAAGGTCACATGACTATTTTGAAAATGCAATAAAGTGAAAGAAAGACAATGAGCGCAAAATTTGAATGCAAAAGAGTCCAATGTTTTTCATTAAATGATCATATGGCATATGACAATGAACAAACCCTTAACAAATGGACCATGGTGCCTCGGGCATGGCACATGGCTTAAAGTCATTGTTTCAATAAAATTACAGACACAGTTATTAAATTGATAAAATAGTAAATAGTAATTACTCCTTCTTGAAGGAGTATGGAATGAAATCTTTAGCACGCTAGTTGTTGAGTCCTTCTTCGGCAGTCAGGTAGATCCAGTCATCAAAGTCACATTTGTCTTCAGAGTCTTCAAGGGCATTCACTTCAAGATTACTGATGTGAAGGGGTGGTTTTCCTATGCGAGCACGTCCAACCTCATTTTGAGCTTTGGCAATGAAACCCAAACCACGTTTGTCTGATTTGAAAGGGATGTATGGGAGTTGTCCCCAAATGGTACAATCTCCATCTTCAATCACAACGTGAGCATCTTTGAGGGAATCCATTCTAGGCACATATTTAACAACTTTCGGAACATCAGGAGTAGCCTTGGCATTAGCAACCATGGGAAAGAGCACTTTGAAGGCTTGACAAGGAGTTTCTATGAACTCGCCGTCCATCTAAACATATTTAAACGAATTTAGATGGCTAACCATAAACTCTTATTCAGCATAGACGGTAACAATCTTTCCCTTGACCGGATATTTCAACTTTTGATGAAGAGTGGAAGTCATCGCTCCTTCCCCATGTATCCAGGGGCGTCCAAGTAGGCAAGAGTAAGTAGGACGGATATGTATCACATAGAAAGTTGAATTGAAAATTTGAGAACCAACTTTGATGAGGAGATCAACTTCCCCATGGACCATCCTTTTTGATCCGTCAAAATCCCTTACCACAATGTCACTTGGCTTCAACACCAAACCTTCGCAGTCCAATCGATCTAGTGCACCTTTGGGCAGGACATTCAGAGAGGAAGAAGTATCCACCAATACATGGGCTAGAGTGGTTCCTTTGCATTCAATGGAGACATGTAAATCTTTGTTATGATTTCTTTTGGCGGGAGTTAAATCAGTATCCGAGAATCCAATCCATTATCGGCAGTCAAACTCGCTACACAGTTTTCAAACTGACCAGCCGTAGTCTCTTGAGGAACATGCACATTCTTCAAAAAATTTATCAATTCTTGAGCATAGTAATAAAGATAACATATAAATCTTCGAGGGGGTTTTCCCCAACTTCTCTACTATCTTATAATCACTTTCCTTATAATCTTCAAAATCTCCTCCATTTCTTGAGTAGAGGGTTCCTCAGTAGTAATGTCTTTGGAAGGCGCCTCCATCCTGGTAGGCTCAATCATCTTTTCTTTGCCCCTAGCATCAGTATTAGGTTTGTCAATAGTAATGAAAACATGTGTAGTTATGGTGGTTGGAGGTGAAATATCAGGATAGAAAATTCTCCCCGTTCTAGTCACCTTGCTAGACCCAACAATGTTGGTAATATCAGCAGTCTTGTATTCATCAATCCAAGAGTTTTGTCTAATATCATGGTATTATACTTCAGCACCATAATTCCAAGGTACCGCCTTATCAGAAGAATAAGGGACTAGCCCCAGTGTGGTAATTATTATTGGAGCTATCTTCGGTTAGTTGTAAATCCTAATAGGACCTTTTGAGGTGATCCTAATAGGTTTGTTGGAGATAGGGATGATGGATATGTCTTCAACTTCTTGAGGCACAACTTCAGTCAAACTTTTTATGGGTGGAGTTCTTTCGAATAGGATCTCATGACTGTCCATTAGGTGTTGGACACCTCTTCTAAGCCATTCATAACCATTGATTTGCACAACACAACAACAACAATCTTCAAGGCAACCAGGGAAAACCCCAACTTTCAACAAATTGTTTTTAACAAACTTCATCGGAGTGGTCAAGTCATCAATAGAGGAAACAAAAGCAATATCTTCAATAGCGTTAACACCTTTTCCATGATTTGGCATAAGTGCGGTGATTACATTCAGACTTGGAGGAGGATTAAATTCAATGGTCTTGTTATCAATGAGGTATTAGATCTTTCATTTTAACGCCCAACAATGATCAGTGTAATGCCCGAGACTATTGGAGTGGTAAACATATTTGGCATTCGGATTATACTTTGGAGATGAAACATTGGGATTTGAAGTGGGATCACGCAATGTTACCAAATTAGCTCTCAACAGGTGTTGTAGGGCTTGAGATAGCGACATGTTGATCCTTGTAAATTGTCTTCTTGGAATATCAGGTCTTTGGTAGTTAGCTTGTTGTTGTGGTCTTTGAGTGGTGGTCAGATTGAAGATTAGAACTGCATTAACATATTGACGATGGTCCTTCTTGATATATCCCCTTGATCCATATACGACATTAGTTTCCTTTTTTCCGATAAAAGGTTTCTTCACAGTAGATGATGTAGAGGCAGAGGCCATGGGTATCTTTCAACTTTTAATACCGCTCTCAACCCTTTCGCCAATCAAGATTAACTCAATGAACCCAGATGATGAGCTCTCAATCAGTAAATTGAAAAATGGCCCAGTCAATGTTCCCATGAACATATCTACCAATTCCCTGTCAGTCAATGGTGGCTGCACCCTGCCAGCCAGGTCTCTCCATTTCTGCACATATTCTTTGAAGCCTTCATTGGAACCCATGGTCATTCCTTGTAATTGCACTCTAGTTGGCGCCAGATCGACATTGTATTGATATTGACAGTAGAAGGCGGTGGCCAAGTCTTCCTAGGTATAGATGTTGGAACCTTCTAACTGGTAAAACCACTCCAATTGAGTCCCAGACAGACTCTCTTGAAAGAAGTGCACCCATAACTTCTTATCAGTTGTATGTGGTTGAATTTTACGTACGTAAGATCTCAAGTAATGCTTTGGGCACGAAACATCATCGTACTTGGAAAAAACTAGAATCTTGAATTTGTGGGGGATCGCTACCCCAAGAACCAAACCCAAATCACTGAAATCTAGGCCAATTACAGCTTGAATTTCCATAGCCTTCAATCTATCCTCCAGTTGCTTATACTTGTCTTCAGCCGGTGGATATTGTTCGTCAAAATAGTCCTCATCCTCAGAGATTGGATTGTTACCAGCCCCAACACGGGGGCTCCTTGCATCTTCGTTCTGATTCTCATCATCCTCGGAGGGGTCTTCTACCACTTGAACTTGTCGGACGAGGCCCTTGAATCTCTTCCCCATGTTGATCAAATCCTTCTTCTTGGTCTTCTTTTTTGCAACTAGAAGTGACATCAATTCTTGCTGTCCTTTGGCCAAGTTGAGCAAGGTTTCCTGAAATTGAGAATTTTGTGTCTGCAAGTCCTTCACAATCTGCTCGAGATCCATCTTACTGAAATAAATAGTAGATAGATGAGGAAACCTGTGTCTGAAAACTTGCTTATGTTATGATGCATGTAATGTGAATGCAAATGTTTTCAAGGACCTTTAAGATTTAAATTTGTTTAAACAAAGAAAGAACAAACATTAATTGTATTAATAAGTTCAAACTGTTACAAAAAATGCCTCTTGGGCTTACAATAAAAGAAAACAAAAAAATGAACTAATACAAAAAGGATCAGGTCTCCCATGGATGCTTCCTCTTTAGAGCAACGTAGGAATTCAAGTTCTGCTCCTCGTGAAGTTTCCTTGTGAGTTCCAACACTTTCTTATCTCTTGCATAGAACTGGGTTTCAAAGGTGTCTCACTCCCCCTTGAGTTGAATCCATGACCTTTGCAATACCTCGAGAGTGGTAGGCATGTCAGGATGAAGAATAGTGTAGGGAACATCTCCTTCGATAATATGCTCCATGATGATAGGTAGGATGGCCTCATATGGAATCATGAGGTTTTGAGCGCGAGCTCACACCCACTTGAGATAAGGCTCCAAATGAATGGAGTTCTTATGTACCAACGTCTTATCAACATTGTTCACCATGCCCTAAGCTCATATAAATCTTTGACAATAACCTTGGACCTCGTTCTCAAGTCAAATATAATTCCTTGGACAAGTGCGTAATGAGGGCCATCCCTTTGAGCATACCCAAATTGTCATAGAGACAAGCAATGATTATAACTGATACCTCCCCTTATTCCAAGGAGAGGGATATTAAGGAATTCCCCACAACGGTAAATAATGATAACATTCTCCAAAGATCGAGAACACTAATGAATATCTGAATGCGAGAGTGACATTAATCTATTAGACCATCTCATGCCTTGTTCATTCTTTAAAATAGATCAATGAAGGTGAGAAATAAACCACCCATCCAATAGAGGAGTGCAACACATAAGAATCCCCCTTCTCTTCATGGTGTGAGCGTGAAGAGAATGCAAGATGTCTCCGAGTAAAGTAGGCACCAAGTTATGAGATAGGAAAACTTTGACCGAATTCACATCTATGAGTTGGTTTGGATTAGGAAATAGTACCATCCCATAAATTAGAAGGGCCAAAACCTCTTCAAAAGCTTGCAAATCCAAAGCATCCCAAGATTGTTGAGCCTTTTCAAACAGAAACTTGGCTAGAAAACCCTTAACACCACTTCTTGTTTCCCAAATTGCCACAACGTCGGATTGTTGCAAATGTAAAGCTAGATCAATCTCCTCAGGTCTTGGGTCTTTCTTAATACTTGTGAAGGGTGATTGATCAAGAATAGGCACTCCAAAGAGTTGAGAAAACACCTCCATGGTGGGCACTAATTGGTGATCAGGAAATGTAAAGAAATGGTGCTTAGTGTCAAAGAATTGAAAAAGCACATGCACCATGTCTTCTCCAAAGTTTGAGGTAACCAAGTTAATGAGACGACCATACTTCTTGGTGAACGGAGAATCATTTGGAACCCTTGACGCTAACACCTTGAGTTGAGAAGGCATTTTCACAAGGATGATCCGGATAATATTTCTTCGCATGGAAGCCATATCCTACAAAACAACACAAAGATAAATCCCAAGGTCCTTAAAATGGTTAGTGCAAAATGCCATGGCATGATGTCATGATGTTATGTACAAGTAAACATATACAAGAAAATCAAACAAGTCCTTAGGTTTAGGCTTGCATGAGGTTCATAGGTAAGTACCCTCTTGAAGTTTGGTTGGTTCAACCTGTCCTAGGAAGTAATCGGGTTCTAGGGAATCTCAATATCATTGATCTTTCTTCATTGGGCATTGTTTCAGCGCAAGCCTCTGTTTTGGAGATCGAAATATCCCAAAAGTCCGATCTCAATGAGCGTAGCATCGAGTATCAACCAACTTCGGACTGCACCAAAGCGGGCTATCTCACTACTTCCTAATGGCCAAGTTGTTTAACAAAAGGTTCTAAGGTCAGTTAGTGCTTCATGACACCACTCAACGGCCCTCGTATTCTCCTTAATTCGCCATAAGGGATATCGGTACCCATAAATGTGTCACACTAACGTAGCTATTGTCTCAACCATATCAGTCTACACCGTACAATATCCTCAATTTTTGCTACTTACCTAATGATGTTCCCAGATCCGGGTAGAGGATCAATACAAAACCCAAACAAGGACCTAAAATATAAAGCAAAAAAGTCAAACTATGAAAGAATTTTAAGGTGAGCTAGTCTCTAAGGTAACCCCCCTTTTAAGTAATCTCCCCAGCAGAGTCGCCAGTTCTATAATACGATGGGAGAACTGACTTGGGTGTTTTGTGTTTTATCGTAATTATTGCGGATAGCAAGAGTAGCCACCGACTTTTCTTTTATCCAATAAAGGAAAGGGTGAAAGGAACAGGAAAGACCTTTTGAGAATTTTCTCGAGTTCGAGGGGTAGGTTATGAAAAGGGAAGGTGTTAGCACCCTTTTCATCCGGAGTTATCTACGGGCTCTTAGTTGCTAGCTCACTTTAAAGTGCTTTGTTTGAGATATGTTTGTGATTTATTCTCGAAAGTATTTTTGAAAAGTGCCTTCGTTTAGGCGAACTTTGTAATGATTCTCATCTCTATAAGAATGTATAAAAAGTGTTGACTTTTTGAATATATTTCATTTAAAAGTGTTGGTGTATTTTGAAAGATGTTTTGGAAATGGTTGTGAGCAAGCAACTATGAACGTTCTACCTACTCAAAAAGTCTTTGTTCATTTCCTCCTCCTCTAGATATTGCTATCTTACCATTGATTGATAAGAAGCCCTATCATTAGATGTGAAGGGACAAACGCGAGTCATCGTATAGTCATAGGAAGTAACATTGTAAGATTCCTTAGCAATTTTTGTAAGGGGCTAAGATCATTTATGAACGCAACATTTGGAGGGTCATCGAGGGACTACGATCTTGTTTTTTTATTGTTTTTGCTAAAGTATCCCACATTTGCGTAACATGACTATTTTATCTTAGGCAACAAGTGAGGTTAGCCCTAGAGGTACAACTGTTCATGTGTTTTGATTTCATGCATTTTTGTCTTTGAATTAGGGTTTTTTACTTGTTGATTATATGTCTTGCCATACAAACCCTAATTACTAGCATTTATATTGAAAGCGATAAATTGCGGAAATATAAAATTCTACGTTATTACATCATTTGGGGATGGGGGTAAAATTTACAAATGGGGGGAGAAAAAGAAATTAAACTTAATTACTATTACGACCATATTGAATATTGCAAGATAAAAATGTACAAGAATGTATGAGGGCTATATGAATGGAAATAAAATTGTTTTTGTTTAAGTTTTTATATGGAAGAGTTTTTTAACCTAATTAAACTAAAAAGAGAATGGTTAATTAATCTAAGTTAATTTAAGAAAATTAAATCTAAATTAAATAATAAAAAGAAATAAATTAGTTAAGAAAATAATTCTTAGATTTTTTATGAAAATATTTTAACCTATTTAATTAAAACTAAAATGAATGAAAAGAAATTAATTAATTAAACTCCTAGGTCCTAAATTAATTTAATTAAAATAACTAAGTCTAATATTAATTTAATTAAGAAAAGAAATTTGTTAAAGAAATGTTTTTGGTCTTTTTGTCTAACAAAAATAAGATAAAAATATACTAAATATCTAAATAATAAATATAAAATATTTTTGATATACTTGGTTAATAAGAATAATATTAATAATAATAGTAAAATACAAAAAATAAAATAAAATAAAATATAAAAATTAAAGTCATGAGGGTGTAAAAGTAAAAAGGGTGGTTTATGTGAAGAAAACAATTTTTTTGTTTGATTTTTAGGCCCAAATATATTTTTGTATAATCAGAAAATAAAATAAAAAGAGTTATGTGGGTTGCATGGCTGTTAGCATACAGAGGGGTGAGAGGAAGTAACTCAGGCCCAAAAGGGGAAGCCCAGGCGCGCTAGCAAACAAAAAAAAAGTCAGAAAGTGTAAAGAAAAATAGCAAAATGTGGCACCGGGGCTCGAACCCAGGTCACAAGGGTCATAGACGCACACTCTCTATCACTGGGTGGCTATACATCTGGTATTATAAACAAAACCATAAATATATATTACAAAACCAATCCTAGGCCTGTATCATCTTCAACCTCGCGCCAGAAAATTCCACAAGATTTTCAAAATTTGTAACTTCTTCATCTCTCAACCAAAATAGAAAACGTAAACATGAAAGTTGCATAAAATTTCATCACGAATCCAGAAATGTAAATAACTAAAGCTATAAATCAAAGATGAATGAGAATTTTTAATGGTACCAAATTTTGACCTAACTTTTTCAGGAAGTTCAAACTTGAAATTCACACTACTCAGGAAATATAAGTAAAATCTAAGGGCATAGTTAGCTTCAGGGCTATGATGTATACATTTTATCTTCACAAATGGAAACCAAATGATGCATATATGAAGAGCTCAAAAGTCAAAAAGCTCACCTTGAAAATGGAATTCGTGTTTTGAGTTTGAGCAGCTTTCAAGGTGTTGTAATGATCTGGTTAGCTTCCTTGAACCTCTAGGAAGCTAATGCAATTATTATATTGGATTGAGGATGGTCGAATCGTGTTGGAGAAGTCAATGTGCAGCACCCTATTTTTGGTTATGGAGGATGGTGATGGAGGTGTTACAGTTCCAAAACAGGGACATGGATGAACTATATTTGATGTAAGGAAGCTTTTAAAACGATTTTGAGGGGAAATGCACGATGGAAATGGAAGATACAAGTTCAAGGGCAGAACTCTATACAAATGGAGTTTTGTGTGCAATTTTTGGATAGAGGGAGTTTTGGAGAGTTTCAGGGCCTCTAATTTCGTATCTTGTCTTGCAAATAGTGGCTCAATTTATAGGCAAAGGTTTTGGTGAGCTCAAGTGATCAGAAATCAAGAATCACATGTTATGGCTATGTGACTTGATTTTGAGGCAAACATGAAATCCATAGTTTCAGTGTGAAGTACAAGGGCTTGTAGAGTGGTTAACATGTGATATATATGTTGCTTATTTCTTTGAAATGTTTTTGAATTAGAAGCAATAATGCATGGGCTCAAGGAGAGTTGACATTGTGTATAAAGTCACTTTTCAAGAATGGCAATGTGAACTTTCTTCCATTAATGGCATAATCACTTGAATAAAGACTCAAATGCTTGGATAATGGATTAATTAATTGTGTAAACATCTAATTATGGATATATTTTCAAGTCAAGAGTCCCTCAAAGAAATATTGTCCAACATAACTATGGATTTGGTCAAGTGTTCTTCATGAAAAATGCCTTGTAATTTAGGTTTGAAACCTTAACTTTATCTCTTCGATTCTCCTAGCTCAAGAATGATCTCAATGAGTTCTTGGACATTTTTAAAAGCCTGGAACATCCTCTAAAACCTTCATGTTGGCCATTTCGACAAATCCTCCTGGAGCTTGGTGAAAATTGACCAAGAAGTTAGATAAAAAATCTGCCTAAACTAGGTCGAAATTTCACTAAGTGTTTTAAGAAAAAGTGCATGACTTTATGGATTCATAACTCAAAATAAAAGAATTTCTAGGATTTTATCAATAAAGAAAAGTTTTATATCTCATCAATATCTACAACTTTTATGTGGGAAGTTTTCTTTTAATCATCTTGCATCTTGGTGAAAAGTTGGCATGAAGTCATAAAAAAATAAGACTTAAAAACACTTAGAAAAATTCTAAGTCTTGAAAAGTTTGACTTTTTAAGATGAATTTTGACTTTCTTGATTCCTTGATGATAAAGTTTCATATTTTTGAATGTATTGATGAAATGTGATTTTTGAAACTCAATTTTGATCAAAAGGTCAAAGTTTGACTTTTGGTGTATCAATTGACTTTTCATCAATTGACTAAATCTCAACTATCAATCAATTGATCATGAGAAATGTTTTGAGCCATGAAATTAGGTCAAAATTTTGTATTTGAATCCTTGAGATTATGATTCAAGCCATTAGGTCATGTATTAGGTCAAAAACCCTTGATCAATCAAATACAATCAAAACCCTAATTTTGACCATTTGCCCTTTTGGTAAATTGAGTGCTTTTTTTTAGAGATTGTGATCAAAACTTGACCAATTGACACATATGACTTTAAAATGTTGATATTGGTAAAAAAAATTGAATTTTGATTGTAGATTGACCATAATTGACTTTTTACCCAATATAGTTGATTTTGGGTCATCTGATCAATTGACTGAACAATTTTGAGATGTAAGACTTGAAACTTGATATGAGCATTCTTCAAGGTCCATAATGATCCATGAAAGTCAATTGAAGCACTAGAAGTCCAAATATACTTGTTAAAAACCAAACCCTAATTTGAGGCATCAGTGTTGAGGAGATGACTTGTCCTAGTCAATACTTGTGCTTGAACCATTGAAGATCTTTATGAGAAATATCGTGATAAAAGAGATGGAAACTTTTGGGGTACAACACACATATTGATGTTTTGGTCAACAATACCGTTCAACACAAGGTATTCTCCTTCATGGATGGTTTCTCAAGATATAATCAGATCAAGATGGCACCTGAAGACATGGAAAAAACTATTTTTGTTACACAGTGGGGCACTTTCTGCTAGAAGGTTATGCCTTTTGGGTTGAAGAACACCGGCACAACATATCAACATGTTATGGTAGCTTTATTCCATGTCATGATTCATCGCGAGATAGAGGTCTATGTCGATGATATGATAGTCAGATCACATACTGAAAAAGAGCATCTGGACCATCTACATAAGTTGTGTAAGAGACTGAAGAAGTATAAGCCGAGGCTGAATCTGAACAAGTGCACCTTTGGGGTGAGGTCCGGTAAAGTCCTAGGTTTTATTGTCAGCGGTAAAGGAATTGAGGTTGATCCCGCTAAAGTCAAAGCTATTCAAGAAATGCTCTCTCCCCGTACTGAGAAGGAAGTCAAAGGTTTCTTGGGACGACTAAACTATATTACCAGATTTATTTCTCATTTGACTGCTACTTGTGAGCCGATCTTTAAGTTGCAGAAGAAAGATCAGGCATTGAAATGGAACGACGATTGTCAGATAGCCTTTGACAAAATTAGGAGTACCTACAAGAACCTCCAATTCTGATGCCACCGGTTGAAGGAAGACCTATGATCATGTATTTAACAGTGTTAGAGAACTCAATGGGGTGTCTACTGGGGCAGTATGACGAGTCTGGTCGAAAAGAGCATGCAATATACTACCTCAGCAAAAAGTTTACCGACTATGAAACAAGATACTCACTGCTCGAGAAAACTTGTTGCGCTTTGGCATGAGATGATCACCGACTAAGACATTATATGTTGACCCATACTACTTTGTGGATATCTAAAATGGATTCCATAAAGTACATATTTGAGAAACCCGCTCTCTCTAGAAGGATAACTCGATGGCAAATGGTCTTGACAAAATACAACATTTAGTACACCACTCAAAAAGCAATCAAAGGAAGTGTACTGGAAGATCATTTAGCTCATCAAGCCGTAGATGACTACAAATCTATAAACTTAAAATTCCCGGACAAGAACATTATGTGAGTTACAGATTGTTAAGAACCTAGAACGTATGAAGGACCCGAGTCAGGATCCCGATGGACTATGGTTTTCGAAGGATCTTCTAATGCACTTGGCAATGAAATTGGTGCTGTAATTATCTCTCCTCGGGGTTTCCATACGCCTTTCACTGCCAGATTATGCTTTGACTGTACCAACAAAATGGATCAATACGAAGCGTGCATCATGGGCATCAGAGCTGCTATTAACCTGAGAACCAAGTTCTTGAGCGTATACAGGGACTCATCCATGGTAATCAATCAAATCAAGGGAGAATGTGATACTAAGAACTCGAATCTTATTCCTTATAGAGAGCATGTGCTGACCTTAATTCCATACTTCCAGGAGATCACTTTTGAACATATTCCATGGGAAGAAAATTAGCTGGAAGATGCATTGGCTACCATGTCATCTATGTTCAAAGTCAGATGGGACAATAAGGCTCCACAAATTATTATTGAAAATCTAGACGAACTTGCACATTGCTATGAAGTTGACACTGATGGAGTAGAAGAGAAGCCTTAGTTTCATGAAGTGAAAAGATACCTTGAGGCTCAAGAGTACCCCGAGGGGGCATCTATCAATGACAAGAAATTCCTACGGAGGTTCTCAGCTAAGTTCTTCTTGAGCAACATAATTTTGTACAGGCGCAACCATGATTCGACTCTGGTTTATTGTGTGGACAAGAAAGAGGCAAAAAGATCATGGAAGATATGCACGAAGGTATCTTTGGTACTCATTCTAGCGGACATACTATGGCTAAGAAGATTTTGAGAGCGGGTTATTATTGGTCGAATATAGAAACTGACTTCCATCACCACTCGAGAACTTATCATAAGTGCCATATTTATGCTGAAAAAGTACACGTGCCTCCAGTACCTTGGAATCTCTTGACTACTTCTTAGTCGTTTCTAATGTGGGGCATTGATATGATTGGAGAAATAAAACCTACTACTTCTAACGAACATCACTTCATCCTCGTCACCATTGATTACTTCACGAAATGGGTTGAAGCAACCTCTTTTTCCTCCGTTACTAAGAATATGGTCGCCCGATTCATTAAGCATAACCTTATCTATCGGTATGGAATCCCCAAAGGATTATCACAGACAACGACACCAATCTCAACAACACTATGATCACATAACTCTGCATGTAGTTCAAGATTAAGCACCATAATTCTTCTCCGTATCGACCAAAGATGAATGGCATAATGGAAGCCGCCAATAAGAATATTAAGAAGATTACACAAAAGATGACAGTGATGTATAAAGACTGGCACGAGATGTTACCGTTTGCTCTCCATGGCTATCGCACTTCAGCTCATACATCGAATGGGGAAACCCCATTCTCTCTGGTATATGGTATGGATGTTGTCCTACCTATCGAAGTTCAAATTCCTTCTTTGAGAATCATGAAAGATGTAGATTTAGACGAAGACGAGTGGATTCAAACTAGGTTAGATCAGTTGAATTTGATTGACGAGAAGAGATTGGCAGTTGTTTGTCATGGTCAGATGTATCATAAGCATATGACCAAAGCCTTCAATAAGAAAATCAAGCATCGAGTATATCAGGCTGGTGACTTGGTAATAAAGCACATCATTCTACCGCGAGGTGACCCAGGGGCAATGGACTCCCACATACAAAGGTCTATTTGTAATCAAGAAGGTATTTTTGGACGGCGCTATTGTAATACGATGGGAGAACTCACTTGGGTGCTTTGTGTTTTATCATAATTGTTGTGGATAGCAAGAGTCACCATTGACTTTTCTTTTATCCAATAAAGGAAAGGGTGAAAAGAACAAGAAAGACCTTTTGAGAATTTTCTTGAGTTCGAGGGGTAGGTTATGAAAAGGGAAGGTGTTAGCACCCTTTTTATCCGTAGTTATCTACAGGCTCTTAGTTGCTAGCTCACTTTGAAATGCTTTTGTAAATTTTTTTGTGTTTTGTGTAAGTTTGAAAATATTTTGAAAATGCCTTTGTTTCGGCAAACTTTGTAATGATTCTTATTTCAGCGAGAATGTATATAAAGTGTTGGTTTTAAAAATAGTTGAAAGAGATGTTTGTTTTTGGAAAGATGTTTTAAAAGTGTAAGTGTGAAGATGGTTTTATTTGTGAGCAAGTAACTACGAGCATTCTACCTACTCAAAAAAGTCTCAGTTCTTTTCCTCCTCATTTAGATAGTGTTATCTAACCATTAGTTAGTAAGTAAATATATCATTGGATGTGAAGGGATAGGCATGGGTCATTGTACATTCATAGAAGGCAACATTGTAGGATACCTTAGCAATTTTCCATGAGGGTCTAAGATCGTTTACCGAAGGCAACATCGAAGGGTCATTGAGGGACTACGATCTTGTAATCAAGGGTCTTTGCTAAAGTATCCCACGTTCGAGGAACATGACTGTTTATCTTTTTAGGCAACAAGTGTGGGTTAACCCTAGAGGTGCAAGTATGCAAATTGTTTATTTTTCATGCTTTTTGTCTTTGAAATAGGGTTTTCTACTTGTTGATTTTATGTCTTGTCATACAAACTCTAATTACTAGCAATTATATGGAAAGCGATAAATTTCAGAAATTTAAAGTTCTACGCTATTACATCATTTAGGGGATGAGGGTACAAGTCACAAATGGGAGATGAAAGCAATTAAAATATAATTACTATTACAACCATATTGAATAATGAATAATAATAAAAAATATACAAGAATATAAAGATGATATAAAAGAAAAGAAAATTGTGATTGAGTTTTTTAATGAAAGGTTTTAACCTTAATTAAACTAATAAAGAGAAAGAAAATAAATAATTAGCCTAAGTTGATTTAATAAAACTAAACCTAAATTAGTTTAAGAAAAGAAATTAAATTAATTAAGAAAAGGAATTAGATTTGTAAGAAAACATTTTTTTAGCGTTTTTGATGAAAGAGATATTTTAGTAATTTTTAACCTAATTAAAACTAATTAATTATTTACGAAAATAAATTAACTAATTATTTAACCTAAAGTATAAGTTAATTAAAAAGAAAATTAAATAAACCCAAATCTAATTTAATTCTAATTCTAAAAGAAATTAATTAGCTAAGAAAATATTTTTAGTGTTTTATTTATAAAAACAAATAAGGTTCAAATAAAATAAAATTATAAAATTATTTAAGGAAATGTATTTTTTTTTTATTTTTTGGTAAAAATAAAAAATAATAAAATAAATAGATAGATAAAAGTAAAGAAAATATATAAAGAATGTAAAAATATTGAGTTGGGGTTTAAAAAGTGAAATGAGTGTTAAAAATAAGCAAAAGACCCAATTCAGTTTTTTTTGTTAGAAATAGAAATAAAATAAAAATATATATTGGGGTTGCGTTTAAAAAAGTAAAACGGGGGGGTGTGAACTCAAAAGTGATTCAGGCCCAAAACAAGCTGGCCCAGGCACCTGTATGATAATCCTGGGAGGAAGGCTTTTGGAGGTGTATCATGGGTGTGGCCTCCAGTAACGCTTATTATGGCTTGATGATGATCAGATGGTTGAGGGATGAGGTGTACCATGTGCGCTGGAACTTTGCTTGCACAAGATCTGTAAAAATAAAACAAGAAAAAGCAAAAGGGTACAATTGGGGCTCGAACCCAGGTCCCAAGGGTAAACAGGCGCACGCTTTACCACTAGGGTGGCTATACATTCGTTAGTTTATACAAAACCACAAATATATATTTTAAACAAGTTTCTGAATGGAAGTCCTTCTTCTTCTTCCTTCATGCTCACGCAGAACGCAACATCCACCATTGTTAATCTTGTAACTTTCTCATTTATTGATCATTTAAAAAAGTACAAACATGAAACTTGCTGGAAATTTCACCATGAACTTAACCATATAATTTATTTAAGCTAAAAATCCAAGATTAAACTTTATTTTGTTCAATACCAAATGCGTGCCCTAACTGGTCATAAGCAAAATTCTTCACACATAAGCAAGTAAAATTCAAACTAAGAACATGGTTAGCTTTAGGACAATGATGTATATATTTTTGCTTCAGAATGCATGTACAAAAGATGCTTGAATCAAGATATCACAGTTTAGAAAACTTACCTTACAAATGATATTCATGTATAGAGTTTAAGCAACCTTTGCGGTGTCCTAATGATCTGTTTAGCTTGCCTTAACTCCTTGAGTATATTCCAACTCCTACTTTGCTTTGAGGATGACTGAAACTCCCTACTCAAGTCAAGTTGCTAGCTTGAGTTTTGAAAATGGTGGATAGCTGAAATGGAGTTATAGTCCACAAACAGGGTCCTGGATCACCTTGATATGATGTATGTAGAGTGTATGGATGATTAGATTTGAAAACGCACAAGTGGTTGTTGATTTGGTGGTTTGAAACTAAAAAATGTCAAGTTATGGCCAATTCTATGTTGCAGAATGCTTGGGACGTTTTTAGGGTGCCTGAGCTCGTGTCCTGGCTTGAAAATAACTTGTATAGTTATATGAAAAGGTTGGAGATCTTTTGCACAACAAATTTATGAGTTATAGGGTTATGGCCAGGTTGCTTGATTTTGAAGAAAAGTGAGAAAATCAAGTTTCAATGTTTTGTACCAGAAATATAGAATGGTTCAATCACTTTAAACATGTTGCTTCTAGTATTTGCAAAGTGTGTGTGCAGAGACAACATGTTAGGAGCTCAAGGAGAGTTGACCTTTGCAAAAGCAATACTTTATCAAAATGGAAATGGTACCTTTGTGCCAAAAATGGAAAATTAACTTGGACAAAGCTTCAAACACTTGGATAATGGGTCCAACCGTTGTGTAAACATTTAATTATTGAGTGATTATCAAGTTTGAATCCTGTAAAGCAAGATTTATGTAGCATGGTTTGAGATTTTCTCAAGTGTTCATCAAGAAAATGACCTATAATTCAAGATTATGAGGCCATCTTCATCTCTTTGAAACTTCTTGCTCAAGTATGATATCTTCAATTTCTTGGACATTTTGGAAAGTTTGAAACATACTCTACAACCATCATGTTGACCATTTTTACAAAATCATCTTGGATCTTGGTGGAAATTGGCCAAGAAGTTAGGATAAAATCTGCCTAAACTAGGTCAAATTTTCACTCAGTGTTTTAGAAAAAGTGCATGACTTCATGAATTCATAACTTAAAATCTAAGCACTTCTAGGACTTGATCAGTAAATAAAAGTTTTAGATCTCATCAAGATCTACAACTTTCATATTGATAGTTTTCTTTGAGTCAACTGTAGGATCAAGCGCTTACCAGTGAGCTAAAAGAAATTGCTTGTAGCCAAGGTGCTCTTCTATTTCCTTATAGAGAATCTAACAAGGGGCCTACCTAGCTCACCTAACACAACTGTGTAGGCGCCCATGGGAGGATGTTAAGCCCTTCGAATCCCTAAGGTTGACGCTGGATATTTTAATCCAACAATCTCCCCCCCCCCAGTGTCAGCCGGAGGGATTCGAACCCATGACCTTGCTCTGATACCAATTGAAGAAGTGAAAAACACAAGAAGGGGGGGGGGGGTTTGAATTGAAAACTTGAAATCAAAAGCGCAATGACACAGTATTATTATCCTGGTTCATTTGATCTCAAACTACTCCAGTCCACCTGTCAAGGTGATTTCGCCTCTCTCCAACGAGGTCTTAATCCACTAATCTCAAAAGGATTACAATCACTACTTTAACAACTGTTAAAGTCTTCTTGAGTACAACCACAATCCGGTTAATCTCAAGGAACACTGTTTTAAAACAAAGATACAAGAATGTGTGTTGTTGTTTTTCATTACAAAAACTATTATCACAACTGTGATAATTTACACTAAATTAGAGCTTGGAAAGATGATGAATAATGCTTGCAGCTTTTTGAATTCTCGTGAAATAGTCTTAGCGAAATCGTTTATGATTTGAACATTGAGGTTGTTTATATAGGAAATGGATTTACGTTGATCATCAAGCGTGTTAAATTACATTAACTCAGTTTCCATTTGGAGAAGATCCTGTCTGAAAGAAGCCGTTGTAAATGATGTTGTATTGAATGATTAGTAATGTTTCAGAATATTTCATCCTTGCTTGCTGCTGATGCTTCAGCACATTGATGACTTGGATTATTATGCTCTTGTTCAGAATCAGAGTTTACTTCACTTAAGCGCAGGTTCTGGTCATCAATCTTCAGCGCATGTTCTGATTGCTTCAGCGTGTAGCTCTTATGGCTTAACTTCTGATGCTGCTTTGGTCAGAACTTCTGCATACACAATAACATAATTTTTAGGTGCATATTTGTTCTTTGTATTTGTTATCATCAAAACTCTAACTAAGGATTGTAGAATCAAATTATGTTCTAACAATCTCCCCCTTTTTGATGATAACAAAAACTAGATTTTTCAATAAAAAATAAAGAACAAAAGGTTTAAGAGAAACTCCCCCTGAGTTGATTACTTCCCTTAAGTTCCTTCTCATCAGAGTTTAGCTTCATCTCTTATCATAATTTTTACCTGTTCAATCTTTTCAGAAGGAAGAGGTTAAGTAATTCAGAATGTTTGAGACTTCTGTCTCGGTAAACCATTATTGAAAATATCTTACTTTCTCCCCCTTTTTGTCAAGTATCAAAAAGGAAATATAATCAGAGCCAAAAGAGATGAATTATATTTAAAACATAATGCAATGACAAGTTCCAGAAACAAAGAGGTAAAATTAAAAGTTACATATAAATAATTTTTAAAAGAAAATCTAAGAAGGAGGGGGAAGACGTGTGAACAATGCTTCCAGCAAGCTCTTGATCTGAGTATTTGACTCTTCTTCCTTGCCCAAAATGCCTCTGATTTCCTTTGTGGCGTCTTCTTGTTTACCCATAATACTTTTAATCTCCTTGTTTATATCCTCCTGCTTATCCAGCCTTGCATGGATTAAATCATTTTCTCTCTTCAACTCTTCCAGAGTTTGCATGACTAAGGAGGAAGCTGGTGTCTCTTCAGGAGTTGGACGTTGCTCAGAGCATTCTGCAGCTTCTTCTGAGTGAAACATTTCTTCTGTTGTAATCATATTTTCTGGAGCAGTAGTCAGAGAGAGACTTTCTGATTTTGGTTCAACTACATCTGAAGGATGATGCTCTTTCCAGGGAGCGTTATCCAGCGAGAGGATATATTTCTTGAGCAGTTGGCTCAGAACTTGGTCTTGAAAAGCCTTCAGCTTATCACTAAAGTTCTGTTGAGCCTTTTCATAACACAATTCCTTCAGCTTCAGCGTTTCAGAGCTAAGCCAATTTCTGAATCTTTCCCACATATAATCAGAAGATACAGGATTAGTCATCTTCTAACTAGCATGCTTCAAAGAATTTATCCATTCATGCATTCCTGTTTCAAAAATAAACAAACTTGTACCAACATCTGATGTGGTTTCAGTTGGTTTAGGTTTGGGAATGGTAGTTTTTTGTGAGATGGAAGCTAGTTTTTCCAGCACAATTGGATCAATGACAAGTCTTAAGTTGTCAACTGGACTGTTAGTGGGTGAAGGAGTGAGAGAGTTAAGAATGATAATTGGGATGGTATGGGAGTTTGGTGGTGTGGATTCAAGGGATGAAGGAATTTCTGGAATGTCGTGAAGGTGAGAGGCATGCGAACTGCAAGAGGTTCTGTAATTCCAGGTATTGGGATTGTGGTATCAGAGTCTGAATGAGAGTCTTCAGATTGGTTTGTGGAGGTGTGTTGGGTTTCTGATTCAAAAATATCAGAAGATGGAATATCAGAGGGTTGAGTTTCTGGTTGTGGTGAGTTGGAGTTCAGATCTTCTGGTTGTGGTATTTCTGGTTGAGGAATTTCTGATTGTGGAGAATGTGGTTGCGGAATTTTTGGTGGTTGTTGAGAGTTTGGATTTTTTGGTAAGGGAGAGGAAAAATCTTGACCAAATAAATCAATATCAGACAGAACTTTGGCAAGTTCTGTTTGGTCATGTTCAGGATTTGGATTTTGAGAGGTGGAGTGGGGTTCATTCAGAAAATGACCTAGAGTTTCAGATGGATCACACCCTATGTCAAAGTCTTCAAAGGTTTGGGGTGATGAATTTTCTAGTTGTGAAGGCATGGCTTCCGATGTTGATACATTTATTGATTCTATAACAGAAACAGAGGAGGGATTACCTTTCTTTTTGGCAGCTTTTGGTGTCCTCTGAGAGGGTCCTTCTCCTGCTGCTTTCCTCTTCTTTGATTTCTTCATAACAACCTCTGGAGCAGCCTTGTGCAAATCATGAATGTTGATTTCTTGGGAAGTTCCATCAGCCTTGCACACTTCAAGGTATCTGACTATTATTTCTGGTTTGGAGTCGATCTCAGAGAATAAAGGAAAATCATTCAGAGGTATCCTTCTTGAAGTAATGGTCTCATGAGGTGTAACAATTGGTTCCTTCTTGATATTCTCAATGATCTTCATTTTCTTCAGATTTTTAGCGTTCAGAGGCTTCCCAACAGTTGCTTCCAATGTGTTGATTTCCTGAGCCTCCGTCAGATGTTCTATCAGCCTATTCTTTGTTAGAATATCTGATATCAGCCTTCCTAAGAGAATCCAATCCATCTTGGTCCTTTTGTCTTCTCTTGTTTCCTTCACACTTGTTCTGAGATGGTTAAACAACAAGTGTGGAAGATTTACCTTTGTCCTCTTAGCAATGAAATAGATCAGAAATTGCTGATCAATGTTGATATAATCAGGAGAGCTTGTGGGCTTCATGTGGTTGATACACCCTAGAATGATTTTGGCCCAAATTCTGTGGTGATTCTTCAAATCTCTGATTTTACTGGAGGGTAGTCCATGAGTAAAAATTTCTTTTGCAATTAATCTAAGGTCGGAGCATCTTTCAGCCATGTCAATGCATCTGACACCACCACCATTGTATCCAAGAAGCTTTGTAATAATTTCTTCTGTAATAACAATTTTCTTCCCCATTACATAAGAAGTAACTTGGTGATTCAAAGAAGAAGCATGTATCCAGAATTATTTGACAAGAATGGGAAATATTGGCCCCAATAGACGGTCAAAGTACCTGTTCCATCCTTGTGTTGTAAGATCTTCATACAGGTTGAAGCCATTTTCTTGCAAGCTCTCAAAATCAATAATCAGTTCAGAGAGAACTTCCAGATTATCATTAGGAGTGAGGAGCGTTCTGTGGGGTTCTTTATACTGTTCCATTGAAGCATATTCATGAGCAATGACATTTGAGAGACTTGATGAAGCCATTGTTCACACGGGATTTTGAAGAGGATGAAGAGGATTTTTGAAATCAAGAACTTGAAACGAGAGAAAATATTGATGAGAGTAAAAGTGAATGAGTGTAACGAGTAAGGGCACTACAAAAGTAACTGCCCAAGGCTTCAGAAGGAGAAGCCCAAAAATAAGTTCTTCAAGGAAAAGAAGAAAAGCCTCATGGAAACTAGGGATGATTCGGACACCTCTGAAGCTAACTCAGAGTCAGATGACGAAAGAGAAAACATAGATCTCATGGAAAACGTGTCAGAAGAAAGTGAAGCTTCTGGTTCAGACTCAGAATCAGACACTGAAGAGGTATTTCCTGACTTCACCATTAATATTACTAAGGCTAAACTTGCAGAAAGCCTAAATGAAATTCTGGAAAGGTATCAGCAAATCAGAGTCAAATTCAAGAACCTGAAAAGGGATCTTGCCTCTGACTCTGAAAAGTCTGAGAGTCTCAGATTAGAGAATTCTGAGTTAAAAGGAAAAATTTCAAAATTAGAAAATGATTTGCAAAATTATCAGAAGGAAACAATCTTAGAGACTTCCAGTAATGCTGATGAGATCATCAAAGAGTATGATCACAGCTTTCAGAAGTTTCTAGATAAAAACATAGATAGAAGCAAGATGGCTTGAATGATCTATGGAGTTAGCAAAAATGGAAGAAAAGGGATAGGATATCAAGGTAAGGTATCCACACCTAAACAGGCCATGGACTTAGTCATAAAACGCACACCACTCAAATCACATTTTATATATGGGCACACACATGATATAAAATACACAAGCAGTGATTATTCTGTCAAACCAAAATTCAATCAGAATTTTGGTAAAACTAACAAACCAGGACCCAAGAAGATATGGGTACCTAAGGATAAAATTATTTATGTAGCAGACATCTTTAGCAGCAAGGCTAAAACACCAGTCATGGTACCTGGACTATGGCTGCTCTCGACACATGACGGGAAGAAGGCATATATTCCAAAGCCTGGAACTTAAGCCTGGAGGCTACGTGGGATTTGGAGGCAACCAAAGATGAAAGATCATTGACTCTGGAACAATAGGTAATGAAAATCTTCCCTCTATAAATAATGTATTATTAGTTGATGGATTAATGCATAACCTATTATCCATAAGTCAATTAAGTGATAACGGTTATGATATAGTCTTTAATCAAAATTCATGCAAAGCTGTTAGTCAGAAAATGGGACTATCCTATTTAATGGAAAGAGGAAAAACAACATTTATAAAATAAAAATTTCTGAACTAAAGAGTCAGAATGTAAAATGCCTACTTTCTGTTAACAACGAGCAATGGGTCTGGCATAGAAGATTGGGGCATGTTAACACATGTTTTAGGCGCCCCTAACACACCTTTGTAGGCGCCCATGGGGGGAAGTTAAGCCCTTCGAATCCCTATGGTTGACGCTGGATATTTTAATCCAACAATCTCCCCCCCAGTGTCAGCCGGGGGGATTCGAACCCATGACCTAGCTCTGATACTACTTGTAGGATCACGCGCTTACCACTGAGCTAAAAGCAATTGCTTGTAGCCAAGGTGCTACTCTATTTCCTTATAGAGAATCTAACAAGGGGCCTACCTGGTCCACCTAACACACCTGTGTAGGCGCCCATGGAGGGATGTTAAGCCCTTCGAATCCCTAAGGTTGACGCTGAATATTTTAATCCAACATCAACTTGCATCTTGGTGAAAAAATGTCATGAAGTTATGAATTTATCAAGTTTTAAAACACTTAGAAAAATTCTAAGTATTGAAAAGTTTGAATTTTAAATTTGAATTTCTTGATTTCTTGATAATCAAGTTTGATATTTTTGAATATCTTGATGAATTGTGATCTTTGAAATTGAATTTTGACCAAAAAGTCAAAGTTTGACTTTTTGTGTATCAGTTAACTTTTCATCAGTTGGTCAAATTTCAACTATCAATCCATTGATCTCGGGGAATGTTTTGAACCATGAAATTAGGTCAACATGTTGTAATTGAATCCTTGAGAATATGCTTCAAGACATTAGATCATGTATTAGGTCAAAAGTTACTGATGAATCAATTACAGTCAAAACCCTAAATTTGATCATTTTTCCCTTTTTGGAAGTTGAGTGTTTTTCTTGAGGGATTGTGATCAATACTTAATAAAATGATGAATATGACTTTAAAATGTTGATGTTGGCCAAAAATCATGAAGTTTTACTGTAGGTTGACCGTAATTGACTTTTCACCCAATACAACTCATTTTCAATCATCTGAGCAATTGACTGAGCAATTTTGAGATGCAAGACTTGAAACTTGACATGAGCATTCTTGAACACCTATAATGAACCATGGAAATCACTTGAAGCATTAAAATTCCAACTGTTCTTGAGAAAACCAAAACCCTAATTTGTGGCCTCAGTGTTAGGAAATGAGTTTGTCTGATCAAATCTTGGAGAAACCTTGAGCATTTGAGATCTTTTGTGAGAAATGCCTTGAGAAAAGATATGGAAAATTTTGGGGTACAACAGCTCCCCCTGTTCAATCTTCTTAAACCTGAAGACTTAGATTGACAGGTCCGCCATTCGTGACTTGCAGGTAGAAGATGATTGAACACTAGAGTACTAAGAAATTTGCACTCGCTTGGTGTACGAATTAATGTTGTTGGTCGATTGTGTCGGGAATGGGCTTATAGATGCCATTTTGAGAGATGATAAAGAGTTATTGGAGATGGGCTTATAGATGCCATCCAAAATGACTGCTGGTAAGTATAAATCTTGATTGTGACTATTATTTTAACGTATAATGAAGGAATCTCTGACGACTACTACTTCAATAGGTAATGAAGGAATCTCTGACGACTAATAATTCAACAGGTAATGAAGGAATCTTGATGACTACTACTTCAACAGGTAATGAAGGAATCTTTGACGACTACTTCAACAAGTAATGAAGGAATCTTGACGACTACTACTTCAATAGGTAATGAAGGAATCTCTGACGATTACTACTTCAACAAGTAATGAAGGAATCTTGACGAATACTACATCAACAGGTAATGAAGGAATCTTGACGACTAATACTTCAATTGGTAATGAAGGAATCTTAACGACTACTACTTCAACAGGTAATGAAGGAATCTATGACGACTACTACTTCAATAGGTAATGAAGGAATATTTGACGACTACTACTTCAATAGGTAATGAAGGAATCCCTGACGACTACTACTTCAACAAGTAATGAAGGAATCTTGACGATTACTACTTCAACAGGTAATGAAGGAATCTTGATGACTACTACTTCAACAGGTAATGAAGGAATCTCTAACGACTACTACTTCATCAGGTAATGAAGGAATCTCTGACGACTACTACTTTAACAGGTATTGAAGGAATCTTGACGACTACTACTTCAACTGGTACCGGGAGGAATTGAAGCTTGATTTTGTCCTGGAGAGATATTCTTTAGAATGACTCCCTTGGACAAATCTTTGATGGAAATATTTGTCAGATTTTAGCCTCTGGAGAAATTCATAGATAGTTGACGACATGTATCTGTTGATTGATCTTTTCCTAAAAAGGTAAAGAGTTAGTTGTATGCAATGTTATGATGCATGCATTGCATAATGATGTTCTCAAAATAAATGAGATTGTGTTATATGCACTTTGTATGCATATGTCATGATGTGTGAATGTGTAATGTTATTGAAATGTATCTACGTCTGGGAAAATAGATCCCTGACTAATGTTGGGGAGTTTTGGGAAGCTAAATCACGGACCATTGCTGGAGATGAAGAGTAGGTATCTTCAAATTTGTATAGAATACTTCCACTGGGAATTCCCGTTCGGTGTTTGGGGAAACTCTGCAAGGAATGTTGGTTTCTGCATGGGGAGTAGAACTCAGGAGCTTTGGTTGACCATTATTCTACTGGGGAATTCTTATATACCCTGACTAGGGATAGAAGAGATGGATAAACTTACGTCTTGTCTGGGGAGGATAAAAGTTAACTGGTATCTTGTAGGGTTCTAGGCTTTGCAGTAACTTTCTTGGGATAGTATAAATGCCGCTAGGGATGAGGAATTTTATCATTTGATCTGTAGTAGTTAGAGGAATGGACTCAAGCTGGGAAAATTGTAGTCCGTTGGAGAAATAAACCCTGTTGAGGAAAGTATTTTGGTGACCTTACTGGGGAAATGAGTTCTTCTGTAGAAGAAATTTTGCAAGGTTTCTTTTCCAGTTTTGGAAGGCCAAACTTGGCTGGGGAAGAGAATTCCCAGGGAATAGGTCGATTGGAACTCTGGATGGAGAATGTATGAACTCATTCTATGGAGATAATCTTATTGAAGTAACTCTGTGGGGATATCTCAAATCCTTAAGTAATTTCTTATTATTTTTCTTATGCGTACATTTGTTAACAGTTAATCATGTTCATATGCATATGTTCATTCAATTTTAGTCATTGGATGTTTTTGCACTCAAAACAAAAAGACAAAAAGTTGCACTTCAAAGTATATTTATATTGATAATCTTCCTATAAACAGGCGTTTGTTGTATAGGGAGACGGAAATCCTAGTAAGAGGAATTCATCGAAAAATGAAAAGAATACATAGTGAAAACAAAATGAATGGCCATGTGGAAGGGATCTCATTGCGTTCCAACTCTGCTATTAGCCCCATGTATATGAACATCATCCCCTGTCGTCGAAAGAAGTTGATTGGATTGATCTCGTACCATTTAAACTTTTGACCTTGGTAATAAAGCTGACTGTAGTGATTCAACGAGACATAGTCATACTCTTTAGTCCTTAACTTTTGCCTGGGCCGTCTTTTCAGGTTTTCAGTCCACCAGGATACCTATTTTTTCCCAAGTCGCCCTTTCAGGTTTTCGACTTGCCAGCTTTACAATCTTTTGTATATATCCCTAATTTTTTCCTGAACCCTTTTGGTTCACTGGGATGCCCTTACTTTTTCCTAGGTATGTCAACCTAGCGGGTCATTCTTTATGCATAGTATTTTTTTACTATGTCCGCGTTCACAGGATGCGAGAAATCTCCATCGTCCATAGTGGTTAGCATCATGGCACCGCCAGAGAATACTTTCTTGACAATAAATGTCCCTTCATAAGTGGGAGTCCATTTTCCCCTGGGATCGCCTTGTGGTAAAATGATGCGCTTTATTACCAAGTCGCCAGCCAGGTATACTCGAAGTTTGATCTTTTTGTTAAATGCCTTGATCAATCTTTTTTGATACATTTGACAATGACAAACAACAGCCAGTCTCTTCTCGTCAATCAAATTCAATTGATCCAATCTTGTCTGAATCCATTCATCTTCTCACAATTCTGCTTCTTTCATAATCCTTAAGGAAGGAATCTAAACTTTGACAGGCATGGCAACTTCCATGCCATAGACTAAGGAGAATGGGGTTTCCCCAGTTGACGTTCGTGCCGAGGTAAGATAACCATGAAGAGAAAATGGTAGCATCTCATGCCAGTATTTATAAGTCACCGCCATCTTTTGCACAATCTTCTTTATGTTCTTTTTAGCAGCTTCCACTGCACCATTCATCTTAGGTCTGTAAGGAGAAGAGTTGTGATGCTTGATTTTGAACTGCATACAGAGTTCAGTGATTATAGCATTGTTGAGGTTGGTTCTGTTGTTGGTGATGATCCTTTCAGGGACTCTTTACGGGAAGATGAGGTTATGCTTGATAAATCGGGATACAACGTTCTTAGTGACTGAGGAAAAATAAGCAGCTTCGACCCATTTGGTGAAGTAATCAATGGTGACGAGGATGAAACAATGTCCATTAGAGGCATTGGGCTTGATCTCTCCAATCATTTCAATTCCACACATTGCAAATGGCCACAGAGCAGTCATGACATTCAAAAGAATCGGAGGCACATAAACCTTGTTGGCATAAATTTGACACTTATAGAAAGTCCTCGAGTGATGGTGATAATCAGCTTCCATAGTCGACCAATAGTAACCAGCCCTCGTAATCTTCTTAGCCATAGTGTGCCTGCTAGAGTGAGTTCTGAAGATACCTTCATGCATGTCTTCCATGATCTTGTCTGCTTCCTTCTTGTCCATGCAACAAAGTAGAATTGAATCATGGTTACGTTTGTACAGGATCCCATTACTTAGGAAGAATTTGGCTGAGAACCTTCACAGGAATTTCTAATCATTGACTGAAGCTCCTTCAAGATACTCTTATGCTTCAAGATATCTCTTTACTTCATAGTACCAAGGCTTCTCTTCATCAATGTCAATCTCACAATAGTGTGCAGGTTCATCAAATCTTTTGATAGTAATTCTAGGACCCTCGTTGTCCCAATTGACTTTGAACATAGATGACATAGTTTCTAAAACATCTGCCAACTAATTTTCTTCCCTCGGGATATGCTCAAAGGTGACCTCTTCAAAGTATGGGATCAGGGTTAGCACAAACTCTTTGTAAGGGATCATATTTGGATGTTTGGTATCCCACTCTCCTTTAAATTGACTTATTACTAATGCTGAATCTTCGTATACGCTTAAGAATTTGATTCTTAAGTCAATGGCATCCTTTAGACCCAAGATACACGCTTCATACCAGGCCATGTTGTTTGTACAGTCGAAGCACGGTCTGGAAGTGAAAGGCGTATGGAAACCTTCAGAGGAAATGCTCACATCACCAATTCCGTTACCCAAAGCGTTGGAAGCTCCATCAAAAACCATAGTCCATCGGGATCCTTGTTTTGGTCCTTAATATGGTTTAGGCTTTTCATAGTCGATTATCAGCATGATATTCTCGTCCAAGAATTCAAAGTTCATGGATTGATATTCATCAACAACTTGATGCGCTAAATAATCCGCCACTATGCTTCCCTTGATTACTTTTTGTGTAGTGTACCAGATATCGTATTCAATCAAAATCATTTTCCATCTAGATATTCATCCGTAGAGAGTTGGTTTCTCGAAGATATACTTAATGAGGCCCATATTAGAAATAAAAAAAGTGGTGTGAGTCAACATATAATGTCTTAGTCGGAGAGCAGCCCATGCCAAAGCGCAACAAGTTTTATCGAGCAATGAATATCTGGTTTCAGAGTCGATAAACTTTTTGCTAAGGTAGTATATTTCATGCTCTTTTAGGCCAGACTCGTCCTGTTGGCCCAACACACACCCCATTGAATTCTCTAATACAGTCAAGTACATAATCAGAGGTCTTCCTTCAACTGGAGGCATCAGGATTGGAGGATCTTGTAAGTATTCTTTGATCTTGTCAAAAGTTGCTTGGTAATCTTCATTCCATCTGACTACTTGATCTTTCTTTAATAGTTTGAAGATTGGATCACAAGTAGCAGTTAAGTGAGATATGAACCGGGCGATGTAGTTCATTCGTCCTAAGAAACCCCTGACCTCCTTCTTAGTACAAGGAGTTGACATCTCTTATATGGATTTGACTTTTTCAGGGTTGACTTCAATACCTTTTCCACTGACGACAAACCCTAGGAGTTTTCAATACCTTACCCCGAAGTTGCATTTTTTGGGATTCAGCCTTAGCTTGTACTTCTTCAACCTCTATAGCAACTTGTCAAGATGATCAAGGTGTTGTTCCTGAATTTGCAATCTTGCAATCATTTCATCAACATATACTTCTATCTCATGATGAATCATATCATGAAATAGAGCTACCATAGCCCGTTGATAGGTGGCACTTGCATTCTTCAAACTGAAAGGCATGACCTTATAGCAGAAGGTACCCCACTGTGTGACAAATATGGTTTTATCCATGTCTTCGGGTGTGCTGTACCTCAAAATTTTCTCTCTCTTTTCTCAAGACATTTCTCACAAATATATTCAAAAGCTCAAGCTTGCACAAGTATTGACTAGGTTAAGACATCTCCTAAACCTTGATACCTCAAAATTAGGGTTTGAGCTTGCACAAGGACAATTGGACTTCTAATACTTAAAATGACTTTCATGGATCATTATGGACCTTCAAGAATGCTCATGACAAGTTTCAAATCTTGTCTCACAAATTCTGCTTAGTTAATTGACTAGATGACAAAAAATCAACTGTATTGATGAAAAGTCAACTGATACACCAAAAGTCAAACTTTGACTTTTTGGTCAACATTACGTCTCAAAGATTAAAATTCATCAAGACATTCAAGAATATCAAGCTTGATCATCAAAAAGTCAAGAAAGTCAAAAGTCAATTTGAAAAGTTAAACTTTTCAAGACTTAGAAATTTTTCTAAGTGTTTTGCACATGTTTATTTCATAACCACATACCAATTTTTCACCATGATGTAAAATGATTCAAAGGAAACTTTAAACATGAAATTTGTATATCTTGATGAATTCTAAAACTTTGTATTAGAGGGTTGATGTCCAAAAATGGTTAGATTCGAAGATATAAGCCCATGAAGACATGACATTTTTATCTAGCACTTAGAGAAATTTTCAACAGATTTTGGTCAGGATTTTATCCCAACTTCTTGGCATTTTTTCGCATAGTTCCACGATGATTTTGTCAAAATGGCCAACATGAAAGTAATAGAGGATGTTTCAAGCTTTCCAAAACATCCAAGAGAAATAGTTTATCATACTTGAGCTAGGAGATTCAAGGGCATGAAGTTAGGCATCCATCCTTGAATTGCAAGTTCTTTTGTTGAAGAACACATAACAAAATCCTTATGTTATGTTGCATAATCTTGTGTTTCAGGCCTTCTAACTTTAAAATCTCACCATAATTTAATGCTTACACCTACTCTTGAGCTATTACCCAAGTGTTTGAATCATTGTCCAAAAGATCTTTCCATTTCTGGCATAAAGACAACATTGTTATTCTTAAAAAGCAAGCTTTTGGTACAAAATTTATCTTGATCCCATACCTTGTTTACTTCTGATTTTACTCCACCATAAATCATGGAAAGTAGCCCCTCTAAACCAGAAACTTTGGTACTTCATCTTGGGATTATGGAGTATTTGACATAACTTGATATTTGCAATCCAACCTAACCATAACTCCATAATTTGTAAACCTAATCAGCTCTTTTTCACAAACCTTTTGCCTATAAATAGAGGGAGAATTTGAAAGAGAAAGGGGCCAGAAAAATAGAGAGATTATTGTGTGTTAAAAATCCTCAAAACCCCCCTTTACTCACAAAAAAACATAACTGTCCACAAAACCTCTACTCTTGAGTTTTGAAGTCCAAATATTTGAACCTCTCACACCTTGTAAGTTCTATCCAAACAAACCATCCAAACACTCCACATACATCATATAGAAGTTGTTAAAACTCAAGAACAACTTCTCTAACATCACTATTTTCCAAACTCAAAAGCATCCACCTGCAACTTGACTTCTCCAACTCAAACTCAAAGCACACATTTCAGTTTCATGGTAAGTTTTCTTGACTTTGAACTCTTCATGAAAAGCATCATTAATGGTTCATTTGTGAAGATAAAATGTATATATCATTTCCTTGAAGCTAACTATGATACGGTGGGAGAACTGACTTGGTTGTTTTGCGTTTGATCGCAGTTGTTGCGGTTAGCAAGAGTCGCCACCGACTTTTCTTTTATCCAATAAGGAAAGGGTGAAAAGAACAGGAAAGACCTTTGAGATATTTCTTGAGTTCGGAGGGTAGGTTATGAAAAGGGAAGGTGTTAGCAACCTTTTCATCCATAGTTATCTATGGGATCTTAGTTGCTTGCTTGATCACTTTTGAAATTGCTTTGTTCTAATGATTCTCGTCTCTATAAGAATGCATACAAAATGTTGGACTTTTGAAAAGATTTTCATGTTTTGAAAATGTTTGGTGTGTTTGAAAAGATGTTTATTTTTGAAGATGTATTGTGAGCAAGCAACTAAGAACATTCTACCTACTCAAAAGTCTTTTGTCCATTTCTCTCTTCCTTTGATATTGTTATCTTACCATTGATTGGTAAGAAGCCCTATCTTTGGATGTGAAGGGACGGAAGTGGGTCATCGTATAGTCATAGATAGAAATATAGTGAGATATCTTAGCATTTTTCTTAAGGGACTAAGATCATTTGTAAGGAAACATTCGTAGCTTCATCGAAGGACAATGATCTTGTATTTTTTGATTGATTTTTTTGCTAAGGCGTCTCACATGCATAACATGACCATTTTTTCAAGGCAACAAGTGGAGTTAACCCTAGAGGTGCAAGCGTGCAAGTGTTTATTTTTCATGCATTGTTTTGTCTTGGATTAGGGTTGTCTAAGATTGATTTTTATCTTGCCATACACACCCTAGTTACTAGCTTTTATATTTGAAAGCGGTAAATTGCGAAAAATAAAAATCCTACGCTATTACATCATTAGGGGGATGGGGGTACAATTTCCAAATGGGGATGAAATAACAACTTAAATATTACAACCATATTGAATAGCCATGAAGAAAATATGTGAAACATGTAAAAATAGTGTAAAAGAGAGGAAAATCAATTTCTTAACATTATATGTCGACACATGCTTATATGCATCGACATATAACCTTACCTTGCCTCTGTAATACCAAATCAACTCAGTATGAGTCGATACATAATAGTATGTGTCGACTCATTCCTTGTTTGTGTCGACACATTCGTGTTTTCTATCGACTTATACACCCTTTTTCCTTCTGTTTTGGGCCTGTACAACAATATGTGTCGATGCATAAGACTTTGTATCGAATCATACACCCTTTTTTCCTTCTGTTTTGGGCCGGTATAGCAGTATATGTCGACGTATAAGGCTTTGTGTCGACTCATGCTGTAATTTTTTCACTCAAACATTGTTTTATGGTCTGTACAAGTCAGTTCTTAACATATAATTGACAAGAATGGAAGACAAACAAAAGGGTTAGCTTCAAGGGAAATGGTTACTACATTTTATATTTAAAATTGAATCACTAATGATGCTTGAAATGAAGAGTTTAAAGTAAAGAAGACTTACCTTGAGATTGAAATTTGTGCTTTGTTTTTTTTAACCAAGTCCCTACATACTTGCCTTTGATCCACTAGGTCAAGGCCTCTTCATGCTTGCCTTGGATTCAAAAGGCAAAGGATTTTTTTCAGACTTGCTTTGGATTCATTAGGCAAAGGACTTCCTACATGCCTTCAATTCATAAGGCAAAGGCTTCTTCCATGTATGCTTCAACCCAGAAGGAAATGACTTCATTTGTGCGTGCCTTCAGCGCACAAGGCAAAAGGATTCTTTAAACTTGCCTTGAATGCACTAGGCAAATACTCCCTCTTCCATTTGTCTTCGATTCGCAAGGTCAAGACCCTTTCAATTAGCCTTTGATTCACATAGCAATGGCCTCCCTCATGCTAGCATCCATAAGGCATTGGCTTCCTTTGTGCTAGTTTCGACTGGGCAATGGTTCCCTTCGAAACTGCTTGCGTCGACTCTATTTTTGAACCCTTCAGCACATGGTTTCTACATTATGAGCACACATTGGTGGCCCATTGGAATAATGCACAAGGTGTACATATGGGGTATTCGAAAGACACACAAAAGGGTCATTCAAAAGACCTACAATTGGCCCATTCGAAGTAACATTATTATGGGGAACCCGTTTGTTTTATGATGAGTCTTGGTCCAAGAGGTTTGCTGGCCAAAATCTAACATGTTGCTAAGCCCAAGCCTCCTGCACAATCACATTCATGACAAAAGAAACTTCGACTGGACAGAAAAGAGTTTCAATTGGGTTAGTTAAAAAGTTTCAGATCAGGATACCAAGACAAATAAGGGCTCAATCGAAGAAGCCCCGATGATGAGGATTGAAGCCATTCGAAGGAGGCAACTCTGGGCCAATCGAAGAGTAAGGATAAGGTGTACTTCGAAGGCGTGTCAACAAAGTGTCCTTCGATTGGCATATGAGAATAAGGTTTACCTCGAAGGCATGTCAACAAAGTGTCCTTCGATTGGCATATCAGAACAAGATGTCTTTTGATAAGAATATCAACAAAGACAAGCAATCAATGAAGAAGTTGACTTAATCTAAGAAGTTATGATAAGGAAGGTTTTGAACAATTCGAATCAAAACTCACAACCATCAAAGAGAATAATGCTTGGGGGCTGATCGAAGACGTTCTGATATGGAAAACTCTGAGCAGTTCGAATTCATACAAGGCGCCAATCATCACTTGTCCGGGTTCATTCAAAATTCTAAAATGGCATGAAAAGTCTCTAAATGGAAATCTTTAATTTTTTCTTATTTTATTTTCAAAGCCATTTTTAATGGCTGGTCTTTAAGGTCATGTTTATTTCCCCATTTTATTGTCTCCTCCATCTCCTATAAATACATAACACTTCTACAAGCCAAGGGTACTACATACATACGCACAAAGACTACACACATACTGCCTCATACACGATGCCTCATAAGCCACACTAAAATTCTCAAAAATCTCATAAGTGGTCAAGTTAGAAACACCCTTTCCAGGAACCCTCCGTCCAAATTCATATCTAAATCGTGTCCCTGGGGTTTGGATAGACACATACCCACCCTTGCACAAGCTATCTCACGCTCAGGGTTACAGATCAAAGCGCCTCCAGTTGGTAAAAAAATTCAGTCTCATTAAATCTATAATTTGAACTCATGTTGGTTTCATGTTGATTTCATTCTTGTGGTTTGTGAATGATTTAACATAATATATGTAATTCGCAGTGCCCAAATGCTAGGATACCATGGCTAGGACTTTCGAAACTAGTCACTTTCGAAACCCATGGTACAGACTGTTGTAGATCGAAACAACCCCAAATTCGAGTTCAGGGGCTGATTTCGAGTGGAATAGGTTCTTCTTTTTTGGTTTTGAAACTAACAAACTTGCAAGATTCAATGTTAGTTTCTTTTATTTCGATTGAACAACTAGCTCAAACGGTAAAGGAATGTGTGCGCTGGATGACGGACCTGGGTTCGAATCCCAGGTCAGGCATTTTCGTTTTTCTTTATAACATGTTTGTTTGAAGATACAATACTGGCATATCCCACGCACACACCATACATCTTCAGATCTTAACTATCAGATCACAGTTGATCCAGATCCGTGCGCCTTAACATGCAGCCTATGGTGCACCCTCTAAAGGCCAACAATACTGAAGTCAGGCGTAGCCTGGACTTCTCCTAGAATTGGGCCAAAGAAATTTCATCCACACCCTTTGCCTGCTAGTTAGCATCCAGGCCCATTTTCCTTTCTTTGTTTTGTTTCTTTCATTATTTATCGCTTTTAGTCTTTTTATTTAATAATTATAAAAGTCACAAAAAAATTAGGTTTAGTTTTTTTAATTAAAATTAACTTTGTTAATTGATTAATTAATTACTTTAACTTTATTTTATCCAATTTAAAATCAATATACCTAGGATTTAATCAAACTTTATTTCATAATCAAAATAAAACACGAAAAAGAGTTCCTTTTATCTTAGGATTTTTAGGCGTATTTTCAATTCGCGCGCTTATTTTAAAATTTGCATTTTTTTTTATTATCAATGTACCTACTCATGGGTTGTAAAAGAATAACTAGGACATTTACTTCTTTTATCTCCTCATCTTGGACTTGTAATAATCTCGTCCCCGAAGCCTTGTAATAGTGCAGATTAACAGTTTCCGCACTTTAAATTCCTGTATATATTAACTATTTAGATGCATGCTAAATAGGATTGTATAGAAAGAGCATAAAAATAAAATGTTAGCAAACATAAAATCAAAGACAAAAATAACTGAATATAACACACTTTCACATATACACCTCTAGGGTACTCCCACTTTGGTTTCCTTCGTAAAATAAAACAGTCATGTCCCTCGAAAGTAGGGACGCTTTAGTAAAGACCCTCGGATCCAAAGATCACAGTCCCTTGATGACCCTACGGTGTTGCCTTTTGGTAAATGATCTAGTACCTTAAACAAAATTACTAAAGCATCTCTATATGTTGCCTTTATGATTGTACGATGACCCACAAATGTCCCTCATACGTCCAAACGACTATGGATACCTACTCACTAATAGTAGGTTAGCCTTGTCTAAAGGAAAGGAGGAAAAGAACAAACCCTTTCGAGTACAAATAGACAGCTGTTAGATGCTATGCTAAAAAAAACAAAACTTTCACACTTATACAAAACAACTTTCAAAAACACTTTCAAATGCTTTATCAACACTCTTGAGGACTGATACAAGAGTTATCATAAAGCAAATTTCCGCACTAAGGCATTTCAAAACACTTTTCAAAAAATACAAAGCACAAGTTATTTTTCAAATGAGATAAGCATCTAAGAGGCCGTAGATAACTACGGATGGAAAGGATGCTAACATCTTCCCTTTCCATAATTTACCCCCTTACTTAGAAAACTCTCGAAAGGTCTTTTTCTTTTCTTTTCACCCTTTTCTTATTTGGATAAAAGAAAATTCGGTGGCGACTCTTCCTTACTGCAACATTTGCAAACACAAACGAAAAACTAGTATAACAGTCGGTTCTGCCACCGTATCACAACCTGGAAAATTCTCATATTCAAATAGCCTAGTTGAACTCCATTCTTATTCCTTTCAATTTCCTTTTCTTGAGGTTTCATTCTGTTTACCTCCTTCAAACACAATTTTTACTATTGTGACTGTGTTGAAGGTTTGTGCTGCTCACCTCCTTCGAATCACAGTTTTGGCTGTGGTGATTGTGTCGAAGGTTTGTGCTGCTCACCTCCTTCGAACCACAATTTTAGTTGTGGTGATTGTGTCGATGTTTTTGCTGCTCACCTCCTTCAAATCACAATTTTGGCTGTGGTGACTTTATTGAAGGTTTGTGCTGCTCACCTTCTTCAAATTACAGTTTTTGTTGTGGTGACTGTGTCGAAGGTTTGTGCTACTCACATCCTTCGAATCATAGTTTTGACTCTACTCCCACCTTTTTGTGTTTGTTCACAAGGCCATATTTATTGATTATTAGTTCAACCTCGATTGGTGAATACAACTTGTATGCACCAATCGAAGGGTAACTTAAGAGCATCAGAACCTCTCTTTAAACATCTAACATCTAACATCTAACACCTCTCTTTAAATACTTGGCTGATTCATCTTAAATTTTCCTTCGATCATGCGATGCTTGAAGGTGGAATGTCCTTCGAATCATAAGCCTTCCACATGTTTTCTTTGGATAAAATAAAAGCCTTTCAATTTCAAAATATTCTTCTTTTCAAAGTGCTCATTCAAACAACATGCCAGTCGAAAGGTCCTTCCTTGTAGTGCTTCGAATAGCTTATATTTCCTTGATGCAAAAACAAAAACCCTTCGATGACTTTATTGGCTCTTCCAATCGAAGACTTTAGAAAAAGCCTCCTCACGCTTTCTTTTGAGCTAGCCTTCCTTGGATGTTAGCGCTTCGTTGGGCATCAAAATAGGCTGCATACTGCTATCGAAGCTGCTTCGACACAACAACTCTTAGGCACATTTTCATATTTCGACTTACACCTTGTCAGGTGTGCTTTTTCTTTCTTTCAGCCATGCCATTATGCTGAGGCATATAGGGGCCATGGGATTTAATTGAAGCCTTTGCAAACCAAAATTCTTTGTGAGAAATGAAACCTTAAATGGAAGTCCATTGCTTATAAGGAGAATTTGTATAGTCAATTCTTGGTCAAGCTTGAGCAATTGAGGACTTTAATGAGCAGGCCTAAAAATGGGAGGGAAAATTTTGGGGTACAATAGATGCCCCTGTTGAGTCTTCTTAAACCTGAAGATTTAGATTGGCTTGTCTGCCTTTCGTGATCTGAAGGTGGAAGATGATTGAACAGTAGAGTGCCCAGAAATTTGCACTCGTATGAAGTAACGCCGTTGGTTGATGATATCAGGAATGAGCTTATAGATGCCATTTAGAGAAGATGACCGAGAGTTGTCGGAGATGGGCTTAAAGATGCCATCCAAAGTAGATGCTGACTTCCTGAGAGGTCTCTTAGTATGGATTCATGTTCCTGTTGTCCGAGGAGGACTCCATTGGGGAATGTTGATTTCTGTTGTTTTCCTGCTTGAGGAAAACTCCGCGGGGAATAAAGTCTAGGAGATTTAGTTTTCCATGGCTCTACTGAGGAGTTATCTCTAGACTAGAGAGATGAAAGTTAGCTGTTTTCTGGTTGAAATATAGGCTTCACACTAACTTGCTAGGGAGAATGACACTATCTGTTATCTGGAAATGTATTAGAAGTAGCCTGTATAGGGCTGCTTTGGGATGAGTCCATGTTAAACTTCATCTGGGGATTGTTAGAAGAGACCCGTGTAAGATTGCTTGAGGATGAGCCCGTGTAAATCTGTACCTGGAGATTGATGAGAAGGAATCTGTGTAGGGTTACTTCAGAATGAGCCTGTGTAAATCTACATTTGGAAATTGTGAGAAGGAATCCGTGTAAGATTGCTTCAGGATGAGAACGTGTAAAGCTGCATCTCGAGATCATGAGAAGGAACCCATGTAAGATTGCTTCATCTGGTCGTGTAGATAGTCACCCTGTCTTGTTTCGGGAATTGATCCACAAACAGTAGTTCACAAATAGTTGTCCTGTATTGTTTCCAGTATTAATCCAGAACTTGCTTTTGTTGGTCGTTGAGATAGTTGCTCTGGCTTGTTCCAAGAATTAATCTCTAACCTTAGAGAAAGAAAGATAGTTTCCTCATCTTGTTTCGGGAGTTAATCTTCAATATGCTCATGTAGTTAGTTGTCCTGTCTGGTTCCAAGTATTAATCTAAAATCAGTCGTTCACAGATAGTTGTCTTGTCTTGTTTCAGGTATTAATCCAGAACTTGTTTCTGTTAGTCGTTGAGATAGTTGTCCTGTCTGGTTTCAGGTATTAATCTCTAACCTTAGAGAAAGAGATATAGTTTCCCCGTCTTTTTTCGGGAGTTAATCTTTAATCTGCTCATGTAGATAGTTGTCCTGTCTGGTTTCGGGTATTAATCTACAATTGGTCGTTCATAGATAGTTATCCTGTCTTGCTTTAGGTATTAATCTGGAACTTTTTTTACTGGTCGTTGAGATAGTTGCCCTGTCTTGTTTCGGGAATTAATCGCTGACCTATTTGAGAAAGAAAGATAGTTTCCCCGTCTTGTTTCGGGAGTTAATCTTCAATCTTCTCATGTAGATAGTTGTCTTGTCTGGTTCCAAGTATTAATCTATAATTAGTTGTTCACAGATAGTTGTCCTTTCTTGTTTCAGGTATTAATCTGGAACTTGTTTTTGTAGGTCGTTGAGATAGTTGCCCTATCTTGTTTTAGGAATTAATCTTTGGCCCGGTCTTGTAGATAGTCGCCCCGTCCTGTTTTAGGAATTGATCTATAATCAATTGTTCACAGATAGTTACCCTGTTTGGTTTCAGGAATTAATCTAGAATTGTTGAAAATTGATAATGATATTTGTTTGCTTGCGAACTTTCCTAAAAAAGGGAAAGAGTCAGTTGTATGCAGTGTCATGATGCATGAAATGCATTGGGTAATGATGTTCTCAAAATAAATGAGTTTGTGATATATGCATTTATGCTGCATATGCTATGATGCTTGTAAAATGATGTATGAATGCAATGTATGAACGTATCAGTTGTTCTACTGTAGTGTTGTTGAACTAGGGAAAATAAATCCTTGATTGTTGCTAGGGATGAAGAATGTAAGTCTTGAAGTTGAAATGTTGGGAGACAGATTTCCGTTGTTAGAGAAATAAATTCTATTGGGGAAAGGAAATTCCATAAAACGCTTGGGGATTTTTATGAAGCCCTGTAGGGGAACCCAAGAAATTTATGAACCATGCTGAGGAATTATTTCAGACTTCGGGGGAATAATTGGATATTCTTGTTCTGCCGGGGTATTGGAACACCTGACATCATTAGGTTGTATGCTGAAAATGTAGCAATGACTTTGTAGGAGGACGTCTCTATCTCTGTACTAGCTGGAGAACGTATCTGCAGGGATTTTGTATATGGTTTGAATGTTATCCCAACTCCTGGAGACTTAAGTAAATGTTGATCAGGGTGATAAGCCTTCTATTGATAGACAAGTGACGAGATAACGGGACATAGTCATACGCTTTAATATCTAACTTTTTCCTCGAATGTCCTTTCAGATTTTCAGTCCGCCGGGATACCTTTTTTTTCCCAAGCCACCTTTTCAGGCTTTCGACTTGCCGGGTGTACAATTTTATTTATATATCCCTAATTTTCCCCGAACTCCTTTGGCTCGTTGGGATGCCCTTAATTTTTCCTAGGCCAATCAACCTAGCGGGTGTTTTTCCATGCATAGTATTTTCCGACTATGTCCATGTTCACAGGGTGCAGAAAATTTTCAATGTCTATAGTAGTAAGTGTCGCAGAACTTCGAGAAAATGTTTTCTTGACCGTACGTGGCCTTTTGCTAGAACACACATTTAATGCCCCAAGTGATTCAGATGGGGATCTTCCCCTGGCCGTTCGGAACTTTTGAGAGATTCCTCGAATCTTGACTTGACTACCCCATATCAGTTAGACACCAGGTTATGCCCCTTGATTATGAAAGGTCTGTTATTGGAAATTTATTTCCACATGAGGTGATTTTATTCATTGAGAGGATTTTAATTTATTGAATATTCGTCGTGCAAATTTCTCTGTTGTTGAACTATTAGTTATATGCAAATAATGGTATTAAAAATGCAAAGCTTATGTCTGTCTTGAAGGTTGAAAAATGCATTTTTGGTAAACAAACAGAATTTTGTAAGAATGTGAATTCAACTCAGGATTTATAGTAAACCTTACAGGAGTCAGGATACCTTTTGTAATAGTATGCCTTTGAACTAACCCATGTTTCAGCTAGGACTTTTAAGGGTTGTAACATGGCCTAGTTCACGGTTTAAGAAACAAATGATAAAGGCTCAAAATTTATTTGTACCCAACCGGTGCTTCGTGATGTTCTTCAGCCCTATATTCAGTTAATTATGCGTTTAGACCCCAATTGAGTTCTCGAATCTTGCTCTGATGCTTGGTGTTGATTCATCAATTGAATGTTTGCTTTGAGAAGGTAGTAATCATTTGTGATATTTTCTTTTGTTGAGGACTTGTAGCAACCTTTTTTTATTTTATTTTATTATCCCTATCTTTTTCCTGAACTATTTTTTTATGATTACAGTAAGCGGGATGCCCCGGGTTTTTTAAGTCTCCTTCATAGGTTTTGACTCAACGGGATTTTCTTTTGAGAGATAATGACTTCCTGTATTGATGATTATGCGGAACCATCACCATTTTTTTGGAAGGGCATCTTCAACACCACTCTTCATATATGAAGAGAAAGTTTGCGATTGAATGCACCTTTGAATTAACTGAGAAACTACCCTGCCCCAGGTTATGATTAAGGGCTTTAAGTTGTGTGAAAAGAAAAGCTCCTACTTCTTAGGATCAAAGGAGTTGACTAGGGATTATCTTCCTTATTACTCCACTGTTTAGGATTTGAAAGAACACATGTACATCGTCAGCAAGGTCTGCTCAAAAGCATAATGTATGAGATTATGGTATCTTTTCGTCATCCTCCCTTTAAAGGCTTACAACTTTTAATCGAGAGTTGAATATCACCAAAAGAAAGTAAAAACACAGTTTAAGTATAGTGAAAACGAATGAAATAATTCAAGACAAACATATGCAATGCATTGATGAAATAACAAAGTTTGATATAAATAAATGTTCGAACAATAAAAAGAAAATTACAATTTGAAAATTCTAATGAACAAAAGCCTTTTTGTCTGAACTTGTCACTTTAGGCAGTGTGCCTTTGAGGGACGGCAGAAGAATTCAGTCTGACTATCTTGTGTGAAATCCAGCACTCCTTCGTCGATAAAGTCTTGAATCTTATTTTTCAATGCCCAACAGCTATTCGTATCATGTCCAGGACTATTGGAGTGGTATGCACATATTGCATTAGGACGATAGCAAGGAGCGGAGACATTGGGATCCCGAGGAGGATCCCTTAACATAATCAACTTCATCTTGAACATGTGTTGCAATAACTGAGCCAAGGACATGTTGATTTTGGTGAATTTCATTTTGGGCGTGTCCTGCTTATGCTGATTGCCTTGTCGTTGTTGTTGCATCAGTGCTGGATTAGAGATATGCACCACCCCCAAAGATTGGTTGAGATTACTCTTATTGCGGCTCTTCTGACTGTACACAATATTGGACTCCTTCTTTCCATTATATGATCTCTTCTGAGTACTTGAAGATGCAGTCCATTGAATTTTACCGCCCCTGAGTTTATTTTCAACATGCTCATGCACGAACATGTCATGCAATTCTCAATCTGCCAAGAGAGATTGATCATTGATTAGGCCCCAAGCTCTAGTATTTTGCCCCAGACGGTCGTATTTGTCTTGATGAAGCTTGCTGATGAGAATCCTCAACTCTTCTTGTTCCCGAGCTAAACTTTGGATAAGAGCCATCTGACTACTCATCTGGATTCTCATCCTTCCCATCTCAGCCTGCAGTTGTTCCAACTGGTCATCCTTGTTGTTGTCAGGTTTTTCCTCGATCAAGTTCCCAGCAAGGAGTGCTTTTAATTCTTCTTACCTCTTGGATAGATTTAGGAACATTTCCTTGAACTGGGCATCTTGAGTTTGGAGATCTCATACAGTCAAGCGAATGAGAAAACCTGTATGGGGGAAACCTGTCATGATATGATGCATGATGTGTGGATGCAATGTTCTCAAGGATCTCGCGGGGTAAACACAAGAAAATGTCAGGAGTTGAGTTTTGACTGCAACTTTGACGAAAGAACTTTGTATCGTTGAATGTCCTTCTATAAGAATCAAGCTCACCATGTCGAGTGGGTCATAGCCTCTGTCTCAAGTTGTCATGTTTTGGTCTTTTGACAGCATTGGCTAGAGGAAATAAACCTCCTTGCCCCTTGCTAGATGTCTAGTTCATCATAACCTGCACCACATGCCCTTGAGATCCTTGAAATGGTTAAGGAAATTCTATGGTATGATGCTATGATGTGTAAGTTGTGCATCAAGCAAAAATGTAAGGTGATGAAGACAAGTAAGTCTTGCAGGAAATCCATGTTATTGGATAATGAAAAATAAACCCTGCAATGAGTACAAACAAAGCCCTGCAATGAGTTCAAGTTGTTAGATAATGAAAGCAGACAAGTCACACAAGTAGCCTTTGGTTTAGGCTTGCATGAGGTTTGTAGGTAAATACCCTCTTGAAGTTTAGTTGGTTCAACCTGTCTTAGAAAAGTAACCAGGTTCTAAGGAGTATCAATATCACTGATCTTTCTTTATCAGGCATTGTTTCAGCTCAAGCGATCTTTTCTCGCGGCCGAAATATCCTGAAAGTATGATCTCAATGAGTGTAGCATCGAGTATCAACCAATCCTCAGCTTTATACTGAGGCCGACTATCTCACTACTTTCTAATGGCCAAGTTTGTTAAATTAAGGTTCTAAGGCCCGTTAGTGCTTTATGACACCACACAACGGCTCCGTATTCTCCTCAATTTAATACAAGGGATACCGGTACCAATAAATGTGTCACACTAATGTAGCTATCGCTTCAACCATATCGGTCTATGATGTACTGTCTCCACGATCTATTGTTGCTTACCTAAAAGTAGCCCTAGATCCGGGTATAGGATCTTTACAAGTAAACCCAAACAAACCCTTAAAGTAAAGAAAGCAAAGCATACAAGGAAAGCAATTTTAAGAAAATGAACTAAGCTCTAAGGTAACCCCACTTTTTATATTCCCCAGCAGAGTCGCCAATTCTGATACGGTGGCAGAACTGACTGTTTATACTGGTTTTGCATTTGTATTCGCAAATGTTATGGTAAGCAAGAGTCACCATTGACTTTTCTTTTATCCAACAAAGGAAAGGGTCAAAAGAACAAAAAAAGACCTTTCGAGATGTTTTCTGAGTAAGGGGGTAGATTATGGAAAGGGAAAGTATTAACACCCTTTCCATCCGTAGTTTTCTATGGGTTCTTAGATGCTAGCTCATTTGAAAATACTTTGTGCTTCGTGTGTTTCTGAAAAAAGTATTTGAAATGGCAATAGTAAGGCGATTTTCTTTATGATAACTCTTGTATCAGTCCTCAAGAGTGTTGATAAAGCATTTTGAAAATGTTTTTGAAAGTGTTTTGTGTATGTGTAAAAGTTTGTTTTTGAGCAAGCATCTAACATCTATCTACTTTTACTCGAAAGGGTTATTCTTTTCCTCTTTCCCTTTAGACAGTGATATCTTACTATTAGTGAGTAGGTAGCCCTATCGTTGGATGTTTGAGGGACATTTGAAGAGACGTTTTATAGTCACAAAGGCAACTGGGCAAGAAACCTTAGTAACTACCCTAGGGTTTTAAGATCATTTTTATCGAGGTAACATCGAGAGGGTCATCGAGGGAATTATGATCTTTTAAACTGGAGGGTAGCCACTAAAATCTGTTTTTCAGAGGCAACTAAAGTGGGGTACCCTAGAGGTGTTCATGTGTAATTGTGTTGTACTAAGTTATTTTTGTCTCTGCGTTTAGGTTTGCTAATGTTTTGATTATTAAGCACTTGTCATGCAATCCTATTACCATACATCTAAACAGTTAATATATGTACATGAAATATAAAGTGAGGAAATTAAATCCTACGCTATTACATGGCTTTGGGAAGAGTGGTTATTACAAGTCCAAAACTTGGGGAAAAAAAAATAAAGAAAGCAGAGAAGTAAAGAGTCATAATTAATTCTATTACATCCCATAAGCAAGTACAATAATATGAGAATAAAATGCGAAAGGGTAATAATGCGCGTGAACTGAAATGACATTTAATCCTAAGATCTGTTGCTTGGTTTTGTTTTAATTAAAAAAATGGTTAAATTAAATTAAGATTAATTGACCTAAATCTAAATTTAAAGGAAAATAGAAATTATTGAAGAAAAAGGAAACTAATAAAAGGGAAATAATTCTATTTTTTTGTACTGTTATTATGGAAAGAAGAAATAAAGATGAATTAAAAACAAGGTCTAATTAATTTTAATTAAGAAAGAAGGTTAAAATAATTAATTAATTTACAAAATTAGTTTAATAAAACAAACCTAAAAACTATATTTTTTTGTGACTTTTTCTGATTTTTATATTATTATAAAAAATGATTAAAATAAATAAACAATAAAACAAATAAATAAAAGAAAAATAAAAATGCACATGGGCCTGATACTAAAAGAAATAGGGGGAGTATAGGATTTGAAATTCGCTGGGCCCAAACCAAATTAACCCTGACATTGTGCATGATTCCATGTGGCTGACCCTTTGAGGATTCATCATATACAACGCGCTTGAGGTGTTGGATCTCTATCTTTTGGTATTTGATGGCCCATATGTGAAGGCACATGGTAGGTGCTTGGTAACGCAATGCATTGGATCTGTAACAATTTTGTTAGAAAAAAAGCATAATACATCACCTGGGTATCGAACCCAAGTTTCCTCTTTGCACACTCACCTGCCTTACCACTCAGCCACTTGTTCATTCATTTATATATACAACATCATAACATTATATCAAAAAATGAAACAAATAAATATTTTTTTTAAAAATAAAACGTGTGCTGATGGGCCTCCTACATTCAAATGGACCAATCAGGGCATGTTTCCTTGCCATGCAGCACATGTCCGAGTCAAACGACCGGAAGTACGCCAAAGCCAAACTCTGGTCGTCTTCTCCGGTGCACCAAAACTTGGATCCTGCAAAAATCTTTAGTTTCAAGACTAAACAAAAACCCTATCTTACTTAAAATTTTGCCCTGATCACAAATCTGGCCTTAGATTGGCCAGAAAATTCCCGTGTTCTGAGTTACGAATCAAAAAACCTAACACGGTTTGAACATGGCATCTCATGATCTAGACGTCATTCATTCCATGTAATGCTCTTAACCTGCTCTAAGGATGCCCAGAAACTTATACACACATGTTAAAACAATCAACAATTCGTAAAAAAAAGATTGAAATTTGAGATTATACCAAAACGGTGATGACTTGGATCTGGTGATCTAGGATGTTTCAAGCCTTGAGAATGGTTGGAACAGGTCCCTGGGAACCTCAGGAGCAATGTATGATCACTTTTGTTGAAATTTTGGAATTTTGTGGAGCTCTTATGGGGCAATGTGTATGTCTCTTTTTGGCTTGCGCTTTAGCTCTTTATATATAGGGGCGCAGTGGTGAACAAAAATGGCAAGAATCAGCCATTAGCCATGGCTTTGAAGGCAGAATCAAAAGTCTTTAAATAGTTGCCATTTTTGATGATTTTCTACCATTTTGGGTTTTGAGTGAACCTGGACAGGTTTCACATCTTTACTCTTTTGAATGCTCTCAAACCTTATTCTTCGATTGGCTCTAAGCTTCAATTCGATTTGCTCATAGTTTCATCCCCATGGCTTCTTCGATTGGGTCCATCTGCATTGGTTGTTTGACTTGGAAAATTCTCATATTCAAACAGTCTAGTTGAACTCCATTCTTATTCCTTTAGATTTCCTTTTCTTGAGGTTTCATTCTGCTCACCTCCTTCGAACACTATTTTGACTGTTATGACTGTGTCGAAGGTTTGTGCTGCTCACCTCCTTCGAATCACAATTTTGGCTGTAGCGACAGTGTTGAAGGTTTATGTTGCTCACCTCCTTCGAATCACAGTTTTGGCTGTGGTGACTGTGTCGAAGGTTTTTACTGCTCACCTCCTTCAAACCATAATTTTGGTTGTGGTGACTGCGTCGAAGGTTTGTGCTGCTCACCTCCTTCAAATCACAGTTTTAGATATGGTGACCGTGTCGAAGGTTTTTGTTACTTACCTCCTTTGAATCACAGTTTTTGTTGTGGTGACTGTATCGAAGGTTTGTGCTGCTCACCTCCTTTGAATCATAATTTTGACTCTACTCCCACCTTTTTGCTTTCTTTCACAAGGACATTTTTACTAATAATGAGTTCACCCTCGATTGGTGAATACAACTTGTATGCACCAATCGAAGGGTAACCTAAGAGCATCAGAACCTCTCTTCAAATATCCAACACCTGTTCAGGTATATGCCAGAAGTTCTGAGGTGACTTATACTTGGCTGATTCATCTCAAATTGTCCTTCGATCATGCCATGCTTGAAGATGGCATATCCTTCGAATCATGAGCCTTCCACATGTTTTATTTGGATAAAATTAAAGCCTTTTGATTCAAAAATATTCTTCTTTTCAAAGTGCCCATTCAAATAAAGTGCTAGCGGAAAGTTCCTTCCTTGTAGTGCTTCGAATAGCTTATATTTCCCTGATGCGAAAACAAAAACCCTTCAATGACTTTACTGGATCTTCCAATTGAAGACTTTATAAAAAGCCTCCTCACACTTTCTTTTGATCTAGCCTTCCTTGAATGTTAGCGCTTCGACCCAACAACTCTTAGGCATATTTTCAGCTTTCGACCTACACCTTGTCATGTGTACTTTTTCTTTCTTTCAGCCATGCCATTATGCTGAGGCATATAGGGGCCATGGGAATCAATTGAAGCCTTTGAAAGCCAAAATTCTTTGTGAGAAATGAAACCTTAGATGGAGTCCATTTCTTATAAGATGAATTTGTCTAGTCAACTCTTGGTCAACCTTGAGCAAGTGAGGACTTTAATGAGCAGGCCTAAAAATGGGAGGGAAAATTTTGGGGTACAACACTAGGTATCTTTTTCTAAGAACTGTCATGGAAGAATCTGTTGACATGATACTGACACCATCTGATACTACTGGCGCAGATAAGCAAATTGGTGGTATCAGAGGTCTTCATAGTGAATTTTTTTCAAGCCCATAATCAATGTAACATTGCCCCAAATTGATTCGGATGGAGACCTACCCCTGGTTATTCAGAATTTGTTGAGAGATTATTTGAATCTCGACTTAACTACCTCAGATAGTCGTGTCACGCCCCTTGATTATGAGAGATTTGTCATTGGAGGTGTCTTTCCCTTTGAAGTGATTCTTGTTTATTGAGAGAGTTTTCGTTCATCGGATATTCGTCATGTGAATTTCTCCGTTGTCGAACAATTATCCATATGCAAACTGTGGTATTCAAACAATGCAAAGTTTATGTTTGTCTTGAGAATTTTTTTTTGAAAAATGCATTTTTAATAAGCAACAAAATTTTGTAAGAATATGAATTCAACTCATGATTTACAGTAAGCCTTATAGGAGTCAGGATACCTTTTGTAACAATATGATTTCGAATTAACCCATTCTTCAATTAGGAATTTTAACGGGTTATAGCATGTCTTGGCTCATGGTTTAATATAAAAAGTATAAGGATCAAAGTTTATTTGTACCCAACCCATTCTCCATGAAGTTCTTCAACCCTATACTCAGTTAATTGCGTGTTTGGATTCCAATTGAGTCTTGGAATGTTTTTTTAATTTTATTTTTATGTGATGGTTCAGATACTATAAGTTTATTTGAGAAGGAAGTCATTTTTCATGTTGTTAAGGATTTGTAAAGACCTATTTTTTTATTTATTGTCCCTAATTTTTGCCTGGATGTTTTGAGATTACAGTCAGCGGGATGCCCAAGTTTTTTTTCTTAGGTCTTCTTCATAGGTTTTGACTTAGTGGGTTTTTCTTTTGAGAGATATGATAGCCTATTTCATGGGGAACAAACACCACTTTTTGACTCAGAAGGATATTTTCATTGTGAAGTGATAGCTTACGACTAGATGCACATTCGAATTAACTGAGTAACTACCCTGCCTCAGGTTATGATTAAAGGTTTCAGTTTGTGCAAAAAAGAGAACTCCTACTTCTTTGGCTCAAAGGGGTTGACTAGGGATTATCTTCCTTATAACTCCACTATTTTGGATTTGAAAAAACGCCTGTACATTGTCAGGAAGATCTGTCCAAAAGCATACTGTATGAGATTATGGCATTGTTTTTGTCATCCTCCCTTTAAAGGCTTACAACTTTTAATGAGAGTTGAATATCATAAAAAGGTGTAAAAAGCACGGTTTAAATGTAGTGAAAACGAATGGATTAACTCAAGACAAACATATGCAATGCATTAGTGAGAATAACCAAAGTCTGACATAAGGATAAATGTTTCAAAAAAACAAAGAAATTACAACTTAAAATTCGAATAAACAAAAGTTTCTCCGCCTAAACTTCTCGCTTCAGGTGGTGTGTCTTTGAAGCATGATAGAAAAACTCAATTTGACCATCTTGTGTGAATTCTAATACTTCTTCGTCGATCAGGTCTTGAATCTTGTTCTTCAACGCCCAATAGTGGTTAGTGTTGTGTCCACGACTATTGGAATGGTACGCACATATTTCTTCATGTTTGTAGCAGGGAGAAGAAGTATTAGGTTTTTGAGGAGGCTCCCTTAATGCAACCAGCTTGGCTTCCAAAACATGATGCAACGCTTGAGCCAATGGCATGTTGATCTCAGTAAATTTTCTTTTGGGCGTATCTTGCTTACGCTGACCACCTTGTTATTGTTGGACTCGAGGTGTAGTAGCCATTTTGAAAGGTGTTCTCTCGACCAAACCAACTTCTTATATCACTGGAGGATGGTTAATAGCTTGATCCCCAATTTTAAATGTTTGTTTCACGCAGTTGCGTCCATCTTGATGAAGCTGGTTAATGAGAATTCTCAACTCTTTTTGTCCTCGAGCTAAGTTTTAGATAAGAGCCATGTGTCCCAACATCTGGATTCTCGTCGTTGCTATCTCTGCTTGCAATTGTCTTATCTAGCCCTCCTTGTCGTCTTCAGGATTGTTATTGGTCATGCTCTCAATGATAAGTGCTTTCACTTCTTCTTTCCCCTTGGATAGGTTTAGGAACAAATCTTGAAACTGATCATTTTGGATCTAAAGATCTTGGACAGTCTGCTTGAGGGCCATTTTTACTGAAATAAACAATAAGCGGATGAGGAAACCTGTATGGGGAAAACCTGTCATGATATGATGCAAGGTATGTGGATGCAATGTTTTCAAGGATCTCGCGGGTTAAACACAAGAAAATGTTAGAAGTTGAATTTTGATTACAGCTTTCGCATCGTTGAATGTTCTTCTATGAGAATCAAGCTCACCATGTCAAGTGGGTCATAGCCCTTGATCCAAGTTATTGTGCTTTGGTCTTTGACAACATTTGGCTAGAGGAAAATAAATCCTCTTGCCACTTGATAGATGTCTGGTTCGGTATATCTTTGACCCCATGATGTTATGATGTTATGTGCAAATAACATATACAAGAAACGCAAACAAGTCCTTAGTTTTAGGCTTGTATAGAGTTCATAGGTAAGTACCCTCTTGAAGTTTAGTTGGTTCAACCTGTCCTAGAAAGTAATCGGGTTCTAGGGAATCTCAATATCATTGATCTTTCTTCATTGGGCATTGTCTCAGCATAATCAATCTTTTCTTGCGGCCGAGATATCCCAAAAGTATGATCTCAATGAGCGTAGTATCGAGTATCAACCAATTTTTAACTTTCCACCAAAACCGGCTATCTCACTACTTCCAAATGGCCAAGTTGTTCGATTAAAGGTTCTAAGGTCAGTTAGTGCTTCATGACACCGCTCAACGGCCCTGTATTCTTCTCGGTTCAACACAAGGGATACTGATATCAACAAATGCATCACACTAACATAGCCATTGCTTCAACCATATCAATACATGCCGTGCAGTTTCCATAATCTATTGCTACTTACCTAATGATGTTCCCAGATCATGGTGGAGGATCAACAAAAAACCCAAACAAGGACCCATAAATATAAAGCAAACAAATCAACCAATGAAAGCATTTAAAGGTGATCTAGCTCTAAGGTAACCCCGATTTTAAGTCCTCCTCAGCAGAGTTGCTAGTTCTGTGATACGGTGGGAGAACTGACTTGGTTGTTTTGCGTGTGATCGCAATTGTTGTGAATATCAAGAGTCGCCACCGACTTTTCTTTTATCCAATAAGGAAAGGGTGAAAAGAACAGGAAATACCTTTGAGATATTTTCTTGAGTTCGGAGGGTAGGTTATGAAAAGGGAAGGTGTTAGCACCCTTTTCATCCATAGTTATCTATGGGCTCTTAGTTGCTTGCTAGATCACTTTTGAAATTGCTTTGTTTGAAATGTGTTTGTGGTGGTTTTTGAAAGTATTTTTGAAAAGCACCTTCGTTTAGGAAAACTTTGTAATGATTCTTGTTTCTATAAGAATGCATACAAAGTGTTGGACTTTTGAAAATATTTTCATGTTTTGAAAGTGTTTGGTGTGTTTGAAAAGATGTTTATTTTTGAAGATGGAATGTGAGAAAGAAACTTAGAACGTTCTACCTACTCAAAAGTATTTTGTTCATTTCTCTCTTCCTTTGATATTGGTATCTTACCATTGATTGGTAAGAAGCCATATCTTTGGATGTAAAGGGACGGGTGTGGGTCAATGTATAGTCATAGATAGCAATGTAGTGAGATATCTTAGCATTTTAATTAAGGGACTAAGATCATTTGTAAGGCAACATTCGTAGCATCATCGAGGCACTATGATCTTGTATTTTTTGATTGTTTTTTTGCTAAGGTGTCTCACATGCATAATATGACCATTTTCTCAAGGAAACAAGTGGAGTTAACCTTAGAGGTGCAAGCGTGCAAGTGTTTATTTTTCGTGCATTGTTTTGTCTTGGATTAGGGTTGTCTAAGATTGATTTTTATCTTGCCATACACACCCTAGTTACTAGCATTTATATTTGAAAGCGGTAAATTGCGGAAAATAAAAATCCTATGTTATTACATCATTAGGGGGATGGGGGTACAATTTACAAATGATGATGAAATAAGAGCTTAAATGTTACAACCATATTTAATAGCCATGAAGAAAATATGTGAAACATGTAAAAACAATGTAAAAGAGAGGAAAAATCAATTTTTTAACATTATGTGTCGACACATGCAAATACGCATTGATACATAATCTTCCCTTTCCCATGTAATACCAAATCAACTCAATATGAGTCGATGTATAATGCTATGTGTCGACTCATTCCTTGTTTGTGTCGACACATTCATGTTTTGTATCGACTCATACACCCTTTTTTCCTTCTGTTTTGGGCCTGTACAACAGTATGTGTCAATGCATAAGGCTTTGTGTTGACTGATACACCCTTTTTCCTTCTGTTTTTGGCCTTTATAGCAGTATGTGTCGACGCATAAGGCTTTGTGTTGACTCATGCTGTAACTTTTTCACTCTAACATTGTTTTGTGGTCTGTACAAGTCAGTTCTTAACATATAATTGACAAGAATGGAAAACAAACAAAAGGGTTAGATTCAAGGGCAATGGTTACTACATTTTATCTTCAAAAATGAATCACTAATGATGCTTGAAATGAAGTGTTTAAAGTCAAGAAGACTTACCTTGAGATTGAAATATGTGCTTTGATTTAGAGTTGGAAGAACCAAGTTGCAAGTGACTGTTTTTTTTGGCAAATGGTGATGATGTAACATAAGTTGTTCTTATGTTTTAAAAACTCCTATATGATGTATGTAAGGTGTTTATATGGTTTGTTTGGACAGAACTTGCAAGGTATGAAGGGTTCAAAAATTAGGACTTCAAAACTCAAGAGTGGGAGCTTTGTGGACAGTTATGGTTTTTTGAGAGTATGGGATTTTGAGGGCTTGTCTACACAACAAAACTTCCTACCTTTCTCTCTATTTTTCTGACCTCTTTCTCTTGAAATTGGACTCTCTATTTATAGAGAAGGTTTTATACTTGAAATAACTCAGATTTTGAATCACATATTATGGCTATGTTGCTTGTGTTTGAAGCAAGCATGAAGAACATGTTTCCAATGCTTGTACCAAGCTATCTAAAGTGGTTCATCATTTTAAACATGTTTGTTATGACTTATAGAAGTTTAGTGTAATTAGAACAACAAGTTAGAGGCTCAAGAAATTGACTTTATGATTAAAGTGAACTTTTCAAGAATGGATATGTTGCTTTCTTCTAAAAATGGAATGATCACTAGGACAAAGGCTTAAACACTTGGATCATAGTTTAACTAGCTGTGTAAACATTCAATTAAGGAGTGATTTACAAGTTTGAGGCCTGTAAAGTGAAGATTATGCAGCATAGCTAATATTTTGGTTCCTTGTTCATCACAAATCTGCCTTGTAAATCAAGAATGAATGCCCAACTTCAGATCCTTGAATCTCCTAGGTCAAGTATGATAAATTCATGCTCTTGGATGTCTTGGAAATCTTGAAACATCCTCTAAAACTTTCATGTTTTTCACTTTTATTAAATCAAACAGGAACTTAATGAAAACTGGCCAAGAAGTTGGGATAAAAACCTGACCAAACTTGCTGAAAATTTCTCCAAGTGTTTAACAAAAAATGCCACGACTTCATGAATTTATAACTTAAAATCCAAGAATTTCTAGAAAAAGTCCTGCCTTACAATTTTTTAGATCTCATTAAGATCTACAACTTTCATGTTGGAAGTTTTCCTTGAGTCATCTTGCATCATGGTGAAAATTTGGCACAAAGTCATGAAAAAAAAGTTAACTTTCTAAGATTTAGAAAACTTTCTAAGTCTTAGAATTTTGACTTTTCAAAGATAATTTTTACTTTTTGATTTCTTGATTAAAAATATTCATATTTTGACATTTCTTGACGTAATATGATTTTTAAAACTTGATTTTGATCAAAAAGTCAAAGTTTGACTTTTCAGTGTACAATTGACTTTTTCATCAGTTAACCAAATTTCAACTATCAATCAATTGATCTTGAGAAGTGTTTTGAACCATGCCATTATGTTAATATGATGCATTTGAATCCTTGATATCATGTCTCAAACCAATTAGTCATGTATTTGGTCAAAAGTAAAAAATTGAGCCTTCTGAGTCAAAACCCTAATTTTAACCATTTTGCCCTTTTGATGATCTGATCAAACTTATCGAGGAATTATGATCCAAACTTGATCAATTGACATATATGAGTTTAAAATGTTGATATGGATCAAAAATTATAAAACTTGACTGTAAATTGACCACAGTTGACTTTTTGCCCAATACAATTGATTTTAGGTCAACTGATCAATAGACTGAGCAAAAATGTGATCCAAAGCTTGAAACTTGACATGAGAAATATTGAGAGTCCAAAATGGTCCATGAAAGTAATATGGGGCGTTAAAATTTCAATTGTACTTGTGCAAACTCAAACCCTAATTTTGAGTCATCAGTGCTTGAGGAGGCGTCTTGAGCTGATCCATCCTTGTGCCTTCTTGAACCAATGGATATCTTGTGAGAGAAATCTTGAGAAAATGAGAGAGAAAATTTTGGGGTACAACACTAACCATATGCTTGCTTTTCATTTTCACTAACCATGTGTTGAGAACTGACTTTTACATGTAGCAGAACAATGATAGAAGTAAAAAAATAGTAGTATGAGTCGATACAAAACACTATGAGTCGACACATATTATGTACAAAACAGGTTATGAGTCTAAAAAAACGCGTATATGTCGATACAAAACAAAAATGAGTCGACACAAACCATTATGCGTCGACTCATACTTAGTTGTTTTTGACTTCAAGGGGCAAGAAATGAGTATGAGTCGATATAAAAAGCGCATGTGTCGATACAAAGCAGTATGAGTCGATAAAAACCCTTATGTGTCGACTCATACTGAGTTATTTTTTATTTCCATGAGCAAGGATTGATATGTATCAATGCACAAAGGTTTTGTATTAATGCATAAGCTTATGTATCAATGCATAAAGGTTTCGTATCAATGCATAAGCTCATGTGTCAATACATAAAAGTTTTTTTAAATGATTTATTTTTAAATTATATTTATATTTCTTTATATTTTTATTGTTATTCAATATGGTTGTAATAGTAATTAAGTTTTAATTTCTTTCATCCCCCATTTGTAAATTTGTACCCCCCATCCCCAAATAATGTAATAGCGTAGAATCTTTATATTCTGCAATTTATCGCTTTCAAATACAAATGCTAGTAATTAGGGTTTGTATGGAAAGACTGTTGTACCCCAAAATTTGCCCTCTCATTTTATCAACATTTCTCATCACAAGGCTCTTGGAACTCAAGATCAAGCTAGGGTTTGCTCTGCTCAAGACACCTCCTTGCACTATTGACCTAAATTAGGGTTTGAGCTTGCACAAGGATTTTTGGACCTCCAATGCCAAAATTGATTTTCATACTTCATGTTGGACTCATAAGTTGGTCCATACCAAGTTTCAAGCCTTGAATCAAATCTTTGCCCAGTCAATTAGACAATTGACCTAGAAATCAGCTGTATTGGGGAAAAAGTCAACTGTGGCCAATTTACAGTCAAACCTCGTGAATTTTGACCCAGATCAACATTATAAACTCATATGAACTATTTGATCAAGTTTGGACCACAAATCCACAAGAAATTTGATCAGATCACTAAAAGGGCAAAATGGTCATTTTTAGGGTTTTGACTGTGCAAAGGCAATTTTTGACTGTTTGACCTAGCCAATGGAAATCAAGTTCAACCATGGACTCAAGGACTCAATGGCATCATCTTGACTTATTCAACAAGTTTAAAAGATCTCAAATGCATAGGATTGACAAATGAATTTTTCAGTCAACTGATTAAAATTTGACTGTACACTGAAAAGCTAAACTTTGACTTTTTGGTCAAAATCAAGCGCCAAGGGTCATTTTTCATCCATATGCGTCAAATTATGAAACTTGTTCATCAAGAAACCCAAAATTGCAAATTAGGGTTTGAAATTGAAAATTTTCATAACTTAGAATTTTTCTAAGTTATGAAATTTTCTTAATTATTCCTAACTTTGCCCCACATTTTCACCATGATGCAAATGGATTCAAACAAAACTTACAACATGAAATTTGTAGTCCTCCACAAAGTCTACAACTTTTATTCACAATGTTTTATCAAAAGAAGCTTGGATCTCAATATATGATTTTTGGAACAAGGGTCCCTAAAACTTTTAACTTGGAGAAATTTTGCCCTAGTTTAGGCAGGATTTTGACCCATCTTCTTGGCCATTTTTCACATAGTTCCACTTGGAGTATCAAGTTTCATTTCAAAGATGGATTATAGTACTTGTTGCAATCTTTCCAAATTGTCCAATAACTCTCAAACACATTTGTGGTTATGGAGAATCGAATGCTTGAAGTTGGCAAAAACTCACTTTGTATCCATGGCCAATACATGTTCATACAAGTTGCAAAATCTGTCCAAACTAGCTTTGTACTTAATTACAGGTCTCTAAACCCTTCAACACTCAAGAATTGAATACAAACTCATTGGACATTGGTGTTATTCTGACCATTAGAGCTTGGCACAATGAACAAATCCATTTTTGGCATAAAGGTAGCATTTCCATTTTCATAAAGGCAACTTTATGTCAACATTGCTTCTCTTGAGCCTTGGACCTCTTTCTTTGCAGCAAAAAAGATCCACAAACTCAGGCAAAGGTACAAGAAACTTGTGCATGCTTGGAGATAGCCTGTACAAGCCTACCTCATTTCACTTCACACTTTTCTTTCAAAACAAGTCAACTTGCCAAAAGGACATAACTTGGGCATCTGATATATTCAACTCTGGCCAACATTCCAAACAAGTTTTGTGCATTTCCTTGAGCCATAAACACGATTTGTTGAGCCCTCAAGCCTTCCAAAACACCAAATCACATTCTTCTTGCAAAACAGGGCACTCTCTGCAGATTCACATCCATCATACGAACCACTCGTGCGTTTGGCCTCAAACTTGTTCCAATACCTTCCACTCAACTCACTCGAGCTATCCCAAGCCTCCATTGCCAACTATAACTCCATTTAAAGTGTTCACCATTTTCGTTTCAAGTTTATGCATGTTGAGTTCTATAGAGAGATTCAGACCATTTCAAAGCAAGCCAAGCATTGTGAAAGGTCAAAGGAACATCAAGCAAGCTCAAAAGAACCTCAGGCCTCACTGAAAGCTGCTGCATTGCCATACTCGAGCTTGACTGAAACACGTATTTCTCAAACTTCTATCTCTCTATTTAGGAACATTTAGCCTTAGGTTTGTGAATGAAAGATGTAGTACTCATTGCCATGAAACGATACATATGCTCAGTTTTCATTTATATTAAACGTGCTAAGAGAATTTCATCCATGAACATGTTGAAAAAACTAGGTCAGATTTTAGGGCCAGAGAAATTCTCTCTGGTCTTTAAGAGTTAGATTAAGTTTTTTATATGGTTAGAATCGTGGTTTAATGCTCTACAAGTTTCATGTTTTGAGTTTTGGCAAAAGATCACAAATGCAGGAGTTAGCAGTTTGTACAGGGCGCACGTTTTTTCTATTTGAACAAGGAAGAAGATGAAGTGGAAATGGGCTGGACAGACTTGTTTCTACTTCTAACACCCCCCATTTTCAGTTTCACACCCCCTGGCCCAATTTCTTGTATTTTTGTTTTTTTTGCATTTTTATTTCACTTCTGACTTTGTTTATTTATTTCCAAATATAAAAAATGCTTAAAAATATTTTCACATTTTTTTACATTTATTTTGCATTTTATTCTATTATTTCTAACATTAAAACATTTTTATATACTTTTATATTATTTGTTTAAATTTAAAAATAATGTAAATAATACTTTTATTTTTTTTTCTTATTTTTATTCACACTGAAAATATTTTCTTGAATATATTTTATTTTTGTAAATATTTTATTTTATTTTATATATATATATATATATATATATATATATATATATATATATATATATATATATATATATATATATATATATATATATATATATATATATATATATATATATATATATATATATATATATATATATATATATATATATATATATATATATATATATATATATATATATATATATATATATATATATATATATATATATATATATATATATATATATATATATATATACCTTTATTTTATTAAAAACATAGAATAAAAATACAAAAATATTACCTTTTTATTTTTATTATTATTTATACTAAAAAACACTTTTTTTCCAATATATTTCATTTTGTACATATTAATATATTTTTTGTATATAAATAATATAATATATTATTTTCTTAAAAGAATTAGGGTTTACCCCTTTAATAAATAAAATTAATCCTTTTTTATTTATTTATTTCTTTATATTTCTTTACATTAAAAATACTTTACATACATAAAAACTTCTTTTTTTGCATAATACATTTTACTTAATATTTATTTATTTTGTTTATTTAAATATTGTACATTTAAATATTGATTGCATTTGAGATTCAATTTGGATGTAATAGTAACTAGGGTTTATATTTCTTGTCAAATACCCCCTATTCAAAAATTGTACCCCCATCCTCATAATCATGTTGTAATAGCTTAGAATTTAAATTCTCGCACTTAACACTTTCAATTATGCCATGATTAGAGAATTAGGGTTTGTATGTCAAAATTCAAATCAACAAATAGTTTGACCTAATCAAAGACAAAAATGCATGAAAAACAAACACAATGCACACTTGCACCCCTAGGGTTACAATCCACTTGTTGCCTTCAAAAATGGGTCATGGTATGCATGTTAAGTACTTTGGCAAAACAAAAACAAAACAAAATATCATAGTCCCTCGATGACGCTATCTGAGTTTCCTAAACAAAAATGATCAGGTCCCTTAAGAAAATTGCCAAAGATACTTGACACAATTTCTATCGTGGTCTATACGATGACACGTGCCTGTCCCGTTTAACATCCTAACACAAGGTTGTTCACCAAATACAATGATGAAACAACACTGTTAAAAGGGTTAAAAACATTAGAAAGATCTTTGAGTAAAATAGGGTAGATAGCTCTTAGTTACTTGATCAAAAGCTTTCAAAACATCCTTGCTATTTTCAAACACACTTCATAACACAATTTCAAAATCCAACTTTCAAACATTGAAAACTTTTCAAAAGACAAAAACACCTTTGTATACATTCAAACAAGAATCATTACAAAGGTTGCCACAACGATGGCCTCTTTTTAAAACATCTTTCAAAACCACATACAAAGCACCATTTCAAACAATTAAAGAGCACCATTTCAAAAAATTGAAAAGCAAAGCAAGTGATCTAAACAAGTAACTAAGAGCCCATGGATATCCATGGATGAAAAGGGTGCTTGCACCTTCCCTTTTCATAATCTACTCCCCGAACCCAAGAAAACATCTTAAAGGTCTTTCCTGTGCTTTTTGACCTTTCTTTAGGATAAAATAAAAAGTCGGTGGCGACTCTTGCTAAACCGAAACATTTGCGAACACAAACGTGAAACCTCAAGTCAGTTCTCCCACCATATCACAGAACTGGCGACTCTGCTGGGGATAATTCTAAAATTGGAGTAACCTTAGGGTTTAGATCACCTTTGCATGCTTATCTTGATTGCTTTGATTGCTTTACATTTGGTTCTCTTGTTTGGGCTTGAAATTCTCCACCCGGATTTGGGAAACATTCATAGGTAAATAGCAATACATTATGGAAATTGTGCGGGGTATACCGACATGGTTGAAGCAATAGCTATATAAGTGCGACATATTTGTGAGTACCGGTAGCCTTTGAGTCAATCAAAGAGAATACGGGGCCGCTGTGTGATGTCATAAAGCGCTAATGAACTCTTAGAACCTTACTTGACCATCTTGGCCTTTTATTAGGGGTAGTGAGATGACCGGCTTTGGTTCAGTCCGAAGTTGGTAGATACTCGATACTACACTCATTGAGGGTTGTTTTCTTGGAATATTTTGGTCGCCAGTTAAGTGGCTAAACCAAAACAATGAACATAGAAAATAATCCAGTGATATTTAGCTCCTTAGAACCCGATTACTATTTATAGGACAGGTTTGAGCCAACTAAACTCAAGAGGGTACTTACCTATGAAACCTCATGCATGCCTGAAACTAGGATCTTGTGTGACTTGTTTGTACATGTGCTTGTGCATACATCATGAACATCATAAAGCATCATATGCATCCACTAACCATTTCAAGGGTTTGGATCTTCATCTTTGTTCTTGTTTTGTAGGCCATGGAATCTCTTCGCAGGAAAACAATTCAAGTCAACCTTGTGAGAATCCCTACTCAACTCAAGGAGCTTACTTCCAAAATTCCAGAGAATTCTCTCTTCAGTGAAAGACATGGTAGACTTCTCAACTTGGTCAACTCCAACATTGAAGAAGACATGGTGAAAGTTCTCTTCCAGTTCTTTGACCCCCTACACCATTGTTTCACATTCCCTGATTACCAACTAGTACCTACTTTGGAGGAATTTTATCAACTCCTGAGAATTCCTATTCTTCATCAACTACCCTACAACGGTACGGAAAAAGAACCAAAGCCTGAAGATGTTGCTCAAGCATTACACTTGCAACCATCTGATATCAAAGGACATTGGGAAACCAGAAGTGGTGTCAAGGGTTTCTTGGAAAAGTTTCTGTTTGAGAAGGCACAATACTGCTGGAACTCTCTAGATCTACAAGATTTTGAGGAGATTGTAGCACTTCTCATCTATGGGTTGGTCTTGTTCCCAAAGCCTGATCAACTTATAGATGTGAATGCTGTCAAGATTTTCATATCTCGGAATCTTGTGCCTACATTGCTTGGGGACATCCTCCACTCATTTCACACACAAACAATGAGGAAAAGAGGTGTTCTCATGTGTTGTACTCCTCTTGTAGTAAGGTGGTTTATTTCTCACCTTCCCCAATCAGTTTTGAAGAATGAGCAGGGCTTAAGGTGGTTACAACGACTAATGACCCTTACACATTCTGATGTTCATTGGTGTTCTCGGTCCAGAGAAAATGTCATCATCATTGATCGTTGTGGAGAGTTCCCTAATGTCCCACTACTTGGCATTAGGGGAGGCATTACTTACAACCACTGTTTAGCCCTAAGACTATTTGGATATGCTCGGAGGGATGGCCCTCATGACATGCTGATTCTTGACTTGGTTTTTGACTTCGACAACGATGCACAAGGACTTCGACAAAGATTCATCAGAGCTTGGAGGATGCCCAACAAGGTGGATAGTAAGACACTGGGGCACAAGAATTCCATCCCTCTTGAGCCTTATCTCAAGTGGGTATGAACCCGCGCCCAGAATCTTATGATGCCATATCCTCACATTCTCCCCGTGATCAAAGAGCCTGTTGTGGAAGGAGAGGTTCCATACACCCTCCTACATCCAGACATGCCAACATCATTGGAAGAATTACAAAAGAGTTGGATCCAACTCAAAGAAGAACGAAATACTTTTGAAGCCAGCTTCTATGCCAGTGAGAAGAAGGTTTTGGAACTTACCCGCCGACTTCATGAGGAGGAAACCATCAACACTTACATCGCACCAAAGAGGATGCACAATGTCTTTTTACATTAAGAATTTTGTAATATTTTCCCCATGGGGCACTTATGTACTAACAAATTTCTTCTTAATATGACGTGTGTTCTTTTTTGTTTGCAACAGATTTGAATTTCTGAATCCTTGAATGCATTACAGGAATAATATGTCATTCATCATATGCATAAACAGGTCTTCACACCAGGTTTCCTTATCTTTCTACTGTTTATTTCAGCAAGATAGATTTGGAGCAGACGATTAAGGATCTGCAAGCACATAATTCACAATTCCAATAACTCCTCATGACCTTAGCAAAGGGTTAAGAGGACCTTAAAGCATCGTTGGAGAAAGATAAAGAGAAAAAGAAGAAAAGGCCTGGTGTGGCCACTATGGGAAGAAGGTTTGAAAGCCACACTAGAAAAGTTCTCGAGTTCCCCTCGACGTCTGATGACGGGGCTGGTAAAGGAAAAGGAACTGCGATGCCTTCTGAATCTGAAGTTGAAGAAGAAGAAGAGGAGGAGGATGAAGATTACTCTGAACAACAATATCCCCCGGCGGATGATAAATATAAAAATCTTGAGGATCGGTTGGCAACCATGGAGTTGCAAAGGGTACCTAGTTTAGATTTCGAAGAACTAGGGTTGGTCGCTGGGATCGTCATTCCTCCCAAGTTCAAAGTTCCTACATTTTCTAAGTATGACGGTTTTTCCTGTCCAAAGATGCATCTGAGATCCTACGTCAAAAAGATCCAACCCCACTCTTCTGATAAAGATCTTTGGGTCCATTTTTTCCAAGATAGTTTGTCAGGCACACAATTGGACTGGTTCTATCAACTTGAGAGGTCTGAGGTTCATAACTGGGAAGATTTAGCTGTTGCTTTCTACCGGCAATACCAATACAACGCTGATTTAGCACCTACTCGTACTCAATTACAGAGTATGGGTATGGCTTCTAATGAGGGATTTAAAGAGTATGCCCAGAAGTGGCGTGATCTGGCGAGGAAGGGTGCAGCCACCATTGTCGGATAGAGAGCTGGTTGACATGTTTTTAGGGACCCTGTCTGGCCCTTTCTTCAATCATTTAATCCGGAGTTCCTCTGTAGGATTCACCGAATTAATTCTGACCGGTGAAAGGGTTGAGGCTGGCATTAAAAGTGGTAAGATTCAAAAAGATGCCTCCGCGTCCACTGCTATTAAGAAGACCTTCCCAGCTAAGAAGGAAGCTTCTGCTGTTTATTCTCAGAAGAGCCAAGGAAGAACCGAGCGCCGACCAACGGTGGGGGCTGTGATGATCCAAAACTCTTCAACTGATTAACCTCGCAGCAATCAACCAAGATCTAATCAACAAAGGGTAGAAAGGCCGCAACGGAAGTTCACCCGAATCAACATGACACCGGCTCAAGTACTCCCTCATCTGTTAAAACTGAATCTCACCAATTTGAAAGAAGCACCAAAGAACCCTAATACCTCTTCTCCTTATTACCACTCCAATGCAAAGTGTGCATACCACTCTGACAGTGTAAGGCATGATACGAACAACTGTTGGGCTCTTAAGAACAAAATCCAAGACCTAATCGATGCCAAGGAGGTAGAATTCGATGCGCCCGAAAAGCCGAATGTGATTTCTACCCCGATGCCCAAGAACGGTCATAATGTTCATGCCGTTATGGAAGTTCTTCATGTTACCAATGTTGCTGACCTTTTGACTTCGTTACCAGTGATTAAAGTGAATTTGATGAGAGCCTGGATATTCCCAGGATGTGGAAAAGACTGTTACTTTTGTTTAAACATACGAGCTGACTGCCCACTATTGAAATCAGGCATCCAACGCCTGATGGATACCCAAGAGATTCTCTTCCAAAAGACTCCTTTTGATACTACCACTCCTGATACTTCGGCTACCTTTGTTACTTCAACCAATGACATTGCAATAATAACCATCTCCGAAAATCTTCCCAAGGCCTGCAAAAGGCCTGTCAAGATTACGCCTGATCCTAAGTTTGTGCCATTGAAAATCACCATGCCGGGGCCTGTCCCGTATGAATCTAACAAAATGATACCATGGAACTACGGAGGAGAAATCTTCTATCATGGTATCAAACAGAATGAATCAGTCCAAGAGAATTCTGATGATGAAACCCCTGATATAGGAAACATTGCGGGAACAAGCAAGATAACTCGCAGCGGGAGGATTTTCTCTCCGGAGATTGCTCCCCCACGAGCAGTCTTCGGACCCTCGAAAGCTTTTGTGCCTGTCAAGCCATCTGTGCAAAGCCTGATAATTGAAGAAATTGATGTACCTGAAGTTATACCTTCTGATGCTACTACTAAATGTAAGGGGATACTAGAAGCGCCTGTCAGGATGAAGGCTCAGACTGTGGTAATCCCCGAGACCACCCAGAAAGAGATGGAAGAAATATTAAAAATAATCAAGAGGAGCGACTACGATGTCGTGGAACAGCTAGGGCATACCCCTTCCAAAATCTCCATGTTGGCTCTTCTACTCTGCTCTGAGGCCCATGCTAAGGCCTTGATCAAATTTTTAAAGACGGCACATGTGCCTCAAGAAACTTTGGCTGACCAGTTTCAAGAGTGTTTGGCCAGCCTTACTGATGATAATGGTCTTGGTTTTTCCGATGCCGATTTGACCCCAAGGGAAGGAAGCACAACGACGCGTTGCATGTCTCAATAGAATGTAGGAGAACCACCCTTGCCCATGTCCTAGTTGATACCGGTTCATCTTTGAATGTGCTGCCAAAAAAGGCGTTGGATAGATTGGACTGCGAAGGATTGACCCTCAAGCCCAGTAACATCGTTGTTAGAGCCTTCGACGGTTCTAAGAGGATGGTTCATGGAGAAGTGGACATTCCTATCAAAGTGGGCACCGAGACCTTCAACTCTACCTTTTATGTGATGGACATTCGTCCTTCATATTCGTGTTTGTTGGGAAGGCCATGGATCCACTATGTTGGGGAAGTTACCTCCTCTTTACACCAAATGCTAAAGTATCCTGTTCAGGATAAGATTATAACGGTTCACGGTGAGGAAGAGTACATGATAAGTCACCTCAACTCCTTCTGCTATGTAGAGTTGGATGGCGAATTCATAGAAACGCCTTTCCAACATTTTGAGGAAGTTTCTCCTGAAGTCGCAGTTGCAAAGACAATGGTTGATGTTCCTATAATTTCCAAGCATGTGTCTAGGATGGCATCTCTCAAGGATGTAGAGGCTTTAATCAAAGAAGGAAGAAGTACAGTGTGGGGGCAACTGCCTGATTTTCCTCACAAGACGGACAAGTTCGGACTAGGTTTTACTGCTGCTGGACAGAAAGTTGTGCGTCGCTCCAGGGCTGGAGGACCACCCGTAAAAATCACTCACCATGGAATTAATGCCTTAGAAGATGATGATGAAGAAGACAACTTTGAAGATTGGATCTTTCCAACCGTCGAAGGAGGATTAAGCAACTGGGAAGCGAAGGACTTCGTTCCCATCACTTTCATCAACCAGTAATTTATCTTTGAACAATTTCCTATTTTGGTCTGTAATAACTAAACAATTCGTACACTATTTTCACCTTATGCCTTACCCGGGGCATATAGGTCCATTTGTAAGGGCTGGGTTTTCTTCATTATCATATGCCATGTTTAATGAATCATTGGACATTTTCATCTATAAACTGTTGTGTTCATTTTCTTTCTTTTTACATTTTGTTTTGTTTAAGGATGGTTATCCCTTACACACACCCACACTCACAAAATGCAGGTACCCATCCACTCCGGATTCCATGGGTGACTATTCTTCTTTAGCCTTCAGTGAGTGTGAAGGCTTAGTCAATCATGCCGAGTACGAAGGTGATGAGGACTGTGAAGTGCCTGGAGAGTTAGCCAGACTTTTGCAACAAGAAGAGAGGGCTATTTTGCATCATAAAGAGTTGCTAGAAACCATCAACTTGGGAACAGAGGAAGACAAGAAAGAGGTTAAGGTGGGTGCCAACCTGGAACTAGGTGTCAAAGAGCTCTTACTGCAGTTGTTGAATGAATATGTTGAGATCTTTTCCTGGTCCTATGAAGACATGTCGGGATTAGACACAGATATCGTGGTTCACCGTCTCCCTACAAGAGAAGACTGTCCACCGATCAAACAAAAGGTCCGCCAAATGAGGCCCGACATGTCTGAGAAGATCAAAGCTGAGGTAATGAAGCAATTCAATGCGGGCTTTCTAGCTGTTACTTCCTATCCACAATGGGTTGCTAACATTGTGCCCGTGCCTAAGAAGGACGGCAAAGTCAGAATGTGTGTGGACTATCGGGATTTAAACAGGGATAGCCCTAAAGATGATTTTCCACTGCCACACATCGACATCTTGGTTGACAACACAGCTCAACACAAGGTATTTTCCTTCATGGATGGATTCTCGGGATACAACCAGATCAAAATGGCCCCCTAAGACATGGAGAAAACTACTTTTGTTACGCAATAGGGTACCTTCTTCTACAAAGTGATGCCATTCAGACTGAAGAATGTCGGGGAAACCTATTAACGCGCCATGGTAGCTTTATTTCATGACATGATACATCATGAGATTGAAGTTTACATAGACGACATGATAGCCCGATCACAGACAGAAGAGGAACACCTCGACCATCTGCAAAAGTTGTTTATCAGATTGAAGGAGCATAAGCTCAGACTAAACCCAAGCAAGTGGACTTTTGGAGTCAGGTCTGGTAAACTTTTGGGATTTATCGTCAGCAACAAAGGCATTGAGGTTAATCCTGCTAAAGTCAAAGCTATACAAGAAATTCCTGCCCCCCGCACTGAAAAGGAGGTTAGAGGATTCTTGGGACGCTTATACTTTATTGCGAGGTTCATCTCTCACCTAACATCTACCTGTGAGCCAATCTTCAAGCTGTTGAAGAAAGATCAGGTAGTTGAATGGAACAATGATTGTCAAGTTGTTTTGATAAGATCAAGGAGTATTTGCTGGAACCTCCTATCTTGATGCCACCCGTCGAAGGAAGGCCGTTAATCATGTATCTGACTGTTTTGGATAACTCAATGGGGTGCATACTGGGCCAACATGACGAGTTTGGCCGAAAAGAGAATGCCATTTATTACCTTAGCAAAAAGTTTACCGACTGTGAGACTCGCTACTCACTGCTCGAGAAAACTTGTTGCGCTTTGGTATGGGTTGCTCGCTGGCTAAGGCAGTATATGTTGACTCATACCACTTTGCTGATTTCCAAGATAGATCCGATCAAGTATATCTTCGAGAAGCCTGCTTTATCTGGAAGAATCACTAGATGGCAAATGATCCTGACAGAGTATGATATCCAGTATACTACCCAAAAATCTATAAAAGGAGTGTACTAGCTGACCATCTAGCTCATCAAGCCGTCGAAGATTACCAATCTATGAGATTCGACTTCCTTGACAAGGACATCATGACATTGGACAACATTGAAGGTAACAGACCGTATGACGGACCTGAACAAGGATCCCGATGGACCCTGTACTTTGATGGTGCTTCAAATGCACTTGGAAACGATATCGGTGCGGTACTCATTTCTCCGGAAGGTTGCCATACACCCTTCACTGCCCGACTTTGCTTCAGCTGTACCAACAACATGGATGAGTATGAAGCTTGCATCTTTGGTCTCAAGGCTGCTATAGACTTGGGAATCAAATCTTTGGTCGTATTTGGGGACTCGACTTTGGTTATCAGTCAAGTCAAAGGAGAGTGGGACACTAAACATCCTAATCTTATCCCATACAATGAACATGTCTTGACATTGTTGCCTCATTTCCAGCAGATTACTTTCGAGCACTTCCCGCGATAAGAAAATCAGCTAGCAGATGCTCTGGCTACAATGTCTTCCATGTTTAAACTCAACTGGGATAACGAGGCTCCCCAAATCACCATCGAGCGAATGGATGAACATGTGCACTTTCATGAGATTAATACCGAAGAAGTAGTGGAACAACCCTGGTTTCATGAAATCAAAAGGTATCTCCAGACTTGAGACTACCCTGAAGGAGCTTGCGGCAATGACAAAAAGTTCTTAAGGAGATTTGCTGGCAAGTTCTTCCTAAGCAATGGCATCCTTTATAAGCGCAGCCATGATTGTGTTCTACTTCGTCGTGTGGACAAGGTTGAAGTTGAGTTGATCATGACCGAGATACATAGTGGCACATTTTGCACCCACTTGAGCGGACATACGATGGCTAAGAAGATTCTAAGGGCAGGCTACTACTGGTCTACTATGGAAGCTGATTGTCATCAACATTCCCGTACTTGCCACAAATGCCAAGTCTATGCTGACAAGGTACATATTCCTCCTGTTCCTCTCAACGTTCTGACAGCTCCTTGGCCATTCGCAATGTGGGGCATTGACATGATTGGAGAGATCAAGCCTACGACACCCAATGGACATCGCTTCATCTTGGTCGCTATTGATTACTTCACCAAATGGGTCGAAGTAGCTTCCTACGCCTCAGTTACAAATAATGTGGTTTCCCGCTTCATCAAGAAGAATCTCATATGCCGTTATGGTATCCCCGACAGGATCATCACGGACAACGGTACAAATTTGAACAACACTATGATCACCTCTCTGTGCGAGCAGTTCAAGATTTATCATCACAATTCATCTCCCTATCGGCCAAAGATGAACGGTGCTGTTGAAGCCGCGAACAAAAATATCAAGAAGATCATTCAAAAGATGACATTCACCTACAAGGACTGGCATGAGATGTTACCGTTTGCTCTGCATGGAAATTGTACCACGGCACGTACTTCAACAAGGGCAACCCCCTTTTCTTTGGTATATGGCATGGAAGCTGTTTTACCTATGGAAGTTCAGATTCCTTCCTTAAGGATCATGAAGGATACTGGTTTGAGCGAAGACGATTGGTTTCAAACCCGGCTTGACCAACTTAATTTGATCGATGAGAAGCGACTTACTGTTGTTTGTCATGGTCAGACTTATCAGAAGCGGATGATTAAGGCTTTCAACAAGAAAGTCAGGCGTCAGGTATACCAAGTCGGAGATCTTGTAATCAAGCGGATCATCTTGCCGCAAAGCGATCCCAGGGGCAAGTGGACTCCTATTTACGAAGGACCATTTGTGATCAAGAACATCTTTTCTGGTGGGGAAATGATTCTGACCACCATGGATGGTGACGACTTGCCGCACCCTGCGAACGCAGACATAGTCAAAAGATACTACGTATAAAACGACCCGACAAGTCGAAAACCCGAAAGGGCGACTTGGGCAAAAATGGGCATCCCGGTGAATCGAAAACCCGAAAGGGCGGTTCAGGCAAAAATTAGGGATAAACAAAAATTCTGTACACCCGGCAAGTTGAAAACCCGAAAGGGCGACTTGGGCAAAAAAGGGTTTCCTGGTGGACTGAAAACCCGAAAGGGCGGTCCAGGCAAAAGTTAGGGAATTAAAGCGTATGACTATGTCTCGTCAGATCACTTTAAGAACAATCTTTTCACCAACAAGCTCCAAGCTTCGGATCAATCCAATCATCGGCGGACGAAGCAACGAATGGACAAGATACTCAGAGTTGTGAAGGCTATAGCAGAATGGGAACCCCATGGAATTGTTACACATAGCCATCTTTCTTTTGTATAAAAATTTTCTCAATTTTACGACGACATTCTCTTACTAGGATGTATGTTTCTTTTGTACAAAGATACTTACAGAAGTTAATACAAAGATACTTCAAAGTGCAGAAATTTGCTTGCCTTTACTATCTTTTTACGCTTATGTTTTATTTGAAAACGTCCAATGTTTTGTTAAATAGGCATATGCATTTGAATATAATCATTGCTTACAAATAAAACGAAATTGAGAAAGGATAATTGCTGATAGGTTGAAGGTGTAGGAAGATATCCTAAAGCTATTCCAGAAGAAATCCCCTGCAGTACATCTGCCAGCTCCTCAACAAAGCTAAAACCTTGGAGTATGTATCCCCAGCGGAGTTAAAAATCGAGATCCCCAGCGGAGCCAGTGTATTCTAAACTTTATTCCCCGGCGGAGTTAAGTTTCAAAATTCCCATCAGAGTTAAGTCTTCAAACTCCCGATCCCTAGTGGAGCCCGAAAACCCTGAAATACATATCCCTAGCAGAGCTAGAATGTTCTAAACCTTCTTCCCCAGCGAATTCAAAACTATCAATCCCCAGTGGGAACCATTCAGTTTTCCCCAACTTCCCCAGTAGATTGGCGTACAACCCAAGCTCCTGATTTCCCTGGCCGAGTAAACACTCTCCCCACAGAGTTATTTCCTGACAGAATGAGGATTCTAGTTCATGTTTCTCCATTGGAAGCCTCCCAGGTTTTAATTCCCCCAGTATAGTTCGTCAGAGTTTTCCTTATTTCCCAGGAAAGTCATGAAGAATTCTCATTCCCCGCAGAAGTTGTCAAAGCTCTTGTTAAATCCCCACAAGTCACCAAGGATTTTTAATCCCCAGCAGTGGTCCCACGATTTCTCATTCTCAACAATCAAAGATCTTTAATCCCCAAGAAGTCAGCAAGGATTTCTCATCTTCCGCATTCAAAGATTTTTGACTCCTTAACATCGGTCATAAATTTACTTTCTCCGGCAGCAGTCTAAGATTTCATTATCTCCAGTTATCAAGGATTTATTTTCCTCAGCAAGACAGCTAACCAACTTACATGCACATCCATTACATTCATATATCATAAAAATTGATGAAACACAGTTCATTGCATCATACATATCGTGCAACATAACTTTGTGTTTTAGCTAACATTTTACCCTTTTCAGGATAAGATTAAAATGCTATCGTTAACAATTATTCAGATACAATATGGACACACCCCAGACACGGCGATCATTCTACTACTCGTTCAGACTTCAGCAATCCGATACAGACTAGATACGCTCCAGACACGGAAGCCATTCTATTTCTCATTCAGATTCAATTATCAACTTCAATTTCAGATAGACTCCAAACACGGACGCCATTCTGGCCTTTACACCAGAAGTTTGATTCTCCCTAGTGCAGTCACCACAGAAGTCATTCTGTCACTTATTCTGATCGCAGTTACAATTTTAGATACACTCCAGACACGGAAGTCATTCTGATACTCATACAGATCTCAATTTCAGATACAGTCCAGATACGCACCAGACACGGTTGCCATTCTGTCACTCATTCGGAATTTATCCCCAGCACATAGATGCTCTATACACAGATGTTTCTCTGTTACCCATTCAGAATACAGATACACTCCAAACACGGCAGTCACTCTAACATTCATTAAAGAATCAAATACAGTTACAGCTTGGATACGCTCTAAACACAGACGCCATTCCCTTGGTCATACAAACCCAATCTCCAGATACAACTCAGATACGTTCCAAATACGGACACCATTCTGATGTTCATTCTACTGATTTTCAACAAACAAGTCTTGGATGGCATCTTTAAGCCCATCTCCAGCAAGATTCTACCTTCTCCAAATGGCACCTTTAAGCCCATTCCCTCAACAATATTTTGACGAGTGCAAATTTACGGGCACTCTAGTGTCCAATCCTCTTTTACCTTCGAGTCACGAAAGGCAAAACTTGTCGATCTAACTCTCCAGGTTCAAGAAGAATGAACAGGGGCAACTGTTGTACCCTAAAATTTTCCCTCTCATTTTATCAACATTTCTCATCACAAGGCTCTTGGAACTCAAGATCAAGCTAGGGTTTGCTCTGCTCAAGACACCTCCTTGCACTGTTGACCTAAATTAGGGTTTGAGCTTGCACAAGGATTTTTGGACCTCCAATGCCCAAATTGATTTTCATACTTCATGTTGGACTCATAAGTTGGTCCATACCAAGTTTCAAGCCTTGAATCAAATTTTTGCCCAATCAATTGGACAGTTGACCTAGAAATCAGCTGTATTGGGGAAAAAGTCAACTTTGGCCAATTTACAGTCAAACATCATGAATTTTGACCCACATCAACATTATAAACTTATATGAACCATTTGATCAAGTTTGGACCACAAATCCACAAGAAATTTGATCAGATCACTAAAAGGGCAAAATGGTCATTTTTAGGGTTTTGACTGTGCAAAGGCAATTTTTGACTGTTTGACCTAGCCAATGGAAAATCAAGTTCAACCATGGACTCAAGGACTCAATGGCATCATCTTGACTTATTCAACAAGTTCAAAAGATCTCAAATGCATAGGATTGACAGATGAATTTTTCAGTCAACTGATCAAAATTTAACTATACACTGAAAAGCCAAACTTTGACTTTTTGGTCAAAATCAAGTGCCAAGGGTAATTTTTCATCAAGATGTGTCAAATCATGAAAGTTGTTCATCAAGAAACCCAAAATTGCAAATTAGGGTTTGAAATTGAAAATTTTCATAACTTAGAATTTTTCTAAGTTATGAAATTTTCTTAATTTTTCCTAACTTTGCCCCACATTTTCACCATGATGAAAATGGACTCAAACAAAACTTACAACATGAAAGTTTTAGTCCTCCATAAAGTATACAACTTTGATTCACAAAGTTTTCTCAAAAGAAGCTTGGATCTCAAGTTATGATTTTTGGAACAAGGGTCCCTAAAACTTTTAACTTGGAGAAATTTTGCCCTAGTTTAGGCAGGATTTTGACCCATCTTCTTGGCCATTTTTCACATAGTTCCACTTGGATTATCAAGTTTCATTTCAAATGTGGATTATAGTACTTGTTGCAAGCTTTACAAATTGTCTAAGAACTCCTCAAACACATTTGTGGTTAGGGAGAATCGAATGCTTGAAGTTGGCAAAAACTCACTTTGTATCCATGGCCAATACATGTTCATACAAGTTGCAAAATCTGTCCAAACCAGCTTTGTACTTAATTACAGGTCTCTAAACCCTTCAACACTCAAAAATTGAATGCAAACTCATTTGACATTGGTGTTATTCTGACCATTAGAGCTTGGCACAATGAACAAATCCATTTTTGGCATAAAGGTAACACTTTCATTTTCATAAAGGCAACTTTATGTCAACATTGCTTCTCTTGAGCCTTGGACCTCTTTCTTTGTAGCAAACAAGTTCCACAAACTCAGGAAAAGGTACAAGAAACTTGTGCATGCTTGGAGATAGCCTGTACAGGCCTACCTCATTTCACTTCACACTTTTCTTTCAAAACAAGTCAACTTGCCAAAAGGACATAACTTGGGCATCTAATATATTCAACTCTGGCTAACATTCCAAACAAGTTTTGTGCATTGCCTTGAGCTAGAAACACGATTTGTTGAGCCCTCAAGCCTTCCAAAACACCAAATCACATTCTTCTTGCAAAACAGGGCACTCCCTGCATATTCAGATCCATCACACAAACCACTCGTGCGTTTGGCCTCAAACTTGTTCCAATACCTTCCACTCAACTCACTCAAGTTATCCCAAGCCTCCATTGCCAACTATAACTCCATTTACAGTGTTCACCATTTTCGTTTCAAGCTTATGCAGGTTGAGTTCTATAGAGAGATTCAGACCATTTCGAAGCAAGCCAAGCATTGGGAAAGGTCAAAGGAACATCAAGCAAGCTCAAAAGAACATCAGACCTCACTGAAAGATGTTGCATTGCCATACTCGAGCTTGACTGAAACAGGTATTTCTCAAACTTCTATCTCTCTATTTAGGAACATTTAGCCTTAGGTTTGTGACTGAAAGATGTAGTACTCATTGCCATGAAACCATACATACGCTCAGTTTTCATTTATATTAAACGTGCTAAGAGAATTTCAACCATGAACATGTTGAAAAAACTAGGTCAAATTTTAGGGCCAGAGAAATTCTCTCTGGTCTTTGAGAGTTAGATTAAGTTTTTTATATGGTTAGAATCGTGGTTAATACTCTACAAGTTTCATGTTTTGAGTTTTGGCAAAAGATCACAAATGCAGGAGTTAGCAGTTTGTACAGGGCGCGCGTTTTTTCTGTTTGAACAAGGAAGAAGATGAAGTGGAAATGGGCTGGGTTGGCTTGTTTCTACTTCTAACACCCCCCATTTTCAGTTTCACACCCCCTGGCCCAATTTCTTGTATTTTTGTTATTTTTGCATTTTTATTTCACTTCTGACTTTGTTTATTTATTTCCAAATATAAAAAATGCTTAAAAATATTTTCACATTTTTTTACATTTATTTGGCATTTTATTCTATTATTTCTAACATTAAAACATTTTTATATACTTTTATATTATTTGTTTAAATTTAAAAATAATGTAAATAATACTTTTATTTTTATTTCTTATTTTTATTCACACTGAAAATATTTTCTTGAATATATTTTATTTTATTTTATACATATTTAATATATATATATATATATATATATATATATATATATATATATATATATATATATATATATATATATATATATATATATATATATATATATATATATATATATATATATATATATATATATATATATATATATATATATATATATATATATATATATATATATATATATATATATATATATACCTTTATTTTATTAAAAACATAGAATAAAAATACAAAAATATTACCTTTTTATTTTTATTATTATTTATACTAAAACACACTTTTTTTCCAATATATTTCATTTTGTACATATTAATATATTTTTTGTATATAAATAATATAATATATTATTTTCTTAAAAGAATTAGGGTTTACCCCTTTAATAAATAAAATTAATCCTTTGTTATTTATTTATTTCTTTATATTTCTTTACATTAAAAATACTTTACATACATAAAAACTTCTTTTTTTGCATAATACATTTTACTTAATATTTATTTATTTTGTTTATTTAAATATTGTACATTTAAATATTGATTGCATTTGAGATTCAATTTGGATGTAATAGTAACTAGGGTTTATATTTCTTGTCAAATACCCCCTATTCAAAAATTGTACCCCTATCCCCATAATCATGTTGTAATAGCTTAGAATTTAAATTGTCGCACTTAACGCTTTGAATTATGCCATGATTAGAGAATTAGGGTTTGTATGTCAAAATCCAAATCAACAAATAGTTTGACCTAATCAAAGACAAATATGCATGAAAAACAAACACAATGCACACTTGCACCCCTAGGGTTACAATCCACTTGTTGCCTTAAAAAATGGGCCATGGTATGCATGTTAAGTATTTTGGAAAAACAAAAACAAAACAAAAGATCATAGTCCCTCGATGACGCTATCTGAGTTGCTTAAACAAAAATGATCAAGTCCCTTAAGAAAATTTCCAAAAATACTTGACACAATTGCTATCATGGTCTATACGATGACCCGTGCCTCTCCCGTTTAACATCCTAACACAAGGTTGTTCACCAAATACAATGATGAAACAACACTGTTAAAAGGGTTTAAAACATAATAAAGATCTTTGAGTAAAATAGGGGAGATAGCTCTTAGTTACTTGATCAAAAGCTTGCAAAACATCCTTGCTATTTTCAAACACACTTCATAACACAATTTCAAAATCCAACTTTCAAACATTGAAAACTTTTCAAAAGACAAAAACACCTTTGTATACATTCAAAAAAGAATCATTACAAAGGTTGACACAACGATGGCCTCTTTTCAAAACATCTTTCAAAACCACACACAAAGCACCATTTCAAACAATTGAAGAGCACCATTTCAAACAATTGAAAAGCAAAGCAAGTGATCTAAACAAGTAACTAAGAGCCCATGGATAACCATGGATGAAAAGGGTGCTTGCACCTTCCCTTTTCTTAATCTACTCCCCGAACCCAAGAAAACATCTCAAAGGTCTTTCATGTGCTTTTTGACCTTTCCTTAGGATAAAATAAAAAGTCGGTGGCGACTCTTGCTAAACTGAAACATTTGCAAACACAAACGCGAAACCTCAAGTCAGTTCTCCCACCGTATCAAAAAGACTTAAAATTAATAAGTAGACAACCCTAATTCAAGACAAAAATGCATGAAAACAAAACACTTTGCACACTCGTACCTCTAGGGTAACCCACACTTGTTGCCTCGGATAAAAATAGTCATGTCCCTCGAATGTGAGATACTTTATCAATGAACCTTGAATACAAGATCGTAGTCCCTTGATGACCCTTTGATGTTGCCTTCGGTAAACGATCTTAGACCCTTGCTAAGGTATCCTATAATGTTACCTTAAATGACTATACAACGACCCCCGCCCGTTCCTTCACATCCAAAGATAGGGCTTCTTACCGATCAATGGTAGGATAGTGTAATATGGTGGGAGAACTGACTTGGTGTTTTTGTGTTTGATCGCAATTGTTGCGGATAGCAAGAGTCACAACCGACTTTTATTTTATCCAATATGAAAAGGTTGAAAAGAACAGGAAAGAACTTTCGAGATTATTACTTGAGTTCGGGGGGTAGGTTATGAAAAGGGAATGTGTTAGTACCCTTTTCATTCGTAGTTTTCCACGAGCTCTTAATTGCTTGCTAGATCACTTGCTTTTGTTTGAAAATATGCTTTGTGGTGTGGGTTTGAAAATATTTTGAAAATTTCTTTGTAATGATTCTCGTCTCTATAAGAATGTGTACAGAGTGTTGGTTTTAAAAATAGTTCAAAGAGATGTTTGTGGAAGATGTTTTTTTTAAAAGTGATTTTGAAAAGTGCCTTTGTAATGATTCTCATCTCTATAAGAATGGGTACAAAGAGCTTTGTCTTTTGAAAATGTTTCAATTGAAAGTGTTGGTGTGAAAACTATTTTTTTGTTGTGAGCAAGCGAGAAACTATGAGCATCCTACCTACTCAAAAGTTCTATGTTCTTTTTCTCCTCCTTTAGATGTTGCAATCTCACCATTGATTTGGTAAGAAGCCTCATCATTGGATGTGAAGGGATGGGCGTGAGTCATTTGTATAGTCATAGAAGGCAACCTGTGGGACGTTTTAGCAATTTCATTAGGGAGTATATCATTTACCGAAGGCAACATCGAGGGTCATCGAGGGACTACGATTTTTTATTGAGGGCCTTTGCTAAAATGCCCATATTCGAGGGACATGACTATTTTTCAATGCAACAAGTGAGATTACCCTAGAGGTGCATGTGTGTGAATAATGTATTTAATTTGCATGCATTTAGTATTTGTTTAGGGTGGTCTACTTGTTGATTTTATCTTGCCATACACCCTAATTACTAGCATTTTGTATAAAGCAATAAAAAATGAAGAAAGTAAATATCCTAAACTATTACAACCATATTGAATAGCAAGAAAATATAAAGACAAAACAAAATAAAAGAAAGGAAAACAAGTTCTTCGATCAGGAAGAATGCACCCTTCGATTCTGCTCTTCCTGGCTTCTTTTGATTTGGGCCTAGCAGCCAGCGTGAGATGAACCCTTCGATTCAACCTTCTCGCTGCTGCTTTCGATTGGGCCTGGAAGTCAATGGGAACACCTTTCGTTTCTCCCTTCTTGCTCCTTCTTTTGGATTTTGAAGCATTAAGGGGGCGAAGCCTGAGGCTTCATTTTCATACAAAAAATTCTTCTTTCGTTTGGGGTCTATACAGGTTAGTTCTACCATGCATTTGGACAAGAAAAACAAACGAAAGGGCAGAAACGAAAAGGCAAACAAATGGTATTTAAATGTTATGTTTGAATGAAAAGCTTAAGGTTAAGAGGACTTACCTTGCTTGACACTGGGATGTGTGGGTTGGATCTTGAGCTGCTACCCTGGGTGCTCCTAGATTCAAAGGGAACAAACAAAGGTGGTGTTTCTAGTGTTGGATTCGAAGGCCAAGAAGAGTGGAGTTTATGCTTGTTGTTTCTGGATTCGAAGAAAAAGAACAAGTGTAGTGTTTCTTTGTTGGATTCGAAGGAGAGAACAAAGTGTGTGGTTGCTCCTGGATTCGAAAGGGAAAAGAAACAGGTGTTGTGTTTGTAGTGTTGGATTCGAAAGGGATAGGAACAAAGGTATGGTCTTTAGATTCTGGGTTTGAGAATGTGTTAAGTGTTGGATGGTTTTCACACAATCAAAGTTTCCAGCTATCAAAAACCTCTGGATGTGTTATCCAACCCCTTAGACGTGTTATGAAGCCTATTATTTATAGATGAAGTTCGAGGAGGTTTAGGAGGGAAAACAAAAGAATTTGAACAAATTGGGTATACTTTTTTGTACCTTTCGGGGGCAGTATTCGTATGCAAAATTGGTGCAAATACATGAGCAATGTAGCAGGACTATTGTGCAGCAGTTTTGGAGCGTTGTGGCCAGTGCATCAGGCTTGGACTTGCAGCAAGCATCTTTTAATATTTCGTTCTTTTCGTTTTGACCTCATAGGTCCAACCTTCGACCAGACTCCTCTTCAGACAACAATATTTATTTCCAATGAAAGTGTCATTCGAATGGGGCAAATGTATGTCCTTCAAATGCACCAATTTGTGTATCCTTTGAAAAGGGAAACCCAGATATATCAATGCATGTCCTTCGAATGGGACACCCATGTATGTCATAGTGCCCTTCGAATGGGCCACCAAGGTGTGTGTCATAGTGTAGAAATTGTGTGTTGAAGATTTTCAAGGGTGGAATTGAAGCAAGCTATGGAGGGAGTTATTTGTCCAATCGAAGCTTGTCCAATCGAAAATGGTATGTAGGCATCAAATGTCCAAACGAAACAAGCATGCAAGCAACCATTGCATTATGAACCAAGCAAACATGTAAGACCAATAATGCAATCGGAGCTTGCATGCCAGAGGTTATTGCCATGGGCACAAACATAATCATATAGGATGTGTGATACGGTGGGAGAACTGACTAGAGTTTTGCGTTCGTATTCGCACTTGTGCGGTTGAGCAAGAGTCGCCACCGACTTTTTATTTTATCCTAAAGGAAAGGTTAAAAAAGCACAGCAAAAACCTTTTGATATATTTCGTGGGTTCGGGGGGTAGATTATGAAAAGGGAAGGTATTAGCACCCTTTTCATCCATGGTTATCCATGGGCTCTTAGTTACTTGGTTTTTTAGATCACTTGCCTTGATTTTCGATTGCTTGAAAAATGGTGTGTGTGTGAGTGTTTTTGAAAATGTTTTGGAAGAAGATGCCTTGTCTTAGGCTAACCTTTTAACAATTCTTTACTCGAATATTTTACAAAGGCGTGTATCTTTTCGAAAAGATGTTTCAAAATGTTTTGAGAGTTTGTTTGAAAGTGTTGTGGATTGTGGTTTTTGAAAAGAAGGCAAGTGTTTTTGCAAGTCGATCTCAAGTAACTAAAAGTTTTGTCTACCCTATTGTACTCAAAGGTTTTTGTTATGTTTTAACCCCTTTTAACAATTTTGTTCCACCATTGAATTTGGTGGACAATCTTGCGTTTAGGAAGTTTTTTCGGGACGGGCGCGGGTCATCGTATGGACCACGAATGCAATGGTGCCAAGTGTCTTTGGCAATTTGCTTTGAAGGGACTATGATCATTCCGTTTTAGGCAACATTCGAAAGCGTCATCGAGGGACTTATGATCATTTGAATTTGTTTTGCCAAAGATACTCGACGTGCAAGCATGGCCTATTTTGGAAGGCAACATGTGGGATTATCCTAGAGGGTGCAAGTGTGATTGTGTATTGATTTCATGTATTTGTCTTGTATTAGGTTATCTAGCGTCTGATTTTATGTACATGCAAAACCTAGGTCTAACCATGGTATAATTGAAAGCGGTAAATTGCGAAATGTAAAATCTACGCTATTACAAAATAAGTATCCGGGAGTGGGGGTACACATTTATGAATGGGGATGAGACTTATAGTATCCAATAAGTTACAACCAAATCGAATTTGCGATCAAATGTAAATGACGAATATCAATGTATAAGATAAACAAGTGTGTATAGGAGCAATGTAAATATGTTGTGTAAGTGTACAAGTATATGCGCATGTGATTATTTACAAGTGCGACAATGTGAAATTAATGTGTATTAAGGTATTGTTGACCTAAATATGTGTTTAATAAATCTTTGATTTGTATATTTTTAATATGTACAAAAATGATGTTTTAAGGAAATATTTCTAAGTTTTAATCATGTATACAAAAAAGTATTTTTCATTTGTTATGTACAAAAAATTTTAAGAAATTAAATTATGCAAAAATGTATATTTACTTATTATGTACAAAAAGTAAGTGAAAAGAAAATGTTTTCAATTTAATCATATTATGTATAAAAATGTATTTGTTTATTATACACAAAAAGTATTTTTAAATAAAAATCAAGGATTAAATTATGTATATTAGAAAAAGGGTATTTTTATTTGTTATATACAAATTAGATATTAATTTTAATAAGAGAAAGGTATTATCTTTAAGGAAAATTTAATGTTCTATGCATGAAAAAAGAGAAAATATAAGTTATTTATAAATCAAAATATGTAAAAATATTGTTAGTAAAAAAAAGGGTTATATTAGTTAATTTGTTTAACAAAAGAAAATGAAAAGAGGTTTCATTCTTAAAGAAGTCAGGCTTTTTTGAAATGGGCCTTGGAGAAGTTAAAATGGATTAGGCCCATTGTTCTGAAGCAAACATTTTAGGGTTAGATGGTTTTGTTGTTCAGTTGGACGAAACACTCTAGGGTTTATGCAGCGGCGGCGCCCATGGGGGTCTTCTTTGTCTTCCTCGTTCACGCGTTTCTGAATCCAAATCTTCCGTCTAGCCACCAGCACTACCTCGTCCTCCCCCTCACGTTCGCTTAGGCAACGGTGAACCAAGGTAACGGCATGTCTCAAATTCGTTAAACATTTTAGATTTGCATGTTAAGGTTCTTTGATTTGTTGAATCCGATTCTATGTTTTATTGATTAATGCGTTTTTGCTTGTCTTATGTGAGGTATGAAGGGAAAGGAGAAAACGAAAACTACCTTGACAGAGGGGAGGAGGAAAATGGAAGTGCTCAGGAGGCTTGACGAGCGGAGGGTGCTGATGTTTACGCTTTGAGCTCCCTGGTATCTTTATCTTCTTTAAGCTTTGTGATGTTGATGGCTGAAAGCTTCTTGTGCAATTTCACTTCTCTTTTCTTCGTTGTCTTTAATGCTTGTTGCTTTGAGATGCCTTTTGTTTATGTGCCTCTGTACGCTTTTGAACGATTTGCCTCTGATTTTCTCTCTTCTTCGCCTCTGGTGCTCGTTGCCTTGAACGTATTTGTTGTACGCTTGTTTAGGTTGCTTATTTTGATTGCCCTGTGATGATATCTTTCTGAGGGCTCGTGGGTTTGGAGATTAGTATGCTTTGATATTGCCTCTGATTCCTGAAGCTTCCTTCTATCTCAACTTGCTACTGTTGCTTTGTTAGGGCCAATGATGCTATGCTTTGTATGTTTCTTCTGGTTCTTTGAAAAGCTTCTGCTTATGTTAAGTTGCTACTGTTGAAATGTTATTTTGACTAGCTTCTTTTATTGCCCAATGATGTATTCACTGAGGGCTTGATGTTTAGGTGTCTTTCTTCTTCTGACTTGTTGCCTAGAGCTTTTGTATGCTTCTGAACGATTTGCCTTTGGATTGTTTATTGTTTTTGAAATGTTGGTTGCTGGCCCAATGATGGTATCCTGAGGGCCTTGGGGTTGGGGTTTGGAAATTGGTAACTGGTTAATGCTGGTTATTGATGATTAGGCTTTGAATGTTTAAGGTTTGTGAAATAGCAGGTTTAAGGGTTTTTGGCTCTTAGAGTTTAAGGGCTTGACAGGTTTATGTGGTTAGGCTTGTATGTGAATGGTACAGGTTTTTCTTTTGGTATGGTCTTTGACAGGTTAGGCCTGAGGTTTGAACTGGTTTTAGAGCTTCAACAGGTTTTCTGGTTTTTGGTCTTCTTTTGCCCCTTTGCTTTGACAGGGATCTTATGGTTCTTGAATGGCTTCCAGGTTATGTTTGGTTTTAGGCCATTGCAGGTTTTGAATGGCTTGATGCAGTGGGCTATGGTTTATGGCCTGAGGCTTGAACTGAATGGTACCGGCTTTTGGTTTAAGGTGTTTGACAGGTGAGGCTTCAGGCTTGCTTCAGGCAGGCTTGGCATATGCAGGTGGTACTGGTTTTTTGGCCTTGTTCAGGCCACTTGACAGTTCTTGGGCAAGTTTGCTAGGGGGTGGAGGTTTTATTGTTTTAGTAGGTTTTATGCAGGTTTAAGGGTTTTTGGCTCTTAAGGGCTTGACAGGTTTTGATGGTTAGGCCAGGTTTTATGCTGGTTTTGCAGGTATAATGGCTTGACAGGTTATATACTGGTATGGCTTATTGCAGGTTATTGTTTGGAGGTTATGCTGATTATGGCTTGATGGTTGGTTTGCAAATTGTTTTTGCAGACCTGAGCTTTAGCAGATTCTGAGTTTTTTTTGAAGTGTTTTCTTTTGTTATGAGGTTTATGCAGTGGGAGTTTGTCTATCTTTCTATCTATGCCTGCCTAAAGCCTAAAAACCTGCATTCTTTATCTCTTTTTTTCTCTCTCTCTCAGTACAGTTAAATATTTTAATATGCTTGTGCTGTACCTTTTTCTGAAAGGGCCATTGGGAAATGATGAAAAATGTAGCTTGCTTGCATAATAGATTTCCTCTGCATTCTTTATCTTTTCTTGACAGCTTTGAATAGACTTTGTATTTTTTGAACTTTCCATATCTTTGCCAAATCTTCTTTTGACAGCTTGGGTACCTTTGGCATATTTGACAGTAAGTTTGACACTTTTTTTGGATTTTGACAGAAAGTTGCAATTTGGATTTTTCAGTTTGATTTGAACTTGGAGTTTGAGATTTTAAACTTATGCAGTTTTGACACTTTGCATTTTTTCTCAACTTTGCATAAAATTCTTCCCTCTTTGTGAACCGGGAGAAATCTCGTGATTTGCAGAGAGGGTTAACTGATCCCAATCAGTGGCCCTTAGTGATGAATTTCTTTTATCTGTCTTTATTTATTTATCAGTTACTGACTTTTCTCCTTTTCTTTTTGCAGATGAATATTTGGATGGAGAGGAGCAAAGTGAAGAATGAAGAATTAGGGACTTAGAAAATATTTAGAAAAATAGGATAGTTTTATTTTCAATTTAATCATTGTAAACTATTATTATTTTAAATACTTCGTAAATGCATACTTGTATCTAAATAATAATTGTAATAAATGTTTAAATATGAAATAAAAATTCTATTAATCCATTTAATTCTTTTTATCCCTTTTCAATTATTTACTTATTATTTATAGTTCCTTAAATTAAATAAATGAAAATTAAATTTCAGATATTTAATCCTTAGAATAATAAATAATCAATTAAACATTGATTCTTCGTTGATCAAAATAAATGAACTTGGCACCTCCATCATCTAAAGCAACGCACAGTCAAACGCAATAACTGATCAGACGCATTCCTTTCTTACTGATTTCTTACCAAGCACTGTAAATCCAAACTGCATATTTTATTTTGACTGGCTCAAACAAACCAACGTGAATTCAAACCAACTGCCTCTTTTACTGATTAAATCAAAACAATGCGAATTCAACCCGATCTCGGAATAACTTGCAAAGTGCCGTGGAATTTAAATCCTTCTGAGAATATGCCCATAAAACCTTAATTCCTGATTAAATGCCAACGAACATTCGCCTGATCAAAATTGAGCCAGAATCAACCAAAACCCTAAGCCAATTGTGTGAAACATTCCGGAGCCCTGAAAATCAGTAAAACCCTAATTGTGTCCTGACTGACGAGAAAAATCTGTTTGACCGATTCTTGAGCCAGTTTGAAAAATCAGGAAATGCCTGAAGCTGAGATTTCTTGTGGAAAAATGCGAGGGCAAATTTTGGGGTACAACAGTTGCCCCTGTTCAATCTTCTTGGACCTGAAGAGTTAGATTGGCAAGTTTGCCTTTCGCGACTTGAAGGTAAAAGAAGATTGGACACTAAAGTGCCCAGAAAATTTGCACTCGTCGATGTGATGGTAGAGGTGAATGGGCTTAAAGATGCCATTTGGTGATGGGCTTAAAGATGCCATCGGGTGCGATAGAATCTTGTCGGGGAATGGGCTTAGAGATGCCATTTGGTGATGGGCTTAAAGATGCCATCTGGTGACTGCCGGTAGGAGGATGGGCTTATAGATGCCATCTGGTTATGTTGAACTGTATGTCAATGGTGAGTGGACAAGTATCAGAAAGGCATCCATGTTTCGAAACATCTCTGAATTGGGGGTCCAAATAAGCAACAGATTGACGTCCATGTCTGGAGAATCTGTAAACTATCTGAGATTGAATAAGCAATAGAGCAACATCCGTTGTTGGGAAGCGTCCGTAAACTATTTTCAAAAGTTGAGAAGAGTCTGAACAAGTTGGTAGATTGACATCCGTTGTTGGGAAGAATCCGTAAATTGTTTTCAGAAGTCTCGAAGTTTAAGAGGAACCGGTGTAGGGTTTCCTGGTGATGCGTTTGAATGGATCTGGAATAGATATCAGAATGTCGCCGTGTCCGGGTCACATCTGAACTATTTCTGGATGGATCTCGGAAGATGATCTTTGTTTGTCGACTGATCCTACCTGAAAAAGTAAAGGGTTAGTCGTATGTAATGTCATGATGCATGATGCAATGTATGTGACATCAATGTTTATGACATGAATGTGATGAATGCGCATGTAAGCTGATGAGCTATCTTGCTGAGGATAAATGAATCTGAGATGGTTGAAGATAAAAGCATCTTGAACGCTGCCGGGAAAATAAATCCTTGGCTGCTGCTGGGGGAAGAGAATTCCTGATGATCTCTACTGGGGAGTTCCAAACTAGTAGACTCATGCTGGGGAGGTAAGATTGAGAATCTTCAGCTCGGTGGGAAGTAACTCTGGCGACTTCACTGGGGAACTCAAGATTTGCCCTCCCAAAACTCTGTAGGGAGAAGGTTCAATGGTCTGGCTCTGCTGGGGATTGATAATTTGAAGTTTTAGCTTTGCTGGGGATCATGAAGCTTGACTCTGAGTGGAGTTAGCTTGAGAAGAATCTGAACAAGCGATAGGTTAACATCTGTTACTTGGAGAACCCGTGAACTGTCTTCAGAAATCTTGAGATTGAATAAGCAATGGAGCAACATCCGTTGTTGGGAAGCGTCCGTAAACTGTTTTCAAAGGTTGCATCTGAACAAACTGATAGATTAACATCCGTTGTTGGGAAGAATCCATAAACTGTTTTCAGAAGTCTTGAAGAACAATCTGAACAAGTGATAGGTTAACATCCATTTACTTGGAGAACCCGTGAACTGTTTTCAGAAATCTTGAAGTTGAATCAGCAATAGAGCCGCGTCCGTTGTTGGGAAGCGTCTGTAAACTGTTTTCAAAGGTTGCATCTGAACAAGCTGATAGATTAACATCCGTTGTTGGGAAGAATCCATAAACGGTTTTCAGAAGTCTTGAAGAAGAATCTGAACAAGTGATAGGTTAACATCCGTTTACTTGGAGAACCCGTGAACTGTTTTCAGAAATCTTGAAGTTGAATCAGTAATAGAGCCACGTCCGTTGTTGGGAAGCGTCCGTAAACTGTTTTCAAAGGTTGCATCTGAACAAGCTGATAGATTAACATCCGTTGTTGGGAAGAATCCATAAACTGTTTTCAGAAGTCTTGAAGAAGAATCTGAACAAGTGATAGGTTAACATCCGTTTACTTGGAGAACCCGTGAACTATTTTCAGAAATCTTGAAGTTGAATCAGCAATAGAGCAGCATCCGTTGTTGGGAAGCGTCCGTAAACTGTTTTCAAAGGTTGCATCTGAACAAGTTGGTAGATTAACATCCGTTGTTGGGAAGAATCCGTAAACTATTTTCAGACGTCTTGAAGAGGAACCGGTGTGGGGTTTCCTGATGATGAGCTCGTGTAAAACTGCATCGGTTTTTTGAACACTTTTGACATTCGAATGCCCCAAGTGGTGATGTAGATAATTTCCTGGCTTATTACAGGCGTTGGTCTACAATCGGTCGTTCACAGATGTTTTCTTGGGTTGTTACAGGTGTTGATCTGGAATTCTTCAGACATGCCCTGGCTGGATACAGGAATCGAACCTTCAAACTCTTAAGACGTGCTCTGGCTAAATACAGGAATCGAGTCTGGAAATGTAATGGTTGATTTGTTGAACACTTTTGACATTCGTATGCCCCAAGTGGTGATGAAGGAATCTTGAATCAGATTAACCTGCACATTGAGAGATTTCTTGAAATCTTGACTGGACTGCCCCAGGTTAACTGAACTTTGAAAGATCTGTTGGACCTTGACTGGACTATCCCAGGTTAATTGAATTGTGACATGTCATGCCCCTTGTTGATAGGAGATTTGATGGAAGTGTTATCCTCTTGAAGTGATTTTCACTTACTGAGAGAGTTTTCGTTCCTCCGAACATTCGCTGTATGAATTTCTTCGCTGTCAAACAAAAAGGTCAAATGCAGACAGTGATATTCGAATAATGCAAAGTTTATGTTTGTCTCAAAATTTTGAAAAATGCGTTTTTTAGCAGAAAACTTTTCATAAGACAAGTCAACACAAGATTTAGAGTAAAGCCCTACAGGAGTCCGGATACCTTTTGTAACAGTATGCTTTCGAACTAACCCATGCTTCAATTAGGACTTTTGCAGGGTTGTAACGTGGCTTGGTTCACTGTTTAAGAAACAAAGGATAAAGGCTCAAAGTATATTTGTACCCACCCGCTCTTCGCGATGTTCTTCAACCTAAGCTCAGTTAATTGTGTGTCACACGCTGTTTTGAGTTTTGAACGACTTTTGGGCGATGGTTCACCAGTTGAATTTGGGGAGACAGTCATCATCTCCTTTTTCTTTTTCAACATTTTTCATGTTGTTGAGGATTTGTAATGACCTCACTATTTTGATTTTGATTTTTTATCCCTAACTTTTGCCTGACTGTTACCGTTTTCCGGGATTACTGTCAGCGGGATGCCCCAGCTTTCTTAAGCCTCCTTTATAGGTTTTGGCTTGGTGGGCTTTTCGCTTTTGAGAGATTGACTGTCTATGTGATAGGGAACCACCCTTGTCTTTTGATTCCAAAGGAATCCTTTCTTTTTTTTTGACATCGTTCGTTGTATTACGAACTGAGAGTTTGCGACTTCAATGCGCATTTTCTTTTGAATTAAACTGAGAGACTACCCTGCCCCAGGTTTATATCAAAGGTTTTGATCGTTTAGAACAGAAAACTCCTACTTCTTTGGCTCGAAGGGGTTGACTAGGGATTAACTTCCTTATAACTCCAGTGTTTGGGAATTGAAAGAAATGCCTGTACATCATCAGCAAGGTCTGTTCAAAAGCATATTGTATAAGATCATGGTATTGTTTCGTCATCCTCCCTCTAAAGGCTTACAACTTTTTATCAAGAGTCAAATATCATAAAGAAAAGCATAAGAGTAGTGAAACGAATGGATGAATTCAAGACAAACATATGCAATGCATTAATGAAAACAGAGTTTAACATCAACAGATAATTGTTTGACAGCCAAAGAAATTACAACTTTGAAAATTCAAAAAGAAGCAAAAGTCTTTCAGTTCGAGCTTCGTCACTTCAAGTGGAGAACCCTTTAACGGAAGATTTTCATCTCGCCGTCTGGCATGAATTCCAGCACCCCAATGTCGATCAGATCTTGAATCTTGTTCTTCAAGGCCCAACAGTCGTTGGTGTCGTGTCCCGGGCTGTAGGAATGGTAAACACAAAATGCGTCGGGATGATAGTGAAGAGAGGAGATATTGGGCTTCTGAGGAGGGTCCTTTAAGGTAAGCAAGTTGACCTCCATCAGGCGCTTAAGTATGAAAAATGATGGTATTTCAGTCTCCGTGAACTGCCTTCCCGACGTTTCTTGCTTACGCCGATTACCCCGTTGACGCTGGTGAGGTTGTTGATGGGCTTGTGACCCTGAAGTAAGCAAAGGAGTTTTCCCCTTGTCTTCTTGAATGGATGGAGGCTGAGCGGTGATTTGCTCTTCGACCTCGGATGTTTGCCCCAGTTGGTTGTTTGGAAGCAATTGGCGGACAAGAACTCTGAGTTCCTCTTGTCTTTGAGATAGGTCTTGGATGAGAGCCATCTGGCCCACCAACTGTCCCATCATTTGGGTCCTCAAGGTTGTCAGATCGAACTGTAGCTCCGCAAGCTGATCACTCCTGACATTGTTGGAATTCTCCAAACCCTTTGTGAGGAGAGCTTTCATCTCTTCTTGCCCCAGAGACAAGTTCAGGAACATCTCCTGCAGCTGAGCAGTCTGGTCTTGAATGTCTTTGACAGACCTCTCTAGCGCCATCTCTTGCTGAAATAAACAGCAGGAGAGTAAAGAAACCTGAAAAAGGAAAGACTGTCAAAATGCGATGCATGATATGTGGATGCATGCTTTCAAGGATCTCTTGGGGTAAACACAAGAAAATGTTAGAGGTTGAACTTTGCTCTTGGATTGGAGATCTCCGCACCGGTGGATGTCTTTCCACTAGAATCAAGCTCACCATGTCAAGTGGGTCATAGCCACTGATTCAAGTTGTTGTACTTGAACTTTGGCTGGAGAACTTTGTATCGATGGATGTCTTTCCACGAGAATCAAGCTCACCATGTCGAGTGGGTCATAGCCACTGATTCAAGTTGTTGTACTTGAACTTTGGCTGGAGAACTTTGTTTAGAGGAGAAACCCCTTGCCCCTTTGGTAGACGTCTGGTTCAACGTAACCCTGCATCCAAAGAACCCTTGAGATCCTTTAAACGGTTATTGAAAATGCTATGGTATGATGTCATGATGTCATGTACATGTATGCGAAAAGCAAGTGGGTGTATATACAGGCAAACATATTCACACAAAGCAAACCAGTCCTTACGTTTAGGCTTGCATGAGGTTCAGGTAAGTACCCTCTTGAAGTTAGCTGGCTCATCCTGTCCTAAAATAGAAACCGGGTTCTAAGGAGCTCAATATCATTGGATTGTTTTATGTGTTCATTGTTTCGGTTTAGCCACTTACTGGCGACCAAAATATTCCAAGAAAACAATCCTCAAAAGAGTGTAGTATCGAGGATCTACCAACTTCGGACTGCACCAAAGTCGGTCATCTCACTACCCCTAAAAAGGCTAAGATGGTCAATTAAGGTTCTAAAAGTTCGTTAGTGCTTCACGACATCACACAGCGGCCCCGTACTCTCCTTGACTACTCAAGGGTTACCGGTACTCACAAATATGTCACACTAACATAGCTTACTGCTTCAACCATGTCGGTATACTCCGCACAGTTCCCTCGCAGTTTTTTGCTATTAACCTAAAAAGGTGCCCCAAATCTGGGTGGAGGATTTACAACAAACCCAAACAAGAACCCAAAAGGTAAAGCAATCAAGTCAGTCAAAGCAAGAAAGTAAAGGTGATCTAAACCCTAAGGTAAACCCACTTTCAAATCCTATCCCCAGCAGAGTCGCCAGTTCTGTGATACGGTGGGAGAACTGACTAGAGTTTTGCGTTCGTATTCGCACTTGTGCGGATGAGCAAGAGTCGCCACCGACTTTTTATTTTATCCTAAAGGAAAGGTTAAAAAAGCACAGCAAAAACCTTTTGCGATATTTCGTGGGTTCGGGGGGTAGATTATGAAAAGGGAAGGTATTAGCACCCTTTTCATCCATGGTTATCCATGGGCTCTTAGTTACTTGGTTTTTTAGATCACTTGCCTTGATTTTCGATTGCTTGAAAAATGGTGTGTGTGTGAGTGTTTTTGAAAATGTTTTGGAAGAAGATGCCTTGTCTTAGGCTAACCTTGTAACAATTCTTTACTCGAATATTTTACAAAGGCGTGTATCTTTTCGAAAAGATGTTTCAAAATGTGTTGAGAGTTTGTTTGAAAGTGTTGTGGATTGTGGTTTTTGAAAAGAAGGCAAGTGTTTTTGCAAGTCGATCTCAAGTAACTAAAAGTTTTGTCTACCCTATTGTACTCAAAGGTTTTTGTTATGTTTTAACCCCTTTTAACAATTTTGTTCCACCATTGATTTTGGTGGACAATCTTGTGTTTAGGAAGTTTGTTCGGGACGGGCGCGGGTCATCGTATGGACCACGAATGCAATGGTGCCAAGTGTCTTTGGCAATTTGCTTTGAAGGGACTATGATCATTCCGTTTTAGGCAACATTCGAAAGCGTCATCGAGGGACTTATGATCATTTGAATTTGTTTTGTCAAAGATACTCGACGTGCAAGCATGGCCTATTTTGGAAGGCAACATGTGGGATTACCCTAGAGGGTGCAAGTGTGATTGTGTATTGATTTCATGTATTTGTCTTGTATTAGGTTATCTAGCGTCTGATTTTATGTACATGCAAACCCTAGGTCTAACCATGGTATAATTGAAAGCGGTAAATTGCGAAATGTAAAATCTACGCTATTACAAAATAAGTATCCGGGAGTGGGGGTACACATTTATGAATGGGGATGAGACTTATAGTATCCAATAAGTTACAACCAAATCGAATTTGCGATCAAATGTAAATGACGAATATCAATGTATAAGATAAACAAGTGTGTATAGGAGCAATGTAAATATGTTGTGTAAGTGTACAAGTATATGTGCATGTGATTATTTACAAGTGCGACAATGTGAAATTAATGTGTATTAAGGTATTGTTGACCTAAATATGTGTTTAATAAATCTTTGATTTGTATATTTTTAATATGTACAAAAATGATGTTTTAAGGAAATATTTCTAAGTTTTAATCATGTATACAAAAAGTATTTTTCATTTGTTATGTACAAAAAATTTTAAGAAATTAAATTATGCAAAAATGTATATTTACTTATTATGTACAAAAAGTAAGTGAAAAGAAAATGTTTTCAATTTAATCATATTATGTATAAAAATGTATTTGTTTATTATACACAAAAAGTATTTTTAAATAAAAATCAAGGATTAAATTTTGTATATTAGAAAAAGGGTATTTTTATTTGTTATATACAAATTAGATATTAATTTTAATAAGAGAAAGGTATTATCTTTAAGGAAAATTTAATGTTCTATGCATGAAAAAAGAGAAAATATAAGTTATTTATAAATCAAAATATGTAAAAATATTGTTAGTAAAAAAAAGGGTTATATTAGTTAATTTGTTTAACAAAAGAAAATGAAAAGAGGTTTCATTCTTAAAGAAGTCAGGCTTTTTTGAAATGGGCCTTGGAGAAGTTAAAACGGATTAGGCCCATTGTTCTGAAGCAAACATTTTAGGGTTAGATGGTTTTGTTGTTCAGTTGGACGAAACACTCTAGGGTTTATGCAGCGGCGGCGCCCATGGGGGTCTTCTTTGTCTTCCTCGTTCACGCGTTTCTGAATCCAAATCTTCCGTCTAGCCACCAGCACTACCTCGTCCTCCCCCTCACGTTCGCTTAGGCAACGATGAACCAAAGTAACGGCATGTCTCAAATTCGTTAAACATTTTAGATTTGCATGTTAAGGTTCTTTGATTTGTTGAATCCGATTCTATGTTTTATTGATTAATGCGTTTTTGCTTGTCTTATGTGAGGTATGAAGGGAAAGGAGAAAACGAAAACTACCTTGACAGAGGGGAGGAGGAAAATGGAAGTGCTCAGGAGGCTTGACAAGCGGAGGGTGCTGATGTTTACGCTTTGAGCTCCCTGGTATCTTTATCTTCTTTAAGCTTTGTGATGTTGATGGCTGAAAGCTTCTTGTGCAATTTCACTTCTCTTTTCTTCGTTGTCTTTAATGCTTGTTGCTTTGAGATGCCTTTTGTTTATGTGCCTCTGTACGCTTTTGAACGATTTGCCTCTGATTTTCTCTCTTCTTCGCCTCTGGTGCTCGTTGCCTTGAACGTATTTGTTGTACGCTTGTTTAGGTTGCTTATTTTGATTGCCCTGTGATGATATCTTTCTGAGGGCTCGTGGGTTTGGAGATTAGTATGCTTTGATATTGCCTCTGATTCCTGAAGCTTCCTTCTATCTCAACTTGCTACTGTTGCTTTGTTAGGGCCAATGATGCTATGCTTTGTATGTTTCTTCTGGTTCTTTGAAAAGCTTCTGCTTATGTTGAGTTGCTACTGTTGAAATGCTATTTTGACTAGCTTCTTTTATTGCCCAATGATGTATTCACTGAGGGCTTGATGTTTGGGTGTCTTTCTTCTTCTGACTTGTTGCCTAGAGCTTTTGTATGCTTCTGAACGATTTGCCTTTGGATTGTTTATTGTTTTTGAAATGTTGGTTGCTGGCCCAATGATGGTATCCTGAGGGCCTTGGGGTTGGGGTTTGGAAATTGGTAACTGGTTAATGCTGGTTATTGATGATTAGGCTTTGAATGTTTAAGGTTTGTGAAATAGCAGGTTTAAGGGTTTTTGGCTCTTAGAGTTTAAGGGCTTGACAGGTTTATGTGGTTAGGCTTGTATGTGAATGGTACAGGTTTTTCTTTTGGTATGGTCTTTGACAGGTTAGGCCTGAGGTTTGAACTGGTTTTAGAGCTTCAACAGGTTTTCTGGTTTTTGGTCTTCTTTTGCCCCTTTGCTTTGACAGGGATCTTATGGTTCTTGAATGGCTTCCAGGTTATGTTTGGTTTTAGGCCATTGCAGGTTTTGAATGGCTTGATGCAGTGGGCTATGGTTTATGGCCTGAGGCTTGAACTGAATGGTACCGGCTTTTGGTTTAAGGTGTTTGACAGGTGAGGCTTCAGGCTTGCTTCAGGCAGGCTTGGCATATGCAGGTGGTACTGGTTTTTTGGCCTTGTTCAGGCCACTTGACAGTTCTTGGGCAAGTTTGCTAGGGGGTGGAGGTTTTATTGTTTTAGTAGGTTTTATGCAGGTTTAAGGGTTTTTGGCTCTTAAGGGCTTGACAGGTTTTGATGGTTAGGCCAGGTTTTATGCTGGTTTTGCAGGTATAATGGCTTGACAGGTTATATACTGGTATGGCTTATTGCAGGTTATTGTTTGGAGGTTATGCTGATTATGGCTTGATGGTTGGTTTGCAAATTGTTTTTGCAGACCTGAGCTTTAGCAGATTCTGAGTTTTTTTTGAAGTGTTTTCTTTTGTTATGAGGTTTATGCAGTGGGAGTTTGTCTATCTTTCTATCTATGCCTGCCTAAAGCCTAAAAACCTGCATTCTTTATCTCTTTTTCTCTCTCTCTCTCAGTACAGTTAAATATTTTAATATGCTTGTGCTGTACCTTTTTCTGAAAGGGCCATTGGGAAATGATGAAAAATGTAGCTTGCTTGCATAATAGATTTCCTCTGCATTCTTTATCTTTTCTTGACAGCTTTGAATAGACTTTGTATTTTTTGAACTTTCCATATCTTTGCCAAATCTTCTTTTGACAGCTTGGGTACCTTTGGCATATTTGACAGTAAGTTTGACACTTTTTTTGGATTTTGACAGAAAGTTGCAATTTGGATTTTTCAGTTTGATTTGAACTTGGAGTTTGAGATTTTAAACTTATGCAGTTTTGACACTTTGCATTTTTTCTCAACTTTGCATAAAATTGTTCCCTCTTTGTGAACCGAGAGAAATCCCGTGATTTGCAGAGAGGGTTAACTGATCCCAATCAGTGGCCCTTAGTGATGAATTTCTTTTATCTGTCTTTATTTATTTATCAGTTACTAACTTTTCTCCTTTTCTTTTTGCAGATGAATATTTGGATGGAGAGGAGCAAAGTGAAGAATGAAGAATTAGGGACTTAGAAAATATTTAGAAAAATAGGATAGTTTTATTTTCAATTTAATCATTGTAAACTATTATTATTTTAAATACTTCGTAAAGGCATACTTGTATCTAAATAATAATTGTAATAAATGTTTAAATATGAAATAAAAATTCTATTAATCCATTTAATTCTTTTTATCCCTTTTCAATTATTTACTTATTATTTATAGTTCCTTAAATTAAATAAATGAAAATTAAATTTCAGATATTTAATCCTTAGAATAATAAATAATAAATTAAACATTGATTCTTCGTTGATCAAAATAAATGAACTTGGCACCTCCATCATCTAAAGCAACGCACAGTCAAACGCAATAATTGATCAGACGCATTCCTTTCTTACTGATTTCTTACCAAGCACTGTAAATCCAAACTGCATATTTCTTTTGACTGGCTCAAACAAACCAACGTGAATTCAAACCAACTGCCTCTTTTACTGATTAAATCAAAACAATGCGAATTCAACCCGATCTCGGAATAACTTGCAAAGTGCAGTGGAATTTAAATCCTTCTGAGAATATGCCCATAAAACCTTAATTCCTGATTAAATGCCAACGAACATTCGCCTGATCAAAATTGAGCCAGAATCAACCAAAACCTTAAGCCAATTGTGTGAAACATTCCGAAGCCCTGAAAATCAGTAAAACCAAAATTGTGTCCTGACTGACGAGAAAAGTCTGTTTGACCGATTCTTGAGCCAGTTTGAAAAATCAGGAAACGCCTGAAGCTGAGATTTCTTGTGGAAAAATGCGAGGGCAAATTTTGGGGTACAACAGGATGCAAAGGGTGTAATTGAAGGATGTATGCAGGAAGCCTAAATGCCCAAACAAGGCTTGTATAAAGATAGGCGTTGATTGCCCTGTGGATTGAATCTAGTTTCTTTGAAGGAAACCTTTTTTCTTGTGGATCGAGGCATGCAGAAGGAAGGAGTTGCCTTATGGATCGAAGGAGGCACAAAGGATGCTATTGTCTTATGGATCGAAGGAGGCATGAAGGATGCCATAGTCCAATCGAAGCAGTCTTGAAAGAGACTAAAGTCCAAACGAAACAAGGGAAATCGAAAAAGGATTGAATGAGACTAAAGTCCAATCGAAATCTTGTGAATTGAAGTAAACTTGTTTTTTTCTCTTCATTTTACATGTTTTTCCCTTTTTTAACAGTTTCCTCTTTAACTTGATGCTGAAAAATCCAATTGTACTTGTGCAAGCTTGAATTTTTGAGAATCCTTGTGAGAAATCCCTTGAGAAAAGAGAGGGCAAATTTTGGGGTACAACAGCTGCCCGTGTTCAATCTTCTTAAACCTGAAGAGTTAGATTGACGAGTCTTCCATTATTGATTTGAAGGAGGAATATGATTGAACACTAGAGTGCCCAAAAATTTGCACTCAATGATGTGGTGGTTGATTGTGTAGGGAATGGACTTAAAGATGACATTTGGAGAGTTGTCGGAGATGGGCTTACAGATGCCATCCAAAGTGATTATTGACAAAAATTAGACTAAGACTAATCTTGACTTCAATTGGAAAAGAATAAGAATAAATATTTTATTGATTTAGACTGAACCAGAAGAAGTGTCTACCATAACAGAATCAGGATAAACCATTGATCGATTTAAACTGAACAAGCAGAGGTCTTTAATAATCTTTAACTGAAAAAGAATCAGAAGAAATTTTTGGAGCGGTTTAACTGAACCAGAGAAAGTGTCTACTAGAACAGAATCAGGATAAACCATTGATCGATTTAAACTAAATTGGCAGAGGTCTTGAATATTATTTAAATGGAAAAGAATCGAAATAAATCTTTGGAGCGATTTATCTGAACCAGAGAAAGTGTCTACCAGAACGGAATCAGGATAAACCATTGATCGATTTAAACTGAACCAGCAGAGGTCTTAAATATTCTTTAACTGGAAAAGAATCAAAATAAATCTTTGGAGCGATTTATATGAACCAGAGAAGGTGTCTACCAGAACGGAATCAGGATAAACCATTGATCAATTTAAACTGAACCAGCAGAGGTCTTGAATAATTTTTAAATGGAAAAGAATCAGAATAAATATTTGGAGCGATTTAACTGAACCAGAGAAAGTGTCTACCATAATGGAATCAGGATAAACCATTGCTCAATTTAAACTGAAACAGTAGAGGTCTTGAATATTCTTTAATTGGAAAAGAATCAGAATAAATCTTTAGAGTGATTTATCTGAACCAGAGAAAGTGTCTACCGAAACGGAATCAGGATAAACCATTGATCGATTTAAACTGAACCAGCTGAGGTCTTGAATATTCTTTAACTGGAAAAGAATCAGAATAAATTTTTGGAGCGATTTTTATGAACCAGAGAAGGTGTCTACCGGAACGGAATCAGGATAAACCATTGACCAATTTAAACTGAACCAACAGAGGTCTTGAATATTCTTTAACTGGAAAACAATCAGAATAAATATTTAGAGCAATTTATCTGAACCAGAGAAAGTGTCTACCAGAACGGAATCAGGATAAACCATTGATCGATTTAAACTAAAACAACAGAGGTCTTGAATATTATTTAACTGGAAAAAAATCAGAATAAATCTTTGGAGTGATTTATCTGAACCAAAGAAGGTGTCTACCGGAACGGAATTTGGATAAACCATCGATCGATTTAAACTGAACCAGCAGAGGTCTTGAATATTCTTTAACTGGAAAAGAATCACAATAAATCTTTAGAGCGATTTATCTGAACAAGAGAAAGTGTCTACCGGAACGGAATCAGGATAAACCATTGATCAATTTAAACTGAACCAGCAGATGTCTTGAATATTCTTTAACTTGAAAAGAATCAGAATAAATCTTTGGAGCGATTTATCTGAGCCAGAGAAAGTGTCTACCGAAATGGAATCAGGATAAACCATTGATCAATTTAAACTAAACCAGTAGAGGTCTAAAGGAAGTATTTGTCATGTAGATAGTCACCCCTTCCTATTTCGGGAATTGATCTACAATCAATTTGTTCACAGATAGTTGTCCTGTCTTGTTTCAGGTATTATTCTGGAACTTGCTTTTTGGTTGCCGTAAAGATAGCTGTCCTATTTGGTTTCAGGTATTAATCTCTGAACTTAAAAAGAAAGATAGTTTTCCTGACTTGTTACAAGTATTAATCTTCAATCTTCTCATGTAGATAGCTTTCCTGGCTTGTTACAAGTATTAACCTACAATCAGTCGTCCATCGATAATTTTCCTGTCTCGTTTCAGGTATTATAATGGAAATTGGTTTTTCGGTCGTTGAGATAGTTGTCCTGGCTGGTTTCAGGTATTAATCTCTGACCTTAGAAAGAAAGATAGTTTTTCCTAGCTTTTTACAGATATTAATCTTCAATCTTCTCATGTAGATAGCTTTCCTGGCTTGTTACAGGTATTTATCTATAATCGGTCGTCCACATATAGTTTTCCTGTCTTGTTTTAGGTATTAATATGGAACTTGTTTTTGTTGGTCGTAGAGATAGTTATCCTGACTTATTTCAGGAATTAATCTCTGACCTCTTTGAAAATTTTTTACGATATTTTCCAAAAAGGACTTTTGTTGATTGACTTTTCCCTACAAGGAAGAGGGTTAGTTGCAAGCAGATGTTTGCATGGCATGATGATGTTCTAAAAAAAATGAGATTATGTTGTATGCATTTATCATGTATGTGAAATGTAACTTTGTCTTGGAAAATAAATCCTTGAAAAATGTTGGGAGTTTTGGGAAGTTAAATCCCGGACTGTCGTTGGGGATGAAGAGTATGCCCATCTCCAGATCTTGTTTTAGAATGTTTCCGCTGGGGATTTCCATCTTGTTGTTTGAGGAGAAACTCCGTTGGGGAATGTTGATTTTGCTTGAGAAGAAAACTCTATGGGGATTGTTAATTCTTGTTTGGGGAAAGGAATTCGGTATTTTTAGTTGTCCGTTGCTCTACTGGGGAGTTATCTCTTGATGAAAGAGAAAGGAAGTTAACAACTTGTTTGGGAAAAAGAAGTTAACTATTATTTGGCTGTCTCTAAGGCTTTCAGCAACTCACTGGGGGTTGTAGAAAAGTATATTGGGGAAGAGGGGTTGTGGCCCCTTGATTTGTGATAGTTGGAGAGGCAAACTCAAGTTGGGGATCTGTAGTTTATTGGGGATATAAACCCTGTTGCCAATCTGTTGGAGAGGTGTTTTCCTTAAGCAGAACTCCTTGAGGATTCTTGAGATCAACTCAGTTGGGGAGAAGGTTTTAGAGGTTGAAACCCTGGTTGGGGATTGGCTGGATCCAACTTTGTGGGGATATCCATGAATTCAGCCTTGAGGGGTTTGTACCCTTATCCGTGAATATTATTCTGTGGGCATAACCTTATAGAGATGACTCTATGGGGACTTGACTGGGGAACACCCTATGAAAAGGACTTTGTGGAGATTTGTCATTGCCCTTAATTTTGTTTGATTGTAGCACTTCCAGAAAATGTTTGCTTGGTGGTACGCGACCCTTTGCTGGAATTCATGTTCAATGCCCCAAATGATTCAGATACAAACCTGCCCCTGGTTATTCAGCATTTCTTGAGAGATTTCTTGGAATGTCGGCTTGACAAGCCCCAGACAATGTGGACGGTGACATGTCATGCCCCCTTGCTCATAGGAGAGTTTGTCATTGGAAGTATCTTCCCACTTGAAGTGATTTTGTTCACTGAGAGAGTTTTTCTTCGCTGGATATTCATCGTGTGAATTTCTCCGCTATCAAACAATTAGCCATATGCAAACAGCGATATTCAAAATAATGCAAAGTTTATGCTTGTCTTGAAGTTTTGAAAATGTGTTTTATCAAGTAAAGATAATTTTGTAAGAATATGAATTCAACTTAGGATTTGCAATAAGCCTTACAGGAGTCAAGATACCTTTTGTAACAGTATGCTTTCGAACTAACCCATACTTCAATTAGGACTTTTGAAGGGTTGTATCGTGGCTTGGTTCACGGTTTAAGAAACAAAGGATAAGTCTCAAAGTTTATTTGTATCCACCCGTTCTTCGCGATGTTCTTCAGTCCTAAACTCAGTTAATTGTGTGGTGTGAACTCTAATTGAGTCTGAAATGACATTTTGGTGATGGTTCAAACAAGTTAAGTTTGTCGGAAGGCAGTTATTTTTGCAACATTTTTCATGTTTCTGAGGACTTGTAGCGTCCTCATTTTGATTTGTTATCTCGAATTTTTGTTTGACCCGTTCTTATCTTGAGAATACAGTCAGCGGGATACCCCAGTTTTTTCCTTAAGTCTCCTTCGTAGGTTTTGACTTAGTGCGTTTTCTTTTTGAGAGATAATGACTGCCTATGTGATAGGGAACCATCACCGTCTTTTGATTCCAGAGGAATGTGTTTGATGTCATTCATTGTGTACAAAGTGAAAGTTTGCGACCGAATGCGCATTGGAATTAACTGAGAGACTACCCTGCCCCAGGTTTTGATTAAAGGTTTCAATTTGTGTAAAAAAGAAAACTCCTACTTCTTTGGCTCAAAGGGGTTGACTAGGGATTATCTTCCTTATAACTCCAGTGTTTAGGAATTGAAAGAACGCTTATACATCATAAGCAAGGTCTCTCCAAAAACACATTGTATGAGATTATGGCATTGTTTTCGTCATCCTCCCTCTAAAGGCTTGTAACTTTTTTGAAAAAAGAGTTGAACATCAAAAAGGGAGTAAATAGCATAATTTTAAGTATAGTGAAAACGAATGGATGAATTCAAGACAAACATATGCAATGCATTAATGAAATAAAGTTTGACATTAATAGATAAGTGTTTGAACAACAAAAAAGGTTATAATTGAAAATTCAAAAATGAAATAAATGCTCTCAATTTTGGCCATGATTTGGCATGGGAGCAGTGATCACACTGGGAGCCTTGGGAGGGTCAAATTCGATCTCCTTGTTGTCTATCAAATCTTGAATCTTGTTCTTCAAAGTCCAATAGTTGTCATTGTTGTGTCCAGGACTATCAGAATGATAGGAACATCTTAAATTTGTGTTGTACTTAGGAGAAGAGGTATCGGGGTTTTGACGAGGATCCCTTAGTGTGATTAGTTCCACTTTCAGCAAATGTTGTAACGCTTGAGACATTGGCATATTAATCTTAGCATACTGCCTTTCTTGGTACTTTACCCTATGCATATTGCCCTATCATTGTTGAACAGGTGTGGGATTAGAGATCACGATTTCCCCCACGTGTTGGTCGTGGTTACTCTGGTTACGACCTTTTTGACCGTACACATCACCAGACTATTTCTTCCCATTGAAAGGTTGTTTCAATGCACTTGAAGATACACCCGTTTGGATTTTACCGCTTTTGATGCCAACTTCGACTCTTTCGCCAGTCAGTATTAGCTCGGTGAACCCGACCGAGGAGCTTCCGATTAGGTGATTGAAGAAAGATTCCGTCAAAGTTCCCATAAAGATATCAATCATCTCCCTGTCAGTTAAGGATGGCTGCACTCTGCCTTCTAGGTCTCTCCATTTTTGAGCGTATTCTTTGAAGCCCTCGTTGGAACGCATGGTCATATTCTGCAACTGCACACGAGTTGGTGCAAGATTAGCGTTGTATTGGTACTGCTTGTAGAAAGAAGCAGCTAGATCTTCCCAAGTGTGAATGTGGGAACTCTCCAATTGATAGAACCATTCAAGTTGCGTTTCGGCTAAGCTCTCTTGGAAGAAATAGACTTAGAGCTTCTGATCAGTGGTGTATGGTTGAATCTTGCGGACATAAGATCTCAGATGCATCTTAGGACAAGAGACCCCATCATATTTGGAAAAAGCAGGAATCTTGAATTTCGGTGGGATGACCACTTCAGAGACCAATCCCATTTCTTCAAAGTCCAGACCAGGTACTCTCTGGATTTCCATGGCGTTGAGACGATCCTCCAGTTGTTTGTACTTGTCGTCTGCAGGAGGATACTGTTCTTCAGCGTATTTAGCCTCTTCTTCGTTAGACCCCAGGCTGTGATCCCCTTCTTTTATCTAATTTCCCTCTCAATTGATGGAGTTGAGAATTCTAGAGTTCTCTCTGTTGATCTTTTGAACTTTCTTCCCAAATTCAGGATGCCCACTTACTTTGTGTTTTTCTTCTTGTCTTTTAGAAGAAGAGTCTTCAAGTCCTCTTTCCCTTTAGCCAAAGTCAGGAACATCTGTTGGAATTGAGCATTTTGTGCTTGAAGATCCTTGATTGTTTGTTCCATATCCATCTTACTGAAATAAACAATAGGAAGATAAGGAAACCTATGGGGGAGAAACCTGTCATGATATGATGCATGGTATATGGATGCATGTTTTCAAGGATCTCATAGGGTAAACACAAGAAGATGTTAGAAGTTGAATTTTGATCAACAACTTTGATTGGAGAACCTCATATCAGTGGATGTCCTTCCACGAGAATCAAGCTCACCATGTCAAGTGGGTCATAGCCCTTGACTCAAGTTACCGTGCTTTGGTCTTTGACAGCGTTTGATTAGAGAATGAATCCTCTTGCCCCTAGATAGGTGTCTGGTTCAACATGACCCTGCATCATAGGCCCCTGAGATCCTTGAAATGGTTATTGAAAATGCTATGGTATGATGTCATGATGTTATATACAAGTATCCAAAGCAAGCAAGTTGTTATGTAAAAATAGTCATATACACACAAAGCAGACAATTCCTTAGGTTTAGGCTTGCATGGAGTTTGTAGGTAAGTACCCTCTTGAAGTTTAGTTGGCTTAACCTGTCCTAGAAATTAATCGGGTTCTAGGGGATCTCAATATCACTGATCTTTCTTCATCGAGCATTATTTCAGCGCAAGCCTCTTTATTGGCGATCGAAATATCCTGAAAGTACGATTTCAATGAGCATAGCATCGAGTATCAACCAACTTCAGACTGCACCAAAGCCGGCTATATCACTAATTCCTAATGGCCGAGTTATTCAATTAAGGTTCTAAGGTCAGTTATTGCTTCATGACACCACACAGAGGCCCCGTATTCTCGTTGACTACTCAAGGGCTACCGGTACCAACAAATGTTTCACACTAACATAGCTATTTCTAGGGGTATTTGGAAATAGTCATTTTCGAAACTCATGATGTAGACCACCGCAAATCAAAGCAACCTCAAATTTAGGTTCAGGGGGTGATTTCAATTGGGATAGGTTTGTGTTTGTTTTTTTTAAATTAACAGAATTCACATGACTCCACATTGGTGTCATTTCATTCGATTGATAAGTTGGCCCAGTGATCTGATGCATACAAGCCAAATACACTCACCATGCACATTCAACAACATTCTTCACTGGATCGAAGACCACATATCTTTACAGGATCGAAGGTCATCCTTCACTGGACCGAAGGCCATCATTTTTCTTTGATCGAACGACTCTTCTTCTTGTATTTATTTTTATTTTTACTCATTTATTTTAAATCAACAATCAAATAATAAAAATCATCATAAAAATTAGGATTTGATTTTATTAATTAAATTATTTTCTGAACTAATTAATTAATTCATTTTAACATCTTCTCAAAAATTAAAATAAATTAGAATTTAGGTTTAATTTTATCTTTAATTCATTTCCTTTTCATAAAAAATAAAAAAAAAAACAAAACAAAGATTTCATTTTCCTTAGGATTTTTAGACGTTCTTTTTCCATTTCGCGTGCATTTACATTCATATTATTGTATCTGCCTACTAGATGTAATATTTAAAATTAGGACTTTATTTTCTGTTTTATCCCCCTCATTTTTGGACATGTAAATACCCCATCCCCGAAGCATTGTAATAGCGTAGATTTAACTTTTTTCACTTTAAATTTCTGCAATATTTAAACTGTTTAGATGTATGATAATAGGATTGCACGACAAGACTAATAATCATACGTTAGCAAACTTTAAATCAAAGACAAAAATACTGAAAACCAGCACACTTGCACATATTCACCTCCAGGGTATCCCCAGTTTGGTTGCCTTTGGAAAACAAAACAGTCATGTCCCTCGAAAGTAGGGATGCTTTAGCGAATACCCTCAAAACAAAATATCATAGTCCCTCGATGGCCCTACAGTGTTTCCTTTCGGTAAAAGATCTAGTTCCTTAAAAAAATTGCTAAAGCGTATCTACATGTTGCCTTTATGATTGTACGATGACCCGTGAACGTCCCTCGTACATCCAACGATAGGGCTACCTACTCACTAATAGTAGGATAGCATTGTCTAAAAGATAGGAGAAAAAGAACAAACCTTTCGAGTATAAGTAGATAGTTCCTAGATGCTTGCTCAAAAACAAATTTTTACACTTACATAAAACATTTCAAAAACATTTAAAAAAAACGCTTTATCAACACTCTTGAGGACCGATACAAGAATTATCATAAAGTGAATTGCCGCACTAAGTCACTTTCAAAATACTTTTCAAAAACACACAAAAGAACAAGGCATTTCAAAAAATGAGCTAAGCATCTAAGAGCCTGTAGCAAACAATGGATGGAAAGGGTGCTAACACCTTCCCTTTCCATAATCTACCCCCCTTACTTAGAAAATTCTCGAAAAGGTCTTTTCTGTTATTTTCACCCTTTCCTTTGTTGGATAAAAGAAAAGTAGATGGTGACTCTTGCTTATCTCAACATTTGCGAATACAAACACAAAACCAGTATAACAGTCGGTTCTGCCACCGTATCACAGAAATGGCAACTCTACTGGGGATGACTTATAAAGTGGGCTTACCTTAGAGTTAGATCATTTGCTTTACATTGTGTGTTTTGTATGCTTTAATTTTGAGGGTTTTTTTGGGTTGTTACTAAAAGATCTTACACCCGGATCTGGGGCACCTTTTTAGGTAAGTAGCAATAAATCATGGAAGTTGTACGACATAGACAGATATGGACGAAGTGATGGCTATGTTAGCGTGATACTCTGGCTTGTACTAATGTTCCTTGAGTCATACAAGGATAACATTAGGATTCCTTATAGTGTCATTAAGCGCTAACTGAACTTTAGAACCTTTAATTGACTCATCCTAAGCCATTAGAAAGTAGTGAGATGGTCGGCTTTGGTTATGACCTAAGATTGGTTTATACTAAATACTACACTCATTGAGATTGGACTTTTGGGATATTCTGGCCGCAATACCTAAAAGAAAGTTCAATGATATGAAACTCCTTAGAACCCAGTTACTATTAATAGGATAGGTTGAGCTAACTGAAACTTCAAGAGGGTACTTACCTTTAAAACTCATGCAATCCTTTAAACTTAAGGTCTATGTGTGACTTGTTTGTGTTTGATATACTTGTGATTTCAAAGCATGATGATAACATCATAAACATCATAACATGTTATGCACACTAACCATTTCAAGGGCTTGTGGATTTATCTCTCCTCTATTTTGTAGTTTATGGATTCAACTCACAGAAAAACCATCTGAATCAATTTTGTAGAGATTCCTCCCAAACTCAAAGAAATGGTCTTAAAAGTTCCTGAGAGCTCATCATTCAACAAGAGATATGGACACTTTCTCAATTTGGTCACTACCGGTTTTTACAAGGGTTTGATAAGTGTCTTATTCCAGTTATTCGACCCTAAGCACCATTGCTTCACATTTCTAGACTATCAGTTGGTGCCTATGCTGGAAGAATTCTCCAAAATACTTGGTTTGCCTATATTGAAGCAGATACCCTTTACCGGTTTAGAACAAGATCCAACTGCTTAAGATGTTGCCATAGCTTTTCACTTGAAGCCGTCTGACATTGAGTCCAATTGGGAAAAAAGGAGTGGATTAAAGAGACTCCTTACAAGTTTTCTGATGAAGAAAACTCATGTACTTTTAAACGCTATTAATGTCTCTTTCTCACTATGACTTCTATTGGTGCCCTTGCTCTCAAGAAGACATCTCTTTTATTGATCGCTGCATAGAATTTCCCAATGTACCACTCCTTGGAATTAAAGGAGGAATCACTTACAACCCTTCTTTAGCTCTACGTCAGTTCGGTTACGCCCGAAGGGATGGTCCTCATGATATGCTCATTTAGGTTATTGTGTTCGACTATTCAAATGATATGCAAGGTTATCATCAGAGTTTCATCCGCGCTTGGGGAATGGTTAAGAAGACTGGTAGTAAGACTTTAGGGCACAAGAAATCCATCCATTTTGAGCCTTACCTCAAATGGGTTCAAACTAATGCTCAAAGTCATATGATGCCATATGTTGTTATCTTACCAGTGATCTTAGAGCCTATTGTTCAAGGAGTCGAGTCTCGCATTATTCTTCATCCTGATATGCCAACAAACTTCGAAGAATTGAAAAAGTCTTGGATATGGCTCAAAGAAGAACGAGATACCTTTGAGTCCCAATTCTACGCCAGTGAGAAAAAGGTGTTGGAACTGACGAAGCAGCTTAACGAAGAGCAGAATCTCAATGCGTACATCAACACCAAAAGTAAGCGTCCTTGGGAGACTTAGGAATCTTAGAAGTTTCTTATTTGTTATTCCTTTGTAAACTTTTATTTCATTTGAACTTGATAATAAAAAGTCTTTGTTTTTGTTTTGGTTAAAACAGTTTAAATCTTATGAGGCCTTTGAAAACATTGCATAAGAATATCATGCATTTCATTGCATAAACAGGAATTTCAAGACATGTTTCTTATCTTTTCGTTGTTTATTTCAGAAAAATAAAGGCTCTTGAACAAACAGTGAAGGACCTCCAAGATCAGAATGCTCAATTTCAGTAAACGTTCCTGGCTCTGGCTAAAGAGCAAGAAGATCTGAAAGCTTTGATCATCAAAGAGAAGAACAAGAAGCCAAAGAAACCAGCTGGTGTCTTGAACATGGGAAGAAGGTTTAGAGGTCTTGCCAAGCGAGCTCTAGATTTCTCAACCACGTCGGATGAAGGGGACAATCAAGAAGAAAAACCCAAGGAGGGAGACAACAAGCCAGGGTCTGAGGAAGATGAAGCTGACTACTCTGAGGAGCAGTATCCTCCTGCTGACGATAAATACAAACAGCTGGAGGATCGCCTCAATGCTATGGATATCTAGATGGTACCCGGGCTAGATTTGAAGAGCTAGGACTGGTCTCAGGGGTGGTCATCCCGCAGAAATTCAAGGTTCCTGTATTTGCTAAGTATGATGGTGCCTCCTGTCCTAAGTTGCACTTAAGGTCATATTTAAGGAAGATTCAACCCCACACTACCGATAAGGATCTATGAATACATTTCTTCCAGGAAAGTTTGGCATGGACTCAGCTTGAATGGTTCTATCAACTGGAAAGAACCAACGTTCGTAATTGGGAAGATCTGGTTACTGCTTTCTACAAGCAGTACCAATATAATGCTGGCCTTTCCCCAACTCGTACACAATAGAAAATCATGTATATGGGTTCCAGTGAAGGTTTTAAAGATTATGCCAAAAAGTGGACAGACCTTGCGGGAAGAGTCTAACCTCCTTTGTTTGATAGAGAGCTGGTGGACTTATTCTTGGGCACATTGTCGTCTGTTCTTTAACCATCTGATTGGAAGCTCTTCTACTGGGTTCACTGAGCTGATAATGACTGGTGAACAGGTAGAAGCTGGCATCAAAAGTGGTAAAATCGAGAGAGATGCATCCTCCAATACAATAAAAAAAACCTTTCACTAGAAAGAAGGAGGTCAGTGCGGCTTATGGCCAAACAAATCACAACAAAACTGAACATCGTCCGATGGTAGGGGCTATTATGATTTCCAATCCTACATCAAACCAACAACGAAACAATCAGTGTAGGCCAGATGCACCCAGAAGACAATTCACCCGGATCAACATGACCTTATCCCAGGTTTTGCCACATCTGCTGAAGTCCAATTTGGTGACTCTGAAGGAAGCTCCTAAGAATCCAAATATTACATCTCTTCTCTACAATCCAAATGCTCAATGTGCTTACCACTCTGACAGTCCAAGACATGATACAAATAGCTATTGGGCTCTAAAGAACAAGGTGCAAGATCTCATTGAGGCAAAGGAGATTGAGTTCGATCCTCCTAAAACCCCCAACGTCATAATTGCACCTATGCCTAAGTATGACCCATGAGTCAGCCCTATTGATGTTGTTTCCTCTACAGAAGATGCTGACAATGACTGTGACCTGAACAAGTGGATTTTCCCAACCATCAGCGGTGGACTCAACAATTGGGAGGCCAGAGATTTTGTTCCCATTACTTTTATTCAAGAGTAATTTGTCTTTTTATTTTTGAGGATATGTAATATTTGAACAATTGAAACTTTAAATCCTTGTGTCTTACCCGAGGAACAATGGTCTATTTGTGAGTTTGGTACCCCAATTTTCCCCATAAGATCCCTTCATCATACCATGTTGATTCAATCACAACAAGATCACATTAGGGCTTTTGGTTCTCCTCCCTATCTTTAGCTTTGCTCTTTTAGGAATCACCAACTACCTTGACTTGTTTTCTTTTGTGATCATGAATATTTTGTATTTATTTTCTTTCTAATTAATAAAATGCAATGTTGGTTTATCTTACTTGTTAATAATGTAGGTAAAGGCAATGAGGTTTAGCAAGTTGCTCCATGGATTCATGAGTTTATTTCCATTCCCTAGTCAATAAAGCTTGAGAAGTTCAAACTTCACCATTGGAGTTGTTTTGGAAGAAATGGCATGGCAAGGTTATTTTGTTTCACCACATTTCAATGTTATCAAAATTGATTCAAAAGTACAAGGGGTTGATTGAAGAAGTTGTCATGGTTGGACAAGGTCTTGTTCCCATTGGTCACAAGTGTATATCTCTCTCAATTATCAAGATATGGAAGTGGTTTTGGTTGCTATGAGTTCTCATTATCATCCTCAACAACTTCTATTTACAAAGCAATAATTTTGGTACAAGAAGATTGTTCAAAATTGTCAAAGTTCCTCAAAGCATTTTCTTGATCTAGGAGCTAGGGTTTTGAACTTCAAAGAAGTATATCTTTTCACAAATTTATTTTGTGTTTTGATATTTTTTTTATAAATTTTCACTTTATTTGAATTGTTTTAAATGTTTAAAAATAATTTTATGCATTTTTAAAATCTGAAAAAATTATGGAATGATCCAATGATATTGCGACAAATATTAGTGACCTCATTTATTTTTTATTGCTGACTTTGTTATTTTTTTATCATTTTTGGTTTATTTTACTCATTTCTCTTAATTTTAAAAATAGTTTCTGACTTTTAAATATTACCAAAAATTTTATAAAAATAATTGAGTCCTTTTCTGATTTTTCTATGGTCTTACTTTTTATTTCTTGATTAATTTGAACATAGTTGATATTTTTCTCTTTTATTTCTATTTTAAAACATTTAAAAAAAACTTTTTTAATGTATATATTAAATGCAATATTATTTTGTGATTATTTTCTGGATGATCTTGGGTTGAATTTTTGATTATGAACTTTATTAACATCATTGGATCCATGGTGTTGAGTCTAACTCCATAAAAATGGATGAATGATTTTAATAATAGTTTGATTAAAAATTAATTCAAATGTGGTTTGTATATTCTTCCCCACCCCTCTTCATCTTATCCATTTCTTATTGCACTAAGTGTTATTGGAGCATGATCTCTATATCATGTCTCAAAACAAATGGTGCATAGATTGCTATTGACCAGCCTCAAAATAGGTGCGACTTCTACATAAGTCAACTTACAATTGATTAACATAGCGCTAAATTTTATCCTGATTCGAATAAATGATCATTCGTGGCCCAAACTTATGTTTGCAAGCCCAAGTATGTTAATTTGATCTCTTTGATCCAATAACCTTGAGATTCATTGTGTGGAGACTTTGGTTCTAGCAATCCTCTAATGGATATACAACACTTTTGGTCAACGCGGATCACTTAAACATCGTTGATCATTAAATGGTACTTTTGAGGATTCCAAATGGATGATATAATTGACAAAAAACAAATGCAACTTATTGTGTGGAGGCTTTGGTTCTACCAATCCTCTAATGAGTTCCAAATACAAGTTTCAAGATTTTCATCCAACTAACCACTAATTATACAATTGATTTTACTTTATGATTCTTTTTTTATGCTTTGTCTACCATTTACTTTAAGCATTGCATTTCATGTTATTTGTATTTTGGTCACTTGAGCATTTATATTCTGGTTATTTTTATTTTTATTTTGCTCACTTAAGCCTTTATTTTATTTTTCAAGGCACCTAATAATCAACATGAACCCTAAAAAAACCCTTTAATGATACTTGGACTATTTGGTTACTATCCTTGGCATTGTGGAGTATTGGACTTCTTGGACTTAGGATTAGAAACCTTGACCTATGTTGGAGACCTTGTGGCCTTAATTGATATTTTTTCTGGAGTTCTTGAGGTTTACCTCAAGACATTGGGTTGTTTGTTTGTTTTGTGTGCATGTCATTGTGATTACATACTTTGTTTTTAATTTGGAATTCGCCCGTATAAAACTGTTACTCTGCCCAATTTTTGTGAAGACTTAATACACTTGAAGTTTGGTTTTTTCAAGAGGTCTAGTATCTTTGCTTGCTTGGTTTCAATCCAAAGAATGGGAATTATATTTTGACTCATAATGTCAATTATTGGTTTCTTGTTGGTTAGATGGTCCTTATCCCTAGCTTTTACCTTATGCTTTAGGATAGTCTCTTCTTCTCCTCCCATCTTCTTTAATTTCAAAAATCTTCTTCCTCCTTTTGAAAACTCTTCTTGTTTTTAAACTTGAACCACTTTCATAATAAACTTGGACTTATGTCCATGTATTTTTCAAAACATTTTCATAAATAAAATTCAATCAACTTATAATACCTTGACATTTTTGTGAGAAGACTAAAAGTCAATCAATCTCATTTGAAACCATTTTGCCAATTTGGCTTTTACTTTAAACTTTTCTCAAAAGATTAGACTCTTGTCAATCCTTATAGTGATGCAAGTAACTATACTTCTAGAATATATAGTGAAGTGGGATATTTTCCACTTGGGTGTTGAGTGAGGCATTGTTGATTTTAAAATCCAAGCCATATCCTCCACTTTGAGATGATGCAAATTCCCCTTTCTCATAATTGTGGGTAATAAGTATGTTTTCCACACGAACAATAATGATGATGTCTTATATCATAAAATTAACCAACACACTTGTGTTTTAAAACTTTTAAAAGGTGAACTATGTGTACCCTGATCCCCTATTGCACGAAAGGTGGTACGTAGGCACTAAAGGTTCGCAACCGCAGCGGGTGCAAAAATCATAAAAAATATACTTCTTTTCTCACCTCCACCATCTATTTTTCATACAACATTTTATAGCCAAAATATATAGATTTTTACAAAGAGGTTCCTGCGGAGTACCATAGATGTTTAGGGTGATAATACCTTCCCTTTGCATAACCAACGCCCTTACCTTGAATATTTCCCCCCTCTTTTGGGTTATCGCTCTTTTCCCATTCCTTTGGAAACAATAAAGCGCAATGGCGATATTTATTTTTTATCTATATAAGTTAAGTTAATCTAATGGCTTAGTCTTAAACATTTCTACCGCTACAGAAAAAATGGTGACTTCACTGGGTAAAGATTGACCTCTTGCTGGTCCATCCCTAAGTGGGTTGAGCCTATCTTTGTTTATATATGTATATGTGCTATTGTTGTTTATGTGTTATATGTTGTATATATGTTTGCCTGGATTTTCCTGATTTTCAGGGTGCTTGGTTATTACTTATAAGTCCTTTACCCGGACTTGGGAAAACATTAAGATAGGACGGGAAGTATAGTCATGTTAACTTTGAGGGAGTAATCCCAAAAATGGAGGCATGAGATCCCCCACTCAATGGAGGCCCCTTTGACTGTAGTGTCATTTACCGAGTAATCGGGAAGACGTACTGCTTTCGACCTGGAAGCCTGCTGATGCTGAGGACTATAGAATACCTAACCCATCTTGGCCTTTTAGGTGTAGTGCAGAAGCTATGACGGAGTAATCTGGAAATATTTGTCACGTGATACTACTATCAGATGAGTTTTTCTTGATAATATTACTAATTACCGAGTTAACCGGGAAGTTGGTAATATCCGAAGAAAGGATGTAAACTCTGGGAACCTCTAGAACCTTGTTCGGAAGGTGATAACTTTTAGACCATACCTTATGGGTAGTACCTTCGACCTCATGCTCTTGATGTTGAACCTATGAATCCTATGTTTGTGATCTTGTGTGTGATTGTTGCATCATACATCCATGCACTCATAAGCATCTTTTGAAGAAATTTTATTTCAAGGGAATTGAAAGTTGACCATTTTTAAATATCTCAGGTACCTTTTGACCATGGATTCTCAAAAAATAAAGACCAGAAAATACAGTTTCAAATATCCCAAGATAGATGACTTGATCAGTCTAATTCCCGAGATTGAGTGTCCTGCAGATTTTTGGAAGAAGTATGGAACCATCATTCCTCTCATGAAGCTTAGGATGAAGGAGGGAATTCTATCGACATTGGTCCAGTTCTATGATCCGATGTATCATTGCTTTACTTTTCCTAACTATCATTTGATGCCTACAATGGAGGAGTATTCTTATATGTTGGATATACCTATTACAAATCGTGTTCCTTTTACTGGTTTGGAGGGTGAGCCAAAACCACACGAGATTGCTCCTTTGATTCATCTGGGAAAGTCTGAGGTTGAAACCCATATGACTTCTAACGGAGGGATTAGAGGATTACCAGCTCAGTTCTTATTGGATAAAGCTCATTAATTTTCAAGAATGAAGAGTACAACACTTTTGAGGCCATCTTTGCTCTACTTGCTTACGGGTTGTTCTTATTTCCTAATGTGGACAAGTTTGTTGACGTTAATGCTATCAGTATCTTTATGATTGGAAACCCAGTTCTTACATTGTTGGGTGATGCTTATTACTCTATTCATCTTCGGAATTCTTATCATAGGGGGATGATTGTTTGTTGCACGCCTCTGTTGTGCTGGTGGTTTATCTCTCATATACCTCAGTCTGATGCTTTTTGGGATGTCAGGAAGGAACCTCGTTGGGCTCCTAAGGTCATGGCACTTACTCACTCGGATATTGATTGGTATCATCGAGCTTACCAGGATATAAAGATTGTTGTCAGTTATGGTAGTTTCCCTAATGTACCTCTTCTTGGTACAAAGGGAGGAATTAACTACAACTTTGTTCTTGCACGAAGATAGCTTGGTTATCAAATGAGGGATAAACCAAATAGTATTCATTTGAGTAGTTTCTTTATAAAGGAGGGAGAAGACCATAAGGAAGCTAGGGAGAAGATTGTGAAGGTCTGGCGTCACATTCATAGGAAGAGTAGGAAAGACTTGGGACCTAGAGGAGTTTTTTCTTTGGAGCCATATCTTCAGTAGGTCCAAACAAGGGCTACTCAGTTGAAGATGTCGTATTCTCAGGAAGCACCTATGATTGACTTGTTCGTGAATACCACTCCACCCTTATTAGATGATATAGAAGAGCTACAACTTGCTTTGGTCAGGATGCTTGGAAGAATAAGTGCCAAACTTTAGAGATTTCCTATAGAGCAGACTTGAAGGAGAAAGACGACTTGATTGAGATTCTTGAGAGTCGGGCTGTAGAGATGGTGGAGAGGCAAGGGGATTTATTTTCTCCTAAGCCTCAGTCAATTAATAGTTTCTCACTTCCTGATTCAAGTGATTAGAAGGAGGTTGCCACCAGACATGCTGAAGAAAACCAGAGGTTGAAGGCTCAGATTGCCAGGCTTACAGGGAAGCGCCAGTGTATAGAGTGATCTCCATCAGCTTTGCTTCTTAGGATTTTAGACTTTATTTTCATCTTGTACTTGGGACCATTGAAACTTGTAATCCATTTTTAAGTTATTATAATAAATTTTTTCAGTATTTCAAATGTGTTATTACTTTTATATTTGCAATATGTCTATAAATCTTGAAGTCCCTTGAAATATTAATAAAATAAATCATGTGCATTTCACATCATGCATCATATTGCACATATTTCTTTCATATCCAGGTGTCTTACCAAGCTTCTTTACTTTGTTCAGCAAGTTGTCTCACAACTACAACACTCGAGCTAATTTCAGAAGGAAGATGGAAAACTTAGAACAAGAGAATCGCGAGCTGCGCAAAGAGGTTTCTTCTTTAAAGGCCTGCATGGCCAATCTTACTACTCTGATGGAATCTCTGGTGGCTGCTCAGAATTAGCCACTTAGTGTTCAACCTCAATAAACAAGGGTTACTGCTGAAGCTCTAACTGTTCTTGTGTTTGCTACTCCAGCTGTTGTTCAGAACCGTATGCCTCAAGGTTATCCATGGGGAATGCCAGAGAACTTTGCACCTCAAGGCTTCAATATTGGTCCTCAAGATACTCCAGTTGTTAAGACTACTATTACTCCTGCACCTCCTGTGGTGCGCGTTGCTTCTGTTGCACCTCCTTCGATGAATATGGTTCCAATTGTTAATGATGATATGTGTCGTCCTTTTCCTCCAACAAGTGAAGACTTGGGTATTTATGATAGAATGTATGATTTTCAAGAGCAGTTTGACAAGATGCATAGGGAGATGAAGGCCCTCAAGGGAAAGGAATTGTTAGGGCAGAATGTGAACGATTTATGCTTGGTCTCGAACGTTAAGATACCTGCGAAGTTTAAGGTCCCGAAATTTGAGAGGTACAAGGGCAACACTTATCCTCGTGCTCATATTGTGATGTATGTAAGGAGAATGTCTACCCATACTGATGATCAGCGTCTGCTGGTTCACTTTTTTCAGGATAGTTTGATTGGTGTTGTGCTGAAGTGGTATATGAGTTTGGATAGCATCAATATCTACTTTTAATGACTTGGGAGAATCATTTATCAGACAATACAAATACAACATGGACACGGCGCCTGACGATGATCCACTCAAGGCCATGGTCCAGAAGGACAAGTAATCATTCAAATAATATGCAGAGAGATGGAATGAGGAAGTCGCCCAAGTGATTTCTCCCATGGAGGAGAAGGAGATGACTAAGATTTTCTTGAAAACTATAGGTGCTTTCTACTATGAGAGGATGGTAGCGAGTGCGGCAAGTGACTTTACTGAAATGGTAGGCATGGGTATCCGCTTAGAAGAGGCTGTAAGAGAGGGACGTCTAATGAAGAGTGAAAGTTCTGGAAGTACGAAGAAGTAATCCTATGGGTTTTCCAAAAAGAAAGAAGCAGATATAAACGCTGTCATGTAAGAAAGGAGAGTTAATCCTCCTAGAAGAAATTATCAGCGTCATCAGCAAGTCGCCTCAGTCACTCCAGTTATTGGTGTAGCCCCAACTACCATTGCTTATCAGAGACCATCCCAGCATGGAAATCAAGAGTATAATCAAAGAAGGGAGAGTTATGACCCTATCCCTATGTGTTATAGAGTTACTCCCAGCGTTAATTTAGAGGAAGTTGGTTCAGACCCGACCACCTCCCGCTGTACCATCACTGTTGCCTTGGTATTACAAAGTAGACCAAACATGTGCTTTTCATCAGAGAGCACCAGGGCATAATGTTGAGAATTGCTATCCTTTGAAGACTGAGGTACGAAAATTGGTGAAGTCTGGTATTCTATCTTTCAAGGATATGGGCCCTAATGTGAAAGATAATCCTCTACCAAATCATGGAGGAACACATGTTGTGAACATGGTGGCCGGTTGTCCAGGTGACTTCCGGATTTTTGATGTTAAATTGGTTAGAGGAGATTTGGTGAAAATGCATGCAGACCTCTGCGAATTTAGCTACTATACACAAGACCATGTCGGTTATGCTATTTGCGGTACGTATATATAGGGTTGTGACAAGATAAAGGTTAATTTGCAAGAGATAATGGATGAGGGCCTCATCCATATAATCAGGCCTAGGGCAGAGTATGAAGATGAAGTTAACAAGGTTTCTGGATGTCCTGGAGAGTTCAGAATCCTTGATGTGGAATATATGAATGAGGATCTTGTACAATTTCACGCTACTTTCGGCCACATGGCTGGTCAGGTGGAACATCAGTATGGATCTTGTCGAATTTGCTGCTGGGACTCCCAAGGATGTTCAATTGTAAGGAAAGATGTTCAATTGTTGTTGGATAATGGAACCATCAAGGTTACAGGTCAAAGGGATAATTACCATGAAGTGGATATGATTGAGGTTTATTTGGCTAAAGAAGAGTTGGATGATGAGTATGCCTCTGCAGATGAGTATTTCTCCTCAGATGAGGATTTGTTTTCCAGAGATGACTCTATAATGACTGACTGTGTTGAAGATGAAGTAAATGTTATTGTGCCTTGTTTCGGTGCATCTGCCAATTTTGAAGTTGAATATTATAGCAAGCCAGCTATTACTCCATTGGTAATTAGTTTGTCGGGTCCTGTCCCCTATAAGTCATATAAGGTTGTACCCTACAAATATAATGCTACAATTTTAGAGGATGGTGTGGAAGTTCCCATCTAACCAATGCCTAATGTTTGAAATATTGCTGAGACTAATAGAGTGACCCACAGTGGTCGTGTATTTACACCAGTTGTTCATGGAGATGTTAGCGCTGGAAAGAAAATTGTTGAAAATGTTGAACCCAAGAAGGCTACGGGTGAATCTAGTGGAGCTACGCTAGAGAAAGAGGTGGATGATATTTTGAAGATAATCAAGATGAGCGACTACAGAATTGTAGATCAGCTACTGTAGACTCCTTCAAAAATATCTATCTTGGCTTTATTAATGAACTCCTTTGCTCACAGAGAATCTTTGATGAGGGTATTGGACTAAGCTTTCGTGGAAAGTGACATGCTTGTAGACCAACTTAGCAGTGTTGTAGGGAACATTACCTCATGTAAAAACCTGAGTTTCTGCGATGATGAATTTCCTGATGTAGGGAGGAATCACAACCTGGCCCTCCACATTTCTATGAACTGCAAGAATTGTTCACTATCCAATGTGCTGATTGATAATGGATCCGCAAAGTTATACCAAGGAGCACACTTTTGAAGTTGAAATATCAAGGAATGCCCATGCACCCAAGTGGCATTATTGTGAAAGCGTTTGATGGATCAAGGAAATCTATTATTGGTGAAGTAGACTTGCCTATTCATATAGGCCCACATTTATTTCAAATTACTTTCTAGGTCATGGATATTGTACCTGCTTATAGTTGCTTGTTGGGACGGCCATGGATACATGAGGCAAGGGTTGTCACTTCGACTTTACACCAGAAACTGAAGTTTGTACGTGAAGCAAAAGTGGTAATTATAAATGGAGAACAAGCATTATTGATATCTCATTTATCCTCTTTCAGCATTGTAGAGGTGAATGAAGCTGTTTTGGAACCCAGATCCAAGCTTTATCCATTGACAACATAAGAGGAAATAAGAACTCTATAGCTTCGTTTAAGGATGCACAGCAGGTTGTGCATAATGGCCATAGCGATGTTTGGGGACAAATTGTTGATCCACCTGTAAACAAGAATAGAGCTGGCTTGGGGTTTTCTGTGAAGAATGATAAGGGCAACAGCATGAAGCCAAAGGTTGCTGCAGACAAGTATCAAGACATCTTTCGTAACAGGGGTTATCTTCATCCAATTGTTTCCGGGATTAATGCCATTGTAGAAGGTGAAGCGGGGCCAGAAATGCCAAATTATGTGACACATGGAGTTGGGGTTCAAAACTGGATCACCATTAATATTCCCTCTTACATACATGTTTCAAATTAATTTGTTTTTGTTAAATCTTTTTGAAAAGCTTTCACTCTGCCCAAGGTGAAATTATTAATATTGTATGAGCTTATCTGTTTGTTGTGACTTTTAAAATCAATAATAAAAGTAGTCTTTGTTTCCCAAATTGTGTCTTTATTTTTTGATTTTTCTTGGAAAATGGTAATCATAAAAAACCTTTCAAAATAAATAATAATTGAAATTCAATATGCATGATCACTTGTTATATGTGTCAGTTCCTAAAAACAATCATAAATCATATGTGCCGATTAATTAAAAAACCCGTTGAATACAATGACCCTGCACCCTCTTCCAACTTTAAATGTCCTGTGTATGGGGCCGAAGAAGAAGACTATGATGAGATTCCAGAAGTGGTCTCACGGTTGCTTGAGCACGAGGAGAATGTCATTCAGCCATATAAAGAGCCTTTGGAAGTAATCAATTTGGGTTCAGAAGAAGATCTGAAGGAAGTCAAGATTGGAGCATTACTGCATCCTGATGTGAAGAGCATGTTGATTGAGATGTTGAAAGAGTATGTTTACATTTTTGCTTGGTCTTATAAAGATATGCCTGGTCTAGAGCACCGTTTGCCGCTGAAGCCAGAGTGCCCACCAATCAAACAGAAGTTGCGAAGAACTCACCCAAATATGGCAGTGAAGATCAAAGAAGAAGTTCTAAAGCAGATTAATGTCGATTTTCTTATGACATCAGTGTATCCTCAGTGGATTTCCAATATTGTCCCAGTATTGAAGAAAGACGGAAAAGTTCTCATGTGCGTAGATTACAGAGATCTAAATAAAGCTATTCCAAAAGATGATTTTCCATTTCCAAACATTGATATGTTAGTGGATAACATAGCAAAATTCAAAGTTTTCTCGTTCATGGACGAATTTTCTGGGTATAATCAAATAAGGATGGCTCCTGAGGACATGGAAAAACAATGTTTATCACACCCTGGGGAACATTCTGTTACAGGGTGATGCCCTTCGGGTTAAAAAACGCTGGTGCAACGCACCAGAGGGCTAAGACAAACCTATTCTATGATCTGATGCACAAGGAAATTGAGGTATATGTTGATGATATGATTGCTAAATCACATACTGAAGAATGGCATGTAGAAGATTTATTGAAGTTGTTTTAGTGTTTGAGGAAGTATCGTCTCCGCTTAAATCCAAATAAATGTACCTTCGGTGTTTGGTCAGGGAAATTGTTGGGTTTCATTGTTAGCCAGAGATGGATTGAAGTTGACCCTGAAAAAGAAAAAGCAATTCAAGAGATGCCAACGCCGAGAACTGAAAATCAAGTCAGAGGGTTCCTCGGGCGTTTGAATTATATTTTCAGATTCATTTCCCACATGACTATAACGTGTAAACCGATCTTAAAGTTGTTAAAGAAAGATCAAGGTTGTGTGTGGACCGATGACTGCCAAATGGAATTTGAAAGTATTAAATAATATCTGCTTGACCCTCCTATCTTGCTCCCTCCTGTTGAAGGAAGACCATTGATTATGTATCTGACAGTGATAGATAATTCAATGGGCTGTATTCTGGGACAACAAGATGAAACAGGGAAGAAAGAGTACGCCATTTATTACCTCAGTAAAAATTGTACTGATTATGAGTCACGGTATTCCATGCTGGAAAAGACATGTTCTACTCTGGCCTGGGCAGCAAAACGTTTGCGGCAGTATATGTTGAATCACACTACTTGGTTGATCTCCAAAATGGATCCAATCAAGTACATTTTTGAAAAGCCTGCTCTTACTGGGAGAACTGCCTGCTGAAAGATGTTGTTATCTGAATATGACATCGAATACCGCACTCAAAAAGCTATTAAAAGCACCGTGTTGGCAGATTATCTTTCTCACCAACCAGTTGATGATCATCAGTCTGTGATGTTTGATTTCCCCGATGAGGATGTGATGTTTATGAAAGTGAAAGATTATGATGAACCTTTGCCCGAGGAAGGTCCTGACCCTGAATCTCGTTGGAGTATGATATTTGATGGAGCTGTGAATGCTTATGGTAAAGGAATTGGTGTTGTGATTGTCACTCCACATGGATCGCACATTCCTTTTACCGCGAGGTTGACATTTGATTGTACTAATAATATGGCAGAATATAAGGCTTTCATCATGGGTCTCGAGGAAGATATTGATCTCAGAATTAAAATTCTAGATGTGTATGGAGATTCAGCTTTGGTAATAAATCACATTAAAGGAGAGTAGGATACTCGTCACCCCGGCTTGATCCCTTACAAAGATTATGCTAGAAGATTGTTACCCTTCTTTAATAAAGTTGAATTCCATCACATCCCTAGAGATGAAAATCAAATGGTGGATGTTCTGGAAACTCTGGCTTCTATGTATCAAGTGAATACTTGGAACGATATACCTCGAATTATAGTTCGGCGACTGGATAAGCCCGCTCATGTGTTTACAACATAAGAGGTAGCAGATGAGAAACCTTGGTATTATGATATCAAGCATTTTATTTAGACTCAGGAATATCCGATTGGTGCTTCGAATAAAGATAGGAAGACATTGAGAAGATTGGCTGGTAGCTTCTTCCTTAGTGAAAATGTGTTGTACAACAGAAATTATGACATGGTCTTGCTCAGATGCATGGATAGACACGAATCAGACATGTTGATCCATGAGATTCATGAAGGTTCATTTGGCACTCATGCCAATGGAAATTAGATGGCTAAAAAGATGCAAAGGGTAGGTTACTATTGGATGACAATGGAATCTGACTGTTACAAATTTGCAAAGAAGTGCCATAAATTCCAGATTTATGCGGACAAGATTCATGTGTCTCCTACACTTCTCAATGTTATTTCTTCCCCGTGGCCCTTCTCTATGTGGGGTATTAACATGATCGGAATGATAGAACCCAAATCTTCGAATTGACACCGTTTTATTTTGGTAGCAATTGATTATTTCACCAAATGGGTGGAAGCTGCTTCTTATGCTAATGTTACTAAGCAGGTGGTTTTGAGCTTCATTAAGAATAATCTTATATGTCGGTATGGTGTGCCGAGCAGAATCATCACCGACAATGGCTCGAATCTGAAAAACAAGATGATGACAGAACTTTGTGAAGAATTCAAGATTGTCCATCACAACTCATCTTCGTACAGGCCGAAGATGAATGAGGCTTTTGAAGCTGCTAATAAGAATATCAAGAAGATCATCCATAAGATGGTTGTCACTTATAAAGATTGGCATGAAATGCTCCCTTTTGCTTTACATGAATATCGGACATCTGTCCGTACTTCAATAGGAGCAACCCCGTTCTCCCTTGTGTATTGAATGGAAGCGGTACTGCCAATCAAGGTTGAGATTCCCTCTTTGCGTGTGATAATGGAAACCAAGTTGTCAGAGGCTGAATGGGTCCAGAACAGGTTTGGCCAATTGAATTTAATCGAAGAGAAGAGAATGACAACTTTGTGTCATGGGAAGTTATATCATAAGAGAATGAAGAAAGCTTTTGACAAGAAGGTCAAACCTCGTGAATTCAGAGAAGGCGACCTCGTGCTCAGGAAGATCATGTCTTTTAACGCTGATTCTAGGGGCAAGTGGACTCCCAATTTTGAAGGCCCATATGTTGTCAAGAAAGCCTTCTTTGGCGGTGCATTAATTCTTGAAACTATGAATGGAGAGGAGTTCCCATGTCCCATGAATGCTGATGCAGTCAAGAAATACTTCGCCTAAAGAAATAAAAGAACAGCTCGCTAAGTTGAAAACCAGAAAGGGCGGCTTAGGCAAAAAGGAGTGTCTTGGTAGGCGGAAAACCCGAAAGGGCGGTCTAGGCAAAAATTAGAGACATAAACATAATAAAATTTCCCGCCAAGTTGAAAACCCGCAAGGGCAGCTTAGGCAAAAGTTAGGGACTTTCTTGGCAAGTAACTACATTAGACAAGACTTGATCATTGAAGCAACAATCTTCTTGGATCCTCACCATACTTCAACGGAAGCTGCTGCTCAGAATTTCAAATTTGTTAGAGGGAATAATGGTCATTGTATCTCAGTGTAGTCTCGCCATTCGCAGACTACCATTCTATCAATAAAATTTGAGCTTTTACCCAATTCTTTGTATTTCTTATTTTTATTCAGCTTGCAAAGACTCCATTTATTATTGATAATAATTTTCAAAGCAAAAAGATTAAATAAAAAAGTTATTTTTCAAAAAGAACTTACAACTTACTTTTACTTTAGATTTTGTGATTCAAGAGGAAAACAAAAGCGGTGATCCCGGGAATGGACGAACTCCAGTAATTTTGGGAAGTTTTGTTTCCCCGGGAAGGTTTTCTCAAGTCGTTTTTGCTGGTATGCATGTGATTTTTGTATATTGAAGACGATATTAATTGGAGTAAGGTGCAACATTGGGTTTGTCACTCCAGTGTCCCCAGTCAAGTCTTGGTTCATTTTTCATTTTTTGGGTTTGCATGATATGAAGACTCAATCCAAGACTCTCCAGTGAAGGCCTCTCTTATTTGATATAATTCCTTTCTCCCCAGAGAGGTTGGTGCAATAATTACTCTCAAAGAACGCGTATCTTCGGTTACCCCAGTGAAGAACGTATATTGGTGTCCCCTCGATGATGTGGTGTTGACCTCCCCAATGAAGTCATCATGAAGTCCCCAGTTGATGTCTCGATGATGAAGCATTATCTCCCTTAGTGGAATTTGTATGATTTTTTTCTCCTTTAAAGTTGGCTTGAATCCCCCAGTGAATGTTTTGACAGTTTGGTTTCCATTTGCCTTATTTGAAATCAGTTTTGCAATCCCCAATAGAAGTGCTACACATGAAAACATTTATTTCCCCGTTGAAGTTTGAGTGCTATTCCATGTTCAATCCTGAAGAAGGATGTTATATCCTTGTATTTATACTGTTCTATCACTATGTTATGTTTCTCCTCAGTAAAGTTAAGCCACGTAGTAGGACTTTGTTTCTTCAGTTGGTGCTTATTTTCTCTTTTGGAATTATCGTCTTGGATATGATTTAGCCGAGTGTTGTGTGCGCCGAGTTAGTTTTGTTTGTTTGTCCCTATTGTTATATGTCTGTTTTGTCAGCATATACATAATAACACTCATACATTCATACATACATCATGCATAGTTAAATTTAGCAAATCATTGCTCATTCACATTCGTCAATATTTTGTTGACATATTACCCTGCTTTGTAGAGTTAGGTTGTTCTCTCTCCAATAGAGTGTCATCCATAAGCAGAAAGTGTATATCATTTCAATTTCCCCACTGAGTTATCCCTCATGGAAGATTTTTGCTTTAGCCTTCTTACATATCTCTTTGTCTGGACGATTTAGGTTTCCCTCTTGAGTTTATTTCTCAAAGAATGTATTTTGGAAGACCGTTTTGTCCCAGTTTATTTCTGGTTTGAAACCTTGATCCTCAGCAATATTACTACTTTGGATTTCTACAAGGTTTGAGTTTTTGTTTGAGAATGTGCATTTATTTTGCACGAGAAGACTTTATCTCCTCAGCAGGAGTATATTGGCATTTCCCCAGGAAGTCATATTTCTTTCCCCAGGAAGTCATGATTCATTCCCCAAGAGGTCATATTTCATTCCCCAGGAAGCCATACTGTTCTCCCTAGAGAGTCATTTTTACAATCCTCCATGATAGCAAGTAGCAGGTCTCTTTATTTGAGCAACTTGTACTTCTCTGTAAAAAGTCGAAGATACCCTTTTTGCTATCTTCTCTATGAGTGGATAATTCGCAGTTCATTGTCAAATTGCTCACGTGGATGGAAAGTATTTAAATATCGCAGAAACAGTTCATTGTGAAATCTTTACAGGGGTAGTCTCTTTATTTGAGACAACTTATTACCCTTTCCAGGTGGAATTCCTTGGTTAAAGAAGAAGTTGAGACCCGTTCTAGGTGAAACACTGGAATGTTGAAAAAACTTGTTATCTCTTTGCTACCTTCAGTGAACGTTGGTAGTTCATCTTTAGTAAACGGCAATGCTATGAAATATTTTCTCTCTACCATCAGTGAAAGTTGGTAGGTCACCATCAGTTAAAATTGGTGATTGTTATCTTTTTGCTACCTTCAGTGAATGTTGGTAGTTCATCCTCAGTGAACGGCGGTGCTATTATATATTTTCTCTCTACCATCAGTGAAAGTTGGTAGGTCACCATCAGTGAAAGTTGGTGATTGTTATCTTTTTTATACCTTCAGATAACGTTGGTAGTTCATCATCAGTGAACGGCGGTGCTATGATATATTTTCTCTCTACCATCAGTGAAAGTTGGTAGGTCACCATCAGTGAAAGTTAGTGATTGTTATCTTTTTACTACCTTCAGTGAACGTTGGTAGTTCATCATCAGTGAACGACGGTGCTATGATATATTTTCTCTCTACCATCAATGAAAGTTGGTAGGTCACCATCAGTGAAAGTTGGTGATTGTTATCTTTTTGCTACCTTCAGTGAACGTTGGTAGTTCATCGTCAGTGAACGGCAGTGCTATGATATATTTTCTCTCTACCATTAGTGAAAGTTGGTAGGTCACCATCAGTGAAAGTTGGTGATTGTTATCTTTTTGCTACCTTCAGTGAACGTTGGTAGTTCATCATCAGTGAACAGTGGTGTTATGATATATTTTCTCTCTACCATCAGCAAAAGTTGGTAGGTCACCATCAGTGAAAGTTGGTGATTGTTATCTTTTTACTACCTTCAGTGAACGTTGGTAGTTCATCGTCAGTGAACGGTGATGCTATGATATTTCTTTTCCTTCTACCTTCAGTGAATGATGGTAGCTCACTGTTAGTAAATGTTGGTGTTGTTATTTCTTTCCTCTTTCTACCTTCGGTGGACGTTGGTAGTTCCGCATCTAGTAAAAGTTGGTGTATCCGTTGATCTTTTGCCATCCTCTATGAGTCGGGTCTTTTGATCCACCAATGATTTATTTTCCTGGTTGGGTTTCCTTTTTGATCTTTATTTCCTTTGTTACATCCCCAGTGGTGTTTTGCGTCTCTTTGATTCTGCTCATATGCATTCATAAGCATTGCATTGCATCTTAGGGCCAAAAATAGGGTTTGTTTTATAGTTAAGTATCTTCGATCATGTCGACATGAATATTTCTAACCTTCGTATCTCCGGATAGAAGAAACTTAAATAAGGGCAGATGTTGTACCCCAATTTTTGCCCCTAAGATCCCTTCATCATACCATATTGATTCAATCACAACCAGATCACAATAGGGCTTTTGGTTCTCCTCCCTATCTTTAGCTTTGCTCTTTGAGGAATCACCAAGCACCTTGACTTGTTTTCTTTTGTAATCATAAATATTTTGTCTTGATTTTCTTTCTAATAATAAAATGCAATGTTTGTTTGTCTTACTTGTTAATAATGTAGGTAAAGGCAATGAGGTTTAGCAAGTTGCTCCATGGGTTCGTGAGTTTATTTTCATGCCCTAGTCAATAAAGCTTGAGAACTTCAAACCTCATCATTGGAGTTGTTTTGGAAGAAATGGTATGGCAAGGTTATTTTGGTTTACCATATTTCAAAGTTATCAAAATTGATTCAAAAGTACAAGGGGTTGATTGAAGAAGTTGTCATGGTTGGACAAGGTCTGGTTCCCATTGGTCACAAGTGCATATCTCTCTCAATTCTCAAGATATGGAAGTGGTTTTTGTTGCTATGAGTTCTCATTATCATCCTCAACAACTTCTATTTACAAATCAAGAATGTTGGTACAAGAAGGTTGTTCAAAATTGTCAAAGTTCCTCAAAGCATTTTTTTGATCTAGGAGCTAGGGTTTTGAACTTCAAAGAACTATATCTTGCTCATCTTTTGGTATTTTTGAATGATTCCAAAGACATCCATCTCTTCAAAGGGTTATTAATGAATAAATTCAAAATTTTCAAGGAGTTTTCATGTGGAAGAAACTTGATGATGAAGAAATATTACAAGTCCTCCAGATGAACCTCCATTTTCTCATGTGTGACTTGAAATGATCATAACTTGGTCAATTTTTATCACCTTGAGGACACTCTTTTTGCATAATAATATTTAGGTTGTTAACTTTATTCCTTATTTAATATGCAAAGTGATAAAATGGAGGGAATATTCCCTAAGTATGCAAACGATTATAGGTCATTTCATGACTTTTAGCCAACTTCAACACTTTATAACTCTCTCAATTTTTGGATATTTTGAATGGTTCAAGTTCCAAAGTGTCATACAAGAGGTCTATTTCATGCCATATTTTTTGGTCAAGAGCAAATTCCAAGTGAAAGGCCATGTTTGGATGAAAAACATTATAGGTCACTTTTGAAGAAAAAAATGAAATATTTCTATGGAAAGTCAACCTTTTCCCCCCAACTTTGACTCAATGCAACTTTCAGCTCAAGCATCCATTTGATTCCATTCTTTTTCCATTACAAAGCTTATAACCTCATCTTTTTAAAGCTTCAAGAATCATGCCCTAAGACCCCTTGAGTTGAGAATTCCATTGACTTGAACTTGGTAATTGAAACTGAAGTTTCTTCAAAAGTCAGAATTTGAAATCATTGATTTAGCTTCTAAACACTTTGTTTCTGCGTGTTTTTTCTTCTAAACATGTTTAGTGGACTTCCATAAGTGATTAGCATAGCAAAACGCGTGTTTTGGATGAGTTTTGATCAAATTAGAAGTCACACTTTTCTTGTTTGCAACTTCACACGATTTCCCTCCAAACTTCATCATTTCACACGCTTGAACATTCCACTTGATTCCCTATAAATAGAGGGTCATCCCCCATTCATTTCCTCAAGCTTGGATAGCCAGAATCACCCTGCCAAACTTGCTCCATAGCTCAATTTTCTGTAACTTCTAAATTAGTGTTCAAGCCTTTTTCAATCCAATTTTTCTCTAAATTCACCTTCCTTGATCTTCCCTGAAGCTAACCATACAATTACCTTCAAGAATCTTGCCTTATATTACTCCATAGAAGTCCAGTTTCAGAGCTCTATAACTCAACTTCAATAGGTAGATTTCTCCATCAATTCTTTAAAACTTTGATATCATTGTGAATCCCTCATTTCCCTGGTTCTAGTCGCAACACTTGCTTTTATCTAGAAACACGTTTTGACCATGACATTTCAAATCCCTTTTCAAAACTTTCTTTCCAAATTGCTTGAGTTAGAGTTTATATAAATATGTCGCGTAGTTGTGGTTGTCTTCGTCTTGGAGAGACGAAGCCAATGACATAGGTCTGAGCTTCTGATTTTACAGTTTGAGAGACCTGCAATTCACGTTGGCTGGAGGTTGAAGATGACCAACGTATCATCTTCCAACCAATGAGGGCACGCCACTTGTTTTTTTTTTTTGAAATTTTATTTAAGTAATGGTTCAGTGCTTTATTCACTAAAGTCCATGATATGCACAGCGCGTCAGGTCCACTTGATCTGTTTACTAACGCGTTTTGACATTGATCAGATGGCCCATATTTTTTTGGTTTGATATTTTATTTACTGATTTTTATTTTAATTGTTTTAAATTTCAAAAAATCATAGAAAATTCATTTTTAGTCCAAAAAATCTATAACGTTTATGAAAAATATTTTTGATTTTTCTCTTTCTGATATATATATTTTCACAAATTTATTTTGTGTTTTGATATTTTTTATTAATTTTCACTTTATTTGAATTGTTTTAAATGTTTAAAAATACTTTTATGCATTTTTAAAATCTGAAAAAATTATGGAATGATCCAATGATATTGTGATAAATATTGGTGACCTCATTTATTTTTTTATTTCTGATTTTGTTATTTTTTATCATTTTTGGTTTATTTAACTCATTTCTCTTAATTTTTAAAAATAGCTTCTGACTTTAAAAAATTACCAAAAATTTTAAAAAAAATATTTGAGTCCTTTTCTAATTTTTCTATGGTCTTAATTTTTATTTATTGATTAATTTGAACATAGTTGATATTTTTCTCTTTTATTTTTATTTTAAAACATTTTAAAAAAAAAACCTTTTTTAATGTATATATTAAATGCAATATTATTTTGTGATTATTTTCTGGATGATCTTGAGTTGAATTTTTTATTATGAAATTTATTAACATCATTGAATTCATGGTGTTGACTCTAACTCCATAAAATGGATGAATGATTTTAATAATAGTTTGATTAAAATTTAATTCAAATGTGGTTTGTATATTCTTCCCCATCCCTCTTCATCTTATCCCTTTCTTATTGCACTAAGTGTTATTGGAGCATGATCTCTATATCATGTCTCAAAATAAATGGTATATAGATTGCTATTGACCGGCCTGAAAATAGGTGCGACTTCTACATAAGTCCACTTACGATTGCTTAACATAACGCTAAATTTTGTCTCGATTCGAATAAATGATCATTCGTAGCCCAAACTTTTGTTTCCAAGCCCAAGTATGTTAATTTAATCTATTTGATCCAATAACCTTGAGATTCATTGTGTGGAGGCTTTGGTTCTACCAATCCTCTAATGGATCTACAAAACTTTTGGTCAACGCGGATCACTTAAACATCATTGATTATTAAATGGTACTTTTGAGGATTCCAAATGGATGATATACTTGACAAAAAGCAAATGCAACTTTTTTTGTGGAGGCTTTGGTTCTACCAATGCTCTAATGAGTTTCAAATGCAAGTTTTAATATGGTCATCCAACTAACCACTAATTATACAATTGATTTTACTTTATGCTTCTTTTTTTATGCTTTATGTACCATTTACTTTAAGCATTACATTTCATGTTATTTGTATTTTGCTAACTAGAGCATTTATATTATGGCTATTTTTATTTTTATTTTGCTCACTTGAGCCTTTATTTTCTTTTTCAAGGAACCTAATAAACAACATGAACCCTAAAGAAAACCCTTTAATGAATCTTGGACTATTTGGTTACTATCATTGGCATTGTGGAGTATTGGACTTCTTGGACTTAGGATTAGAAATCTTGACCTATGTTTGAGACCATGTGGCCTTAATTGATATTTTATCTGGAGTTCTTGAGGTTTACCTCAAGACTCTAGGTTGTTTGTTTGTATTGTGTGCAGGTTATTGTGATTACATACTTTATTTGTAATCTAGAATTCACCCGTATACAACCGTTACTCTTCCTAATTTTTGTGAAGACTTAATACACTTGAAGTTTTGTTTTCTCAAGAGGTCTAGTATCTTTGCTTGCTTGGTTTCAATCCAAATAATGGGAATTCTATTTTGACTCATAATGTCAAGTATTGGCTTCTTGTTGGTTAGATGGTCCTTATCCCTAGCTTTTACCTTATGCTTTAGGATAGTCTCTTCTTCTCCTCCCATCTTCTTTAATTTCAAAAATATTCTTCCTCCTTTTGAAAACTCTTCTTGTTTTTAAACTTGAACCACTTTCATAATAAACTTGGACTTATGTCCATGTATTTTTCAAAACATTTTCATAAATAAAATTCAATCAACTTATAATACCTTGACATTTTTGTGAGAAGACTAAAAGTCAATCAATCTCATTTGAAACCATTTTGCCAATTTGGCTTTTACTTTAAACTTTTCTCAAAAGATTAAACTCTTGTCAATCCTTATAGTGATGCAAATAACTATACTTCTAGAATATATAGTGAAGTGGGATATTTTCCACTTGGGTGTTGAGTGAGGCATTGTTGATTTTAAAATCAAAGCCATATCCTTCACTTTGAGATGATGTAAATTCCCCTTTCTCATAATTGTGGGTAGTAAGTATGTTTTCTACACGAACAATGATGATGATGTCTTATCTCATAAAATTAACCAACACACTTGTGTTTTAAAACTTTTAAAAGGTGAACTACGTGTACCCTGATCCCCTATTGCATGAAAGGTGGTACGTAGGCACTAAAGGGTCGCAACCGCGGCAGGTGTAAAAATCATAAAGTATATACTTCTTTTCTCACCTCCACCATCTATTTTTCATACAACATTTTATAGCCAAAATATATAGATTTTTACAAAGAGCTTCCTGTGGAGTACCGTAGATGTTTAGGGTGCTAATACCTTCCCTTTGAATAACCAACCCCCTTACCTTGAATCATTCCCCCTCTTTTGGGTTATTCACTCTTTTCCCATTCCTTTGGAAACAATAAAGCACGGTGGCAATATTTATTTTTGATCTGTATAAGTCAAGTCAATTTAATGGCTTAGTCTTAAACATTTCTACCGCTACAGTGAGGTTCATCACTTCATATTCATATGTCATTAATAAATCATTGGATGTTTTGCATATAAATTTTACGCTCAATGTTTTTCTTTTCTACCTTTTTACTTTATCAAAAAAAATATATAGCTATGCTCTTACACACACCCACATATCAAACTACAAATCCACATCTACTTTGGATCCCATTTGTAACGGTTCTGCTACTGCCAGTTATGACTTTGAAAATTCGATCTACCAAACCGAGGATGAAGGTGAGGAACATTGTGAAGTACCGGGAGAACTTGCCAGACTGTTACAATAGGAGGAAAGGGAAATACATCCCCATGAAGAGCCAGTTGAGACAGTGACTTGGGTACTGAAGAGGATAAGAAAGAAGTTGAGATAGGTTCCGATTTGGAGCATGGTGTCAAAGAACGGTTAATACATATGTTACATGATTATGTGGAGATCTTTTCCTGGTCATACCAAGACATGCCACGACTTGACACTAATAGTGTGGTTCATCGCCTTCCGACAAAAGAAGACTGCCCTCTAGTGAAACAGAAGGTTCGTCGCATGCAACCTGAGATGTCAGAGAAGATCAAAGCCGAAGTCATGAAACAGTTCAACGCCGGTTTCTTAGCCGTTACTTCCTATCCATAATGGGTTTCTAACATTGTTACGGTACCTAAGAAAGACGGTAAGGTACGTATGTGTGTGGATTACAGAGACCTGAACAGGGCAATCCCCAAGGATGACTTTCCGCTTCCCTAAATTGATGTTCTGGTTGACAACACCGCACAACATAAGGTATTATCCTTCATGGATGGTTTATATGGGTATAGTTAGATCAAAATGGCACCCGAAGACATGGAGAAAACAACCTTCGTCACACAATGGGGCACTTTCTGCTATAAGGTTATGCCCTTTGAGTTAAAGAACGTCGGGGCAACCTATCAACGCGCCATGCTAGCTCTATTTCACGATATGATCAATCACGAGATAGAGGTCTACGTTAATGATATGATAGCTAGGTCTCAGACTGAAGACGAGCACCTTGATCATCTACAGAAGCTGTTTGAAAGGCTAGAAAAGTACAAACCGAGGTTGAACCCGAATAAGTGCACCTTTGGAGTAAGATCTGGTGAGCTCTTAGGTTTCATTGTCAGCGGCAAAGGCATTGAAGTTGATCCTACAAAGGTTAAAGCTATACAATACATGCCAACTCCTCGCACTGAGACGGAAGTTTGGGGATTCTTGGGACGCCTGAACAACATTGCCAGATTCATTTCCCACCTTAACCGCTACTTGTGAGCCAATCTTCAAATTACTAAAGAAAGACAAGCAGTGAAGTTGAATGACGATTTCCAGAATGCCTTTCACAAAATCAAGGAATATCTTCAAGAGCCTCCAATCTTGATTCTTCCAGTTGAAGGAAGACCTCTGACCATTTACTTAACAGTATTAGAGAACTCAATGGGGTGTGTGTTGGGGCCGCATGATGAGTCTGGTCGAAAAGAGCATGCAATATACTACCTTAGCAAAAAGTTTATCGACTGTGAAATAAGATACTCACTGCTCGAGAAAACTTGATGCACTTTGGCATGGGCTGCTCGCCGACTAAGATAGTATATGTTGACTCACACTACCTTGTTGATATCTAAAATGGATCCTATCAAGTACATCTTCGAGAAGCCCGCTCTCTCTGGAAGAATTGCTAAATGGAAAATGGTCCTGACCGAGTATGATATTCAATATACAACCTAGAAAGCAATTATGGGAAGTGTATTAGCTGATCATTTGGTTCATCAAGCTATGGATGACTACCAATCCATGAATTTTGAGTTCCCGGATGAGAACATCATGTTAGTAACTGATGGTGAAGAACCTGGACCGAATGAAGGACCTGAAAAAAGATCCCAATGGACTATGGTTTTTGACGGAGCTTCCAACGCTCTTGGAAATGGCATCGACGCTATGATCATATCTCCTGAAGGTTGTCATACTCCTTTCACTGCCAGATTATGTTTCAATTATACCAACAATATGGCTGAGTATGAAGTATGTATTATGGGTCTCAAAGCTGCTATCGACTTAAGGATCAAATTCTTGAGTGTATTTGGAGACTCGTCCTTAGTAATCAGTAAAATCAAAGGAGAATGGGATACAAAGCATCCTAATGTTATCCCTTACAAAGAGCATGTGTTGACACTAATCCCACACTTTGAATAAATTACCTTTGAGCATTTTCCACGAGAGGAAAATCAACTAGAGGACGCGCTAGCTACTATGTCATCCATGTTCAAGGTCAAGTGGGATAACGAAGCTCCTCAGATTAATATTGAGAGAATGGATGAACCAGCATACTGTCACGAGATTGGTATAGAAGAAGTATTGGACAAGCCTTGGTTCCATGAAATCAAAAGATATCTCAAAGCCCAAGAGTATCCTGAGAGAGCTTTAGTCAATGATAAGAAGTTCCTAAGAAGGTTCTCTGCCAAGTTCTTCCTCAGTAACGAGATCCTCTACAAGCGCAACCACGATTCTAGTTTGCTTCAGTGTGTGGATAAGAGTGAAGCAGAAAAGATTATGACAAATTTTCACGAAGGTACCTTCGGCACCCATTCTAGTGGACACACGATGGATAAAAAGATCCTAAGGGCATGATACTATTGGTCCACTATGGAAGCAGACTGTTTTTAGCATTTGCGAACTTGTCACAAATGCCAGATCTATGCTGATAAAGTACACGTGCCTCTGGTTCCTCTAAACATCTTGACTTCTCCTTGGCCATTCGCAATGTGGGGCATCGACATGATTGGAGAGATTAGACCTATGGCTTCTAATGGGCACCACTTCATCCTCGTCTCCATTGATTACTTTACAAAATGGGTTGAGGCGACCTCATTTGCTTCTGTTACCAAGAATGTTGTGGCCTGATTCACCAAACATAACCTTATCCGTCAGTATGGTATTCCAAAAAGAATCATTACAAATAATGGTACCAATCTCAATAACACGATGATCACCGAGCTTTGCATGCAATTCAAGATCTAGCATCATAACTCTTTTCCTTAATAGCCGAAGATGAATGTCATTGTAGAAGCTGCTAATAAAAACATCAAGAAGATAATCCAAAAGATGACAGTGACATACAAAGACTGGCACGAGATGTTAACATTTGCTTTTCATGGTTACCGTACCATGATGCGCACATCAACAGGGGCAACCCCTTTCTCTTTGGTATATGGTGTGGAGGCTGTCCTACCCATTGAAGTCAAAATCCCTTCCTTGAGAATCCTGAAGGACACAGGTCTGAATAAAGACGAATGGGTTCAGACTCGACTTGACCAATTAAACTTGATTGATAAGAAGAGGCTCGCGACTGTCTATCACGGTTAGATGTACCAAAAGTGTATGATTAAAGCTTTTAACAAGAAAGTCAGGCGTCAGGTATATCAGGCTGGTGACCTAGTAATCAAGCGCATCATACTGCCACAAGGTGATCCCATGGGAAAATGGACTCCCACATAGGAAGGGCCATTTGTAATCAAGAACATATTTTCTGGTGGAGCCATGATCTTTACCACTATGGACGGTGACGACCTTTCGCACCCGGTAAATGCGAACATAGTTAAAAGATACTACGCATGAACAAAGACCCGCTAGGTTGACTGGCCTAGGAAAAAATAAGGGATCCCAGAAGACCAAAAGGGTTTGGGCAAAAATTAGGGATATACATGAAGGAAAAAAATATGTACACCCTGCAAGTCAAAAACCTGAAAAGGCGGCTTGGGCAAAAAAGGGTATCCCGGTGGATTGAAAACCCGAAAGGGAAGTCCATGAAAAAATTAGGGATTTAAAGTGTATAACTATGTCCCGTTGGATCACCTTACAACCAATCTTCATTATCAATTGTCAAGCTCAAGTGGTACTTATCAATCCAGTCAGCTTCGGGCAAGCAGCAAAGAGATGAGACACTCAAAGGCATAAAGGCAATAGCAGAATGAGAACTTGTGATACGGTGGCAGACTCGACTGTTATACTAGTTTTACATTTTGTATTCGCAAATGTGCGGTAAGCAAGAGTCACCACCGACTTTTCTTTTATCCAACAAAGGAAAGGGTGAAAAGAACAGAAAAAGACATTTTTCGAGTTTTCTAAGTAAGGAGGGTAGATTATGGAAAGGGAAGGTGCTAGCACCCTTTCCATCAGTGGTTTTCCACGGGCTCTTAGATACTTGCTCATTTTTTAAAATTGCTTTCGTGTTTGTGTGTTTTGAAAAGTTTGTTTTCTTTATGATAAATCTTGTATCAGTCCTCAAGAGTGTTGATAAAGCAGTTTTGAAAAAGGTTTTGAAAGTGTAGTGTGAAAAAGATTTTTTTGAACAAGTACCTAACAATTATCTACCTACTTGAAAAAGTTCTATCTTTTTCTCTTTTCCTTTAGATAGTTCTATCCTAGTATTAGTGAGTAGGTAGCCCTATCGTTGGATATTGAGGGACTATCGAAGGGACCTTTACGGTCACTAAGGCAACTGGAAAAGAACTTTAGGTAATTGTTCTAAATTTCTAAGATCACTTTTTAACCGAGGCGGCATCAAAAGGGGTTATCAAGGGACTTGTGATCTCTTGAACTAAAGGACAACCACTAAATATTCTCACGTTTCGAGAATTGTGACCGTTTTCAAAGGCAACCGAAGTGGGAGATACCCTAGGGGTGAGCATGTGCAAGTGTATTGATTCATTTCATTTATCTTACGCATTTAGGGTTATCTAACTATTTTCTTTTCAGTCTTTCCATGCAAACCTAATTACTAGCAGTTAATAGTTACAGAAATTTAAAGTGCGAAATTTTAAATCCCAGACTATTTCAACGCTTTGGGATAATCACATAAAAAGTGCAAGAAAATAAAATGCAGAATTTTGAATCTAGACTATTACATCCCACAATAGTTACATTATTTACATAAAATGCGAGAATAAAAATAATGCGCGTGAAATAAATATTACGTCTAAAAAACCTAAGAACTATTAAATAAAAATAAAATTGTTTTTGTTGTTTTTGTTATGAAAAGAAATTAACTTAAAAATCCTAAGTCTATTCAATTTTAGTTTTTTTAAGAAAATATTAAAATAATTAATTAATTAATTGACAAAATTAATATTTATAGTAAAAACTAAAACCTAATTTTTTTTTGTGATTTTTGACTTTTGATTAAAAACTAGAAGAAACAAAGTAATGAAAAAGATAAATTAAATGGAATAAGCAGTAAAAAGAAAAGGGGTAATCTGCAGGATGCAGGCCTAGATTGAAGGTCCTAAGGCTGACTTTTAATCCAAGTGAAAAGGCTGATCGAAGGTGCCTAATAATGGTACATGATATACTCCTTCGATCTGGGACGTTGGATCTGCAAGCAAATTTGTTAAAAAAACACAAAATGTATGACCTGGGTGTCGAACCCAGGTCCTTCGATTACTTCTCTAATTAGAATCTGACGTTATTTCGTCCAGCGGTACCAAGAATCCTGAGATTCTAATCTGGGTTTAAAAATGGCAGAAGGTTCCTGTGTCACCCAGTTCGAAGCTTGCTGCTTCAAAGCCTTAAACAATATTCCTGCAAAATGAACAAACGTTAGAGATCCAGGGGGGACTTTACCCCCATGATTCGAATCCATCCCTAATTAGAATCTCTCTCTAACTCGAATATAGGTTTGTTTGGCCTGGAACGTCCCAGGTGTGATTCGAAGAAAAACTCATATTGTGCCCTAGCGATGGCACGATCCCTTCCCTGCATTTTAGCTTGCATGCAACACAAATATTGGAAGTAACAAGAGTATACGTGCAATGTATATCTAAATGGTATGAAGATGTTGTTTTGGTTCTGCAAACCCTTACCAATCGAAGGTGTGTGATCTATGGCTCTGAGCGTGGAAATGTTAGCTTAGGAGGTGGTGTGGACTCCTGGAGAGGGGACCTGTAAAAAGTATTTCGATTGGGAGGATTTTGGGGTTTTTTGAGCAATGTGGTGTAGCAACATGATCTGTGTGATGCAGTATGCGTGCCTGTGTGTCCTGATTTGGGTTTGTGGCTTATATTTATAGGAGGTGGAGGAGACAAGGAAATGGGGAAAGAATCATGGCATTAAAGACCAACCATTAAACATGGCATTGAAAACAAAATCAGGAAAATTAAAAGATTTCCATTTTGAGATATTTCATGCCATTTTGGAATTCTGAGTGAGTCTGGACAGGTCAATTTGGCGCCTTGTTCGAATTTGAAAATATTCAGAGTTTCCCTCTTCAAAGCCCCCTCGACCAGCCCTTGTTCCTGTGATGATTATGAGTTCTGATTTTAAGTGTTCAAAACTTCCCTTATCAGAATTTCTTCGATCATCCCTTGTTCTCTTTGATGGTTCTGAGTTCTGATTTGAAGTGTTCCATTTGAAGGATACTTTTCCCTGATATGCCGATCGAAGTACATTTCGTTATGATGTTCCAATCGAAGAACACTCTGATGTTCCAATCGAAAGAAACTCTGATGTTTCAATCGAAGGAAGCTCTGGTGTTCCAATCGAAGGAAGCTCTAATGTCCCAATCTAAGGAAGCTTTGATTCTTTAATCGAAGGAAGCTATGATGTTCCAAAATCAAAGGAAACTCAGATGTTTCAATCGAAGGACATTTGATGTTCCAATCAAAGGACCCCATGATGTTCTAATCAAAGGACACCCTAATGTTCCAGTCGAAGGACACCCTGATGTTCCAATCGAAGGACACCCTGATGTTCCAGTCGAAGGACACCCTAATGTTCCAATCGAAGGACAACTCGTTCATCTTCAAATTTTATTTTCCTTAAGCCAATGTTTGCAACCACCCATGAAAAAGAAAATTTTGAAAGAAAATGTGAGGGCAAATTTTGGGGTACAACAGTTGCCCCTGTTCAATCTTCTTAACCTGAGGCTGTAGATTGGCTTGTCTTCCTTTCGTGATATGAAGGTGGAAGATGATTGAACACTAGAGTGCCCATACATTTTCACTTGTCTGAAGTGAAACTTTGGTGGATAATATCGGGAATGGGCTTACAGATGCAATTTGGGAAAATATGAAAGAAGATTGTTGGAGATGGGCTTAAAGATACCATCCAGAGAAAGTAACGGAGATCGTCAGAGATGGGCTTAAAGATGCCATCTAGAGTAGATATTGATTTCCTAAGAGATTCCTTTATAGGGATTCCTATTCCTGTCGTTTTATGAGGATTCTGCTGAGGAACGCTTTAGGGGAATATAGTCTAGAAGCTTCGGTTGTCCATTACTCTACTGGGGAGTTATCTCTTGACTGGAGAGACGAAGGCGAGCTATTATCTGGTCGGGATCCAGGCTTCATAATGACTTGCTGAGGATAATAAGGTTGACTGTTATCTGGTCGTATTCCAGGCTTCACAGCGACTTATCGGGGAATATGAAATTAACTTCCATTTGGTAGGTTCCCGGCTTCGCAGTAATTATAGACATTGAATTGTTATCTGGTCGTATCCAGGCTTCGGTGATTTGAAGAAATTAAGTTGTTATCTGGTCGAGTTCAGGCCTTAACTTGAATCTGAGGTATACCTGTATCTGGTCGGGTCCAGGCTTCGATGTCATAGGTTATACTATCATATGGTCGGATCCAGGCTTCATAGTAATTAATAAACTGTTATCTGGTCGGACTCCATGCTTTATAGTATCTTTAACCGGATAAGAATCAGAAAATCTAAGTGTCGATTTAACTGAACCAGAGAAAGTACCTACCGAAAAAAAGCAGGATAAATCATTGGTCGATTTAAACTGAACCAGTAAATGTCTTGAGTCATCTTTAACTGGAATAGAATCATAGAAATCTTAGGGTCGATTTAACTGAACCATAGAAAGTATCCACCAGAAATGAATCAAAATAAATCATTGGTCGATTTAAACTGAACCAGTAGAGGTCTTAAGTTATCTTTAACCGGATAAGAATCAGAAAATCTTAGTGTCGATTTAACTGAACCAGAGAAAGTATCCACCGGAAATGAATCAGAATAAATCATTGGTCGATTTAAATTGAACCAGAAGAGATCTTGAATTATCTTCAACTGGAATAGAATCAGAGAAATCTTAGGGTCGATTTGACTGAACCAGAGAAAGTATCCACCAGAAATGAATCAGAATAAATCATTGCTCAATTTAAACTGAACTAGCAGAGGTCTTGAATTATCTTCAATAGAAATGAATCAGAATAAATCATTGGTCGATTTAAACTGAACCAGTAGAGGCCTTGAATATGATCTTCTGAAGAAAATGCTTGAATAGCCCTTCATCAGAGGTAACCTTTGAAAAGACTGTCAAGTCATAAAAGTAGTTTCTGATGTTTGTTGATTGATCTTTCCTTAAAGGTAAAGAGTTAGTCATATGCAATGTCATGATGTATGAAATGCATCGTGTAATGATGTTCTCAAAATAAACGAGATTATGTTGTATGCAATATATATGTGCATGCCATGGTGTATGAACATGGAATGTTGTTGCGACATTTCCTAGTCTGGGAAAATAAATCCCTGACTATTTGCTGGAGAGTACTGGGAAGTTGAATCTCGGACTGTTGTTTGGTAGATGAGGAAAGTGATTCTTTCATTCCCGCTGGGGATGATGAATGGAGACGATTTTCCAGGGATTTCCTCTTTCCGTTTGAGGGTACTCTATCGGGGATCTTTGACTTCTGCTTGAGAATGTTTCGCCGGAGAGACGATACTTTGTTGGAAGATCTTACCAATGTAGAGGAATAAACTTTGTTGGGGGATGAACTTCTGCAGATATAGAAATAAAATCTACCGAGGATGAGGCTTTATAAACTGTTTGAGATTATAAAGCATAGCTGGGGAACATGGATTTCAGATCTCTGAGGGAACTTTGCTGGAGGAGGTAATTCTTGCTTGGGGAGAAGAAGTCAAAACATTGGTTGTTTTCACTCTGCGGGGACATAGAGATCACTAGGACTTATGTTGTGGATGTAACGGTGACTTTTCATTAGAATGTTTCTTCCCCTGTACCTGCTGGAGAAAGTACCTGCAGAGATTTTATGGATGGATCTATGTGTTGAAATAAGTGTCAGAATGACATCCGTCTCTGGATCGTATCTGAATTATATTTGGAATATGTATTGAATGAGTGTCAAAATGACATCCGTCTCTAGATCGTATCTGAACTATACTTGAAACATGTGGTGCATGAGTGTCATAATGGCATTCGTCTCTAGATCGTATCTGAATTGTACTTGAAACATATGTTGCATGAGTGTCGGAATGACATCCATTTCTGGATCGTATCTGAATTGTACTTGAAACATGATGAATGAGTGTTAGAATGACATATGTCTCTGGATCATATCTGAACTGTATTTGGAATATGTATCAGGATAAGATCCGTCTCTGGATTGTATCTGAACTGTTTCTAGAAGAGAAATCTGGAATAAGTATCAGGATAACATCAGTCTCTGGATCGTATCTAAACTCTTTTTGGAATAAGATTCTGGAATAAGTATCAGGATAACATTCGTCTCTGGATCGTATCTGAACTGTTTCTGGAAGAGGATTTGGTTTATTTAGAATATTTCCATTGGGAATTCCTGCTTAATTGTTTTCGAGAAGAAATCTGCTGGGTAACATTGATTTTGCTTGATTGTACGTGATTCGTTTCCGGAATTCATGTCTAAATGCCCCAAGTGATTCAGATGGAGATTTGTCCCTAGAAATTTGGCATTTTTAAGAGATTCCTTGAATCTTGACTTGACTGCCCTAGATGATGGACAATGATCATGCTGTGCCCCTTGGTTGGAAGTCTTTTTCCACTTGAGGTGAAGCTTTTCATTGAGAAGGTTTTTGTTCACTAGATATTCGTCATGTGAATTTCTCTATTGTCGAACAGATAGCTATATGCAAACAACGATATTCAAATAATGCAAAGTTTATGCTTGTCTTGAAAATTTTTTTGAAAATTCATTTTTTTAGTAAAACAAATTTTGCAAGAGGGTGATATCAACTCAGGATTTATAGCAAGTCCTGCAGGAGTCAGGATGCCTTTTGTAACAGTATGCTTTCGAACTAGCCCATGCTTTAGTTAGGACTTTTAAGGGTCGTAGTGCGGCCTGGTTCACAATTTAAGAAATAAAGTATAAAGGGTAAAAGTTTATTTGTACCCACCCGTTCTTCATGTTGTTCTTCAGTCCAATGCTCAGTTAATTGTGCATTTTGAATCCCAGTTGAGTTTTGGAATATTGGAACCGACATTCTAGTGATGGTTCGGAAACTGAACGTTTGTCTGAGAAGGTAATCAATTTTGTAACATTTTTTTGTTGAGGATTTGTAGCACCTCTTTATTATTGATTTTTCTATCCCTATTGTTGTACCCAAATATTTTCCTGTAAGATCCCCTCATCATACCATGTTGGTTCCATCACACCAAGATCACATTAGGATACTTGGTTCCCCTCCCTGTCTTTAGTTTGTCCTTTGAGGAATCACCAAGCACCTTGAATTGTTTTCTTTTGTGGTCATGAATAATTTTGTCTTGATTTATTATTTTAATTAATTAAATGCAATTTTGGTTTGCCTTGCTTGTTACTAATGTAGGTAAAGTCAATGATATTTAGCAAGTTGCTCCATGGGTTCATGAGTTTATTTCCATTCCCTAATCAATAAAGCTTGAGAAGTTCAAACCTCGCCATTGGATTTGTTTTGGAAGAAATGGCATGGCAAGGTTATTTTGGTTCACCATATTTCAAGGTTATCAAATTTGATTCAAGAAGTACAAGGGGTTGATTGAAGAAGTTGTCATGCTTGGACAAGGTCTTGTTCCCATTGGTCACAAGTGCATATTTCTCTCAATTCTCAAGATATGGAAGTGATTTTTATGGCTATGAGTTCTCATTTTTATCCTCAACAACTTCTATTTACAAAGCATTTGTGTTGGTACAAGAAGTTTGTTCAAAATTGTCAAAGTTCCTCAAAGTATTTTCTTGATCTAGGAGCTAGGGGTTTGAACTTCAAAGAAGCATATCTTGCTCATCCTTTGGTATTTTTGAGTGATTCCAAAAGCATACTTCTCTTCAAAGGGTTATAAACAAATCACTTCAAAAGTTTCAAGGAGTTTTCATGTGGAAGAAGCTTGATGATGAAGAAATATTACAAGTCCTCCAGATGAACCCCCAATTTCCCCATATGTGACTTCAAATGATCATAACATGGTAAATTTTCATCACCTTGAGACCATTATTTTTCCACAATGATCTCTAGGAGGTGAAATTTATTCCTTCTTTTATGTGCAAAGTGAGAAAATGGATGGAAGATGCCCTAAGGATACAAAAGATTATAGGTCATTTCATGATTCTTTTGCCAACTTCAACAATTCATAACTCTCTCAATTTTTGGAGATTTTGAATGGTTCAAGTTTCAAAATGTCATTCAAGAGGTCTATTTCAAGCCATTTTTTTGTTCAAGAGAAAATTCCAAGTGGAAGGCCATGTTTGGATGCAAAACATTATAGGTCACTTTTGAAGAAAATTTTGAAATATTTCTAAGTATGGAAAGTCAACCTTTTTTTTCTAACTTTGACTCAGTGCAACTTTCAGCTCAAGCATCCATTTGATTCCATTCTTTTTCCATTGCAAATCTTGTAACTTCGTATTTTTAAAGCATCAAGAATCATGCCCTAAGACCCTTTGAGCTGAGAATGCCATTGATTTGAACTTGGTAACTTGGAATTGAAGTTTCCTCAAAAGTCAGAATTTGAAATCATTGGTTTAACTTCTAAACACTTTGATTCTGCACCTTTTTGCTTCTAAATGTTTAGTGAACTTCCAGAAGTGATTAGCATAGCAAAACGCGCATTTTGGATGAGTTTTGATCAAATTAGAGGTCACACTTTTCTTGTTTGCAACTTCACACGATTTCCCTCCAAACTTCATCATTTCACACGCTTGAACATTCCATTTGATTCCCTATAAATAGAGGGTCATACCCCATTCATTTCCTCAAGATTGGATAGCCAGAATCACCCTGCCAAACTTGCTTCATAACTCAAAATTCTGCTACTTCGAAATCTGCTTTCAAGCCTTTTTCCATCAATTCACCTTCCTTGATCCTCCCTGAAGCTAACCATATAATTACATTCAAGAATTGTGCCCTATATTGCTCCATAGAAGTCCAGTTTCAGAGCTCTGCAACTCAACTTCAATAGGTAGATTCCTTCATCAATTCTTCAAAACTTTAATATCATTGTGATGCTCTCATTGCCCTGGTTCAAGTTGCAACACTTACTTTCATCTGGAAACTTGTTTTGACCATGAAATTTCAAATCCCTTTTCAAAACATTCCTTCCAAATTACTTGAGCTACAGTTTATATAAATTTGTCGCAAAGGTGTGGTTGTCTTCGTCTTGAAGAGACGAAGCGAATGGCATAGGTCTGAGCTTCTGATTTTACAGTTTGAGAGACCTGTAATTCAAGTTGGCTGGAGGTTGAAGATGACCAACGTGTCATCTTCCAACCAATGATGGCATGCCACTTGTTTTTTTTATAAAATATGATTTAATTAATGATTCAATGCATTATTCACTAAAGTCCATAACATGCACATCGTACCAGGTCCACTTGATCTGTTTACTAATGCGTTTTGACATTGATCAGATGGCCCATATTTTTTTGGTTTTTATTTTCTTTTCTGATTTTTATATTTAATTGTTTTAAATTTCAAAAAAATCATAGAAAATTCATTTTTAGTTCAAAAAATATGAAAAAATTAGGAAAAATATTTTTGATTTTTCTCTTTCTGATTTTTATTTTATCACAATTTTATTTTATATTTTGGTATTTTTTATAAATTTTCACTTTATTTGATTTGTTTTTAAATGTTTAAAAATACTTTTATGCATTTTTAAATTCTGAAAGAAAAAAATATGGAATGATTTAATGATATTGTGACAAATATTGGTGACCTCACTTATTTTTTATTTCTTGATTTGGTATTTTTTTATCATTTTTGGTTTATTTTACTCTTTTCTTTTAATTTTAAAATTAGTTTCTGACTTTAAAAAATTACCAAAAATTTAATAAAAATATTTGAGTCTGTTTCTGATTTTTCTATGGTCTTACTTTTTATTTCTTGATTAATTTGAACATAGTTGATATTTTCATCCCTTATTTCTATTTTAAATATTTTTAAAACCCTTTTTTGTATATATTAAACGCAATATTATTTTGTGATTATTTGTTGGCAGATCTTGGGTTGAATTTTTGATCATGAACTTTATTAACATCATTGGATCCATAGTGTTGAGTCTAACTCCACAAAAATGGATGGATGATTTTAATAATAGTTTGATTTAAATTTAATCCAAATGTGGTTTTTATATTCTCTCCCACCCCTCTTCATCTTGCCCCTTTCTCATTGCACTAAGTGTTATTGGATCATGATCTCTATATCATGTCTCAAAACAAATGGTGCATAGATTGCTATTGAACGGCCTCAAAATAGGTGTGACTTCTACATAAGTCCACTTACGATTATTTAACATAGTGCTAAATTTTGTTCCGATTCGAATAAATGATCATTCGTGGCCCAAACCTATGTTTGTAAGCTCAAGTATGTTAATTTGATCTCTTTGATCCAATAAACTTGAAATTCATTGTGTGGAGGCTTTGGTTCTACCAATCCTCTAATGGATCTACAACACTTTTTATCAACGCGGATCACATAAACATCGTTGATCATTAAATGGTACTTTTGAGGATTCCAAATGGATGATATACTTGACAAAAGGCAAATGCAACTTGTTGTGTGGAGGCTTTGGGTCTACCAATCCTCTAATGAGTTCCAAATGAAAGTTTCAAGATTGTCATCCAACTAACCACTAATTATTAAATTGTTTTTACTTTATGCCCTTTTTATTTTTTATGCTTTATGTACCATTTCCTTTAAGCATTACATTTCATGTCATTTTTATTTTGCTCACTTGAGCTTTTCTTTTCTTTTTTAAGACACCTAATAATCAACATGATCCATAAAAAAACTTTAATGATATTTGGACTATTTGGTTACTATCCTTGGTATTATGGAGTAATGGACTTCTTGGACTTAGGATTAGAGACCTTGGCCTATGTTGGAGACCTTGTGACCTTAATTAATATTTTGTCTGGAGCTCTTGAGGTTTACCTCAAGACATTGGGTTATTTGTTTATTTTGTGTGCAGGTTATTGTGATTACATACTTTGTTTATAGTCTGGAATTCACTTGTATACAGCCGTTACTCTGCCCAATTTTTGTGAAGGCTTAATACACTTGAAGCTTCTTTCTCTCAAGAGGTCTAGTATCTTTGCTTGTTTGGTTTCAATCCAAAGAATTATAATTCTATCTTGACTCATAATGTCAAGTATTGGCTTCTTATTGGTTAAATAGTTCTTATCCCTAGCTTTTACCTTATGCTTTAGGATAGTCTCTTCTTCTCCTCCCATCTTCTTTAATTTCAAAAATCTTCCCTCTCCTTTTGAAAATTATTCCTGTTTTTAAACTTGAACCACTTTCATAATAAACTTGGACTTAGGTACATGCATTTTCAAAACATTTCCATAAATAAACTCCAATCAACTTAATAATACCTTGACATTTTGTGAGAAGACTAAAAGTCAATCAATCTCATCTAAACCATTTTGCCATTTTAGCTCTTATCTTCAAAACTTTTCTCAAAAGATTAGAATCTTATCAATCCTCGCAGTGATGCAAACAACTATACTTCTACAATATATAGTGAAGAAAGTTATTCTCCACTTGGGTGTTGAGTGAGGCACTGATTGATCTTAAGATCCAAGCCATATCCTCCACTTTGAGATGATGCGAATTCTCCTTTCTCATGATAGTGGGTAGTAAGTATGTTTTCTACACGGACAATGACAATTATGTCTTATCTCATAAAAATTAATCAACACACTTGTGTTTTAAAATTTCTTTAAGAGGAACTACGTGTACCCTGATCCCCTATTACACGGAAGGTGGTACGTAGGCACTAAAGGTTCGCAACCGCGGAGGGTGCAAAAATCATAAAAAATATATTTCTTTTCTCACCCCACCATCTATTTTTTATACAACATTTTTACAGCCAAAATATACAGATTTTAAAAAGAGGTTCTTGTGGAGTACCGTAGATGTTTAGGGTGCTAATACCTTCCCTTTGCATAACCACCCCCCTTACCTAGAATCTTTCCCCCCTCTTTTTTGGTCATTCGCTCTTTTCCCATTCCTTTGGAAACAATAAAGTGCGGTGGCGATTTTTATTTTTTATCTGTATAAGTCTAGTCAATCTAATGGCTTAGTCTTAAACATTTCTACCACTACACCTGTCTTTTACCTGAACTGTTTCTTTTGTGATTACAGTCAGCGGGATGCCCCAATTTTTCTTAAGTCTCCTTCACAGGTTTTGACTTAATGGGCTTTTATTTTGAGAGATAATGACTGCTTATTTTGATGATTACACGGAACCTATCACCGTCTTTTGATTCGGAAGGACGTCTTCGATGCCATTCATTGTGTACGAAATGGAAGATTGCGACTGAATGCGCGTCTGAATTGACTGAGAAACTACCCTGCCCCAGGTTATGATTAAGGGTTTTAATTTTTGTGAAAAGAAAAAACTCCTACTCCTTAGGCTCAAAGGGGTTGACTAGGGATTATCTTCCTTATAACTCCACTGTTTAGGATTTGAAACTGCGCATGTACATTATCAGCAAGGTCTGTTCAAAAGCACACTGTGAGATTGTGATATCGTTTTCGCCATCCTCCTACTAAAGGCTTATAGCTTTTTAATCGGGAGTTGAATATCACATAAAGGAAGCAAGAAAATAGTTTAAATAAAATGACAATGAAATCGTTCAATACAAACAAATGCGATGCATTAATGGGAAAACCAAAGTTCGGCATGACAGTAATTGTTTGAACAACAAATAAAATTACAAAGGAAAAATAAAAAATGAATTATACGTTCTCAATGATTTGGCCTAGGAGCAATGATCACTTTGTGAGTCTCTAGAGGGTCGAATTCAATCTCTTTGGCATCAATCATATCTTGAATTTTTTTCTTCAGAGCCCAACATCCATTTGTATCATGTCTGGGACTATCATAATGGTATGCACACCTTTTGTCAGGGTGGTAACTAGAAGCAAAAGTATTGAGATTTCGCAGAGGAGCCTTTAATGTAATCAACTCTGACTTCAATATGTATTGTAACGCTTGAGCTAGTGACATGTTGATTTTGGATAATTGTCTCTTAGGTGTGACCTTTTTACGCTGATTCCCCTGTTGGTGTCGTTGCATAGGCGTAGGATTAGAGACCTGTATTACCCCAGAGATTGATTGTGGTCGTCTTCCTTATTTCGACCCTTCTAGCCATACACAACATTGGCTTCCATTTTACCAGCAAATAGATTCTTCTCAGCATTAGAAGATGTAGCCATCGGGATCTTCCCACTCTTGATACTACTTTCGATCCTTTTTCCAGCCGAAACCATTTCTGTGAACCCGGATGAGGAATTCCCAATCAGCAGATTAAAGAACGGGCTTGTCAGAGTGCCCATGAACATATCTACCATTTCTCGATCATTCAGAGGAGGTTTTACCCTGCCAGTTAGATCTCTCCGTTTCTGGGAATATTCTTTGAAGCCTTTGCTAGAACCCATAGACATGCCTTGAAGTTGTGTACGAGTTGGAGTGAGGTCAGCATTGTATTGGTATTACTTGTAGAAAGCAGCAGCCAAGTCTTCCCAGGTATGAATGTCTGTTCTTTCTAGCTGGTAGAACCACTCTAGTTGCGTTCCAGCTAAACTTTCTTAGAAGAAATGGACCCATAACTTCCGATCAGCAGTGCGAGGCTAGATCTTCCTAACATAGGACCTTAAGTGCAACTTAAGGCAGGAGACACCGTCATACTTAACGAACGTGGGGACCTTGAATTTTGGTGGGATGATCACGCCAGAAACCAGCCCTAATTCTTCAAAGTCCAAGCCAGGTATCTGTTGAATCTCCATAGCATTGAGATGATCCTCCAGTTGTTTGTATTTATCATTAACATGAGGATATTACTCCTCAAAATAATCAGCTTCGTCTTCATCATCCTCCAGGTTGGTATCTTCTTCATGATTATCCCCTTATTTGATGGAGTTGAAAGATCTGGAGCTCCTTTAACCGGTCCTCTGAGTCTTCTTCCCATATTTAGGACGCCAGCCGGTTTCTTTGCCTTCTTCTTCTTCTCTTTGATTACGAGAGCTTTCAGTTCTTCCTTCCCCTGGGCCAAAGCCATGAACATTTGTTGAAACTGAGCGTTTTGAGCTTGAAGGTCTTTTACTGTTTTTTCAAGGGCCATTTCTTTTGCTGAAATAAATAGCGAAAAGATGAGAAACCTGTACTGGAAGACCTGTTATGAAATGGCATGCATGTAATGTTTTCAAGGATCTCGCGGGATAAACAAGAAAATGTCATAAGTTAAAACTTGCAACTTTGATTGAAGAACTTTGTATCATTGAGTGTTCTTCTACGAGAGTCAAGCTAAGTGGGTCATAGCCCCTGACTCAAGTTGTCGTGTTTTAGTCTTTTGACGGCATCGGCTAGAGTAAAATAAACCCCCTTGTCCCTTTATCATAACCTGCATCACAAAACCTTGGGATCCTTGAAATGGTTAAGGAAACATTGTGGCATGATGTTATGATGTGTATGCTATGCGTTAAGCAAAAGTGTGAGGTGATGAAGACAAGTAAGTCTAAGGAGTCCATGTTATTGGATAATGACTGTAAACAAATCATGTAAGGAGATCATGTTGTTAGATAAAAACCCTGCAAGTAGCTCAAGTTGAAAGCAAACAGATCACACAAGCAGCCTTAGGTTTAAGCTTGCATGGGGTTTGTAGGTAAGTACCCTCTTGAATGTTCAGATGGCTCAACCTTTCCTATTAATAGTAACCGGGTTCTAAGGAGTCTCAATATCATTGACCTTCCCATCGGGAATTGTTTCAGTTCACGCACCAAAGTATTGCGGCCAAAAAATCCTGAAAGTCCAGTCTCAATGAGTGTAACATCGAGTATCAACCAATCTTCGGTCGGAACCAAAGCCGGTTATCTCACTACTTCCTAATGGCTAGGATGAGTCAATTAAAGGTTCTAAAGGTCTGTTAGCACTTAGTGACACTATGAGGAAGCCTAATGTTATCCTTGACTTACTCAAGGAACATTAGTACAATCCAGAGTATCGCGCTAACATAGCCACCACTTTGTCCGTATCGGTCTACGCCGTACAACCTCCATGATTTATTGCCACTTACCTAAAAGGTGCCCTAGATTGGGGTGTAGGATCTTTACAAGAATACCCTAATAAAACCTCAAAGATAAAGCAAGCAAACACACAATAAAGCATTTTTAAAATGAACTAGACCCTAAGGTAAACCCCACTTTTAAATATATCTTGTTCCCAGCAGAGTCGCCAGTTCTGTGATACGGTGGCAGAACCGACTGTTATACTGGTTTTGCGTTTTGTATTTGCAAATGTGCAGTAAGCAAGAGTCGCCACCGACTTTTATTTTATTCAACAAAGGAAAGGGTGAAAAGAACAGAAAAAGACATTTCTTGAGATTTTATGAGTTAGGGGGGGTAGATTATGGAAAGGGAAGGTGCTAGCACCCTTTCCATCTGTGGTTTTCCATGGACTCTTAGATAATTGATCATTTTTGAAAATTGCTTTCATGTTTGTATGTTTTGAAAAGTTTGTTTACTTTATGATAACTCTTGTATCAGTCCTCAAGAGTGTTGATAAAGCGTTTTTGAAAAAGGTTTTGAAAGTGTAGTGTGAAAAAGTTATTTTTGAGCAAGTACCTAACATTTATCTACCTACTCGAAAAAGTTCGTTATTTTCATCTTTTCCTTTAGATAGGGCTATCCTACTATTAGTGAGTAGGTAGCCCTATCGTTGGATGTTGAGGGACTATCGAAGGGACATTTACAATCACTAAGGCAACTGGGCAAGAACTTTTAGTAATTGTTCTAAAGTTCTAAGATCACTTTTTAACTGAGGCGGCATCGAAAGGGGTCATCGAGGGACTTGTGATCTCTTGAACTAAAGGACAGCCACTAATGATTCTCACGTTTCGAGAATTGTGACCATTTTCGAAGGTAACCAAAGTGGGAAATACCCTAGGGGTGAGCATGTGCAAGTGTATTGATTCATTTCATTTATCTTACGCATTTAGGGTTATCTAACTATTTTCTTTTCAGTCTTTCCATGCAAACCTAATTACTAGCAGTTAATAGTTACAGAAATTTAAAGTGCGAAATTTTAAATCCTAGACTATTTCAACGCTTTGGGATAATCACATAAAAAGTGCAAGAAAATAAAATGCAGAATTTTGAATCTAGACTATTACATCCCACAATAGTTACATTATTTACATAAAATGCGAGAATAAAAATAATGCGCGCGAAATAAATATTACGTCTAAAAAACCTAAGAACTATTAAATAAAAATAAAATTGTTTTTGTTGTTTTTGTTATGAAAAGAAATTAACTTAAAAATCCTAAGTCTATTCAATTTTAGTTTTTTTAAGAAAATATTAAAATAATTAATTAATTAATTGACAAAATTAATATTTATAGTAAAAACTAAAACCTAATTTTTTTTTGTGATTTTTGACTTTTGATTAAAAACTAGAAGAAACAAAGTAATGAAAAAGATAAATTAAATGGAATAAGCAGTAAAAAGAAAAGGGGTAATCTGTAGGATGCAGGCCTGGATTGAAGGTCCTAAGGCTTCCTTTTAATCCAAGTGAAAAGGCTGATCAAAGGCTCCTAATAATGGTACATGATATACTCCTTCGATCTTGGACGTTGGATCTGCAAGTAAATTTGTTAAAAAAAAACACAAAATGTATGACCTGGGTGTCGAACCCAGGTCCTTCGATTCCTTCTCTAATTCGAATCTGACATTATTTCGTCATGCGATACCAAGAATCCTGAGATTCTAATCTGGGTTTAAAAATGGCAGAAGGTTCCTGTGTCACCCAGTTCGAAGCTTGCTGCTTCAAAGCCTTAAACAATATTCCTGCAAAATGAACAAACGTTAGAGATCCAGGGGGGACTTTACCCCCATGATTCGAATCCCTCCCTAATTAGAATCTCTCTCCAACTCGAATATAGGTTTGTTTGGCCTGGAACGTCCCAGGTGTGATTCGAAGAAAAACTCAGATTGTGCCCTAGCGATGACACGATCTCATCCCTACATTTTAGCTTGCATTCAACACAAATATTGGAAGTAAAAAGAGTATACGTGCAATGTATATTTAAATGGTATGAAGATGCAGTTTTGGTTCTATAAACCCTTACCAATCGAAGGTGTATAATCTGTGGCTCTGTGCTTGGAAATGTTTGCTTAGGAGTTGGTGTGGATTCCTAGAGAGGGGACCTGTAAAAAGTGTTTCGATTGGGAGGCTTTTTGGGTTTTTTGAGCAATGTGGTGTGGCAGCGTGATCTGTGTGATGCAATATGCGTGCCTGTGTGTCCTGATTTGTGGTTGTGTCTTGTATTTATAGGAGGTGGAGGAGACAAGGAAATGGGGAAAGAATCATGGCATTAAAGACCAATCATTAAACATGGCATTGAAAACAGAATCAGGAAAATTAAAAGATTTCCAGTTTTAGATATTTCATGCCATTTTGGAATTCTGAGTGAATCTTGACAGGTCAATTTGCCGCCTTGTTTGAATTTGAAAATATTCAGAGTTTCCCTCTTCAAAGCCCCTTCGACCAGCCCTTGTTCCTGTGATGATTCTGTGTTCTGATTCGAAGTGTTCAAAACTCCCCTTATCAGAATTTCTTCGACCAACCCTTGTTCTCTTTGATGGTTCTGAGTTCTAATTCAAAGTGTTCAGAACTTCCCTCATCAGAACATTTTAGCTTAAGACATCTTTTCACTGATATGCCATTCGAAGGATACTTTTCCCTGATATGCCAATCGAAGGACACTTTTGTATGAGGTTCCAATCGAAGAACACTCTGATGTTCCAATCGAATGAAACTCTAATGTTTCAATCAAAGGAAGCTCTTGTGTTCCAATCGAAGGAAGCTTTGATGTCCCAATCGAAGGAAGCTCTGGTGCTCCAATCGAAGGAAGCTCTGATGTTTCAAAATTGAATGAAACACTAATGTTTCAATCAAAGGACATTTGATGTTCCAATCGAAGGACCCCCTGATGTTCGAATCGAAGGACACCCTGATGTTCCAATCGAAGGACACTCTGATGTTCCAATCGATGGACACCCTAATGTTCCAGTCAAAGGACACCTTGATGTTCCAATCAAAGGACAATTCATTCATCTTCAAATTTTACTTTCCTCAAGCCAAAGTTTGCAACCACCCACGTAAAAGAAAATTTTGAAATAAAATGAGAGGGAAATTTTTTTGGTACAACAGAACCTAATGGGATTATTGCATATAGTTATTTTTCTTTGTACACTATTTTGTATTAGTTTCATTCCTACAACGGCATTCCCTTACTAGGATGTTCGTCTCCTTGTACAAAAACACTTATTCAAGTTAATACAAAGCTATTCCTTTGAAAGTGCAAAACTATTTGTTTTTATTTTTCTGTTTTGTTTGCGAAAACGCCCAGTGATTATTTTTGAACATATGCATTTGAATCTGATTACTGCTTACAAATACGCATAAGAAACAAAAAGACAGTTACTAATGGCTTTTAGAAAAAGGACAATATCTAAGGGCCATCCACAAAATCCCCGCAGATATTTCATCCAGCAGATACCTTCTCCAGCAGGTATAGAGGCAGAGGCATCCTACTACAAGGTCACTGCCGTATTCTCAGTATGCAGCCTAACAATGTCAGGTGTTCTTATATCTCTGGCGGAGCAAAATCTTCAATTACTGCTCCAACATCTAAAAATTTCCTAGTAAAGTCGCCAAGCTTCTCAGGATCCCCAGCAGGATTTCAAGAAAATCCCCAAACATCGCACGGATTTTTCCTTCCCCAACAGAGTTTATTTCTCTAAACAATGGAAATCTATCTCCCAGTATTCAACTTCAACAAAATTTGAAAACTCACATTCTTCACCCCTAGCAACAATTAGGGATTTATTTTCCCTAATTCAGAAACACTGCAACAGAACAGCTAACACGTTCATACATTGCACTAATGCATCATTCTACAAGCATCATAGCATATGCAGCACAAATGCATATATCACAATCTCATTTATTTTGAGAGTATCATGCAATTCATACATCATGACATCACATGAAATTCACTTTACCTTTTCAGGTTGAATTCTCAGAGAAATAAACACTATCAACTTATACAACAAGTTAAAGATTAATGCCCAAAACCAGACAAGGAAACTATCTACAGGACCAAGTGGTATGAACTCCCGAAGCAAGATGGGTTTACCAACAAATACAATAGGCCACAGATTAATGCCCGAAACCAGACTGGGAAACTATCTATGTGACCAAAATTGCCAAGTTCTAGATTAATACCTGAAACCAGACAGAAAAACTATCTGAGAACTATCTGATTGTAGATTAATACTTGAAACCAGACAGGAAAACTATCTACAAGAGCAAATTGAAGATTAATACCCGAAACCAGACGGGAAAACTATTTTAATTTCTAAGGTCAAATATTAATGCCTGAAACCAAATGGGGAACTATCTATGTGACCAATATTGCCATGTTCCACATTAATACCTGAAACCAGACAGGAAAACTATATGAGAACTATCTGATTGTAGATTAATACCTGTAACTAGCCAGGAAAACCATCTACATGAACATATTGAAGATTAATACATGTAATAGGCCAGGAAAACTATCTTTATTTCTGAGGTCAGAGATTGATACCTGAAGCCAGATAGGACAACTATCTCAATGACCGACAATTTTCAAGTTCCAGATTAATACTTGAAACAAGACAAGACAACTAAATATGGACAACCGATTATAGATTAATACCTGAAACCAGACAGGAGAAATACCTATATGAGCAGATTGAAGATTAATACCCGAAACTAGACGGGAAAACTATCTTCCTTTCTAAGGTCATAGATTAATACTTGGAACCAGACAGGATAACTATCTCAACAAATGACCAAAACAAGTTCCAGATTAATACCTGTAATAAGCCAGGACAACTATCTGTGAACGACTGATTATAGATTAACACCTGAAACCAAACAGGAAAACTATTTACGTGACCATACGAAGCAATCTTACATGGGTTTCTTCTCATGATCTCCAGATGCAGTCTAACCCGAACTCATCCTGAAGCAATCTTACACGGGTTCCTTCTCATCCAGATGCAGTATAACACGGACTCATCAAGAAGCAATCTTACACGGGTTCCTTCTCATCCAGATTTAGCCTAACACAGACTCATCCTGAAACAACCCTACACAGGATCTTTCTAACACACTTCTAGATAACAGTTGATCTCATTCTCCTTAGCAAGTTACTGTGAAGCCTGGAGTTCAACCAGAAAGCAGCAAACTCTTAACTCTCCAGTACAGAGACAACTCTTCAGTAGAGCCTTGGACAACTGAAGTTCCTAGATTCTATTACCCACAGAGTTTTCCTCAAGCAGGAGAATAACGGAAATCAACATTCCCCAGTGGACTCCTCCTCAGACAGCAGGAACAGGAATTCCCCACAAAGAAACCTGTTATGAAGTCAGCATCTACTTTGGATGGCATCTTTAAGCCCATCCCTGACAACTCTCCAAATGGCATCTTTAAGCCCAGTCCTTACACAATCAACCACCATATCATCGAGTGCAAATTTTTGGGCACTCTAGTGTTCAATCATCTTCCACCTTCAGATCACGAAAGGAAGACAAGCTAATCTAAATCTTCAGGTTTAAGAAGATTGAATAGGGGAAGTTGTTGTACCCCAAAATTTTCCCTCTCATATTTTCCAAGATTTTCTCTTACATGGGTGATTATAAACACTTGCTCAAAGAAAATAAGAATTTTGAAGATAAATAAGGTATCTTCGATTGGCATTGGGACAAGGTGCCTTCGATTGGCATCTGAGCAGGCTGTCCTTCAATTGGCATCTGGACAAGGAGCTTCGATCGGGTGTCCAAAATCCTTTGACACAAACTTGGTTCACAAGACTTCGATTGAGCATGGGCTGTTTCATGCATGATTCGATTGATAAGGAAATGAATTTCTCTGTGCGTACCTTCAGCATACAAGGCCAAGACTTCTTCAGATTTTCCTTCAATCCACTAGGAAAAAAGCTTCCTTTGACCCACAAGGAAAATACACCTTTCGTGCCTGATTCGATTCACTAGGCAATGGCCTCTTTTATGCTTGCTTTGGCCTCCCTCATGCTAGCATCCACAAGGCATTGGTTTCCTCTGTGCTGGTTTCGACTGGGCAATGGCTCCCTTTGAAACGGTTTCGATTCCACATCTGAAAACCTTAACACACAATTTTCCACCTTTTGACACCTAGTAAGGCCTATTCGAAGGACACACAAATGATGCCCTCGAAGGACATGCATTTGGTCCAGTCGAAAGACATACAATGGTTGGAAACAATTTTTTCTTGCTGGCTAAAGTCTTGCATACTGCCAGGCCCAAGCCTCTTACACAATCACATTCATGACAAAAGAAGCTTCGACTGGCCAGAAAAGAGATTTTGATTAGGTTAGTTGAAGAGTTTCAGATCAAGCTACTAAGGAAACTAGTGGCTCAATCGAAGGCCACAATGATGAGGCCTGGGGAAATTCGAAGGAAGGTGAGGAGGCTTCTATAAAGCCTTTCAATTGATAAAGAGCTGAAGCAGCGTTCGACCAGTCAAAAAGGAAGAGTTGATGTTTCAATTGGTTTGAATTGAAAGAAAGGCAATTGAAGAATGTAACGCTTAGGGGCTGATCAAAGACACTCTGGTGAAGAAAATTCTGAGAAATTTGAATTCGTACAAAGCGCCAATTATCACCTATCTAGGTTCATTCCCAATTCCAAAATGGCATGAAATTTCTCTAAATGGAAATCTTTAAATTGGTTTGATTTTATTTTCAAATCCATGTTTAATGGTTGGTCTTTAAAGACTTGTTTCTTTCCCCATTTTCTTGTCTGCTCCCACTCCTATAAATACAAGACACCAACACAAGCCAAAGGACGGAGACTACTTACATACACACAAAGACTATACACATATCACTGCCTGAAAGAAGCCACACGAAAATCACAAAAAATACATCAAAGTTATCAAATTCAAACAGCAAATTCCAAGCCATCCCACGCTCAGAATACCAGGTCGAAGCACCTTCAGTTGGTAAAAAAAATTTCAATCTCATTCAGTCCATAATGTAAACTCATGTGGATTACATATTCATGATATTCCTGTTATTTATGAATGATTTAATGCCATATATGTAAGTTGCAGCACCCAGATGCTAGGATACCATTGCCAGGGGTCTTTCAAAATAGTCATTTTCGAAACTCATGATGTAGACCACTACAAATCGAAGCAGCCCCAAATTCGGATTCAGGGGTGATTTCGATTGGGATAGGTTTTCGTTTTTTTTAATTAACAGAATTCGCAGAACTCCACATTGGTGTCATTTCTTTCGATTGACAAGCTGGCCCAGTGATCTGATGCATACAAGCCAAATACACTCACCATGCACATTCAACAACATTCTTCACTGGATCGAAGGCCACATATCTTCATAGGATCGAAGGCCATCCTTCACTGGATCGAAGGCCATCATTTTCTTTGATCGAAACACTCTTCTTCTTATATTTATTTTTATTTTTATTTTTACTCATTTATTTTAAATCAACAATCAAATAATAAAAATCATCATAAAAATTAGGATTAGATTTTATTAATTAAATTATTTTCTAAACTAATTAATTAATTAATTAATTATAACATCTTCTTCTCAAAAATTAAAACAAATTATAATTTAGGTTTAATTTTATCTTTAATTCATTTCCTTTTCATAAAAAAAAACAAAGATTTCCTTTTCCTTAGGATTTTTAGACGTTCTTTTCCATTACGCGTGCATTTACATTTATATTATTGTATCTGCCTATTGGATGTAATAGTTAAAATTAGGACTTTATTTTCTGCTTTATCCCCCTCATTTTTAGACATGTAAATACCCTCTCCCCAAAGCATTGTAATAGCATAGATTTAACTTTCCGCACTTTAAATTTCTTCAATATTTAAACTATTTAGATGCATGATAATAGGATTGCATGACAAGACTAATAATCAGACGTTAGCAAACTTAAAATCAAAGACAAAAATAACTGAAAACCAACACACTTGCACATATACACCTCTAGAGTATCCCCACTTTGGTTGCCTTTGGAAAACAAAATTGTCATGTCCCTCGAAAGTGGGGATGCTTTAGCAAAGACCCTCAAAACAAAAGACCATAGTCCCTCGATGGCCCTACAGTGTTGCCTTTCGGTAAATGACCTAGTCCGCTAAACAAAATTGCTAAAGCGTCTATACATGTTGCATTTATGATTGTACGATGACCCGCGAACGTCCCTCATACATCTAACGATAGGGCTACCTACTCACTAATAGTAGGATAGTGCTGTCTAAATGATAGGAGAAAAAGAACAAACCTTTCGAGTATAAGTAGATAGTTCCTCGATGCTTGCTCAAAAACAAATTTTTACACTTACACAAAACATTTCAAAAACATTTTAAAAAAAACGCTTTATCAACACTCTTGAGGACCGATACAAGAGTTATCATAAAGCGAATTGCCGCACTAAGGCACTTTCAAAATAGTTTTAATAAACACACAAAAGCACAAGGTATTTCAAAAAATGAGATAAGCATCTAAGAGCCCGTAGAAAACTACGGATGGAAAGGGTACTAACACCTTCCCTTTCCATAATCTACCCCCCTTACTGAGAAAATTCTCGAAAAGGTATTTCTCTATTCTTTTCACCATTTCCTTTGTTGGAGAAAAGAAAATTCAGTGTCTACTCTTGCTTACCGCAACATTTGCGAATACAAATACAAAACTAGTATAACAGTCGGTTCTGCCACCGTATCACAACAAGTATAAGCAAATTGAAGATAGGTTGAAAGCTGTGGAAATTCAAGCCATACCTGGTTTAGATTTTGGTGATTTAGGATTAGTACTTGGGGTTGTTATCCCCCACAAATTCTAAATTCCAATCTTTGCTAAGTACGACGACATTTCGTGCCCAAAGGTTCATTTGAGGTCCTACGTCCGCAAAATACAACCGCATACCACTGACAAGAAGCTCTGGGTACACTTCTTTCGAGAGAGTCTGTCTGGGACTCAGTTACAATAGTTTTACCAGTTGGAGGGTTCCAACATTCATACTTGGAAAGATCTGGCCACCGCTTTCTACCGCCAATATCAGTACAACACTGATTTGGCGCCAACTAGGGTTCAGTCACAAGGAATAATAATGGGTTCCAATGAAGGTTTTAAAGAATATGCGTAAATATGGAGAGACCTTGCTGGTATAGTACAACCACCACTGAAGGATAGGGAGTTGGTGGATATGTTAATGGGAACATTAACTGGCCCATTTTTTAACTTGTTAATTAGGAGCTCATCATCCAGTTTCATTGAGTTAATTCTGACTAGTGAAAGGATCGAGAGTGGTATCAAGAGTGGAAAAATTCCCATGGCATCTGCTTCTACATCAAACACTATAAAGAAGCCCTTTACTGGTAAGAAAGAAGCCAATGTTGTATATGGGTCAAAGGACCATACCAAGAAGGATCACCGTCTATCTGTTAATGTTGTTTTGATCTCCAACCCTCCATCTACTCAAAGACAACCACAACAAGCCAACCATCAAAGGTATGAGGTTCATAGAAGACAATTCATGAGGATTAACATGTCTCTGTCCCAAGCCTTACAACACCTGTTGAAGGCCAACTTGGTAACATTGCACGATCCACCATCAAATCCTAATATTTCATCTCTGAAATACAATCGTAATGCCAACTGCGCTTATCACTCCAATAACCATGGGCATGATACTGATCAATGTTGGGCTCTAAAAAACAAGATTTAAGATCTTGTCGACAACAAAACTATTGAGTTTGATTCACCTATAACTCTGAATGTTATAACTGCACCAATGCCAAATCATAGCAAAGGTGTCCATGCAATTCAAGACATTGTTTTTGTTTCCTCCGTTGAAGATTTGGCTACTCCACTGACCATTGTTAAAGAGAACCTGTTAAGAGCTGGGGTTTTCCTTGGCTGTTTGAAAGATTGTAATTGTTGCGCCAAAAAGTTAATGGATACAAATGGCTGAAAGAAGGTGTTCAACGCTTGATAAATAGTCATGAGATCCTGTTTGAAAGAACTCCGTCCATCAAAAGTTTGACCGTTAAAGCTGAAGACATTTCCATCATAACAATTTCCAACAAGCCTCTTAGGATCTCTTCAAATGGTCCTATTAGGATTTCTAATGAACCAACGATTGATCCCTTGATAATTACTGCTCCTGGGCCGATTCCTTACTCCTCCGACAAATCAGTCGCTTGGAATTACGGTGCTGAAGTTTACTATCAGAGAATTAAGCAAGACTCTTGGATCAATGAAGGCAAAGCTGATGACTATACTAATATTGCGGGTTCTAGAAAGGTGACAAGAATGGGGAGGATTTTCTCTCTTGACATTTGACCTCTAACTACTACAACGACACCTATCTGCATTATCATTAATAAGCCTAGTACTGACACTAGGGGTAAAGAGAAAGTAATTGAGTCTGTTGGGATAGAGGCGCCTGCCAAAGTAATTTCTACTGAGGAACCTTCCACCCAAGAAATGGAGGAAATCTTTAAGATTATAAAAACGAGTGATTTCAAGATAGTAGAGAAACTGGGGAAAACCCCCTCCAAAATCTCTATGTTGTCTTTGTTGCTTTGTTCCGATGCTCATGCCCAAGATTTAGTAAATTTTTTGAAGAAAGCGCATGTTCCTCAAGAGACCATAACCGATCAATTTGAAAACTGTGTGGCGAGTCTAACTGCCGACAATGGATTGGGGTTTGCTGATGCTAACTTGACACCAGTTAGAAGGAATCATAACAAGGATTTACATGTCTTATTGAATGCAAAGAAACTACTCTGGCCCATGTCTTGGTGGATACAGGGTCCTCTCTAAATGTCTTACCCAAAGGTGCCTTAGATCGGTTGGATTGCGACAGTTTGGTGTTAAAGCCAAGTGATATAGTTGTGGGGGATTTTGATGGATCCAAGAGGATGGTACTTGGAGAAGTGGATCTCCATGTTAAAGTTGGTTCACAAGTTTTCAATTCTACTTTCTACATGATGGACATCTGTCCCGCTTACTCTTGTTTACTTGTACGCCCTTGGATACATGGGGTAAGAGCAATGACGTTCACCCTTCACCAAAAATTAAAATATCCGGTTAAAGGAAAGATTGTTACTGTTTGTGGTGAAGAAGAATTCATGGTTAGCCACCTAAATTCGTTCAGGTATGTAGAGATGGATGGTGAGTTCATAGAAACACCATGCCAAGCTTTCAAAGTGGTTCCTCCCATGATTGCCGTCACCAAAATCTCTTCTGACACTCCAAAAGATGATGAAGTTATGCCAAGGATGGTTTCACTTAAGGACGCTCATGTTGTAATTGAAGATGGAAGTAGTACAAATTAGGGACAACTCCCTGACATTCCTTTCAAAGCAGACAAGTTTGGGTTGGGTTTCACTGCCAAAGCTCAAAAGGAGGTCAGACCTGCTCGCATAGGAAAACCACCTCTTTGCATTGGTAATCATGGAGTGAATTCTATTGAAGAATCTGAGGATGACTACGACTTTGATGAATGGATCTACCCGACTTCTGGAAAAGAACTCAACAACTGGCGTGCCAAAGATTTCATTCCCATCTCCTTCAGCGAGGAGTAATTATAATTCATTGTTTTGTCAAGTCAATAACTTTTGTCTGTAATTTTATTTCCAAACAATGACTTTAAGCCATGGGCCTTGCCCGGGGCACCATGGTCCATTTGTTAAGGGTTTGTTCATTTACATATGCCATATGATCATTTAAAGAAACACATTGGACCTTTTGCATTCAAATTTTGCGCTCATTGTATTTATTTTTCTTATTTGCATTTTAAAAATAGCCATGTATCTTACATGCACACACACACACACACACACACACACACACACACACACACACACACACACACACACACTTACAGATCCTCATCCACTCCGGATCTCGTTGTCAACAACTCTGCTATTGCCAACTTATGACTCTGAACATCCAATCAACCAAACTGAAGATGAAGGTGAAAAAGATTGTGAAATACCAGGGAAATTAGCTATACTTCTGATGCAAGAGGAAAAAGCCATTTAACCTCACAAGGAACCAGTTGAAGTGATCAACCTAGGTACTGAGACAGACAAGAGGGAAGTCAAGATCGGCGCTACTTAGAAGATAATGTCAAAGACATATTCGTCAAGATGTTGCATGACTATGTTGAAGTGTTTGCTTGGTCATATCAAGATATGTCGGGGCTAGATAATGACATTGTGGTTCATTGTTTACCAAAAAAGGTAGATTGTCCTCTAGTCAAGCAAAAATTGCGTCGTATGCGGCCAGACATGTCTGAAAAGATAAAAGGCCAAAGTAATGAAGCAACTCAATGCAGGTTTTTAGGCTGTAACATCATATCCTCAATGGGTGGAGAATGTGGTCCCTGTACCAAGAAGGATGGAAAGGTCCTTATGTGAGTAGACTATAGATATTTGAATAGGGCAAGCCCCAAAGATGATTTCACGCTACCTCATATTGACGTCCTGGTTGACAACACAACTCAACATAAAGTCTTCTCTTTCATGGAAGATTTCTCCGGCTATAATCAAATCAAGATGGATCCTGAGGGCATGGAGAAGACCACCTTTGTCACACAATGGGGTACCTTTTGTTATAAGGTTATGTCGTTCGGTTTAAAGAATGCAGGGGCAACTTATCAACGGGTTACGGTAGCCTTATTTCATGACATGATCCATCATGAGATAGAAGTCTATGTTGATGATATGATCTCAAGGTCGGAAACTGAGGAACAACACCTTGATCATCTTCATAACTTATTTGAGAGGTTGAAGAAATACAAGCTAAGTCTAAATCCTAACATGTGCACTTTCGGAGTAAGATTTGGAAAACTCTTAGGTTTTGTCGTCAGTAGCAAAGGCATTGAAGTTGATCCTGTGATGGTTAAATCCATACAAGAAATGCCATCTCCCGGCTCTGAGAAGGAATTCATAGGTTTCTTGGGTCGACTTAACTACATTTCTCGATTCATATCTCACCTAACTGCTACTTGTGAGCAAATCTTCAAACTCTTGAAGAAAGATCAAGTAGTCAGATGGAACGACAAATGCCAAGCAGCATTTGATAAGATCAAAGAATATCTACAAGAACCTCCCATCCTGATGCCTCCAGTTGAAGGAATGCCTATGATTGTGTACTTGATTGTATTAGAGAACTTAATGGGGGTGTGTGTTGGGCCAGCATGACGAGTCTTGCCGAAAAGAGCATGCAATATACTACCTGAGCAAAACGCTTACCAACTGTGAAACAAGATATTCACTTCTCGAGAAAACTTGCTACGCTCTGGCATGGGTTGTTCGCTGGCTAAGACACTATATGTTGACTCAGACCACTTTATTGATTTCTAATATGGACCCCATCAAATATATCTTTGAGAAGCCAGCTCTCTCTGGACGAATAGCTAGATGGCAAATGATTCTGATCGAATATGACATCCAATATACAACACAAAGCAATCAAAGGAAGTGTATCTTCATGGCTACAATACTTAGGCTAGAACATCAACTAGGGCAACCCCTTTCTCTTTAGTCAATGGCATGGAAGTTGTCCTACCTGTGGACGTTCAAATTCCTTCTTTAAGGATTATGAAATAAGCAGATTTAGATGAAGAGAATGGATTTAAACTAGATTGGATCAGTTGAACTTTATTGATGAGAAGAGGATGGTTGCTGTTTGTCATGGTCAAATGTACCAAAAATGTATGATCAATGCTTTCAATAAGAAGATCAAACCTCGAGCGTATTAGAATGGCAATTTGGTAATAAAACACATCATTTTACCACAAGGAGACCCCATGGGAAAATGGAGTCCCACTTATGAAGGGCCATTTGTTGTTAAGAAAGTATTATCTGGTGGTGCCATGATGCTAACAACTATGGACGACGAAGATTTCCCGCATCCTGTGAACGCGGACATAGTTAAAAAATACTACGCATAAAGAATGACCCACTAGGTTGACATACCTAGGAAAAATAAGGGTATTTCGGCGAACAAAAGAAGGTTCGGGAAAAAATTAGGGATATATGACAAAAGAGTGTACACCCGGAAAGTCGAAAACCCGAAAGGGTGGCTTGGGAAAAAAAGGGTATCCTGGTGGACTGAAAACCCGAAAGGGAGGTCCAGGCAAAAGTTAAGGATCAAAGCGTATAACTATGTCCCGTGAGATCACTACAGCCAGCTCTATACCAAAGTCCAAGTTCAATGCTACAAGATCAATTCAATCGATTTCTTTCAACGGCGAGGGATGATGTTCGAAGACATAGGGGCAACAGCGGAGTTGGAACACAATGAGATCACTTCCACGTGGCTATTATTTTTGTTTTCACTTTGTATTCCTTTTATTCCGTCGACGATTTCCTCTTACTAAGATCTCTGTCTCTTTGTACAAAAATGCCTACTTATCAACAAAATATCAATACAAATATACTTTGAAGGGAAAAATTTTTGTTTTTTTTTTGTTTTGGGTGCAAAAGTGTCCAATGACTAAAATTGAATGAACATATGCATATGAACATGATTAAACTATTAAAAAATGTAACAAGCATCTCCTTAAGGATTTGGGATATCCCCACAGAGATACTTCAATAAGATTATCCCCACAAATACGGATTCATGCAATCCCCAGCCAGAGTTCCAATCTCTCAAAAACCCTCTCCCCAGCTGAGTTGGTCTTAGAAAGAAGCCTTATAGAGTTCTACCTAAAGAGGTCACTTCTGCAGAAGGTCGTCAAAATATTCTCTTCAACAAGGTTTATTTCCCTACCAAACTGAAAATTCCCCAGCTCGAGTTTGCCTCTCAGACTATTAAAAATCAATGGACAAACACCCTTAATCCCCGGTAGAGTCATTGCAATCCCCAACGGAGTGGTTACTATCCCAGTAATTTGTTGTGAAGCCTGGAATCCGACCAGATAATAATTTAACTTCAACTTTATGCGAAGCCTGGAATCCGACCAGATAACAGTTAATTTCATCTAAGTTGCTACAAAGCCTAGAATTCGACCAGATAATAATTTAACTTCAATTTTCTATGAAGCCTGGAATCCGACCAGATAACAATTAACTTCATCCTTTCATCTAAGTTGTTGCGAAGCTTGGAATCTGACCAGATAATAGTTTAATTTTCTATGAAGCCTGGAATCCGACCAGATAACAGTTAACTTCATCCTTTCATCTAAGTTGCTGTGAAGCCTGGAATCCGACCAGATAAGAGTTTAACTTCAATTTTCTGCGAAGCCTGGAATCCGACCAGATAACAGTTAATTTCATCTAAGTTGCTGCAAAGCCTAGAATCTGACCAGATAACAGTTTAACTTCAATTTTCTACGAAGGCTGGAATCCGACTAAATAACATTTAATTTCATCTAAGTTGCTGAAAAGCCTGGAATCCGACCAGATAACAGTTTAACTTCAATTTTATGTGTAGCCTGGAATACAACCAGATAACAGTTAATTTCATCTAAATTGCTACAAAGCCTGGAATCCGACCAGATAATAGTTTAACTTCAATTTTCTACGAAGCCTGGAATCCGACCAGATAATAGTTAATTTCATCTAAGTTGCTACAAAGCTTGGTATCTGACCAGATAATAGTTTAACTTCAATTTTCTATGAAACCTAGAATCCGACCAGATAACAGTTAATTTCATCTTCCCCGGTAAGTTGCTACGAAGCCTGGAATCCAACTTCAAATTTTCTACGAAACCTGGAATCCGACCAGATAATAGTTTAGCCTCATCCAATTTTCTGCGAAGCCTGGAATCCTACTAGATAACAGTTAATTTCATCTTCCTCGGTAAGTTGCTACGAATCCTGAAATCCGACCATATGACAGTTAAACTTTATTTTCCCCAGCAAGTTACTGCGAAGCCTGGAATCCGACCAGATAACAGTTAACTTTTATTCTCCCTAGTAGAGCAATGGATAACTGAAACTCCTGAACTCTACTCCCCAAGCAGAAATCAACGCTCCCCGTAGAGTTTTCTCAAGAAAAGTCAATGTTCCCCAGTGAAATTCTCCTCAAAACAACAAAGTAGGAATTCCCAGCGGAAACATTCTAAACAAAGGTTGAAGATACACATAATCTTCATTTCCAAGCATCAGTCAGCTTCCCAATACTCCCCATCATTTGTCAAGAATTTATTTTCCTAGACAAAGATATATTTCAATAACATTCATTCATCATAGCACATACATGACAAATGCAGACAACATAATCTCATTTATTTTGAGAACATCATTACGCCATGCATACATCTGCATGCAACTGACCCTCTTCCTTGCTGGAAAAGTCAATCAACAAATCAAAGACCTCTTTTGGATAGATACACTTCTTCCAGTTAATGATATGAAATCAACATATCTCTTCTGGTTAGAATCATTTACCCTCTGAAGTCACCAAGCAAAGACCTCTTCTAGTTTAGATTTATCTCTTCCAATTAAAAACAGGCAAAAGACATCTACAGTTTAGTATAAATCGACTAAAGATTTACTCTGATACTTCTCCCTCAACAATCACTCTAGATGGAATCTGTAAGCCCATCTCCTACTAACTCTTCATCACTTCTCCAAATGGCATCTTTAAGCCCATTCGCGACACAATTAGCTAACACATAGTTGAGCGCAAAATTCTAGGCACTTTATTGTTCAATCATCTTCAACCTTCAAGTCACGAATGGTGGACTCGCCGATCTAACTCTTCAGGTTTAAGAAGATTGAACAGGGCCAACTGTTGTACCCCAAAATTTTCTCTCTCTTTTCTCAAGACATTTCTCACAAAGATCTTCAAAATCTCAAGCTTGCACAAGTATTGACTAGGTCAAGACATCTCCTCAACACTAATACCTCAAAATTAGGGTTTGAGCTTGCACAAGGACAATTGGACTTCTAATACTTCAAATGACTATCATGGATCATTATGGACCTTCAAGAATGCTCATGACAAGTTTCAAGTCTTGTCTCATAAATTTTTCTCAATCAATTGACCAGATGACCAAAAATCAACTGTACTGATGAAAAGTCAACTGATGAAAAGTCAACATTAAGTATCAAAGATCAAAATTCATCAATAAATTCAAGAATATCAAGCTTGATCATCATAACTTGTTTTGTACATAATATGTGTACATAATATGAGTCGATACAAAACATGTATGTGTCGATGCAAAATACAAATGAGTCGATACAAAACATTATGTGTCGACTCATACTGAGTTGTTTTTGACTTCCAGGGGCAAGAAATGAGTATGTGTCGATATGAAAAGTGCATGTGTCGATAAAAAGAAGTATGAGTCGAAACAAACCCTTATGTGTCGACTCATATTGAGTTATTTTTGATTTCCAGGAGCAAGAATTGATATGTATCAATTTATAAAGGTTTCGTATCAATGCATAAGCTTATGTATCAATGCATAAAGGTTTTGTATCAATGCATAAGCTCATGTGTCAATACATAAAAGTTTTTTTAAAATTTTTTTTATTTTTTTATTTTACATTACCTTTATATTTATTTATATTTTTATTGTTATTAAATATGGTTGTAATAGTAATTAGCTTTTAATTGCTTTCATCCCCCATTTGTAAATTTGTACCACCCATCCCCAAATGATGTAATAGCGCAGAATCTTTACATTCTGTAATTTATCGCTTTCAAATACAAATGCTAGTAATTAGGGTTTGTATGGTAAGACCTAAAATCAACAAGTAGACAACCCTAATTCAAGACAAAAATGCATGAAAACAAAACACTTTGCACAGTTGCACCTCTAGGGTAACCAACACTTGTTGCCTCGGATAAAAATAGTCATATCCCTCAAACGTGAGATACTTTAGCAATGACCCTCAAACACAAGATCGTATTCCCTCGATGAATCTTCGATGTTGCCTTCGGTAAACGACCTTAGACCCTTGCTAAGGTATCCGACAATGTTGCCTTCAATGACTATACAATGACCCACGCCCGTCCCTTCACATCCAAAGATAGGGCTTCTTACCGATCAATGGTAGGATAGCAATATCTAAAGGAGGAGGAAATGAATAAAGACTTTTTGAGTAGTTATAACATTCGTAGTTTCTTGCTGACAACCATTTTTCAAACATCTTTTAAATACACCAACATTTTTCCATGAAATATTTTCAAAAGTCAACACTTTGTATGCATTCTTATAGAGATGAGAATCATTACAAAGTTCGCCTAAACGAAGGCACTTTTCAAAATACTTTCAAAAATAATCACAAACACATTTCAAATAAAGCATTTCAAAGTGATCAAGTAACTAAGAGCCCGTAGATAACTACGGATGAAAAAGGTGCTAACACCTTCCCTTTTCATAACATACCCCCCAAACTCAAGAAAATATCTCAAAAGGTCTTTCCTAATCTTTTCACCCTTTCCTTTACTGTATAAAAGAAAAGTCAGTGGCAACTCTTTCTATCCGCAACAATTACGATAAAATGCAAAACACCAAAGTCAGTTCTCCCATCGTATTACAGGGTGCCATTTTGATATGGTTATAACCGAAGAAACCATCCATGAAGGAGAAAACTTATGAACAGTTTTATCAACCAAAACATCGATATGAGGTTGTGGGAAATCATATTTTGGGCTTGCCCTATTCAAATCCCTGTAGTCTACGCACATACGAACTTTTCCATCTTTCTTCGGTATGGGGACCACATTTGTAACCCATTGGGGATATGACGTCAAGTCCAGGAAACCTGCATCAAATTGTTTCATTACCTTAGCTTTTATTTTCTCATACATGTTTGGCCGCATGCGACGAACCTTTTGCTTGACCAGAGGACAATCTTCCTTCATTGGTAGACGATAAACTACGATATCAGTATCAAGCCCCGACATATCTTCATATAACCAAGCAAACACCTCTACATTGTCGTGCAACATTTGGACCAATCTTTTCTTGACACAATGTTCTAAGTTGGCTCCAATCTTAACTTCCTTTTTGTCTGCCTTAGTACCCAGGATTATCACTTTAACTGGTTCCTCGTGTGGTTGATTGGCCTTTTCCTCTTGCATCAGAAGTCTGGCGAGTTCCCTAGGTATTTCAAAATCTTCCTCGCCTTCATCTTCAACTTGATAGATTGGATTTTCAAAGTCATAAATGGCAATAGTAGATTCGTTGTTAATGAGATCCGAAGTGGAGGTGGATCTGCAAATATATGTGTGTGTGCATGTAAGGTCACATGGCAATTTTTGAAAATGCAATAAAGTAAAGAAAGGCAAAGAGCACAAATTTGAATTCAAAATAGTCCAATGTTTTTCAAAAATGAGCATATGGCATATGATTATGACAAACCCTTAACAAATGGACCATTGTGCCCCGGGCAAGGCACATGGCTTAAAGTCGTTGCTTTTAATGGAAATTACAGACAAGTTTCTCAAAATAATAAAAATAGGAAATGGAAATTACTCCTAGTTGTATGAGATTGAAATGAAGTCCTTGGTCTTCCAGTTGTTGAGTCCTCCATCAGCAGTCGGGTAGATCCAGTCGTTAAAGTCACTATCAACATCAGAGTCTTCAAGGGCATTAACCTCATGATTAGTAATGTGGAGAGGTGGTTTCCCTGCACGAGCATGTCGAACCTTCTTTTGAGCTTTGGAAGTGAAGCCCAATCCAAATTTGTCTGACTTGAAAAGGAAATCAAGAAGTTGTCCCTAAATGGTGCAACCCTTATCTTTAACAATAGCACGAGCATCATTGAGAAAAGTCATCCTCAGTGTATCTTTAGCAGCTTTGGGAGTGTTAGGAGTGGCCTTGGCAACAACAACCATGGGCGAGACCACCTCAAAGGCTTGACAAGGAGTTTCAATGAACTCGCCATCCATTTCAACATATTTTAATGAATTTATACGACTAATTATAAACTCTTCTTCACCACAGATGGTAACAATTTTCCCCTTGACTGGATATTTCAACTTTTAATGTAGTGTGGAAGTCACCACACCTGACCCATGTATCCATGGGCATCCAAGAAAGCATGAATAAGCAGGACGGATATTCATCATGTAGAATGTTGAGTTGAAGACTTGAGACCCAACTTTGATAGGGAGATCGACCTCTCCATGGACCATCCTTTTAGAATCATCGAAAGCCCTTACTACAATGTCATTGGGTTTTAAAACCAATCCATCACAATCTATCCTATCCAATGCTCCTTTAGGTAAGACGTTGAGAGAAGATCTAGTATCCACTAATACATGTCCCAGGGTAGTGCCCTTGTATTCTATAGAAATATGGAGAGCTTTGTTGTGATTCTTCCCCATCGGGGTCATATCTGCATCAGAGAACCCTAAACGGTTGTTGACAGTCAAGCTTGCTACACAGTTTTCAAATTGGCCGGTCGTAGTTTCTTGTGGGACATGTGCGGTTTTCAAGAATTTTATCAGTGCTTGAGCATGCACTTCAGAACATAGCAACAAAGACAACATAGAAATCTTAGAGGGTGTTTGCCCCAACTGTTCCACTATCTTATAGTCACTTTTTCTGATAATTTTTAGAATCTCCTCCATCTCTTGGGTAGATGGGTCCTTAATGGTAATATCTTTTGAGGGCGCCTCCGTCCTGGCAGACTCAGTCATTTTTTCCTTTCCTCGAGTACCAGTAACAAGTTTAACAATAGTAATACGAATGGGTGTAGTTTTGGTTGTCAGAGGTGAAATCTCTGGAGAGAGGATTCTCCCCGTCCTATTAACTTTACTTAATCCAACAATGTTTGTATTGTCAGCAGTTTCATCTTCATCAATCCATGAATCTTGTTTGATAATGTTGTACCCTAAAATTTACCCTCTTTTCATACACGCATATTATTGGTTTTATGGTTATGGAATAAAGGTATATTTATCAAGCTTCTTCAGGTTACAAGTGACGTTTATTTCGCCAATGGATGTTCTCAGAGTATTTTCCGTGCTGAAGATCGGTTCGCTGTTTTGCAATGATTCGGGGTTCAAAGATTCACAAGTCCAACCCGGCGCGTCATATTCAGGTGTTTTTTCCCCCAAGATATCTCTGATAACGTATTCTCAAATTCAGGTTCGGCTCAAGAGTCAATTCTTTAAAGAGGGTCTCTGAACGTGTGAGTTTTCTCGAAGAAATGTGGTGAAAAAGTGTGTTGAAAGTGCAGTTTTTACGCACTAAAATATTTATAACTTGAAGATCGTGGCTTGTTTTGAACCCGTTATGGTGGCCAAAATTCCGTCTTAACGTCATCTACGTTTTCATCTCTAACGGCTGGAAGCCAATTTCAATCAAAAGGTCTTCAAAAATGAAGATTTATCAAGTATTTTCATACAGAAAATTTGTGACAGAAGTTTATTTGCGTCATGTTCAGAAAATCATAACTTGGTCGATTTTCATCGTATCGAGCTGGTTCCGGTGCTAAAATTTCAAAAATTGAGTTGGCTAAGTTTTCACATGAGGTATCGAGTTCGAACAGTATCTAAAAGGCCTTCATTTTTTGCTCAGAGTGCGCATGACGCGCCTAAAATCCTGAATGCTGAATACTATTTCATCTGGGTCGAAACTTCGAAAATTCATAACTCGGTCGATTTTTATTGGATCGGGCCCACCTTTTTACACAAGGTCATTGACTCAGAGATCTACAACTTTTTTTCCAAAGTCGAGACCGGGTTATGCTCTGATCAATACCAGTTTTTTATTGAAGAACGTGTCAGAGTTGACACTGGAGCCCAAAATAAGTTTGTCTGAGCCAAAACTTCAAAAATTCATAACTAATTTAACGTTTATCGGATTGAGCTTATTTTCGGACAGGGGTTATTTCTCAATGTCGACTACATTTTGTTTTCACATTTCAACTTCAAAAATTACACTTAAACCCCTGTGATTTAGCCTGGAACATGACGAACTCAAGTGAATAAAAATATGCATTACTGCTTGTTGTTATTGGAGGCCCAATTGCACATTCAAAGCCCATTTTTTCCCTCTAATTTCCATTATATAATCTCATTTTTTTCACATGACAAACGAAAAAAAACCTTTTCCACAACTCTGTCAAAATATTAAATTCCTTCAAGAACCCTAAAAACAAGAAATCCTTGTTACAAACCTCCATCTCACTACAAACAAGCCATCCTCGTTACAAACCCACATCTCACTACATACAAGAAATCCTTGTTACAAACCCTCATCTCACTACAAACAAGCCATCCTCGTTACAAACCCACATCTCACTACTTTCACAACTTTTCCAGTAAGGGTAAGGTTGGTTTAATCTCCATGATCCAAAGGGTGTAGAAGCATTCATACATGCCATATCGGTTTTAACATTATAAAATTTCATATATTTATTTTCTTTGTATTTCATGGTATACTAATTTGTTTAATGTGTCTATGAGATTCAACACTACAGGTTTGACTATTATGGTCCTATGCAGGTTTATTACAAAACACTGAGGTCGGATCATGGCAACCACCAATTTATGGCAAGACAGACATCCTGAGAAGGTTAAGGAAACCATCTATTTAATTTTTTTTCATAAAACCGAATATTTTTCACAAACCTTTGATTTTTTTTTTATAATAAACTTGAATAATTAATTTTAGGTTTTTTAATTTAATTTTAGGTTTTAAATTAATTTTTGGTTCAACAACCACCCATGACATTTGCATTATTTTTATTTTCTAACCCTATTTTTCATTGATATTTCTTCCCCTATCTATTTTTTGGCAGACTTAATTCTTTCTTATTAATCATTACACATAAACATTATTTTCAAAATTAACTTTTTTTAATTAAAATTAATTAGGTTTTAGGTTTTTTAATTAACCTTTACTTTTTTCAAAATTAACCTTTACTTTTTTCAAAATTAACGTTTTTTTTAAATTAATTAGGTTTTAGGTTTTTAATTAACCTTTTTTTTCTTTCTTTTCAAAACTAACCTTTTATTAATTAAAATTAATTAGGTTTTAGGCTTTTTTATTAACCTTTTTTTATTTTAAAATTGACATTTTTTTTTATTAATTAAAATTAATTAGGTTTTTTAGGTTTATTTAATTAATTATCATAAATCTCTTTTTTTCCGTAAAAAATCACCAAAACATTTTCTTTGCTATTTTCATCTTATTTTTATTTTCCTAGATAAAGTGTATAGAGCGCGTTCAATTGTAATAGCGTAGCTTTATTTTTCCCGCTTTTTTTATTTATCATTATCATGTAATTGCTTCCGGGATGTAATAGTTTTAGGATTTCTTTTTCTGCACTCTTCAATATTATGTAACTGCTCCAAAGCTCTGTAATAGCCTAGGTTTACATTTCCGCCTTTATCTCCTGCTACTATATTTTATGCAATACTTAGATCAATAGGGTTGTATGGAAAGACTATCTGAAAATTAATACGGTAGAAAACCCTAATTGTGCAAAGATAAATTAACTGAAAAATTCACTTGCACATGCTCACTCCTTGGATTTACTCCACTCCGGTTGCCTTCGGTTAAACGGTCATGAAGTATAGGGTTTGTTAGTGGTCATCCTCTAGCCCCGAAAGATCTAAAAATGACTCATTCGGATGTTGCCTCAGAAAAGATCTTTTAGGCTTTAGGAGGATTACTAAAATTCCCTAACATTGCTTTTGTGATCGTATATGTACCTTAAAACGTCCCTTAAACATCCTACGAAGGTGTTACCTACTCACTAATAGTAGGATAACACTGTCTAAAGGAAAATAAACAGTCTTTTTCGAGTAGATAGATAATTGTTAGGTACTTGCTCAAACAAACAAACTTTTTCACACCAAACACTTTTCAAACAAAGTTTTCAAAAACAACTTCGTAACAATCCTAAGGATATAAACAAGGGTTAAAATGAAGTAAAACAAAACTTTTCAAAACAAACACACACAAGCAGTTTTCAAAAATGAGCAAGTACCTAAGAGCCCATGGAAAACCATGGATAGAAAGGGTGCTAACACCTTCCCTTTCTATAATCTACCCCCCATACTCAGAAATATTCTCGAAAAAGGTTTTTTCTGTTCTTTTTCCTTTTCCTTGTTGGATAAAATAAAAGTCGATGGCGACTCTTGCTTACCGCGACATTTGCGAACAAAAAACACAAACCAGTATAAACAGTCGGTTCTTCCACCGTATCACAGATATCATGGTAATATACTTCCGCCCCATGATTCTAGGGCACCACCTTATCAGAAGAGTAGGGGACTGGCCCTGGTGTGGTGATAATTAGTGGAGCTATTCTTGGTTCAATAGGAATCCTAATGGGACCTTTGGAGGTGATCCTAATAGGTTTGTTTGAGATAGTGATGATGGATATATCTTCTTGAGATACATTTTGGGTTAAACTTTTCACAGATGGAGTTCTTTCAATAGAATCTCGTGGCTATCCATCAGGTGTTGGACACCTTTCTTCAACCATTCACAACCATTAATTTGTTCAGCACAGCAGCAACAATCTTCAAGGCAGCCAGGGAATACCCCGACTTTCAACAAATTATTTTTAAAAATCTTCAAAGGGGTGGTCAAATCTTTGATGGAGGACACAAAAGAGGTATCTTCAATAACATTGACACTCTTACCATGATTTGGCATGGGTGCGGTGATTACATTGGGAGATGGTGGAGGGTCGAATTCAATTGTCTTGTTATCAATTAGGTCTTGTATTTTGTTCTTTAGAGATAAACAATCATTGGTATCATGTTTGGGACTATTTGAGTGGTAATCACATTTGGAATTGGGGTTGTATTTAGGGGAGGAGGTATCAGGGTTTTGGGCAGGATCCCTCAATGTAACCAGCTCCATCTTTAGTAAGTTTTGCAATTCTTGAGACAGTGACATATTGATATTAGTATACTGCCTTTCTTGAAACTTCGTCCTTTGCTTATTCCCTTATTGTTGTTGAGTGGGTATATGATTGGAAATTAATATTTCCCCTACTGAATGATGACGGTCATTCTTAGTATGACTTCTTGATCCATATATAGCATTAGTCTTCTTTTTTCCAGCAAATGTTATTTTTCACAACATCAGAGATGGAGGCCCTCAGTATTTTCCCGCTTTTAATCCCGCTTTTAACCCCCTCACCAGTCAAGATCAATTTAGTGAATCCAGATGATGAACTTCTAATCAATAAGTTGAAAAATGGTCCAGTCAATGTTCCCATAAACATGTCTACCAACTCCCTATCAGTTAAAGGTGGTTGCACCCTTCCATCCAAGTCTCTCCATTTTTTAGCGTATTCTTTGAAGCCCTCGTTGGAACCCATGGTCATTCCTTGTAATTTCATCTTAGTTGATGCAAGATCAGCATTATATTGATATTGGAGGTAAAAGGTGGTGGCCAAATCCTCCCAAGTATGAATGTTAGTCCCTTCCAATTGGTAAAACCACTATAACTGCGTCCCTGCTAGACTTTCTTTAAAAAATGCACCCATAGTTTCTTATCAGCGGTATGCGGCTGAATATTATGGACGTAAGATCTTAGGTGAAGCTTCGGACATGAAACACCATCGTACTTGGCAAGAACGGGAATCTTGAATTTGTGGGGCATGACTACCCCAAGAACCAAACCCAAGTCACCGAAGTCCAAGCCAGGCACAACTTGGATTTCTACAGCCTTCTATCTATCTTCTAGTTTCTTATATTTGTCGTCGGCCGGTGGATATTGCTCATCAAAATAATCTTCGTCTTCAGAAATTTGATTGTTTCCACCTCTAGAACGGGTGTTCCTAGCATTTTTATCTTGATTTTCATCCGCTTTGGAGGAATCCTCTTCAACTTGGACTTGCCGGGAGGGACCTTTAAACCTCTTCCTCATGTTGATCACACTCTTGAGGACAAAAACAAGGGTTAAAATGAAGTAAAACAAAACTTTTCAAAACAAACACACACAAGAAGTTTTCAAAAATAAGCAAGTACCTAAGAGCCCAGGGAAAACCATGGATAGAAAGGGTGCTCACACCTTCCCTTTCTATAATCTACCCCTCGTACTCAGAAACATTCTTGAAAAAGGTTTTTTCTGTTCTTTTTCCTTTTCCTTGTTGGATAAAATAAAAGTCAATGGCGACTCTTGCTTACCGCGACATTTGCGAATGAAAAATAACCAGTATAAACAGTCGGTTCTGCCACCGTATCACAGAATTGGCGACTATGCTAGGGAATATAAAGTGGGGTTTACCTTAGGATCTAGGTCATTTTAAAATTTCTTTCTTGTTTTGCCTTTCCTTCTTTAAATTCAAGGGTTTTGTTTGGGTATTATCAAAGATCCTACACCCGAATTTGGGGACACGTTTTAGGTAAACAATAATAGATCATGGAGACTGTACGGCGTAGACCAATATGGTTTAAGCGATTGCTGCGTTGGTGTGACACTTTGGTTGGTACCGGTATCCTTCATGGGGAAACGAGGAGAATACGGGGCCGCCGCGTGGTGTCGTGAAGCACTAACAGACCTTAGAACCTTAGTTAAACAAACTTGGCCATTAGAAAGTAGTGAGATATTCGACCTCGGTATAAAGCTGAGGATTGGTTGATACTCGATGCTATAATCATTGAGATCAGACTTTCGGGATATTTCGGCCGCAAGAAAAGATTGCTTGAGCTGAAATAATGCTCGATAAAGGATGATCAGTGATATTGAGAATCTTTAGAACCCGAATACTTTTCTAAGACAGGTTTGAAACCAACTAAACTTCAAGAGGGTATGACCTTAAAACTCAAGAAGGCCTTAAACCTAAGGACTTGGTGTGATTTTTCTATGTTTTCTATACCTGTGATTTATCATGACATCATAAACATCATACCATAGCATATCATGACTAACCATTTCAAGGATCTCGATGGCCTGTGATGCAGGTTACGATAAAGAAGACGTCTAGCAAGGGGCAAGGGGATTTATTTTCCTCTAGCCAATGTCGTCAGAATATCAAAACTCAACAACTTGAGTCAGGGGCTATGACCCACTTGATATGGTGAGCTTGACTCTCGTAGAAGAACTCTCAACGATACAAAGTTCTTCAATCAAAGCTGCAAAATTCAACTTCTGACATTTTCTTATTTACCCCGCGAGATCCTTGAAAACATTGCATACATATATAATACATATCATTGCATAAGCAGGTTTCAAAGCAGTTCTCTCATGTTCTCGTTGTTTATTTTAGCAATGGCTCTCCAACAAGATAACATAGATCTCTGTGATACGGTGGCAGAACCGAATGTTTAATACTGGTTTGTATTTTGCGTTTTTTGTTTGCAAAATGTCGCGGTAAGCAAGATTCGCCACCGACTTTTATTTCATCCAATCATGGAAAAGGAAAAAGAACAGAAAAACCTTTTTTCGAGATATTCTGAGTACAGGGGGTAGATTATAGAAAGGGAAGGTGTTAGTACCCTTTCTATCCATGGTTTTCCATGGGCTCTTAGGCACTTGCTCATCTTTTTAAAATTTCTTGTGTGTGTGCTTGCTTTGAAAATGTTTTACTTCGTGATAACCCTTGTATCAGTCTTCAGGGATGTGACAAAGTTGTTTTGAAAATTTGTTTTGAAAGGTGTTTGTGTGAAAAGTTTTTATTGAGCAAATACTTAAGATTCTACCTACTAGAAAAAGGATTGTTCGTTCTATTTCCTTTAGACAGCGTTATCCTACTATTAAGAAGTAGGTAGCACCATCATTGGAGTTTTAAGGGACATTCGAAAGGGACAAGTACAATCATTAAAGCAATAGTTAGAAAACTTTACTAATAACCCTAGAGTCTTAAGATCATTCCGAGGTAACATTTCAGAGGCAACATTTCCGAGGCAACATTCGAATGGAACAATTTGATATCTTTAGACTGGAGGGAAACCACTAAAATCTCCTATGCTTAATGATTGTTTACCGAAGGCAACCGAAGTGAGATAAACCCTAGGAGTGAATATGTGCATATGATTTGTTTCAGTTATTTAATATTTACACATTAGGTTATCTACCGTTTTAATTTTCCAAACATTCTTGCCATACAATCCTATTAGCCATACATCTAGACAGTTAAAGATTGCAGAAATTAAAAGCGGAAATAACCCTAGCCATTACATGGCTTTGACAGTTACATAATTGCCTTGAAGGGAAATAAAAGTGCGGAATTTAAAATCCTAATTAAAACTATTACAACCTTGAAACAGTTACAATAATAATAAGAAATAAAATTAAAAACGTGCGATAAATTAAATGCGAGAGAAATTAGGGTTTTGACCCTTGACTAAATCTAATTGCAATTGATTAAAGAAAAATCATTTTTTGTCATTTTTTGTTATATAAGGAATAATTGAATTTAAAAAAGAACCTAATTACTAATTAACTTTAATTAAGAAACATAATTAAGTTAACCTATTTTTTGTGTTTTTGTTTGAAAAAAAGAAAATAATTAAATCAAGAATTTAAACCTAGTTTTCTAATTGATTTTAATTGTAAAAATAAGTTAAAGTTACCCTAAATTAAATTAAGCTAATTAATTAAAATAAATTTGATAAAAAAAACCTAATTCTAATTTTTATGACTTTTTGATTTTTATGATTTTATAAAAAAAACTAATTTTAAAAATAAAATAAATAAATAAATTGAAAAGAATAAAGAAAACAAAATAATAAAAAAGAGAAAGATTGAGAATTGGGCCTGTGTTGAATAGCAAATCTGGGGGGTATGAATGGCAATTTTGGCAAGGCCCATAATGGCTGAGCCCAAGTCTGCGCCTGATCCAATGCACCTCTCCTCTGGTGATTCGCGGTGGACCGTCAAGGCTGGAGCGTGGGATCTACAAGATGATGGGTCTCAAGGATGAGATCTGGGGATGCATGGTGGTCTCCTGGAGATGAAGCGCATTGGATCCTGTGAAGAAAATATGCAAATGAGAAAATGTTGGAGTCAGGGGTCGAACCCCTGACCTCCTGCCTACAATGCCTTATCCCTCCTCCTGGTTACCACTGGACCAACTGCTTAATGATAATATAAATGACCAAAATATATATTATAAAAAACGTTAATAGCCAGGAAAACACGCGCGGGATTTGAATTGGCCAACCGTGCTTTGACACGAATCATCTTCTTCCTTAGACCATTGTTTTAGGTAAAACACTTACCTACAGATGTTTTGCCATGGCTATAACCATGTCTCATTCAATAATCAAGAACACGCAATATAAATTCATTTGGGGACCATGAATTAACTGGGTTTGAAGCCCTGATCATCATGGTACCCATTATCAAACCTAATTTCTCCTAGGTTAAGAAACCCCAAAACGAGCTCGCAAACCCTAGTTATGGCATATTGTGATTTCTGCGCTATAAATGCAATTAAATAGTACCAATAACTTACAAACAAGATGATGAACAAGAATATATAATTAAAACATGATAATGATGACAAAATCAAGGAAATCAAAATCGAAATTTTGTGCAAACCGTGGTGGATGGTGGGCACAGATCCAGGCGTTTTGAAGATTGAGGATGGGTGGAATAGCTTCCTGAGACGCCAAGGAGTGTATTGCTGGCCTTGAACTGCTTTGAATCACCCTGTAGAAGGAAATTCGATCCCCACTTTTTGTCCAAAAATTGAATTTTGTTCTTGTTGTTTCACGCCTTCAACCCTTGTGTTTTTGATTTGGAATTATTATGCACTTATAGTAGACTTAATTTGGTCAACAAAATTATATCATATCTTTGAGAATTATGAAAATTGGATTTGAATTGCTTCATGTATGATATCTTTCTAAAACAAGCTTCAATCCAATATTTTTCAATCCAAATCCACTTTGCATGAATTGGCTGGCATGTTAGCTGTATATGGACTCAAAATGTGCACAAAAATCCCAAGATTTGATTTGTTTTCATTATTTTACCATTTAATTTGATTTATTTTGGTTTAAATGAATAAAAAATCAAAATAAATGATAAAAATGATAAAATAAGAGGTGAATGAGCTCAGGGGTCGTGGGTCCTATTAGAAACATGTTTCAAGTAAGAAAACATGGGCCCCTTTGGAAAAAATGCAAATTTGATCAATGTTGACTTTTGACAATTTTCCAAAAATGGCCAACTTTGACAATGCACAACTCTCTTAGTTTTGACCATAGGGGGATGTTATTGGACTTTTTAGAAATCTTAGGATGTCCCCTAAGCAACCCTCTTGGTCTCATCTCAATTGAGTCTTCCATGTTCATGTATGAAGCTTTGACCCAAAAGGTGTTTTTGTTGACTTTTCAAAAGGATCTATAATGTCAAAATTCAAATCTTTTTTGTGAGTGCATATTTTGGACTTGGGAGCTGAAGATGGGTTGTAGGGAATTGTATCCTATTCAAAATGAGCTTTGGATGAAATTTTTTTGATAAAGTATGAAGAAGTTATGCCTGGTCAAAGTTGGGTTGACTTTTATTGAGAAACCCTAATTTAGCAACTTTTGGGTTTTGATGAATTTGGAGCATTCCTTGAGGAATCATGATCAACCCTTGATCAAATGATGGATATAACATCAAAATGTTGATGTTGACCAAAAATCTTGAGGTTTGACTATATGTGGGCCACATTTGACTTTTGACCTAGTTTAGTTGATTCTCAAGCATCTGAGCAGTTGACTGAGCAAACTTCTTGTGCAAGGCTTGAAATTTGACATGGAGAATCTTGGGAACATATTAGGACCTTGGAAAGCATTTTGGGCCTTTGTGATCCACACATCTTGATGAAAATAGAAACCCTAATTTGGGGTATACTGCCTTAGGAGAGAGTTTGTCTGGTCAACTCTTGGGAAACCTTGAGCAAATTGGGGACCTCACTTGACATTTGTTGAGTAAAATGAGAAGGAAAATTTTGGGGTACAACAATATCCAAGCTCAAGATGCCCAGTTCAAGGAATTTCTCCTGAATCTATCCAAGGGACAAGAAGACCTGAAAACACTCTTCGTCGGGAATTTGACCAAGAAACGTCCTGACAACAACAAGGATGAACAATTGGAACAACTGCAAGCTGAGGCAGAAGCAATGAGAATCCAGATGCTGGGGAAGATGGCTCTTATCCAAAACTTAGCTCGAGGACAAGAAGGGCTAAGAGCCTTCCTCAACAAGCTTCACCAAGATGGATGCAGATCCATGAAACAAACAGTTAAAATTGTTGATCAAGGCATTAATCAGCCCCCAGTGAGAAAAGAGGTTGGTTTGGTCAGGAACAGACCTTTCTAGATTGATACTACATCACAAGTCCAACAACAACCTCACCAACGACAACAGGGCAATCGACATAAGAAGAATACATCCGAAAGACGCTTCACCGAAATCAACATGTCATTGGCTCAAGCATTGCAACACCCGTTGAAGGCCAAGTTGGTAATATTAAGGGACCCTCCTCAGAATCCCAACATAGCCTCCCCAAGGTACAATCCAAATGCAAGATGTGCGTACCACTCCAACAGTTCTGGACATGACACCAACAGTTGTTGGGTATTGAGAAATAAAATTCAAGACCTGATTGATGAAGGAGAACTAGAATTCGCACAAGACGGTCAAGCTGAGTTCTTCTGCCATCCCTCCAAGGCATACCATACGAAGTGACAAGTCCTCACAAGAATACTTTTCGTTCGTTAGAATTTTCAATGTGTAATTTTCTTTTGATTTGTTTGAAAATTTATTCATATCAAACCTCGTTATTTCATCAATGCATTGCACATGTTTGTCTTGAATCAGTTCATTCATATTCACTATTTCAAAAATGCGTTCTTATTTCCTTTTGTGATATTCAACTCTCGATTAAGAAAACTCTAAGCCTTAGAGGGAGGATGACGAAAATGATATCACAATCTCTACAGTATGCTTTTGAACAAACCTCGGTGATGATGTACATGCGTTGTTTCAAATCCTAAATAGTGGAATTATAAGGAAGATAATCCCTAGTCAACCCCTTCGAACCAAAGAAGTAGGAGTTTTTCTTTTCACACAAATTAAAACCCTTAATCATAACCTGGGGCAGGGTAGTTTTCTCAGGTAATCCATAGGCGCATTCAGTCACAATCTGCTGCTTCGTACACAATGAATGGCATTGAAGACGTCCTTCCAAAACAAAAGACGGTGATGGTTCCGTATAATCGTCAAGACAAACAGTCATTATCTCTCGAAATAAAAGCCCATTAAGTCAAAACCTATGAAGGAGACTTAAGAGAAAAATTGGGGCATCCCGCTGACTGTAATCACAAAAGAAACAGTTCAGGCAAAAGAAGGGAAAACGAAAACCCAAAAAAAAGAGGTTACTACAAATCCTCGACAAAAAGAAGATTACAAAAATGACTGCCTTTTCAAAACAAATGTTCAATTTCTGAATCATCACCAGGTATCAGAGCAAAGATTCCAGACTCAATCGGGATCTAAACGCGCAATTAACTGAGCATAGGACTGAAGAATATCATGAAGAGCAGGTTGGGTACAAATAAAATTTGAGCCTTTATCCTTTGTTTCTTGAACCGTGAACCAGGCCACGTTATAACCCTTAAAAGTCCTAGCTGAAGCATGGGTTAGTTTGTGAGAATATTGTTACAAAGGTATCCTGACTCCTGTAGGCTTTGTTACGAATCCTGAGTTGATATCACATTCTTGCAAATTTTGTTTTACTACGCAAAACACATTTTCAAAAAAATTTCAAGACATACATGAGTTTTGCATTCTTTAAATGACATTGTTTGCATATGACTAATTGTTTGACAGTAGATAAATCCGCACAATGGATATTCAATGAACAAACATCCTCTCAATGGACAAAATCACCTCAGCGGGAAAGACACTTCCAATAACAGGTCTTCCATAAGCAAGGGGCATGACATGATGTCTAAACACACCTGGGGCAGTCTCTCCAAAAGTGCCAAATAACCAGGGGCAGATCTCCATATGAATCGCTTGGGGCATTACTCACGCTTTCTAGCAACGAATCATGTGCCATCAAGAAAACATTTTTGACAGTACTACAACACAACACTATGGACAGTGACACTCTCTACATCCTGAAAGCGTGGACATAGTTGGAAAATACTACGCATGATTAAAGACCCTCTAGGTCGACTGGCCTAGGCAAAAATAAGGGCATCCCGGCGAACCAAAAAATTTCGGGCAAAAATTAGGGATATAAATATAAAAAATGTGTACACCCGACAAGTAGAAAACCTGAAAAGACGGCTTGGGAAAAAAGGTATCCCAGTGGACTAAAAACCCGAAAGGGAGGTCCAGGAAAAAGTTAGGGATTTAAAACGTACGACTATGTCCCTTCACTTGTCTATTAGTGGAAGATTTATACCTTGATCAGCATTCATCAAGAGCACCAAAATCGAGAAACGATTTAGATACGCTCTAGATACGGATGCCATCCTGATACTCATTCAGGTTCAGCTTTAAGATACAGTTCAGGTACGCACCAGATATGGATGTCATCCTGATACTCATTCAGATTTAGCTTTCAGATACAGTTCAAATACGATCCAGAGACGGATGTCATTCTGACACTTATCAAACACATGTTTTAAATACAGTTCAGATACGCTCCAAATATGGATGCCATTATGATACTCATTCAGGTTCATCTTTCTGATACAGTTCAGATACACTCCAGATACGGATGCCATTTTGATACTCATTCATATTCAACTTTCAGATACAGTTCAGATATGATCCAGAGATGGATGTCATTCTGACACTCATTCGACACATGTTTCAAGTACAGTTCAGATACGATCCAGAGACGAATGTCATCCTAACACTCATTAAATACATGTTCAAGTACAATCACGACATAGATCCATCCATAAAATCTCCGCATGTACTTTTTCCAGCATGGTACAAGGGGCAGAGACAGTTGGAAGCGAATTCACTATCACATACACACCCGTGATATTTATATTCCCCACAGAGCCGAGATAACCAAGGTCCGACCTCCAGCAGGTTCCTTCAGAAAGCTAATATCTGCATTCCCCAGTCGAGTTTTATAACCATGAGCAGTTTGTAAAGCCATCTCCCGAGCAGAGTTTACTTCTCTGACAACGGAAGCTCAATCTCCAACAGAGCTCTTTTCTCCAGTAATGGAAGTTCATCCCCAGCTGAGTCTATTTCTCCAGATCAGCAGATCTTCCAACAGAGTACCTCTCTTCCCCCACAGAGTCACTCCCCCGCAGGATTATTCTCAGACAGAGTCTCTCCCGACAGAATAATCTCAAGCAGAATGGATGTCAATCTCCAGCTAATCAGCTTCGGTTACTATCCCCAGCGGAAACCAAGAACTCAACTCCTTACACCCTCCAGCAGCAGTCCAGGATTTATTTTCCCCAGTTAGAGAATATCACAATAGCATTGCATATCCATACATCATGGCATGCGCATACATATTATACAGCACAATCTCATTTATTTTGAGAACTCATTACTCAATACATTTCATACATCATGACATTACATATGACTAACTCTTTACCTTTCAGGGAAAGATGCAATCAAATTCTTACAAGTTCTCTCTGGATCAGTCAAACTGACACCAAGGTTTCTATTCCAGTTGAAGATATTCCAACATTTTCTCTAGTTCGATCGAACCGACACTAAGGTTTATATTCTAGTTGAAGATGTTTTAAGAATTTCGTCTAGGTCAGCCAAATCGCCGCTAAGATTCCCCTGATTTCTATGCCAGTCAAAGTTAAGTTGAGACCTCTCTCGGGATCAGTCAAATCAATACTAAGATTTCTCTCCCGGTTGAAGTTCTCACAAATTTTCTCTGGTTCAGTCAAACCGAAACTAAGGTTTCTATTCTAGTTGAAGATGTTTTAAGACTTTCGTCTGGGTCAGCCGAATTGCCGCCAAGATTCCCCTGATTTCTATGCCAGTCAAAGTTAATCCGAGACCTCTCACAGGATCAGTCAAATCGATACTAAGATTTATCTCCCAGTTGAAGTTCTCACAAATTTTCTATGGTTCAGTCAAACTGACACTAAGGTTTCTATTCTAGTTAAAGATGTTTTAAGACTTTCGTCTGGGTCAGCCGAATCGCCGCCAAGATTCCCCTGATTTCTATGCCAGTCAAAGTTAATACGAGACCTCTCCTGGGATCAGTCAAATCGATACTAAGATTTCTCTCCCAGTTGAAGTTCTCACAAGTTTTCCATGGTTCAGTCAAATCGATACTAAGATTTCTATTCCAGTTCAAGCTATGAATCCCAGAAATCAATCGGATAGTATCTTGATTTCTATAAAATACTACGAAGCCTGAAATCGACCAGATAGTGGTATATCTCAAATTCAAGCTATGAAGCCCAGAAATCAACCAGATAACAGTTTAATTTCCCTATCATACTGTGAAGTCTGGAAATCGACCGGATAATAGTATAAAATACTACGAAGCCTGGAATCGACCAGATAATGGTATATCTCAAATTCAAGCTATGATGCCCAAAAATCGACCGGATAATATCTTAATTTCTCCAAACTACTGAAGCCTGGGACACGACCAGATAACAATATAAAATACTACGAAGCCTGGAATCGACCAGATAGTGGTACACCTCAAAATCAAGCTATGAAGCCTGGAAATCGACCGGATAATATCTTAATTTCTCCAAATTACTGAAGCCTGGGACACGACCGGATAACAGTATAAATACTACGAAGCCTGGAATCGACCAGATAGTGGTATATCTAAAATTAAAGCTATGAAGCCCGAAAATCGACCGCATAACAGCTTAATTTCCCCAAATTGCTGAAGCCTGGAGTACGACCAGATAACCGTTTTTGAGATTGCAAAGCCTGGAGCACGACCAGATAGCAAGTTTAATCTCATCTCCCCAGCAAGTCACTGTAAAACCTGGAGCACGACCAGATAGCAGTCAGTCTTATTATCCTCAGCAAATCACTGTAAGGCCTGGAGCACGACCAGATAGCAGTTTTTTCATCTCCTCGACTAAGAGATGATTCCCCAGTAGAGTAACGGACAACTGAAGTTCCTAAAATTCCATTTCTCCCAAGACAGAGACCAACATTCTTCAGCAGATTTCTCCTCAACAACAGGAACATGAATTATCATCAAAGAACTATCTCCGGAAATCAACATCATCTATATGTCATCTTTAAGCCCATCTCCGATGATTCTCTGTCATATCTTCCGGATGGCATCTTTAAGCCCATCTCCGGATGGCATCTTTAAGCCCATCTTCGGTGACCTTCCGTCATCTCCTCCAAATGGCATATGTAAGCCCATTCCTGATACTACCTGTTGTACCCCAAAATTTTCCCTCTCATTTGTCAAGTATTTGCTCACAAGATCTTTTACGATATCAAGTTTGTAACACTAATGCATCAATTTAGGCTTGAAATTGGCACAAGGGCAAAATGGTCAATTGCATACTGGAAAGTCAAACGTTGACTTTTTGGTCAACATTACATTCCAAAGATCAAATTTCATCAAGACATTCAAGAATATGAAACTTGTTCATCAAGAAATCAAAAAATTCAAATTTCATCTTTGAAAAGTCAAAATTTCAAACTTAGAAAATTTTTAAGTGTTGGAAAATTCATGTTTTTTCACAACTTTATGCCGAATTTCCAACATGATGCAAGATGATTCAAAAGAAACTTTCAACATGAAAGTTGTAGATCTCCATGAGATCTACAACATTTCTTTACACAAATTCTCCTATAAATGTTTGTATTTTAAGTTATAAATTCATGAAGTCATGGCATTTTTGAATAAACATTTAGAGTAATTTTCAGTAGTTTTGGTCAGGTTTTTATCCCAACTTCTTGGCCAATTTTCATCAAGTTCCAGTTTGATTTAACAAAAGTGGTCAACATGAAAGTTGTAGAGGGTGTTTAAATCTTTCCAGAACATCCAAGAGCATGAATTTATCATATTTGAGTTAGGAGATTCAAGGGCCTGAAGTTGGACATTTATTCTTGAATTGCAAGCCATTTTTGTTGAAGAACACATAATCCAATTGACATGATGTGCTGCATAATCTTACTTTGCAGGCCTTCTGACTTGCAAATCTTACCATAATTTAATGTTTACACAAACTTTTGAGCTATGGTCCATTTGGTTTAAGCATTGTCCTAGTGATCTTTCCATTTTTGGCACAAAGTTGACATTACCATTCTTGCAAAGTAGCTTTAATCACAAAGTTAGCTCTCCTTGAGCCTCTAACTTATCCCTTCTACACACACTCAACATACAAAATCAGAAGGGCATGCTTAAAGTGTCCAACAACTCTATGCAACAAAGTACATAGCATTGGAACTATAATCTTCAAGCTTGCTTCATGTACAATCTAACCTAGCAATAACATGTGATTCAAAATCTGAGTTTTGTTTCAAGTCTCAAAACTTCTCTATAAATAGAGATGGCAATCACAAGAGAAAAAAGTTAGAAAAAATAGAGAGAAAGGCCACAGAAAAATAGGAGGGGAAACTAACACTCAAAATCATTTTTGTTGTCAAAAACCAGATTTGTACACAAAACCTCCATTTTTTAGCTTTGAAGTCCAAATCTTTGAATCTCATACCTTGCAAGTTTTCTCCAAACAAACCATCCAAACACTTCACATACCCCATATAGAAGTTGTTCAAACATAAGAATAACTTTTGTAACATCACTACCACCATCTTCCAAATTCAAAAACGTACATTGCAACTTGACTTGGTTGGAACGGTTCAATCATTTTCAGCACAAGAGGAAGGTTGAAGTTACTTCAATAAGGTTCAAAGGAGCTCAATCAATCACCACTTTGCACCCGAATACCTCCGTACATTTTCTAAAGCTTCTTATTCGAGAGGTAAACTTTCTCAAACTGTGATCTCATTTGTTCATACATCATTTACTTTTGTGCTCAAAAGATATAACAAAACAGATCAAAGAGAAAAAAACTAACAAAAAGCCAGACCAGAGGTTGACACGGGTGTCCGTGTCACATGACACGGGTGCCCGTGTCACATGACACGGCCCGTGTCAGCTTATTTGGGTTGAAAAACATAGTAAAATGCAGGGACAGAGGCTGACACGAGTGCCCGTGTCAATCGACACGGCCCGTGTCAATGTTACTGACGCGTACATGAGCAAAAAAGGATGAACAAGGGCTGACACGGGCGCCCGTGTCAGGATGGCTGGGACCAAAAAAATGCAGAAAAGTCATGGACAAGTCCTGACACGGGTGCCCGTGTCCCCCGACACGGCCCATGTCAGCTCGGGCACCAAATTTCTTGATTTTTGGAGATTTTTTAGGTTCTTTTGGACATATTGCATTGCTTGGAAGTGACCTAACTTTATAAAACCTTTTTGTTCAAATGAAACCTCAAAAAACAATTTTCTAAACAATTAAATTAGACTTAGGTTTTTCTTCAATGAAATTAATTACAAAATCTTTTGCTATAAAAAACCCTAAAAAACAATTTCTCTCACTTTACATCTTCTTGCATATTCTACTATTTTTGCATTATGAATTATGTAATTGTCAAAGCCTTGTAATAGTAATTAGGGTTTAGTTTACTTGTCATCCCCATTTGTACATTTTTATACCCCATCCCCATAATGATGTAATAGCGTAGTAATTTTACTTTCCGCAATTTATCGCTTTCATATCAATGCTAGTAAATTAGGGTTTGTATGGAAAGACAAAACCAACAAGTAGATCACCCTAATCAAGACTAAATGCATGTAAATAAAACACATTTGCACACTTACACCCTTAGGGTAATTCCACTTGTTGCCTATCGGAAAATAGTCATGTCCCTCGAGCATGGGCTTTTAGCAAAGACCCTCGATAAAAGATCGTAGTCCCTCGATGACCCTCGTTGTTGCCTTCGGTAAACGATCTAGTCCCTAAAAACAAAATTTCTAAAATGTCCCATATGTTGCCTTCTATGACTATACAAGCGTCGCAACGCCCGTCCCTTCACATCCAACGATGGGGCTTCTTACCAAATCAATGGTAAGATAGCCACATCTAAAGGAGGAGGAAAAGCACATTTAAGACCTTTCGAGTAGGTATATTCGCTCCTAGTTACTCGCTTTCTCACAACAAAAACATTTTTATACACCCACACTCTCATCTTTGAACTATTTTCGAAACAAACACTTTGTATGCGTTCTTATAGAAACGAGAATCGTTACAAAGTTACATTTTCAAAATACTTTCCAAAAACACATCTCACAAACACACCTTTGAACTATTTTCGAAACAAACACTTTGTAGGCGTTCTTATAGAAACGAGAATCATTACGAAGTTCCATTTTCAAAAATACTTTCAAAACACACACCACAAGCACATTCAAACAAAAGTAAGTGATCTAGCAAGTAACTAAGAGCCCATGAAAAACCATGGATGAAAAGGGTGCTAATACCTTCCCTTTTCATAATCTACCCCTCGAACTCAAGAAACAATCTCAAAGGTCTTTCCTGTGCCTTTTCACCTTTCCTTTTGGATAAAAGAAAAGTCGGTGGCAACTCTTGCTAACCGCAACATTTGCGATAAAATGCAAAACCTTCAAGTCAGTTCTCCCACCGTATCACACTACCTACATAGTCAGGCATCATTACAAACGAGTGCAAAAGTTCTGAGCACTATAGTGTTCAATCATCTTCCACCTTCAAATCACGAAAGGCAGACAAGCCAATTTAAATCTTCAGGTTTAAGAAGATTGAACAGTGGCAGTTGTTGTACCCCAAAATTTACCCTCTTTTCATACATGCATATTATTGGTTTTATGGTTATGGAATAAAGGTATATTTATCAAGCTTCTCCAGGTTACAAGTGACGTTTATTTCGCCAATGGATGTTCTCAGATTATTTTCCGTGCTGAAGATCGGTTCGCCGTTTTGCAATGATTCAGGGTTTAAAAATTCACAAGTCCAACCCGACACATTATATTTAGGTGTTCTTTCGCCAATATATCTCTTATAACATATTCTCAAATTCAGGTTTGGCTCAAGAGTTAATTCTTTAAAGAAGGTCTTTGAACGTGTTAGTTTTCTCGAAGAAATGTGGTGAAAAAGTGTGTTGAAAGTGCAGTTTTTACGCACTAAAAAATTCATAACTTGAAGATCGTGGCTTGTTTTGAACCCGTTACGGTGGCCAAAATTCCATCTTAACGTCATCTACGTTTTCATATCTAATGGATGGAAGCCAATTTCAATCAAAAGGTCTTCAAAAATGCAGATTTATCAAGTATTTTCATACAGAAAATTTGTGACAGAAGTTTATTTGCGTCATGTTCAGAAAATCATAACTTGGTCGATTTTCATCGTACCGAGCTGGTTCTGGCGCCAAAACTTCACAAATTGAGTTGGATAAGTTTTCACAGGAGGTATCGAGTTTGAACAGTATCCAAAAGGCCTTCGTTTTTTTTCTCAGAGTGTGCGTGACGCACCGAAAATCCTGAATGCTGAATATTATGTCATCTGGGTCGAAACTTCGAAAATTCATAACTCGGTCAATTTTTATCGGACCGGGCCCATATTTTTACACAAGGTCACTGACTCAGAGATCTATAACTTTTCTTCCAAAGTCTAAACCAGGTTATGCTCCGATCAATACCAGTTTTTGATTTCAGAACGTGTCAGAGTTGACACTGGAGCCCAAAATAAGTTTGTCTGAGCCAAAACTTCAAAAATTCATAACTAATTCACCATTTATCTGATTGATCCTATTTTCGGACAGGAGTTAGTTCTTGATGTCGGATACATTTTGTTTTCACATTTCAACTTCAAAAATTACACTTAAACCCCTGCGATTTAGCCTGGAACATGAAGGACTCAAGTGAATAAAAATCTGCACTTTTGCTTGTGGTTATTGAAGGCCCAAATGCACATTCAAAGCCCATTTTTTTCTCTAATTTCCATTATATAATCTCATTCTTTTCACACGACAAACAAAAAAAAACATTTACCACAATTCTGTCAAAATATCAAATTCCTTCAAGAATCCTAAAAACAAGAAATCCTTGTTACAAACCTCCATCTCACTACAAACAAACCATCCTCGTTACAAACTCACATCTCACTACATACAAGAAATCCTTGTTACAAACCCCCATTTTACTAAAAACAAGTTATCCTCGTTACAAACTCACATCTCACTACTTTCACTACTTTTCCAGTAAGGGTAAGGCTGGTTTGATCTCCATGATCCAAAGGGTGTAGAAGCATTCATACATGCCATATCGGTTTTAATATTATAAAATTTCATATATTTATTTTCTTTGTATTTCATGGTATACTAATTTGTTTAATGTGTCTATGAGATTCAAAACTACAGGTTTAACTATTATGATCTCATGCAGGTTTATTATAAAACACTGAGGTCGGATCATAACAACCACCAATGTATGGCAAGACAGACATCCTGAGGAGGTTAAGGCAACCATCTATTTAAAACTTTTTTCATAAAACCTAATATTTTTCACAAACCTTTGATATTTTTTTTATAATAAACTTGAATAATTAATTTTAGGTTTTTTAGTTTAATTTTAGGTTTTAAATTAATTTTTGGTTCAACAACCACCCATGACATTTGCATTATTTTTATTTTCTAACCCTATTTTTCATTGATGTTTCTTCCCCTATCTATTTTTTGGCAAGCATAATTCTTTCTTATTAATCATTACACATGAACCTTTTTTTCAAAATTAACTTTTTTAATTAAAATTAATTAGGTTTTAGGTTTTTTAATTAACCTTTACTTTTTTCAAAATTAACTTTTCTTTTTAAATTAATTAGGTTTTAGGTTTTTAATTAACCTTTTTTTTCTTTCTTTTCAAAACTAACCTTTTATTAATTAAAATTAATTAGGTTTTAGGTTTTTTTATTAACCTTTTTTTCTTTCAAAATTGACATTTTTTTTATTAATTATAATTAATTAGGTTTTTTAGGTATATTTAATTAATTATCATAAATCATTTTTTTTGCATAAAAAATTACAAAAACATTTTCTTTGCTATTTTCATCTTATTTTTATTTTCCTAGATAAAGTGTATAGGGCGCGTTCAATTGTAATAGCGTAGCTTTATTTTTCCCGCTTTTTTTATTTATCATTATCATATAATTGCTTCTGGGATATAATAGTTTTAGGATTTCTTTTCCGCACTCTTCACTATTATGTAACTGCTCCAAAGCTCTGTAATAGCCTAGGTTTACATTTCTTCCTTTATCTCCTACTACTATATTTTATGCAATGCTTAGATTAATAGGGTTGTATGGAAAGACTATCTGAAAATTAAAACGGTAGAAAACCCTAATTATGCAAAGATAAATTAACTGAAAATTTCACTCGCACATGCTCACTCCTAGGGTTTACTCCACTCCCGTTACCTTCGGTTAAACGGTCATGAAGTATAGGGTTTGTTAGTGGTCATCCTCTAGCCCCGAAAGATCTAAAAATGACCCATTCGGATGTTTCCTCGGAAAAGATCTTTAAGGCTTTATAAGGATTACTAAAATTCCCTAACATTGCTTTTGTGATCGTATCTGTCCCTTCAAACGTCCCTTAAACATCCAATGACGGTGTTACCTACTCACTAATAGTAGGATAATACTGTCTAAAGGAAAACAAACAGTCTCTTTCGAGTAGGTGGATAACTGTTAGGTACTTGCTCAAACAAACAAACTTTTTCACACCAAACACTTTTCAAACAAAGTTTTCAAAAACAACTTCGTAACACTCTTGATGACAGAAACAAGGGTTAAAATGAAGTAAAACAAAAATTTTCAAAACAAACACACACAAGCAGTTTTTAAAAATGAGCAAGTAACTAAGAGCCCATGTAAAACCATGGATAGAAAGGGTGTTAACACCTTCCCTTTCTATAATCTACCCCTCGTACTCAGAAACATTATCGAAAAAGGTTTTTCTGTTCTTTTTCCTTTTCCTTGTTGGATAAAAAAAAAGTCGGTAGAGACTCTTTCTTACTGCGATATTTGCAAACAAAAAACGCAAACCAGTATAAACAGTTGGTTCTTCCACCGTATCAAAGATAACATGGTAATACACTTCCGCCCCATGATTCCAGGGCACCGCCTTATCAAAAGAGTAGGGGACTGGCCCTGGTGTGGTGATAATTAGTGGAGCTATTCTTGGTTCAATGGGAATCCTAATGGGACCTTTGGAGGTGATCCTAATAGGTTTGTTTGAGATAGTGATGATGAATATGTCTTCTTGAGATACATTTTGGGTCAAACTTTTCATAGATGGAGTTCTTTCAAATAGAATCTAGTGGCTATCCATCAGGTGTTGGACACCTTTCTTCATCCATTCACAACCATTAATTTGTTCAGCACAGCAGCAACAATCTTCAAGGGAGCCAGGGAATACCCCGACTTTCAACAAATTCTTTTTAAAAATCTTCAAAGGGGTGGTCAAATCTTTGATGGAGGACACAAAAGAGGTATCTTCAATAGCATTGACACTCTTACCATGATTTGGCATGGGTGCGGTGATCACGTTGGGAGATGGTGGAGTGTCGAATTCAATTGTCTTGTTATCAATTAGGTCTTGGATTTTTTTCTTTAGAGACCAACAATCATTGTTATCATGTCTGGGACTGTTTGAGTGGTAATGACATTTGGCATTGGGGTTGTATTTAGCAGAGGAGGTATCAGGGTTTTGGGGAGGATCCCTCAATGTAACCAGCTCCATCTTTAGTAAGTTTTACAATGCTTGAGACAGTGGCATATTGATCTTAGTATACTGCCTTTCTTGAAACTTTGTCCTTCACCTATTCCCTTGTTGTTGTTGAGTGGGTATGGGATTGGAAATTAATACTGCCCCTACTGAATGATGACGGTCATTCTTAATATGGCTTCTTGATCCATATACAACATTAGTCTCCTTTTTTCCAGAATTTTTTTTTTCACAACATCATAGATGGAGGCCCTCAGTATTTTCCCGCTTCCAACCCTCTCACCAGTCAAGATCAATTCAGTGAATCTGGATGATGAACTTCCAATCAGTAAGTTGAAAAATGGTCCAGTCAATGTTCCCATAAACATGTCTACCAACTCTCTATCAGTTAAAGCTGGTTGCACCCTTCCAGCCAAATCTCTCCATTTTTGAGCGAATTCTTTAAAGCCCTCGTTAGAACCCGTGATCATTCCTTGTAATTACACCTTAGTTGACGCAAGATCAGCATTATATTGATATTGGCGGTAAAAGGCGGTGGCCAAATCCTCCCAAGTATGAATGTTAGTTCCTTCCAATTGGTAAAACCACTCTAACTGCGTCCCTGCTATACTTTCTTAAAAAATGCACCCATAGTTTCTTATCAGCGGTATGCGGCTGAATTTTATGGAGGTAAGATCTTAGGTGAAGCTTCGGACATGAAACACCATCGTACTTGGCAAGAACGGTAATCTTGAATTTGTGGGGAATGACTACCCCAAGAACCAAACCCAAGTCACTGAAGTCCAATCCAGGCACAACTTGGATTTCTACAGCCTTCTATCTATCTTCTAGTTGTATATATTTGTTGTCGGCCGGTGGATATTGCTCATCAAAATAATCTTTGTCTTCAGAAATTTGATTGTTTCCACCTCTAAAACGGGTGTTCCTAGCATTTTAATCTTGATTTTCATCCTCTTTGAAGGAATCCTCTTCAACTTGGACTTGTCGGGAGGGGCCTTTAAACCTCTTCCCCATGTTGATCACATCTTTCTTCTTTGTCTTCTTCTTTGTAACAAGAAAAGCCATCATTTCTTGCTTTCCCTTTGCTAAGTCGAGTAGAGTTTCTTGAAATTGAGAGTTTTGAGTCTGCAAGTCCTTCACAGTTTCCTCGAGATCTATCTTGTACTGAAATAAACAGTAAAAAGATGAAGAAACCTGTGTTGAAAAACCTGTGTTGGAAAACCTGCTTATGATATGATGCATGATATGCGAATGCAATGTTTTCAAGGATTTTATGGAATTTAAATTTGCTAGACAAAGAGAAGACAACAACCATTAAATAAATTAATAAGTTCATGAATTACAAATTCCTCTCTTGGGCTTATAATGGAAGAATAAAAAATAATACAAAATAAACTCCTAAAACAAAAAGTACTCAAGCTTCCCATGGGCGCATCCTCTTGGGTACAATGTAGGCATTCAGGCTTTGCTCTTCATGAAGTTGCCTCGTGAGCTCCAAAACCTTCTTCTCGCTTGCATAGAAATATGCTTCAAAGGTATCTTGTTCCCCTTTGAGTTGAATCCATAATCTTTGCAATTATTCAAAGTCGGTAGGGATGTCAGGATGAAGAAGAGTGTAAGGGGTGTCTCCCTCAGCAACGGGCTCCATAATCATAGGTAGGATGACAGGGTAAGGCATCATGAGAATTTAAGCACGAGTTTGTACCCACTTGAGGTAAGGCTCAAGAGTGATGTAATTTGTATGCCCCAAAGTCTTGCTATCCACTTTGTTTACCATTCTCCAAGCTCGTATGAACCTTTAACGATAGCCTTTGACGTCTCCCTCATAGTTGAATACTAAACCTTGGATGAGCGTATCATGGGGACCATATCTTCGCGCACACCCAAACTGTCGTGATTCAAGAGAAGCATTATAGGTAATACCTCCCCTAATTCCCAAGATTGGAACATTAGGTAACTCCCCACAATGGTCAATAACGATAATATCCTCCAAGGATCGGGAACACCAATGAATATCCGAGTGTGAGAGCGACATGATCCTTTGAGACCATGTCAAGCCTTGTTCATTCTTCAATGTTGATCAAGGTAGGTGCAAAATAAACCACCTAGACAGCAATGAAATACAACACAAAATAGTCCCTCTCTTCTTCATGGTGCAAGTGTGAAAACAATGTAGAATGTCTCCGAGTAGCGTAGGAACAGGATTACAAGGGAGAAAAATCTTGATGGCATTCACATATATGAGTTGGTCTGGATTGGGGAAAAGAACCAAACCATAGATTAGAAGGGAAAATAAATCTTCAAAATCTTGGAAATCCATATCTTCTCAAAACAAACGAGCCTTCTACAACAAAAACTTGGCTAAGAAACCTTTAACCCCACTTCTTGTTTCCCAATTTGCCACAATGTCAGATCTCTTCAAATGCCAAGGCTTTGGCAATAACTTTAGGCTTTAGAGTTTCCTCTAAACCAGTGAATGGTATTTGATCAAGTACAGGCACTCCTAGTAGTTGAACGAATTCTTCCAATGTAGGCACCAATTGGTAGTCAGGAAAGGTAAAGTAATGATGCACAGGATCAAAGAATATGAAGAGCACACACATCATTTCTTCTTGGAAGTTTGAGGTAGCCAAGTAGAGAAGTCGACCATATTTCATGGTGAAGGGAGAATCTCCAAGCACCCTTGATGCTAACTCTTGAAGTTGAGGAAGCACTTTCACGAAGCTGACTCGGATGGTATTTATACGAGTGGAAGCCATATCCCATAAAACAGAACAAAGATAAATTCCTAAATCTTTGAAATGGTTAGTGAGAATGCTTATGATGTTATGATGTTTATGATGTCATTAATAATAATTATAAACAAAGCACACAAGGACCTTTAGTTTAGGATTACGTGGGTTTCATAGGTGAGTACCCTCTCGAAGTTTAGTTGTTTCAACCTGTCCTAGAAAGTAATTGGGTTCTAAGGAATCTCAATATCATTGATCTTTCTTCATCGGGCATTGTTTTATCACAATCAATCTTTTCTTGCAGCCAAAATATCCTGAAAGTCCGATCTCAATGAGTGTAGTATCGAGTATCAACCAATCTTCATCTTTGCACCAAAGTTGGCTATCTCACTACTTCCTAATGGCCAAGTTGTTCAACTAAAGGTTCTACGGTCAGTTAGGGCTTCATGACACTACACAGCGGCCCCATATTCTCCTCGATTCAACACAAGGGATACAGGTACCAATAAATGTGTCACACTCACGTAGCCATTGTGTCAACCATATCGGTCTATGTTGTACATTCTCCAAAATCTATTGTTACTTGCCTAATAATGCTCCCAGACTCGGGTAGAGGATCTATACAAAACCCAAACAACCTTTTTAAGAATAAATCAAGCAAGTCAAACAATGAAAGCATTTAAATGTGATATAGTCTTTAAGGTAACCCCACTTTTAAGTTATCCCCAGCAGAGTCACCAGTTCTATAATACGGTAGGAGAACTTACTTGGGTGTTTTGTGTTTTATCGCAATTGTTGCAAATAGCAAGAGTCGCCACCGACTTTTCTTTTATCCAATAAAGGATAGGGTGAAAAGAACATGAAATACCTTTTGAGAATTTTCTTGAGTTCAGGGGTAGGTTATGAAAAGGGAAGGTGTAAGCACCCTTTTCATCCGTAGTTACCTACGGGCTCTTAGTTGCTACCTCACTTTGAAATGCTTTTGTAAATGTTTTTGTGTTTTATGTAAGTTTGAAAATATTTTGAAAATGCCTTTGTTTCGGCAAACTTTGTAATGATTCTCATTTCAGTGAGAATGTATACAAATTGTTGGTTTTGAAAATAGTTCAAAGAGATGTTTATTTTTGGAAAGATGTTTTGAAAGTGTAAGTGTGAAGATGGTTTTATGTGTGAGCAAGCAACTACGAGTGTTCTACATACTCAATAAAATCTTAGTTCTTTTCCTGCTCCTTTATATAGTGTTATCTTATTATTAGTTAGTAAGTAACCATATCATTGGATGTGAAGGGACAGGCGCGGGTCATCGTACAGTCATAAAAGGTAACATTGTAGGATACCTTGGCAATTGGTCATGAGGGTCTAAGATCGTTTACCGAAGGAAACATCGAAGGGTCATCGAGGGACTACGATCTTGTAATTGAGGGTCTTTGCTAAAGTATCCCACGTTCGAGGGACATGAATGTTTATCTTCCAAGGAAACAAGTGTGGGTTAACCCTAGAGGTGCAAGTATGCAAAGTGTTTGTTTTTCATGCTTTTTGTCTTTGAATTAAGGTTTTTTACTTATTGATTTTATGTCTTGCCATACAAACCCTAATTACTAGCAATTATATGAAAAGTGGTAAATTGCAGAAATTTAAAGTTCAACGCTATTACATCATTTAGGGGATGGGAATACAAGTCACAAATGGGGGATAAAAGCGATTAAAACCTAATTACTATTACAACCATATTGAATAATGAATAACAATAAAAAATATACAAGAATATAAAGATGATATAAAAGAAAAGAAAATTGTGTTTGAGTTTTTTAATGAAAGGTTTTAACCTTAGTTAAACTAATAAAGAGAAAGAAAATAAATAATTAGCATAAGTTGATTTAATAAAACTAAACATAAATTAGTTTAAGAAAAGAAATTAAATTAATTAAGAAAAGGAATTAGATTTGTTAAGAAAACATTTTTTAGGGTTTTTGATGAGAGATTTTAGTAATTTTTAACCAAATTAAAACTAATTAATTATTTACAAAAAGAAATTAACTAATTATTTAACTTAAAGTCTAAGTTAATAAAAAAGAAAATTAAATAAACACAAGTCTAATTTAATTCTAATTCTAAAAGGAATTAATTAGCTAAGAAAATATTTGTAGTGTTTTATTTATAAAAATAAATAAGGTGAAAATAAAATAAAATTTGATAATTATTTAAGAAAATGTATTTTTTATATTTTTTGGTAAAAATAAAAAATAAAAAAATAAATATATAGATAAAACTAAAGAAAATATATAAAGAATGTAAAAATATTGGATTGGGGGTTTAAAATGTGAAATGGGTGTTAAAAATAAGCAGAAGACCCAATTCAGTTTTTTTGTTAGAAACATAAATAAAATAAAAATATATATCGGTCATGCGCTGAAAAAAGTAAAACGGGGGGTGTGAACTCAAAAATGATTCAGGCCCAAAACAAGCTGGCCAAGGCGCCTGTATGATAATCCAATGAGGGAGGCTTATGGAGGTGTATCATGGTTGTGGCCTCCAGAAACGCTGGATCTGGCTTGATGATGATCAGATGGTTGAGGGATGTGGTGACCATGCGCGCTGGAACTTTGTTTGCACAGAATCTGTAAAAATAAAACAAGAAAAAGCAAAAGGGTACCACTGGGGCTCGAACCCAGGTCCCAAGGGTGAACAGGCGCGCGCTTTAACACTGGGGTGCCTATACATCTGTTAGTTTATACAAAACCACAAATATATTTTTTAAACAAATTTCTGAATGGAAGTTCATCTTCTTCTTCCTTCATGCGCACGCAGAACATAACATCCACCATTGTTAATCTTGTAAATTTCTCATTTCTTGATCATTTTAAAAAGTACAAACATGAAACTTGCTGGAAATTTCACCATGAACTTCACCATATAATTTATTTAAGCTAAAAATCAAAGACTAAACTTAATTTTGTTTAATACCAAATGCACGCCCTAACTGGTCAGAAGAAAAATTATTCACATACAAGCAAGTAAAATGCAAACTAAGAACATGGTTAGCTTTAGGGCAATGATGTCTACAGTTTTGCTTGAAAATGCATGTACAAAAGATGCTTGAATCATGATATCACAGTTTAAAAAACTTACCTTGCAAATGATATTCGTGTATGGAGTTTGAGACACCTTTGAGGTGTCCTAATGATCTGTTTAGCTTGCCTGGACCTCCTTGAGTGTATTCCAACTCCTACTTTGCTTTGAGGATGACTGGAACTCCCTACTCAAGTCAAGTTACAAGCTTGAGTTTTGAAAATGATGGATAGATGAAATGGAGTTACCGTCCACAAACATGGACCTGGATCATTTTGATATGATGTATGAAGAGTGTATGTATGATTATATTTGAAAACGCACGAGTGGTTGTTGATTTGGTGGTTTGAACCTCAAAAATGTCAAGTTATGGCCAATTCTATGTTGTAGAATTCTTGGGAGGTTTTTAGGGTGCTTGAGCTCGTGTCCTGGCTTGCAAATAACTTGTATAGTTATATTAAAAGGGTTGGAGATCTTTTGCACAACAAATTTTTGAGTTATAGGGTTATGGCTAGGTTGCTTGATTTTGAAGAAAAGTGAGAAAATCAAGTTTCAATGTTTTTTACCAGCAATGTAGAGTGGTTTAATCACTTTAAACATTTTTCTTCTAGTCTTTGCAAAGTGTGTGTGCAGAGACAACAAGTTAGGAGCTCAAAGAGAGTTGACCTTTGCAAAAGCAATGCTTTATCAAAATGGAAATGGTACCTTTGTGCCAAAAATGGAAAATCAACTTGGACAATGCTTCAAACACTTGGATAATGTCTCCAACAGTTGTGTAAACATTTAATTCTTGAGTGATTAGCAAGTTTGAATCCTGCAAAGCAAGATTTATTCATCATGGTTTGAGATTTGCTCAAGTGCTCATCAAGAAAATGACCTATAATTCAAGTTTATGAGGCCATCTCCATCTCTTCCAAACTTCTAGCTCAAGCATGATCTCTTCAATTTCTTTGACATTTTAGAAATCTTGAAACATCCTCTACAACCTTCATGTTGACCATTTTTACAAAATCATCTTGGAGCTTGGTGAAAATTGGCCAAGAAGTTAGGATAAAAATCTGCCTAAACTAAGTCAAATTTTCACTAAGTGTTTTAGAAAAGTGCATGACTTCATGAATTTATAACTTAGAATCTAAGCACTTTTAGGAATTTACCAGTAAATCAAAGTTGTATATCTCATCAAGATCTACAACTTTCATGTTGAAAGTTTTCTTTGAATCATCTTGCATCTTGGTGAAAAAATTTCATGAAGTTATGAATTTATCAAGGTTTAAAACACTAGAAAAATTCTAAGTAATGAAAAGTTTGACTTTTCAAATTGACTTTTGACTTTCTTGATTTCTTGATGATCAAGTTTGATATTTTTTAATATCTTGATGAATTGTGATGTTTGAAATTTAATTTTGACTAAAAAGTCAAAGTTTGACTTTTTGTGTATCAGTTAACTTTTCATCGTTTGATCAAATTTCAACTATCAATCCATTGATTTTGAGGAATGTTTTGAACCATGAAATTAGGTCAACATGTTTTAATTGAATACTTTAGAATATTATTCAAGCCATTAGATCATGTATTAGGTCAAAAGTTATTGATCAATCAATTACAGTCAAAACCCTAATTTTGATCATTTTGCCCTTTTGGTAAATTTAGTGCTTTTCTTGAGGGATTGTGATCAATACTTGATCAAATGATGAATAGGACTTTAAAATATTTATGTTGGCCAAAAATCATGAAGTTTGACTGTAGGTTGACCATAATTGACTTTTTACCCAATACAGATGATTTTCAGTCATCTGAGCAATTGACTGAGAAATTTTGAGATGCAAGACTTGAAACTTTACATGAAAATTCTTGAAGACCTATAATGAACCATGGAAATAACTTGAGGCATTAAAATTCCAATTGTCCTTGAGAAAAACAAAACCCTAATTTGTGGCCTCAGTGTTAGGAGATGAGTTTGTCTAATCAAATCTTGGAGAAACCTTGCCATTTTAGATCTTTTGTGAGAAATTCCTTGAGAAAATATAGGGAAAATTTTGGGGTACAACAACTATGATAATTACCACCATGGAAAATAAAGATCTTCCACACCTTGTGAACGCAAACATAGTTAAAAGATACTAAGCATAAAAAATGACCATCTAGGTCGACTGTCCTAGGAAAAAATAAGGGCATCCCGGCGAAGCAAAAGGGTTCGGGCAAAAATTAGGGATATAAATGTAAAGATTATACACCCGACAAGTTGAAAACTTGAAAAGGAGGCTTGGGAAAAAAATGGTATCCCAATGGACTGAAAACCCGAAAGGGCGGTCCAGGAAAAATTAGAGATTAAAGTGTACAACTATGTCCTATTGGATCACTTACAGCCAGCTTTATTACCAACGTCAAGTTCGAATGGTGCAAATCAATTCATTTAACTTCTTCTGACAGAAAGGGATGAGATGCTCGAAGACATAGGGGAAATAGCAGAGTTGAAACCTGACGAGTGATAACACCTGACCGCACTGCACATTTGACTCAAATAACACATATTTTTCATAATTTTTAGTACTGTTTTCTTGCGTTATGCTTGTAATTGTCTTGTTTTCAGGAAATATGCCCATTTGGAGCTCTTCTTGAAGAAACCAAGCGAAAAGGCCAAGAAGTTGAGATTTTTAGTGAAATCCTACACATGGCGTTCAGCTCGGCGGCCGCTATAGGAGGCGTTGTGACATGTCCCACTCCACCTAGGGGATAACTGCCATGGCCCCCGTGATCTCTCTATTGTCTCACACAGCGCCCGCGGTCTTTAGAAAGTTTCTTCCCGCCCAAAAGGAGTTGGGGGGGGGGGGATTTCTGTCAAAACATATCTTAGAGAACTTCTATAAATAGTAGTTTCATTTCATTTTCCATGATCCAACTTTGTCTTACAACGCTAAGCCTATACTCACTTGTGTAAAAGCAATAATTCTCCGCATCGGAAGATTATTGCACCATAGTCTTGATTAGGTTGGAGCACCTCTTTTACTTACAATCTTTCCGCCATTTTTACTTTAAGCATTTACTTTCCAGTTGTACCAAGATTTAAAGACTCCGATTTGGAGCAGGTTTCAATTTTAGTTTTTTTTTTAAATTTTATTCAATCACTTTGTCTCGCACTTGCATTACTTATTTTATTAACTTGTCTTGAATTTATTACTATGTTTATTTAGATCAAGTTTAATATGCTTGCTTTTATTTCCATGTCTGGCTAAATATTTTAAGGTTGGAATGTAAGGATCATTGTCATGATAGCATTTCAACACCGTATAGTAGAAACACTTTAGGGGATGTTTTAACTTTTAACACAAGTTTTTCGTACTTAATATTTTTGGATAAGATCGAAAGTCGTCCATTTCAAAAAGTAAACTTGGTTAGTTTTTAACCGTTCAAAAAGGGAGAAAGCATTTTGACTAGTTAATTAGGGATCTTTGACACTTTTAGAAAACGAATTTAAAACTATTTTCAGACATGTTTATAGGTTTGTAATCCAATTCTTGAGAGAAATCCAAGAATCTCTTTATGTCAATCATTCCAAGTTGAAACCACTTTTTTACTAAGTTAAGAAACTAATTTCTTAAAAATAGGTTTGCTGCTTTAACGCTTGAAGCGTCCTTTTATAAGTGACAATAGAAGGATTTGATTAGAGAGTAAACTTGGTTCTTAGTTAACGAAAGAGACAAGTTTCCATCAAATTGTTCCTTTACAAGAGTTAAAAATATTTCCCCATGAGTAGTTCTATTAAATACAAATTGAAATGTTATTTGACCAATGTGATTTACATTATAGTCTGTCTTTTTCCTGAATTTACTTTATATATTTATTTCCTTTGCATTATACTCCCTCAACTGAATTGATCTGCCTTAGGTAAGCAACTTAATAATATAGTCGATAGATTGACGATTAGTCTCTATGGTTTGACAATCCTTTATATTACTTCGATAGGTTGTGCACTTGCAGTTAGATTTTAGACTCTATAAACAGACCGGACAAGTTTTTGGCACTGTTGTCGAGGACAAAACTTCGTCAAATTTCGTACCCTATTGTCATCTCGTTTAGACTAAGGCTTTATTAGTCGGTAAATGTGAAAGAGTCGCAGTACCGGAAACTTAGTAGATCCTTTTAGTGGAACACGAATGTTACACTCGAGCACATCTTTTTCTCCATAGGATAAAGAGAACTATGGTCGAAGATTGTAACCGAAGACCCCTTAAGGAATTTTCCCAACCATCAGACGAGGAGCCTAGTTCAAGTATAGTAAACCCTTCCATCACCATCAATAATTTCTAACTAAATCACTCATTATTACAATTAGTGCAACAAAATCAATTCGCTGGTCTCTCCTCAGAGAACCCGAATCAACACTTGAAAGTTTTTATCCAATTAGCGGACACTTTAAAGACCAATGGTGCTTCACCTGAGGCGATTCATCTAAGACTATTCCCTTTCTCCCTCAGAGATAAAGCACGTGATTGGATAGATTCCCTTCCGTTCAATTCAATAACGACTTGGGAAGACCTTAGGAGAGTGTTTCTTTCTAGATATTTCTCGCCAAGCAAAACTGCAGTGCTTAGAAACCTGATCACTAGATTTACTCAAAACCAAGGAGACTCACTTTTTGAAGCATGAGAGAGACATAAAGACATGTTAAGTTCTTGTCCACACCATGGCCTGGAGTAATGGTTAGTTATCCATACCTTCTATAATGGACTCCATTATAACACGAAGATGTCTATCGACACTGCCGCTGGTGGCGCACTGATGAATAAACCTTACCCTGAAGCTTGTGCTCTCATAGAAGATATGGCCCAAAACCATTACAAATGGGGAGTAGAATGAGCAAAAATAGAGGAAAAGGAGGCCCAAGGAGGAGTACATAAGATAATTTTCCTAGACATGGTGCAAACCAAAATAGACGCTCTTGCCTTAAAAGTTAAAAACCTGTCTCAGAGCCCGAACAATGCAGCTGCAGTACACTCGGAATGTGAACTCTGTGGGACCCAAGGACATCAAACTTCAGACTGTAACCTGTTGAATGGATCTAGCACAAACCTAGTCAACTATACACAAGGTAACCCATTCTCAAACACTTACAATCCCGCATGGAGGAATCATCCAAACTTTTCCCATAAGAATAACAACCCGATTCAGAAATCTGCACTTCTAAGACCCCAAGGTTTCCAAGCCCAAAGACCAAATCAACCTATGCAAGTTTTACCACTAAAACCAACCCTTGAGAAAATCATGGAAAATTTCATTTCGGCCCAGACTCAGCAAAATAAAGAGTTCATGAATCAGAACATTCATATAACTGAAATATTCACACAATTAGGAACTAAGGTTGACCAGATAGTTACTCATAACAAGATGCTTGAAACTCAGATATCTCAGGTAGCCCAGACACAAGCTCTTTAAACTACACCTGGAGGATAATTCCCTGGGCAACCTCAACCAAATCCCAAAGGGACAGCTAATGATATTACCTTATAAAGTGGGACAGCTTACGATTGACCAACAAGCCCAACATTAAGCATGCCCGAACAACCTAAGGAAAGTGTAGTGCCTTCAAACCAAGTAGAGGAACCAGAGGAACCTGAAAAGCAAAAAGACCCAAGAATGAAAACTAAAGATAAAACTTATACAACGCCACACCCATACAAACCTCTGATCCCATTTCCGCAAAGACTTAAGCAAACCAAGATTGATAGTCAATATCAAAAATTCATAAAGGTTATAGAGAAACTCCATGTAGAGATTCCTTTTACCGAAGCTATCACTGAGATACCATCTTATGCAAAATTCCTAAAAGACATCATGACCAACAAGTGTAGATTTGACGATCCTAAACCTTTAGAGTGCAATTTCATTTCCGGAAAAAACTTACCAAAAAGGAAAAGGACCCATGAAGTTTTTCCATACCTTGTATACTAGGAAATCACATGGTTGACAAAGCCTTTTTATACCTAGGAGCTAGCATCAGTCTAATGCCTTTGGCAGTTTGTAAGAGGCTAAACTTAGGAGAATTGTAGCTAACTAAAATGTCTCTTCAATTGGCCAATAGATCATTTAAATATCCTATGGGCATACTAGAAGACATACCAGTTAAAATAGGTATGCTATATATCCCACCAGATTTCATAGTCATGGATATTAAATAAGACGGTGAAATCCCAATCCTTCTAGGTAGACCATTCCTATCAACCGCATGAGCCATAATAGATGTTAAGAAAGGAAAATTGACTTTTGAGATAGGTGATGAAAAGATAGAATTTATTCTTTCGAAGTTCTTAATGGCACCAGTCATAGGAGATGCATGTTATTCCATTGACATCATTGATGAGTGCATATTGGAACTGGATCAAGAAGAGCTTGTCGAAACTATCAAGTTACCTTCAAACCCCATTTGGGAAGACGATGGATTTGAAAGACTGGAACCCTACTTTAATGACAACCTCTACGAATGTTTAGCCCTTACTCCAGATCATATGCCTTTCCCTAAGAAACCATCTTTAGAACTTAAAGAACTACCCAAGAATCTGAGATATGAGTTATTAGATGAAGAAATGAATTATCCTATTATAGTCAGTGCTACATTAAATCAAGACGGGAGAAAACAACTCTTAGATATCTTGCGAAAATATCCCTCAGCCTTAAGGTATAACATCTCTGATTTAAAAGGAATAAGCCCATCTGTATGCATGCACCAGATTATGTTGGAGGAAGATTCTAAACCCTCTAGAGAACATCAAAGGAGGATAAACCCTATAATGAGTGATGTTGTTAAGAGAGAAGTTCTTAAATTACAAGAGGCTGGTATAATTTATCAAATTTCAGATAGTAAATGGGTAAGTCATGTGCATGTGGTACCTAAGAAAGGAGGCATCACAATCACGAAAAATGAGAAAGGTGAACATGTTTCCAAGCAAACAGAAGGAGGTTGGCGTATGTGTATAGATTACAGAAAGTTAAATAAAGCGACTAGGAAAGATCATTTCTCTCTTCCTTTATAGATCAAATGATTGAGCGTCTAGCTAGACACTCGTATTTCAGTTATCTATATGGATACTTGGGATTTTTCCATATCCCCATTCACCCTGAGGATCAAGAAAAAATGACTTTTACCTGTCCTTACGGAACATTTACCTATAGACAAATACCCTTTGGACTCTGCAATGCGCCAGCCACTTTCCAGCGTTGTATGATGTCAATTTTCAGACTATCTTGACGAAATTATGGAAGTATTCATGGATGATTTCTCGATATATGGATTTAATTTTAAAGACTGTTTCTCTAACCTTGAGAAAATCCTAGAAAGACGCGTTGAGGTAAACCTTGTATTAAATTAGGAAAAGTGTCATTTTATGGTTAATGAAGGTATAGTAATAGTACACATTATATGCTAAAAAGGAATTAAATTTGATAAAGCCAAAATAGAAGTAATAGAGAACCTCAAGCCACCTAAAACTATTAGGGAAGTCAGAAGTTTTCTTGGGCATGCTGGTTTCAACCGGCGTTTTATCAAAGACTTCTCCAAAATGACAAAGCCTTTAACTAATCTTCTGATGAAGGACGTCGAAATTTTTTTCCGATGAGAAATGTATTGAAGCCTTTGGCCTTTTGAAACAAGCACTGATTTCAGCTCCAGTCATGCAACCTCCAGATTGGGCACAACCTTTTGAAATCCTATGCGATGCTAGTGATTATGTCGGTTGTGCTGTTCTAGAGCAGAGAAAAGATAAGAAATTACATGTCATATATTATGCTAGTAGAACCATAGATGTTTCCCAACTTAATTATGCAACAACACAGAATGAATTGCTAGTCGTGATTTTTGCAATTGATAAGTTCATATCCTATTTTATTAGAGCTAAGATCATTGTTTACACAGATCATGCTGCTATTTGTTACCTGCTAAACAAAAAGGATGCTAAACCTAGGTTACTTAGATGGATCCTGTAATACGGGGAGAACTGACTTGGGTGTTTTGCATTTTATCGTAATTGTTGCGGATAGCAAGAGTCGCCATCGACTTTTCTTTTATCCAATAAAGGAAAGGGTGAAAAGAACAGGAAAGACCTTTTGAGAATTTTCTTGAGTTCGGTGGGTAGGTTATGAAAAGGGAAGGTGTTAGCGCCCTTTTCATCTGTAGTTATTTACGGGCTCTTAGTTGCTAGCTCACTTTGGAATTCTTTGTTTGAAATGTGTTTGTGATTGATTTTGAAAGTATTTTTGAAAAGTGCCTTTGTTTAGGCGAACTTTGTAATCATTCTCGTCTCTATAAGAATTTATACAAAGTGTTTACTTTTTAAAAATATTTTGTTTTTGAAAGTGTTGGTGTGTTTGAAAGATGTTGTTTTGAAAAATGTTGTGAGCAAGCAACTATGAACGTTCTACCTACTCAAAAGGTCTTTGTTCTTTTCCTCCTCCTTTAGACGTTTCTATCTTACCATTGATTAGTAAGAAGCCCCATCATTGGATGTGAAGGGACGGGCACGGGTCAATCGTATAGTCATTGAAGGCAGCTTGTGATACACTTTAGTAATTTTCGTAAGAGACTAAGATCGTTTTACTGAAGGCAACATCTAAGGGTCATCGAGAGACTACGGTCGTTTTTAATCGAGGGTCTTTGCTAAAGCGTCCCTCATTCGAGGGACACGAATTTATTTTTTGAAGGCAACAAGCGAGGTTAGCCCTAGAGGTGAACATGTGTGAAAAGTTATTGATTCAAATTAATTTGTCTTTGATTAGGGTTATCTAGCGGTTGATTTTATGTCTTATCATACACGGCTAATTACTATACAGTATAAAAGAAAACCGTAAATTGAGGAAATTAAAATTCTATGCTATTACAGAGCTTTCGGGAATGGGGGATACAAATTACAAATGAGGAATGACAAGTAATTTAAACCTAAGTTACTATTACAACCATATTGAATTGAATTATAATGTATAAGAAATGTAAATATAATGTACAAGGAAAGAAGAAATTGTTTTGCTTGTTTTTTGGTTAAGAAAAGGTTTTGTGACCTAATTAACTAAGAAATATAAAATAATTAAACTAAGAAACTTAACTTGAGTTAATTAAGAAAAATAGTTTTAGTTAAAGAAAAGAGTTTAGGGTTTTTGTGAAACGGTTTTAATTAAATTAAATTAGTATAGCTAAAATGAATGAGAAAAATGTTAATTAAAATCTTAAGTTCTAAATTAGTTAAAAAGACTAAGTCTAAATTAAACTAAATAAGAAAAGAAATTTTGATTAAGAAAATGTTTTTAAATCTTTTATTCATGAAAGAAAGTAAAATAAAATATACCAACTTTTAAATAATAAACATAGAATATTTTTTGGTATTTTAAAAATAATAATAATAGTAATAATAATAATAATAATAAAGAAAAGAAAATAAAATGAAAATATGAAAATATAAATCAGGGGTTGTAAAAGTAAAAAGGGTGATAGATAAGTAAAAACAGTTTTTGTTTATTAGGCCCAATGGCCTGTTTTTTTTTAAATCAGAAGGGCAAATAAAAAAAAGGGTTATATGGCCTTAAAGGAAAATGGGGCGTAAGGCCCAGTAGGAAACAAATAAGAATGAAGAGTAAAATGGGGGTGTGACGCTGAAGAGGGTCGTTGGGCTGGATTTTTGTTTGAGAATAAGGAGGCCCGATGATAGCAGTGTGGGAGGGTGCGTAATTGAAAACAACTTGTGCCATGGTATTTGGCTTGTTATGGGCCTGTATCATAAAACCAACAAAAAAAGGGTCATTTTAATAAAAACACTCCATCTCGCTCGTTCTGACTTGCTCTCTTTTCCTCTCAACCATCATTCGCCAGAGAAAATGAAACCGCCGCGTCGAAAATTTCCTCACGACAGTGATGACGGCGGCAGAGCCTGGTTCCTCATTTTTCTTACATCAATCTCTTCCTCTCTTACTTCTAATCACTAATCTGGAGTTTTTTTTTGTAGACGATGATTGGTTTTTCCTAGATCTAAAAGGGGAAATGGAAACCCTAATCTCATATTAAAATTTACACTATAATGACGATGAGGCGCATAAATCCATGCAGAAAAGAAAGAAAGGGGAAATAAAATGGAGCCTTGGTCTCCATAGGTTTTTCATTTATAACCTTCTGCTGGTAAAATCGTTCTATCTTCAAATCTCTGTGTTGCGAAAATTGTATTCTTTCTCTATCTCTTTTTGATTTCTGATTTTTTTTGAAGGGTTTATGATTAGGGAAAATGATGATATTTTAGGGTTTGTATCTTTGTGCAGCTTTCTGTATTTTGTGAACAGTGGTTCTTTTGTTGCTTGCTGTGATTTTGGATCTTTTCTATATATATTTCTGAAGGGTTTGGCGTTTTGGAAGATGATGAAGATTTTCTAGGGTTTGTGTAAAAACCGTGTCCTGGTCTTGTGTTACTGTTCTTGTTTTTATATTGAATGAGAATGAGAAAATGGGGGGGGGGGGGGAATGTGAGAAGTTTGAACAATTGGGATATGTTGTTTTTATAACTTTTGGATACAGCTTTTGTATTGCCTATTTTGATGTAATTTTTGGATGTTTAAGGTCTGCTTTGATGAAGATTTTTGGACTGATAATGTGTAGTTTTAGGGGCTGTTATTTTGTTGTTTTGTGACAAATTTGTAGTATAGGGTAGCAATGGACAGTAGGGTTATTTTTGGAACTTGTTTTGGACAGTCTTGGACAATTTTTGTTTTTTGACAGAATTTATAGTTTGCTATAACTTTGTGATTTTATTTATACACCTCTTTCGTTTTGTGAACCAAGGTTCACCTTTGTGATTTGAAATTGGAAAAGAATGGTCCATGATTTGAAATCTGATTCGTAAATGTATTAGGCTTTTGTTCGGCTGGACTGAGTTGTTGTAACTCTATGATCTTCTTGATTTTTACACTATTTTCTTTTTGTGAACCAAAATCCATTTTTAGATTTGCAATTAGAACATGGCCTATAATTGAATTGTGATTCTTATACAAGGCTGGGTTGCTTGAATGTGATTAAGACATCCTTTTTTATGATTCACAATGCAAACCCTAATGATGAATCTTTGGAAATTTATTGTTTATGTTCAAAGTTATACTTCTTTATTTCTTGCTAACATATTCTTCTTTCTTTTTTTCATGAGAAAATGATGGATTGAAGATGGCGAGGCAAGGTAGAAGAAGAGAAGCTTGAATGATGGCAAAAGACTTGGTGGACTTTAGAGGGAAGCTTGTAAAAGAAGGAGATAAAAATCTCCATTGCGAACTTAGGACTTAGATTAGGAGTTCTTCTTTGTATCATAAAAACTTAGTACTTATACTTAGAAAAATTTAAGAATTTGAAGCATATGGCTTGAAACTTTGTTCTTGGATTTCCTTGAAGTAACATTGATGAACTTGTATATTGAAGTTTGAATCCAATTCTCGAAGGGAATAAGACCTCGACGTCTTAAATGATGATGAATGTCTTAAGTAAAAATTGATGAATAAAGGAATTATGCCTTGTACATTCGATTTAACCCTTGAATTCTAAAGGATACAAACTCCAAGAGTTATTCGTAGAATCCTCTTCCAATTTGGAATTTATTCAATCATACCATGAAATTAACCTTTCTTCTCAAAACTCAAAGAAATTTCAAATATGAAGTTTTTGCAAACCCACTTTGAATACTTAAAAGGCATGTCTTGTACAGATCATTCACAAATCTTAAATCAACTCATTTTGCATCATAAATCGAGCCAAAACTAAAAGGCCTTGAATGATCAATACAAGTGGGCTTCAAGATAAAAGTTGTTGCATTGAGCTGTTGGCACCATGAATTGAAATTAGAAAATCAAGAAACTTTTAAATCAAGAAAAATGACCTATGACAATTTGACAACTTTCAAGGTCTTCTAAACACAATTTTATTTTGATTCTTGAAAATAACTTGTAGATGATATCGCTTATGACAATATGCAAAGATAATCGTCTCAAGATCTTGAAAATTGAGGAAATTACGATTCTTGGAAGTCAGGTAACAGTTATTTGAGATAGGCCAAAGTCCAGGAAGCGACCTCTAAAGCATTCAAATTTTTGATGACCTTTCGCACGTAATCAGCTCTTGACTTGTGAAGAGAAACTAGAGATGACGTCAAGGAGAGTCATACGCAAAGAGAACCACTCAAAAATATAGAATAGTGAAGAAGTTATGATCGTTTGAACTTGATCTTGAAAAGGTCGACTTTTGGGTCAACGCAACTGATTTTCAGTCATCTGAATAATTGACTGAGCAAACTTGCGATGCGAGGCTTAAAATTTTGCATGAGAATCCTTGAGAATACATGAAGAACCATGAAGACCACTTGAAACCTTGGAAACTCAATTTTTCTTGAGAAGTACCAAACCCTAGTCGTGGACTCAATACTTAGGAGAAGAATCTATCTGATCCAATCCTGAGCCATTTTGAGTATTTGAGAAACCCTAGGACAACATCTTGAATGAAAAATGGGAGGGAAAATTTTGGGGTACAATAGTTGCCCCTGTTCAATCTTCTTAAACATGAAGATTTAGATTGGCATGTCTGTCATTCGTGACTCGAAGGTAGAAGATGATTGAACACTGGAGTGCCCATAAAATTTCACTCGCTTGTGCAAGAAGTAACGCTTTGGGTTTATTGTATCAAGAATGGGCTTATAGATGCCATTTGGAGATTGATGGATTATTTTCGGAGATGGGCTTATAGATGCCATTAGAAATGGTTGAAAATCGTCGGAGATGGGCTTATAGATGCCATCCAGAAGTGACTGTTGATAGAGAAATTAGATTAAGTCTAATGCTTAAATTTAGATAGGAGAAGCATCATGATAAATCTTTGGTCGATTTAATCTGATCCAGAAAAAGTCTACTGAGAGAAGTATCAGAATAATCCTTTAGTCGATTTAATCTGAGCCAACAGATGTCTTCAAATCTCTATCTGGGAGAAGTATCAGAATAAATCTTTGGTTCATTTATACTGAAACAGTTGATGTCCTTTTCCTGTCTTTAACTGGAAGAAGTAAATCTAACCAGAAGAGGTCTTGGTTTGGTGACTTCATTGGGGAAACAATTCTAACCAGAATAGGCTTGTTGGTTGCCTATTATTAACTGGAGGAAGTTAATCTATGCAGAAGAGGTTTGTTGATTGCCTATTATTAACTGGTAGATGTGAATCTATCCAGAAGAGGACTTTTGCTTTGTTGATTGACTTTTCCTGCGAGGAAGAGGGTTAGTTGCATGTAGATGTATGCATGGCATAATGATGTTCTCAAAATAAATGAGATTGTGTTGTATGCATTTGTCATGTATGTAACATGATGTATGAATGCAGAATATTATTGAAATGTATATTTGTCTAGGGAAAATAAATCCTTGACAAACATTGGGGAGCCTTGAGAAGTAAAATCCCGGACTGCTGTTAAAGAGTATGTATATCTTCAAACTTTGTTTAGGGTGTTTCCGCTGGGGATTCTGTTTTTTTGTTTGAGGAAAACTCCACTGGGGAACATTGACTTTTCTTGAGGAAAACTTTGTGGATAGTGTTGATTCCTGATTGGGGGAAAGAGTTTAGAAGTTTTAGTTGTTTGTTGCTCTACTGAGGAGTTATCTCTTGATTGGAGAGAATGGAAGTTAGCTATTATCTGGTTGGATCCAGGCTTCACAATAACTTTTTGGGGATAATAAGTTACCTGTTATCTGGTCGGATCCCAGGCTTCGTAGAAACTTACTAGGGAAAATGAAATTAATTGTTACCTTGTCAGATTCCAGGCTTCGCAATAACTCAAACTGTTATCTGGTCAGACTCCAGGCTTCACAGTAATTGAAGAAGTTAAATTGTTATCTAGTCGGATTCCAATCTTTACAACAACTTAAACTGTTATCTAGTCGGATTCTAGGTTTCGTAGTAATTTGTTTAGAGATATGAAGTTGAACGGACATCTGGTTGGATTCCAGGATTTGCAGTAACTTAGATGAAATCAAATTGTTGTCTGGTCGGGTCCAGTCTTTATAGTAATTTTCTTGAGAGGATAAAGTTGAACTGTTATCTGGTCGGGTCCAGGCCTCGCAGTAACTTGTTGTTATCTGGTCGGATTCCAGGCTTCGTAGCGATTAAAGAAGTTAAACTCTTATATGGTCGGATTCCAGGCTTCGCAGTAACTTAGATGAAATTAACTATTATCTGGTCGGATTCTAGGCTTCATAGTAACTTGCTAGAAAGGATGAAGTTGAACTATTATCTGGTCGGATCCAGGCTTCACAGTAACTTTCTTTGGAGGAATGGAGTCAACTGTTATCTGGTCGGGTTTCCGGCTTCACAGTAACTTGCTAGAAAGGATGAAGTTAAATTTTTATTTGGTCGGATCCAGGCTTCGCAATAACTTGATTTGGAGGAATGGAGTCAACTGTTATCTGGTCGGGTTCCAGGCTTCACAACCACTTTCGAGGATAGTAGCGACTCTGTTAGGGATTGCAATGACTCTGTCGGGGTTAAGGGGTTTCGTCTGTTGATTTGTAATAGTCTGGGAAGAAAACTCAAGATGGGGAATTTGCAGTTTATTAGGGAAATAAACCTTGTTGAAGAGAAAATTTGATGACCTACTGGAGAGGTGTTTCCTTTAGGGAGAAATTCACAAGGCCCTTTTTTAGACCAACTCAACTGGGGAGAGGGTTTTCTAGAGATTGAAACTTTGGCTGGGGATTGCATGAATCCAAGTGTGTGGGGATGATTTTATTGAAGTAACTCTATGGGGATAATTCAAATCCTTAAGGAGATACTTATTACTGTTTTCATATATTTGTTAAAAGTTAATCATGTTCATATGCATATGTTCATTCAATTTTAGCCATCGGAAGCTTTTGCACTTAAAACAGAAGAATGAAAAAGTTTGCACTTCAAAGTATACTTGTATTGATGTTTGCCTACAAACAGACGTTTTTTTACAAGGAGACAGAGATCCTGGTAAGAGGAAGTCATTGAAATAAATGAAAAGAGTACAAAGTCAAAGAAAAAATAATAGTCATGTGGAAGTGATCTCATTGTCTTCCAACTACGCTATTTCCCCTATGTCTTCGAACATCATCCCTTGCCGTTAAAAGAAGTTAATTGAATTGATCTTGTACCATTGAACTTGGACCTTGGTAATAGACTGGTTGTAGGGATACAACGGGACATAGTCATACGGTTTAATCCTTAACTTTTTCCTGGACCGCCTCTTAGGTTTTTAGCCCACTAGGATACCCATTTTTTCCCAAGTCGCCCTTTCAGGTTTTCGACTTGTCGGGTGTATAATCTTTTGCATATATCCCTAATTTTTTACAGGACCTCTTTGGTTTGCCAGGATGCCCTTATTTTTGGCTAGGTATGTCAACCTAGCAGGTCATTTTATGCGTAGTATTTTTTAACTATGTATGTGTTCATAGGATGTGGGAAATCTTCACCATCCATAGTAGTCAGCATCATGGCACCACTGGAGAAAACTTTCTTGATAACAAATGGCCATTCGTATGTGGGAGTCCATTTTCCCATGGGATCGCCTTGTGGAAAAATGATGCGCTTTATTACCAAATCACCAGCTTGGTATACTCGAGGCTTGATCTTCTTGTTAAATGCCTTGATCATACGCTTTTGATATATTTGACCATGACAAACAGCAGCCAGTCGCTTCTCGTCAATCAAATTCAACTGATCCAACCTAGTTTGTACCCATACCTCTTCTCCCATGTATGCTTATTTCATAATCCTTAGGGAAGGAATCTGAACTTCAACAGGCAGGACAACTTCCATGCCATAGACCAAAGAGAAAGGAGTTGCCCCAGTTGACGTTCGAGTAGAAGTACGGTAGCCATGAAGAGCAAATAGTAGCATCTCATGCCAGTCTTTGTAGGTTACTACCATCTTTTGCACAATCTTCTTGATATTTTTATTGCTAGCTTCCACTGCACCATTCATCTTAGGCCTGTATGGAGAAGAATTGTGATGCTTGATTTTGAACTACGTGCAGAGTTCCATAATCATAGCATTGTTGAGATTGGTTCTATTGTCGATGATGATCCTTTCGGGGATACCGTAACAGCAGATGAGGTTATGCTTGATAACTCTGACTACAACATTCTTAGTGACTGAGGCAAATGAAGCAGCTTCGACCAATTTTGTGAAGTAGTCAATAGCAACAAGGATGAAGCGGTGTCCATTGGAAGCAGTGGGTTTGATCTCTCTAATCATGTCAATGCCCCACATTGCAAACAGCCACAGAGCAGTCATGACGTTCAAGCAAATTGGAGGAACGTGGACCATGTCAACATAGATCTGACACTTATGGAAGGTCCTCGAGTGATGGTGACAATCAGTTTCCATTGTCGACCAATAGTAACCAGCCCTTAGAATCTTCTTGGCCATAGTGGGTCCACTAGAGTGGGTCCCAAAGATACCATCATGCATGTCTTCCATGATCTTTTCTGCCTCCTTCTTGTCCACACACCAGAGTATAGTAGAATCATGGTTGTGTTTGTACAGGATTCCATTACTTAGGAAGAATTTGGCTGAAAACCTTCACAAAAATTTCTTATCATTGATGGAAGCTCCTTCAGGATACTCTAGTGCTTCAAGATATCTCTTCACCTCATGGTACCATGGCTTCTCTTCGTCAGTGTCAAGCTCATAACCGTGCGCAGGTTCATCAAATATTTCAATTGTAGTTCTAGGAGCCCCGTCGTCCCAATTGACCTTGAACATAGATGACATCATTTCTAGGGCATCTGCCAACTAATTCTCTTATCCTGGGAAGTGTTCAAAATTAACCTCCTCAACATATAGGATCAAAGTTAGCACAAACTCTTTGTAAGGAATCAGATTAGGGTGTTTGGTATCTCACTCTACCTTAACTTGACTGATTACTAGAGAAGAATCTCCGTACAAATCCAAGAACTAGATTCTTAGGTCGATAGCAGCCTTTAGAGCTAAGATGCATGCCTCATACTCAGCCATGTTATTCGTACAGTCGAAGCATAATCTAGTAGTGAAAGTTGTATTGCAACCTTCAGGATAGATAATCACAACACCAATTCCATTACCCAAAGTGTTGGAAGCCCCATCAAAAACCATAGTCCATCGGGACCCTTGTTCAGGTCTGTCATACGGTCCAGGCTTTTCACAGTCAGTTACTAGCATGATATTCTCATCCGGGAATTCAAAGTTCATAGATTAGTAGTCGTCAACATCTTGATGGGCGGAATGCTCTGCCAATACACTTCCTTTGATTGCCTTTTGTGTAGTGTACTAGATATCATACTCAGTCAAAATCATTTTCCATCTAGGTATTCGTCCGGAGAGAGCCGGCTTCTTGAAGATATACTTAATAGGGTCCATCATAGAAATTAACAAAGGGGTGTCAGTCAACATATACTGTCTTAGCCGGCGAGCAACCCATGCCAGTGCGTAGCAAGTTTTCTCGAGCAGTGAATATCTTGTTTCACAGTCGATAAACTTTTTGCTCAGGTAGTATATTGCACACTCTTTTCGGTCAGACTCGTCATGTTGGCCCAACAAACACCCCATTGAATTCTCTAGTACAGTCAAGTACATAATCATAGGTCTTCCTTCAACTAGAGGTATCAGGATTCGAGGTTCTTGCAAATACTCCTTAATCTTCTCAAAAGCTACTTGGCAGTCGTCATTCCATCTAATTACTTGATCTTTCTTTAGTAGCTTGAAGAGAGGCTCACAAGTAGAAGTTAAGTGTGATATGAATCGGGTGATGTAGTTGAGTCGACCTAAGAAACCTCTAACCTCCTTCTCAGTACAGGGAGCTGGCACTTCTTGGATAGCTTTGAACTTTGCAGGGTCAACCTCAATACCTTTACCACTGACGACAAATCCTATGAGTTTTCCATACCTCAACCGAAAGGTACATTTGCTGGGATTCTACCTCAACTTGTATTCTTTAGCCTTTCAAATAGCTTGTGTAAGTGATCGAGGTGTTCTTCTTCACTCTACGACCTTGCAATCATATCATCTACATAGACCTCTATTTCACGATGGATCATATCATGAAATAAGACTACCATAGATCGTTGATAAGTTTCCCCTGCATTCTTTAAGCCGAACGACATGACCTTATAACAAAAGGTCCCCCATTATGTGACAAAGGTGGTCTTCTCCATATCCTCGGGAGCCATCTTGATTTGATTATAATCGGAGAAACCATCCATGAAAGAGAAGACTTTATGTTGAGCTGTGTTGTTAACCAAGATGTCAATATGAGGTAATGGGATATCATCTTTGGGGCTTGCTCTATTTAAATCCCTGTAGTCTATGCACATACGAACCTTCCCATCTTTCTTCGGCATGGAGACCATGTTTGCAATCCATTGAGGATGTGATGTCACGACTAGGAAACCTGCATTGAATTACTTCATTACCTCATCTTTTATCTTTTCAGACATGTTTGGCTGCATACGACGCACTCTTTGCTTTATTGGAGGACAATCTTCCATTGTTGGTAGATGGTGAACCATAATGTCAGTATCCAACCCGGGCATATCTTCATACGACCAAGAAAACACCTCAATGTAATCATGCAGCATCTTAACCAATCTTTCTTTGACACTATCTTCTAAGTTAGCGTCGATCTTGACCTCTTTCTTGTCTGTCTCAGTACCTAGGTTGATTACTTCTACTGGCTCCTCATGAGGTTGAATGGTTTTCTCCTCTTGCATCATAAGTCTTGCTAGTTCCCCTAGTATTTCACAATCTTTTTCAACTTCATCTTCGACTTGGTTTATTGGATGTTCAATGTCATACCTGGCAATAGTAGATTTGTTGGTGATGAGATCCGGAGTGGGTGAGGATCTGCAAGTGTGTGTGTGTGTGTGTGTGTTCATGTAAGATACGTGGCTATTTTGAAAACGCAAAACAAAATACAATGAGCGCAAAATTTGAATGCAAAAGGTCCAATGTTCTTTATTAAATGATCATATGACATATAGAAATAAACAAACCCTTATCAAATTGACCATGGTACCCCGGGCAAGGCACATGGTTTAAAGTCATTGTTTGGAATTAAAATTACAGACAAAAGTTCTTGAATTGAAAAAACAGTAAATAGTAATTACTCCCTGTTGAAGGAGATGGGAGTGAAATCCTTGGCATGCTAGTTGTTGAGTCCTTCATTGGCAGTGGGGTAAATCCATTCGTCAAAATCATAATCATCCTCGGGGTCTTCAATAGCATTCACTTCATGATTACCAATGTGAAGAGGTGGTCTTCTTATGCGAGCACGTCTGACCTCCTTTTGAGCGTTAGAAGTGAAGCCTAGCCCAAACTTTTCTGCTTTGAATGGAATGTCAGAGAGTTGTTCCCAAATTGTACTGCTTCTATCTTCAATCACATTGCGAGCATCTTTGAGTGAATCCATACTTGGCACATCTTCATCAGCTTTTGGAATGTCAAGAGAAATTTGGTGGCGGCAACCATAGGAGGAACCACTTCGAAGGCTTGGCGTGGAGTCTCTATAAACTCACATCCATCTCCACATATTTGAAGGAATTGAGGTGGCTTACCATGAACTATTTTTCACCACATACAGTGATGATCTTCCTCTTGACTGGGTACTTCAACTTTTGGTGAAGGGTGGGTGTCACTACCCCTGCCCCATGTATCCAAGGGCGCCCAAGTAAACAAGAGTAGGCGGGATGTATATCCATCATATAGAAGGTAGAATTTAAAACTTGTGAACCAACTTTAATAGGTAGATCCACCTCTCCATGCACCATCCTTTTGGACCCATCAAAAGACCTCACAATTATGTCACTTGGTTTTAACACCAGACCTTCGCGATCTAACCGGTCCAAGGCACCTTTGGGTAAAACATTTACGGAGGAACTAGTATCAACCAGGACATGGGCTAGGGTAGTTCCTTTGTATTCAATAGTGACATGAAATACCTTGTTATGATTTCTTCTAATAGGAGTTAAGTCAGCATCAGAGAACCCTAACCCATTATCGGCAGTCAAACTCGCCACACAATTTTCAAATTGGTCAGCTGTGGTCTCTTGAGGAACATGATCTTTCTTCAAAATTTTAATTAAAGCTTGGGCATGAGCATCAGAATAAAGCAACAACGACAACATAGAGATTTTGGAGGGGGTTTTCCCCAATTGCTCTACTATCTTGAAATCACTATTTTTTATAATCTTCAAGATTTCTTCCATTTCTTGAGTGGAAGGTTCCTCAACAACAATGTCTTTGGCAGGCACTTCTATCCCAGCAGGCTCAATTAATTTCTCTTTACCCCTACTGTCAGTACTAGGCTTATTAATGGTAATGCGGACATATGTCGTTGTAGTAGTTGGAAGTGAAATGTTAGGAGAGAAAATTCTCCCCGTTCTCGTTACTTTGCTATAACCAGCAACATTTGTAACATCACCAGTCTTGTCTTCATTGATCTAGGAACCTGGCTTAATTCCATGATAGTAAACTTCAGCACCTTAATTCTAAGGGACTGCTTTGTCGGAGGAGTAAGGAATCAGCCCAGGAGAAGTAATTATCAAGGGAGTAATCGTTGGTTCGTTGGAAATCTTAATAGGACCCTTTGAAGAGATCCTAAGAGGCTTGATGGAAATTGTTATGATGGAAATGTCTTCAGCTCTATCGGTCAAACTTTTGATGGACGAAGTTCTTTCAAACAGGATCTCATGACTATTTATGAGGTGTTGAACACCTTCTTTCAGCCATTTGCATCCATTAACTTGTTCGGCATAGCAATTACAGTCTTTCAAACAGCCATGGAAAACCCCAGCTCTCAGCAGGTTCTCTTTACTAATTGTCAGTGGAGTAGTCAAATCTTCAATGGAGAAAACAAAAATAGTTTCTTCAATTGCATTGACACCTTTGCCATGGTTTGGCCTTAGTGCAGTTATAACATTCAAAGTTATAGGTGGATCAAACTCAATAATCTTGTTGTCGATAAGGTCTTGAATCTTGTTTTTTAGAGCCCTACGTTGGTCAGTTTCATACCCAAGGCTATTGGAGTCATAGGCGCATTTGGCGTTAGGATTGTATTTCGGAGATGAAACATTGGGATTTGATGGTGGATCACGTAATGTTACCAAGTTGGCCTTCAACAGGTGTTGCAAGGCTTGGGACAGTGACATGTTAATCCTCGTGAATTGTCTTCTTGGAACCTCAAACCTTTGATGGTTGGCTTTTTGTGGTTGTATTTGAGTAGATGGTGGATTGGAGATCAAAACAACATCAACAGATTAACGATGGTCCTTTTTGACATGGCATTTTGAACCATATAGGGCATTGGTTTCTTTATTTCCAATAAAGGGCCTCTTCACAATGTTTGATTTAGAGGCAGAAGCCATGGGAATTTTTCAACTTTTGATACCGCTCTCGACCCTTTCACCAGTCAGGATTAACTCAGTGAAACCAGATGATGAGCTCCCAATTAAAAAATTGAAAACTGGTCCAGTTAATGTTCCCATGAATATATCCACTAGCTCCCTATCCGTCAACGGTGGTTGTACTCTACCAGCAAGGTCTCTCCATTTCTGCACGTACTCTTTAAAAACTTCATTGGAACCCATTGTCATTCCTTGTAATTGAGCTCTAGTTGGCGCCAAATCAGCGTTGTACTGATACTGGCAGTAGAAAGCGGTGTTCATATCTTCCCAAGTATGAAAGTTGGAACCCTCTAACTAGTAAAACCATTCTAATTGAGTGCCAAACAGACTCTCTTGAAAGAAGTGTACCCAGATCTTCTTGTCAGTGGTATGTGATTGTATTTTGCCGACGTAGGACCTCAAGTGAAGTTTTGGGCATGAAACTCCGTCGTACTTAGCAAAGATTGGAATTTTGAACTTGTGGGGGATAACAACCCCAGGAACTAAGCCCAAATCACCAAAATACAAGCCAGGTACAGCTTAAATTCCCACAGCTTTCAACCTATCTTCCAGTTGCTCATACTTATCCTCAGTCGGTGGATACTGTTCATCAAAGTAATCTTCATCCTCAGAAGCTTGATTATTTGCACCCCCAGCACGGGTGCTCCTTGCATCTTCATCATGGTTTTCGTCCTCTTTGGATGAATCTGAACTACTTGCACTTGACGGGTGGGGCCTTTAAACCTTTTCCCCATGGGGATACAAATTACAAATGAGGAATGACAAGTAATTTAAACCTAATTTACTATTACAACCATATTGAATTGAATGATAATGTATAAGAAATGTAAATATATTGTACAAGGAAAGAAGAAATTGTTTTTTTTATTTTTTGGTTAAGAAAAGGTTTTGTGACCTAATTAACTAAGAAAGATAAAATAATTAAACTAAGAAACTTAACTTCAGTTAATTAAGAAAATTAGTTTTAGTTAAATAAACAAGTTTAGGGTTTTTGTGAAAAGGTTTTAATGAAATTAAATTAGTATAGCTAAAATGAATGAGAAAAATGTTAATTAAAATCTTAAGTTCTAAATTAGTTTAAAAAGACTAAGTCTAAATTAAACTAAATAAGAAAAGAAATTTTGTTTAAGAAAATGTTTTTAAATATTTTATTTTTGAAAGAAAGTAAAATAAAATATACCAAATTTTAAATAATAAACATTGAATATTTTTTGGGATTTTTAAAATAATATTTGTAATAATAATAATAATAAAGAATAGAAAATAAAATGAAAATATGAAAATATAAATTAGGGGTTGTAAAAGTAAAGAGGGTGATAGATGAGTAAAAACAGTTATTGTTGTTAGGCCCAATGGCCTGTTTTTTTTTTAAATCAGAAGGGCAAATAAAAAAAGGGTTAGATGGGCTTAAAGGTAAATGGGGCGCAAGGCCCAGTAGGAAACAAATAAGAATGAAGAGTAAAATGGGGGTGTGGCACTGAATAGGGTCATTGGGCTGGATTTTTGTTTGAGAATGAGGTGGTTCGGTGATATAAATGTGGGGGGGGGGGGGGGGGTGCAATTAAAAATAGCCTGGGCCATGGTATTTGGCTTGTTATGGGCCTATATCATAAAACCAACAAAAAAAAGGTCATTTTGATAAAAACACTCCCTCTTTCTCGTTCTGACTTGCTCTCTTGTTCTCTCAACCTTCCTTCTCCAGAGAAGATGAAACCGCCTGCCAGAAATTGTCTCACAGCAGTGACGGTGGCGGCGGGTCCTGGTTCCTCATTTTTCTTACATCAATCTCTTCCTCTCTTCCTTCTAATTACTAATCTGGAGTTTGTTTTTACATACGATGATTGGTTTTTCCTAGATCTAAAAGGGGAAATGGAAACCATAATCACATATTAGAATTTTCGTTATGATGACGATGGGGCGCAGGAATCAATACAAAAAAGAAAGAAAGGGGAAAGAAAATGGAGCTTTGGTCTCCAGAGGTTTGCGATTCATAACCTTCTGCTGGTAAAATTGTTCTATCTTCGAATCTTTGTGTTGCGAAAATTGTATTATTTCTCTATCTCTTTTTTATTTCTGATTTTTTTGAAGGGTTTGTGATTAGGGAAAATGATGATATTTTAGGGTTTGCATCTTTGTGCAGCTTTCTGTATTTTGTGAACAGTGGTTCTTTTGTTACTTGTTGTTATTTTGGATCTTTTTCTGTATATATTTCTAAAGGGTTTGGCGTTTTGGAAGACGATGAAGATTTTCTAGGGCTTGTGTAAAAACTGTGTCCTGGTCTTATGTTACTGTTCTTGTTTTTATATTGAATGAGAATGAGAAAATGGGGGGGAAATGTATGAAGTTTGAACAATTGAGATATGCTGTTTTTATAGCTTTTAGATTCAGATTTTGTATTGCTTATTTTGATGTAATTTCTGGATGTTTATGGTCTGCTTTGATGCAGATTTTTTGGACAGATAATGTGCAGTTTTAGGGGCTATTATTTTGTTGTTTTGTGTCAGGTTCGTAGTACAGGGAAGCAATGGAAAACATGGCTGTTTTTGGGACTGGTTTTGACAGTCTTAGACAATTTTTGTTTTTTGATAGAATTTATAGTTTGCTATAACTTTGTGATTTTCTTTATACACCTCTTTCCTTTTGTGAACCAAGGTTCACCTTTGTGATTTGCAATTGGAAAAGAATGGCCCATGATTTGAAATCTGATTTGTAAATGTATGATGCTTTTGTTGGGCTGGACTGAGCTGTTGTAACTCTATGATCTTCTTGCTTTTTACACTTTTTTCTTTTTGTGAACCAAAATCCATTTTTGTGATTTGCAATTAGAACATGGCCTATGATTGAATTTGATTTTGCTATGAGGCTGGGTTGTTTGAATGTGATTAAGACACCCTTTTTTCTGATTCCCAATGCAAACCCTAATGATGAATCTTTGGAAATTTCTTGTTTATGTTCAATGTTATACTTCTTGATTTCTTGCTAACATATTTTTCTTTCTTGTTTCATGAGAAAATGATGGATTGAAGATGGCAAGGCAAGGTAGAAGGAGAGAAACTTTAATGATGGAAAAAGACTTGGTGGACTTTAGAGGGAAGCTTGCAAAAGAAGGAGATAAAAATCTCATTTGCGAACTTAGGACTTAGATTAGGAGTTCTTCTTTGTATCGTAAAAACTTAGTACTTATGCTTAGAAAACTTTAAGAATTTGAAGCATATGGCTTGAAACTTTGTTCTTGGATTTCCTTGAAGTAACATTGATGAACTTGTATCTTGAAGTTTGAATCCAAGTCTCGAATGGAATAAGAACTTGACGTCTTGAATGATGATGAATGTCTTAAGTAAAAATCGATAAATAAAGGAACTATGCCTTGAACATTCGATTTAACTTTTGAATTATAAAGGATACAAACTCCAAGAGCTATTGATATATTCCTCTTCCAAAATGGAATGAATTCAATCATACCATGAAATTCACCTTTCCTTTCAAAACTCGAAGAATTTTCAAATATGAAGTTTTTGCAAACCCACTTTGAATACTTAAAAGGCATGTCTTGTACCGATCTTTCACAAATCTTAAATCAACTCATCTTGTATCATAAATCAAGCCGAAACTAAAAGGCCTTGAATGATCAATACAAGTGGGCTTTAAGATAAAAGTTGTTGCGTTGAGCAGTTGGCACCATGAGTTGAAATTAGAAAATCAAGAAACTTTTAAATCAAGAGAAATGACCTATGACAATTTGACAACTCTCAAGGTCTTCTAAACACAATTTTCTTTCGATTCTTGAAAAGAACTTGTAGATGACATCACTTATGACAATGTGCAAAGATAATTGTCTCAAGATCTTTAAAATTGAGGAAATTACGATTCTTGGAAGTCAGGCAACAATTATTTGAGATTAGGTCAAAGTCCAGGAAGCGACCTCTAAAGCATTCGAGTTTCTGATGACCTTCGGCAAGTAATCAGCTCTTGACTTGTGAAGAGAAACTAGATATGAAGTAAAGGATAGTCATATGCAAAGAGAACCACTCAAAAATACGGAATAGTGAAGAAGTTATGATCGTTTGAACTTGATCTTGAAAAGGTCGACTTTTGGGCCAATGCAACTAATTTTCAGTCATCTGAACAATTGACTGAGAAAACTTGTGATGTGAGGCTTGAAATTTGGAATGAGCATCCTTGATAATACATGAATACCATTTGAAACCTTGGAAACTCAATTTTACTTGAGAAGTACCAAACCCTAGTTGTGGACTCAATACCTATGAGGAGAATCTTTCTGATCAAATCATGAGCCATTTTGAGTATTTGAGAAACCCTAGGATAACATCTTGAATGAAAAATGGGAGGGAAAATTTTGTGGTACAACAGATCCTTTTACTCCAAGAGTTTGATTTGGACATTAGAGATGAAAAAGGCACAAAGAATATAATCCCTGACCATCTCTCTAGGTTAGAATATTTGAAACCTGACTTATTGCCTATAAATGATGATTACACATATGACAGACTTGTAGCTAAGATAGACAACTTTGAGCCTTACATAGATGAAAACCTTGAGAAAGTTTCAATAATGAGAAGTGTACCTTGGTACGCTGATTTTGTAAATTATCTAGCTGGCGATATCATACCCCATGATTTGAACTACCAACAGAAAAAGAAGTTCTTCAATGATGTTAAACATTTTTATTGGGATGAACCACTCCTATTTAAGAGAGGCATAGACAATATCTTTAGACGTTGTGTCCCAGAAGAGGAAGTGGAAAACATCATTTAACACTGTCACTCTGTACCATATGGTGGACATGCAAGCACGTCCAAAACATATGCTAAAATCCTTCAAGCAGGCCTATACTAGACAACTTTGTGGTGCAATGTTCATACCTACATTGTCAATTGCGACCGGTGCCAACACACTGGGAACATCTCAAAATGTGATGAAATTCCCTTAGGGTATATCCAAGAAGTAAAACTTTTGTTGTATGAGGTATAGATTTTATGGGACCATTTCCATCCTCCATGGGAAATAAATACATATTGGTAGTTGTGGACTACGTGCCCAAATGGATTAAGGTTATTGCATCACCCACAAATGACACCAGAGTAGTAATAAAGTTATTTAAGAACAACATCTTCCTAAGGTTTGGAATACCCCGCCTAGTCATAAGTGATGGAGGATCACACTTTATATCCAAAATCTTTGACAAGCTTTTAAGTAAATATGGAGTAAACCATAAAGTAGCAACACCATATCACCCGCAAACCAGTAGTCAAGTTGAGGTGTCCAACAGGGAAATCAAACAGATCTTAGAGAAAACCGTCTCAATATCCAGAAAAGATTGGTCTTAAAAGTTGAAAGACGCATTATGGGCTTACAGAACAGCCTATAAAACCCCCCATTTGAACTACCCCTTACCTGTTGGTTTACGGAAAGTCATGTCACCTACCTTTTGAATTAGAGAAAAAGGCATATTGGGCTATAAAAAACTTTGAACTTATACTACTTAGCAGCCGGAGAAAAACGTATCCTCGATATCCATAAACTGGAGGAACTCCGTCTGAATGCCTATGAAAATGCCATAATATACAAAGAAAGAACAAAAATATGGAATGACAAGAGAATCGTTAAAAAAATACTTCAACATAGGCGATCCTGTTCTTCTTTTTAATCCAAGGTTGCGACTTTTCCTGGTAAGCTACGTTAAAGATGGACCGGTCCCTTTGAAATATCCAAGATCTTGAGGTTCGGGGCAGTTGAAATCAAAAATAAGTCTTGTACCTACTTCGTGGTAAATGGACAAATATTGAAGCTTTATAAAGGAGACGACATTCCAGTTGAATACTCCAGCCACACATTGATAGACCCGCCAATGCGTACTTCTGAAATGTGATATCTAATCGTCGAGCTAATGAAGTTAAACAAGTGATGCATGGGAGACAACCCATGGTTTCCTTTTCATTTATTTTATTTTTATCACAAATTAATTTTATATGGACTAATCTTTATAATATTTTTTCAGGTCCAGATACTCTAACTATATTTTTTAGGATTCCGCACTTTGATGACATGCACGTGGTTTTTAGGGATGATGCACAATGGAGACACTATGCTACCTTATCAGCTCGTCCAATGCTACCTACCCGGTATCCCGACCCGAACTGCTGGAAGCACTAGGAATTGAATAAAGTGTGAAATATATGTGAAACCAGCTTCAGTGGGAGGAGTATGTTGATGATGTCAATGTGACCTACAGAAACTTCACCATGGAGTTTCTTAGCTCACTCGACTATGAGCCATATATGAGTAGCAGGGATGACAGAGGATGCATCAGTTTCAGTCTATTTGGAACCGAGTACACTTTCACCATGAAACAATTTGGTGACTTATTGGGTTTTCAGAGTAGTCCAAATGCTATCCTTGAGCTTCCTTTTAGTTATTACATGAATAGAAGCATAGACATGTTCTGGAGCGAAATCTCTAGTGGCGGTAGCCCTGATCCCTCTACTCAGTTGTCCAAGAAGATTCATAACCCAACTTTTAGGTATTTTCAAATGATCCTTTTCCATACCTTTTTCGGAAGGAGTGATGCTAACAACCTTGTTAGTGCCGAAGAGCTACTATTCCTGTTTTATACCAGCCAGTCTCGCTCTATCGCCAGTGGCAACTACTTGATTGAGAGTTTGCACATGACTGCTAGATCTTCCGAGGGATCTATACATACGGGTGGTAACATTACTCAGATAACATCTTCTTTACGCTTGGATAGCAAGTTATACCATTTGACCTCCTACTGTGGTAGTTCCTTTGCTCGGTGGGAATGAGAACTGACTATTTTGGAATGCTGGTTCGCGTTTGCATTTGTTTTCGCAAAATTTCGCGGTAAGCAAGAGTCGCCACTGTCTTTTATTTTATCCAACAAGGAAAGGACAAAAGCACAGAAAAATTCCTTTTCGAGATGTTTCTCGAGTTCGGGAGGTAGATTATAGAAAGGGAAGGTGTTAGCACCCTTTCTATCCGTGGTTATCCACGGGCTCTTAGGTACTTGCTCACTATGTTTTCAAAAGTTTGCTTTTCTTTGTGTTTTTGGGTTTTGAAAAGAGTTTTGTTTTTTTTTTGAAGAGAGTGTAAGTGCGAAAAGTTTTGTTTTGTTTTAAAAGGAGCAAGTACTTAAGAACCTCTACCTACTCAAAAAGGAATTAAATTGTGCAAATGTCCTTTAGACAGTGCTATCCCACTATTGAGGAGTAGGTAGCACCGTCGTTGGAGTTTTTGGGTCAATTCGATTTAAGGGACGTGTGGTCACTAAAGCAATGTTAGGATGCTTTAGCGGTAACCCTAATGTCGTAGATCATTTTTATCGAGGCAACCATTTCGAGGCAACTTTTGATCTTTGGACAGGAGGGCGACCTCTAAGACTTCCTATACTCAATGACCATGTTCGAGGAAACCAAGTGAGATGTACCCTAAGAGTGGCATGTGCGAGTGTGTCAATTTTCAGTTATATTATCTTTGTACATGTTATGGTGAGCTACTGTTGATTTTAAGTTAAGATAGATCTTGTCATACAATCCTAGTTATCATACATCTAAGCAGTTAATATATGTACAGGAATTTAAAGTGTGGGAATTGTAAATCCTACGCTATTACAAGGCTTCAGGGAGGGGGATTATTTACATGTCCAAAATTGGGGGAATAAAGCAGTAAAGTGTAAAAGGTCTTAGTTAAGCTATTACCAACCAGTAGGCAGTTACAATAAAATAAGCGCGCGCGAAAAAAAATTGAATCGGAGTGTCCTTGGGTTTTGACCCTTTTTTTATTAAATAAAGCATATTTTTTGTCATTTTTTGATTTAAGAATTAAGACTAACTAATGATTAATTAATTAAAAAAGAAAATATTTTTTGAGTTTTATTTTATTTTGGGAAAATGATCTAAATCTACTTAATTTTAGTTTTGGAAAAAATGTTAAGATAATTAAAAGATTAATTAACAAAACTAATTTAATAGGAAAAACTAGCCTAATGTTTTTGTTTTTTTTGATAAACAGTCAAAATAAGGATAAAAAAAACGAAGGAAACAGGCAGCAAATAAAAAAAAAACATAATTCTAGAGGCCTTGGAAGCTTCGATCCAAACAGGGTCATGATTCTTTCGATTGGGCCAGGAAGTGGGCATGAACAGCCTTCGATCCAGGGAAGGGGGTTTCCCTTTGATCTTGGGAAAAATGCCTTCTTCGATCCAGGAGGACTATGGGAAGCTTCGATCCAGAGAAGGTGTCTCCTTCGATCTGGGATGCTATACCTGCAAAAGTATGTTAGCAAAAATAAAACTCAGGGTCAAGTATCGAACCCCAGGCCCTTCGATCCTGCGTGCGCTGAGTCTTTCCAGGCTAAATCTGCAGCAAATGTTAGCAAACGAAGAACATGACCTGGGGTCAAACCCAGGCCCTTGAATTCTGTCTAGGATGGCAAATCGAATGGGATAGAAAATATGAAGGTGTTATGCAAAATGAAAAGTTTTGACAAGTTACCCTTTCTTACCAGCAGATTGAATCTTCGATTTGGGTACTGGCTGGATGGGAGCACTTTCAATCTGAGGGCTTCTGGGCGTGGGCACCTTCGATCTGAAGGACTGCTTTGGCTTGGAAAATTCTGACAACCTTTGATGGATTGTATGGGCAGCGCCTCTCCAATGTTTCCTGTTTCTTTTCTTTATTTTTCCTCTGCGTTTTCTGCCTGGTCTCTGTTTTTTTTTCCGTCTTTTGTAATGTGTCACTGGCCCTTCTATTTATAGGAGTGGGGGGGTCTAGTAACGGTAAGAGACAGCCCATTAAACAGGCCATTAAAGCCATGAGACAAGAATCAGACACATTAAAATATTTCCTTTTTTGAAATATACGTGTCTCTTGAATGAACCTGGACACTTTTGAATTTCGAATGCCTTCAGGCCCTGCTCTTCGATTGGTCCTTGTCCAAATATCAATCGAAGGGTACCAATTAAAATTCCAATTGAAAGGCTTTGTTAACAGGCCAATCGAAAGGTGTTGTTCATGCTAATCGAAGGCCTTGACATAATGCCAATCGAAAGGCTCCTTCAGAATACCAATCGAAGGGTCTCTTAGAATTCCAATCGAAGGCTTTGACATAATGCTAATCGAAGTGCTTGTCCATAATGCCAATCGAAAGGCTCATTCAGAATACCAATCGAAGGGTCTTTCAGAATGCCAATCGAAGGCCTTGACATAATGCCAATCAAAAGGCTCATTCAGACTACCAATTGAAGGGTCTTTCAGAATGCCAATCGAAGTGCTTGTCCATAATACCAATCGAAATGCTCCTTTAGAATACCAATCGAAGGGTCTTTCAGAGTGCCAATCGAAGTGCTTGTCCATAATGCCAATCGAAGTGCTTTGTCCAAGCCAATCGAAATGCTCCTTCAGAATGCCAATCAAAGGGTCTTTCAGAATTCCAATCGAAGGCCTTGACATAATTCCAATCGAAGTGCTTTGTCCATGCCAATCGAAATGCTCCTTCAGAATTCCAATCGAAGGGTCTTTCAGAATGCCAATCGAAAGGTACTTAGAGCACCACTCAAAAATTTTCTTTTTCCTTAGGCAAGGGTTTGTGATCAACCATGCAGGGGGAAGACTTTGGAAAACATGAGAGGGCAAATTTTGGGGTACAACAGTTGCCCCTGTTCAATTTTCTTAAACCTGAGGATATAGATTGGCTTTCGAGCCTTTCGTGATCCGAAGGTGGAAGATAATTGAACACTAGAGTGCCCAGAAATTTGCACTCGCATGGTGTAGTATCAGCATTGTGACATCGCGAATGGGCTTATAGATGCCATTTGGATATTGTTGGTAGGAGGATGGGCTTATAGATGCCATCTGCAGGAATGTCGATCGCATAAGAGATTCCTTAGCGAGAACTTGCATACCTGTTGTTGTAGAAGATTCCACTGGGGAAGTCTAACTTTGCTGAGATTTAGGAACCTGCCTGTACCTCAATTGAGAGAATGCTTCAGGTGAGTTTTAAGAACTTGTTCATAATTCAATTGGGGGGAAACATCTTCATCAAGATCTAGGAACTGTCTCGTGCCCACCGGGAGTATACCGCTGAGGTTATAGAACTTATCCACACTATGACGGAGGAAAACATCAAGATCTAGGAACTGACTTGTGCTCAAAGGGAGTATACCGTTGAGGTTATAGTACTTGTCCACACTATGACATAGGGAAACATCTTCATCAAGATCTAGGAACTGTCTCGTGCCCACCGGGAGTATACCGCTAAGGTTATAGAACTTGTCATGTCTGGTTCCAAGTATTAATCTTCAATCTCTTCGTGTAGATGGTTTTCCTGGCTTGTTACAGGTATTGCTCTACAATCAGTCGTTCATAGATAGCCTTCCTGGCTTGTTACAGGTATTAATCTGGAACTTGAAAATGTTGGTCGAGGAGATAGCTGTCCTGGCTGGTTTCAGGTATTAATCTCTGACCTGAGAAGGAAAGGTCTCCCTGGCTGGTTACAGGTATTAATCTTCAATCTCTTCATGTAGATAATTTTCCTGGCTTGTTACAGGTATCAATCTATAGTCAGTCGTCCACATATATTTTCCTGGCTTACTACAGGTATTAAACTGGGACCTGAAAAGGTTGGTCGAGGAGATATCTGTCCTGGCTGGTTTCAGGTATTAATCTCTGACCTGAGAAAGAAAGCTCTTCCTGGCTTATTACAGGTGTGTGATCGGTGGAAATAGAACTGACTGTTTTTTAGCTGGTTTCGCGAAATGTCGCAGTAAGCAAGAGTCGCCACCGTCTTTTATGTTCTCCAATATGGAAAGGACAAAAGCATAGAAAAATTCCTTATTCGAGAATGTTTCTAGGTTCGGGAGGAAGATTTATAGAAAGGGAAGGTGTTAGCACCCTTTCTATCCGTGGTTATCCACGGGCTCTTAGGTACTTGCTCTTATGTTTTCAAAATATGTTTGCTTTTCAAGTGTGAGTGGGTTTTGAAAAAGTTTCGTTTTGAAAGATTTCTAAGTGAATCTTGTATCTGTCCTCAAGAGTGTATGAAAAATTTGTTTGAAAACTTTTGAAAGTGTAGGTGTGAAAAGATGTTTTTGTTTGTTTTTGAAAAGAGCAAGTACTTAGGAGAATCTACCTACTCTAAGGAATTAGGTTGTGTAAGAGTCCTTTAGATAGTGCTATCCCACCATTAAGAGGTAGGTAGCACCATCGTTGGAGGTATTCAGGTCAATTCGATTATTAGGGACAGTGTGGTCACCAAAGCAATGGTAGGACACCTTAGAAGTAACCCTAATGTCCTAGATCCTTTGTATCCGAGGCAACCGTTTCGAGGCAACTGGATCTTTAGACAAAGGGTGACCTCTAAGACATCCTATACTTGATGACCACGTTTCGAGGCAACGAGTGAAGCGTACCCTAAGAGTGGCATGTGCTTTGTGTGTTGTTTTTCAGTTAATTGTCTTTGTACATGTTATTTGTGAGCTACGGATTAATTTTATTTACCATTCTTTCATGCATTTAACAGTTAGGGGTGCGGAAAGTAAATTGCGGAAAGATAAATTCTACGCTATTACAAGGCGCGGGTCTATACATCGCCAAAAATACAAAGACCCGTTTTGGTAAATAAGTACGAGAAATTAAATAAAGCGGTAAACCTAATTACTATTACATTCTTGGAAGTAATTACATAATAATCAAAATAAAATGCGCGCGAATAAAAATTAATCGGGAATGCCTTAAGGGTTTTGACCCTTTTAAGAAAAGAAATGAATTTTTTTTGTCTTTTTTGTGATTAAATGAAATTAAAACTAATGATTAAACTAATTAATTAATTAATTAAAAAAAATGTTTTTTTGTATTTTTATGTTTTTAATGAAATAAAATAAAAGGAAATAAAATTAGAAGTCAATAAAACCTAATTCTAAATTTATTTTAGTTATTAAGAAAAAAGGTTAAAGTTGCCTAATTAAAATTAATTCAATTTATTAGTATTTATTTACAAAAATAAAATGAAATTAATGATAATAATAATATTAGTTCTTTTTTTGATTTTTTATAAAAAATATTAATTATGTTAATAGTTAATAAAAGGGAAAAATAAAAATAAGACAAATAAAATATAAAAATAAAAATTGCAAACCCAAGGGGGGTTTTGGGCCAGATTGGAGGTGTTAATGGAATTGTGAGGCCCATTTGCACAAAGCTCGTTGACTTTCTGGATTGAGTGGGGCGCTGGTTGACCAGGAGTATGGTGTGCTCCCTTTCTTGGCCTTTGGATCTGCTTCTATGGACACATGGCGCGCTGATATGTAGGATGCATGGTGGCACACTTTGGAAGTGCTTGATAATGGACCTTAGGACGTGGCAAGGGTTGCTTTAGCTTCAGGGTATGGCAAAGAAGAGAGTCACGTTCTCCTCTTGGCCTGAAAATGCTTGCAAAAACTCCTTTTGATCTCACACTTTTTTTGACAAATTTTGAACTTTGCTCTGGCCGTTTGTGCACTTTTTCTAGGTTGTGAATGAGGCTTGCAAGACTTGTATATATAGTAATGAGTGAGAATCAGTCACTATTATGAGCTCTTAACCATTGCAATTAAACTTTGGATTTCTCCATAACCACCATTAAAGCAACTTGCCAATTTTGTTCAAATTTGAATTTTATGCTTAAAATGGACCTTACACGAAATTGGTATGTGAATTATGATGTATCAAAGCCATTCAAGCCACAAGATATCACTTAATTAATTTTTTTTATTTTTATTTGAATTTTATGGATTTAAAATGAATTAAATCAATAAAATTAAATAAAAATAGAAAAAATAAATGTTTAATCTTGAATTTAATCATGGGACACGTGGGTGGCATGACAAGGCTGAACCAAGTGGAAAAAAGTGGGGCCTTTTGTCAAAAATTGAAGTTTCAAGGATAGTTGACTTTTGCCATTTCACAAAAATTTCCCAACTTCTCCAATGCATATCTTGCTCAATTTTGATCATATGAACATGTTCTTGGACATTTTGGAAAGGTCTTGAAGTCCTCTAACCAATGCCTTTGGTACCATGTCATTTTGATTTACCAATCTCAAGTTATGGTCTTTGACTTAAAATGCCTTTTTGTTGACTTTTGAAAATGACCTATAATGTTGAAATTGATAACTTTTTGTGAGAGCATTTCTTGGATTTGGAATGTGAAGATGAGTTGGAGGAAATGTCATCCCCTTCAAAATGAGCATTGGATGGGATTTTTCTGATGAACCATCAAAAAGTTATGCCTTGGTCAAGTTACAGTTGACTTTTCAGCTGTCCAAAAATAGAAACTTTTGACACCTTGATGATTTTTGAGCCATTCTTGTGAAATCATGGTCAAGATTTGACCAAATGATTATTGTGGCTTCAAAATAATATGTTGACCAAAAATTTTGACTTTTGACTGCCAAATGACTATTTTGCCCCTACAGTTGATTGTGAAGCAATTAGGGTTTTTGACTGTGCAACTTGACCTTGTGAGCCTTGAAACTTGACATGTAGGTGCTTGACAATGTATATGAGCATATGGGACTTGATTGAGCCCTTGAAAACCTCAACTTACTTGCAAGAACCAAAACCCTAATTTGACTGGCTTAGGAGGGTGTTTGAACTGTGCAACCCTTGAGTAGACTTGAGATGATTTGAGATGATCTTGACAAATCTTGAAGAATATGGGAGGGAAAATTTTGGGGTACAACAGTTGCCCCTGTTCAATCTTCTTGGACCTGAGGATGTAGATTGGCTTGTGTGCCTCTCGTGATCCAAGGGTGGAAGATGATTGAACACTAGAGTGCCCAGAAATTTGCACTCACATAGTAGAGTATCAGCAATGCGGTGGCGGGAATGGGCTTACAGATGCCATTTGGAAAGATGGTGGATAGGAGGATGGGCTTATAGATGCCATCTGGAGATGTGACAGAACCTTGTCGGGAATGGGCTTATAGATTCCATTTGGAACTGTAATGGATAGTTGTGGAGATGGGCTTATAGATGCCATCGGGAGGTGTCGATCGCGTAAGAGATTCCTTAGCGAGAACTTGCGTACCTGAGAAAGATAATTTCCTGGCCTGTTACAAGTGTTGATCCTCACTCAGTCGCTCACAGACATGCCCTGGCTAGATACAGGTATCGAATCTGGAACTTCAAAAGGTTGATGGGTTGTCTCTACTGACAGGTTATCTCAGAAAAATCTTTAGGATTTGACTGAACCAGAGGAGGTTTTGTCTTTCTTGACGAGTTGTCTCTTTGGACGGGTTGTCTTTATGGACGGGTTGTCTTCAACGACGAGTGATCTTCAATGACGAGTCGTCTTCAATGACGAGTTGTCTTCAATGACGAGTTGTCTTCAATGACGAGTTGTCTTCAATGACGAGTTGTCTTCAATGACGAGTTGTCTTCAATGACGAGTTGTCTTCAATGACGAGTTGTCTTAAATGACGAGTTGTCTTAAATGACGAGTTGTCTTAAATGACGAGTTGTCTTCAATGACGAGTTGTCTTCAATGACGGGATATCTTCAATGACGGGATCTCTTTAATGACGGGTGTCTATAATGAAGGGTGTCTATAATGACGGGTGTCTATATGATGGGATGTCTTCAATGACGGGTGTCTATAATGACGGGATGTCTATAACGACGGGTGTCTATGACGACGGGTGTCTATGACGACGGGTGTCTATGACGACGGGTGTCTATGACGACGGGTGTCTATAACGACGGGTGTCTATGATGATGGGTGTCTATGATGACGGGTGTCTATAATGACGGGTGTCTATAACGACGGGTTATCTATAACGACGTGTGTCTATGACGACGGGTGTCTATAACGACGGGTGTCTATAACGACGGGTGTTTATGACGACGGGTGTCTATGACGACGGACTGTCTTCAATGACTTTAGGAATTAATTTTAACTGGACTTGTCTTCTTTGACTGGATCTGTCTTCTTTGACTGGATTGGTCTCTTTTGACTGTATCTATCTTCTTTGACATAACTGATCATTTAATTGTATCCTTCCTGAAAGGTAAGGTCAGTCACATGCAATGCATGACATGGATCAAGCGATGATGTTCTCAACATAAAATGAGATTGTATGATGCGTATATGCATGTATCATGACGATGAGATGTTTATGAATGTATTCTCGTCTAGGAAAATAAATCCTTGACGGATGCCAGGAGCTTATTGAATCCTGGGCTTGATGTTTGAAGAGTAGAGTTCTTCGTTTCCGCTGGGGATGATGGTTGCAAGAATAAACCGGTAGGAGAAGATGACTCCGTTGGGGTAATAAACTTGTTGGAGAGATTACTCTGCGGGGAATTACTCTGTGGGGAATTACTCTGTGGGAGGAGATACTTCGCTGAGGTTTTGATGATAACTCCGCTGGGGATTCCCGTTGATAAATTTTGTTGGGGAATTTGATGAATTCCGCTGGGGATTGGAAGAACTTCGTCGAGGACGATCTTTCCGTGGTAATTAGCTGAGGATAACCCAGTTAGACCCTGGTGGGGAATAACCTTTGAATAGAGCCGGGGAGATGCGTTCGTACTCTGCAGGGGATAAGCTTCCAGAATCTACTGGGGAGATTGATTCAACTCTCCTGGGGAAACTTTTGAGACTGTACTGGGGAAGTGGCTCCACTGGGGTGTCTGTATTCCGCCGGGGAACAATCTTATATTAAGACTGCTGGGGATGCTTGCTTAGGAACATCTGTATACTCCGATGGGGAATGTTGAGATTTTCTGGGGGTACCCAACTTCCTTAGGGCTGACAGTAGCCTAACTCTGCTTGGGGAGAGCATTGCTGACTTGCTAGGGATATTGTGCCTCTTCGGGGTTTATGAGAGACCAACTCTGCTTGGGGAGAGCATTGCTGAAACCTGTTTTACTCCCGGGGAGTGGAGGCCTCTTGGTCATGTTCTTCAGCTGAACTTGCCTTGGTACCTCGGTGGACAGAGCAACCAGATCGCTTAGACAATTCTTATTGCCCCAGTTTCTGCGGGAGAAGAAGATACCTTGTGGAGGTGCTTGATAACTGCCGACTGACAAATCTTCTTCTGGTAGGCAAGTAACGAGATGATGGGACATAGTCGTACGCTTTTGATCCATAACTTTTTCCTGAACCGCCCTTTCGGGTTTTTAGTCCACTGGGATACCCTTTTTTGCCCAAGCCGCCTTTTCAAGTTTTCGACTTGCCGGGTGTACAGATTTTTTTCATTTTTCATCCCTTATTTTTGCCCGAACCCTTTTGGTTCACCAGGAAGTCCTTGTTTTTGCCTAGGTGTGTCAACCTAGCGGGTCTTTGATTATGTGTAGTATTTTTTCGACTATGTCCACGCTCTCAGAGTGTAGGGAGATGCTCCTGTTGTTGTGTTGCGTTTCCATACCAGAAGATCTTCGTTTGATCGTCCAATGCCCCAAGTGATCCAGGTGGAGGATTTGCCCCAAGCTGGTTGGCCTTTTGAGAGATTCTCTGAATCTTGACATAACTGCCCCAGATGACGGACAATGATCATGCCATGCCCCTTGATTGGAGGTACTTTTGTTCATTAGACATTCGTTGTGCGAACTTCTATGCTGTTCAAACAAATAGTCATATGCAAGCAATGTTACATTAAAAATGCAAAGCTTATGTCTGTCTTTAAGTTTTTGAAAATGTGTTTTTTCAGTAAAACCAGTGAATTTTGTAAAACGTGATGTCAACTCAGTATTTTATAACAAACCTTAAGGAGTCAGGATACCTTTCGTAACAGTATGCTTTCGAACTAACCCATGCTTCAGCTAGGACTTTTAAGGGTTGTAGCGTGGCCTGGTTCACGGTTTAAGAAACAAAGGATAAAGGCTCAAATTATATTTGTACCTACCCGCTCTTCGTGATGTTCTTCAAACCGAAACTCAGTTGATCGTGCGTTAGACCTTGTTCGAGTCTTTGTCCTAATATTCCCATGATGGTTCGGATGTTGACATTTTATTTTGAATAGGCAGTCATTTCCTTGTTGAGGGTTTGCAGGTCCTCTTTTCTTTTTGATTTCGTTATCTCTGTTTTTTGCCTGAACTGTTTCTTTTGTGATTACAGTCAGCGGGATGCCCCAGTTTTGTAAGTCTCCTTCATAGGTTTTGACTTAATGGGCGTTTATTTTGAGGGATAATGACTGCCTGTCTTTATGATTATTTGGAACCATCACTGTCTTTTGTTTCGGAAGGACTTCTTTGCTGCCATTCATTATGCACTTGGATCAACTGAGAGCACTACCCTGCCCCGGGTTATGATTAAGGGTTTAATTTTTTTTTTGTGAAAAGAAAACTCCTACTTCTTTGGCTCAAAAAGGGGGTAACGAGGGATTATCTTCCTTATAACTCCAGTGTTTAGGATTTGAAACAATGCATGTACCTCATCAGCGGGGTTTGTTCAAAAGCATACTGTAAGGATTGTGGTATCGTTTTCGTCATCCTCCCTCAAAAGGCTTAGAATTATTAATTGAGAGTTTGAACATCACAAAAAATGAAAGCAGTTTGAATATAGCGAATGCGAATATATTGATTCAAAACAGACATATGTGATGCATTGATAAAGTAATAAAGTTTGCTATGACAATAATTGTTTGTATAAGCAAAGAAAATACGACTTGAACATTCGAATGAATAAAAGTCTTCTAGTCTCAGGGATAGTAGAAGAACTCGACTTGGCCATCTTGGGTGAATTCCACTGCTCCTTCATCAATCAGGTCCTGGATCTTGTTCTTCAGAGACCAGCAGTCATTTGTGGCATGCCCCGGGCTGTCAGAATGATAAGCGCAGCGGGCGTTGGGGTTGTACCTTGAAGGTGTCTTGTTGGGATTCTTAGGAGGGACCCTTAGTGTGATCAGATTCAATCTCAACAGGCATTGTAAGGCTTGAAACAGCGACATGTTAAGCTGGGTGAATTGCCTCTTAGGCTTGTCTGGCTTGCTCTGATCAACCCGTTGTTCTTGGCGAGGTCGTTATTGGACCTGTGAAGTAGTAGCAGCTTGGAGAGGTCTATTCATCAAACCAGACCTTTGACTTCTTGGAGGCTGATTACCGGTTTGGTCTCCAACCCTGACTGCTTGCTTCATATTGTCTTGCTGAAGCTGGTGAGGTTGATGCTGAATTTGTGACCCTGAAGCAAGTTGAGGAGCCTTTCCCTTGTCTTCTTGTCTCAAAGGGAATTTAATGATGACTGGCTCTTCAACCTTAGATGTTTTCCCCAGTTGGTTATCCCGAAGCAGTTGGTTGACGAGAACCCTGAGCTCTTCTTGTCTTTGAGCTAAGTCTTGAATGAGAGTCGTCTGCCCCAGCATCTGGGTTCTCATTGTATCCACCTCAGCTTGCAGATGTTTCAGTCGTTCATCCTTACTGTCTTCTAGGCTGTTCCTGACCAAAGTCCCCATGAGGAGTGTTCTCAGCTTTTCCTGCCCCTTGGATAGATTTAGGAGGATCTCCCCGAACCGAGTCTCTTGAGCATGAAGATCCTGGTTGTTTTGTTGGGAAGCCATTGCTGAAATAAACAGCGAAGATGGTAAGTGACCTGTCAAAGGAGTACCTGTAATTCTGTGATATGTATGTATGCATGCAATATTTTCAAGGATCTCGCGGGGTAAACAGAGAAACTTGTTAGAATTTGAATTTGGGTAGCTTGATTGAAGGAACTTCATGTTGCTGAGAGTCCTTCTTCAAGAGTCAAGGCTCACCATATCGAGTGGGTCATAGCCCCTGAATCAAGTTATCAACCTTGGCTAGAGGAAAATAAATCCCCTTTGCCCCTTGCTAGACATCATAACCTGCATCACAAACCCTTGAGATCCTTGAAATGGATTAGTCCTTATGTAGGATGTATGTAATGGTATGATGGCATGATGTTATGCTATGCGTGGAGTGATGTAAGTAAACCCTGTTATGAGTCCAGGTTAAGGACTGTAAACAAACCCTGCAAGAAACTCATGTGTTAGATAACAAGCATGCAAGTAGTCAAGTTTGAAAGCACACAAGTCACACAAGACAGCCGTTAGAGTTCAGGCCAGCATGAAGTTTGGGGTACTACCCTCTTGAAGTTGGTGGGCTTAAAAACCTGTCCTATCAAAAGTAACCGGGTTCTAAGGAGCTCAATATCATTGGGTTGTTTTCTGTGTTCATTGTTTCGATTTAGCCACTGAACTGGCGATCAAAATATTCCAAGAAAACAACCCTCAATGAGTGTAGTATCGAGTATCAACCAACTTCGGACAGCACCAAAGTCAGTCATCTCACTACCCCTAAAGAGGCCAGCATGGTCAAGTAAGGTTCCTAAGGTCAGTTGATGCTTCACGACACCACGCGGCGGCCCCGTACTCTCCTTGACTTGACTCAAGGGTTACCGGTACTCACCAAAGTGCCACATCAACGTAGAAAACTGCTTCAACCGTGTCGGTATACCCCGCACAATTCCCTCACAGTTTGTTGCTACTTTCTAAGAGGTATCCCCCAGATCCGGGTTAGGATCTATGAAACTCCCAAAACAGGCCCGCAATTTTAAAGCAAACAGATCAAGCAATTGAAAACATGATGATGAACTATTCCTAAGGTACACCTCACTTTATTAATTCCCCAGCAGAGTCGCCAGTTCTGTGATCGGTGGAAATAGAACTGACTGTTTTTTAGCTGGTTTCGCGAAATGTCGCGGTAAGCAAGAGTCGCCACTGTCTTTTATGTTCTCCAATATGGAAAGGACAAAAGCACAGCAAAATTCCTTATTTGAGAATGTTTCTCAGTTTGGGAGGTAGATTTATAGAAAGGGAAGGTGTTAGCACCCTTTCTATCCGTGGTTATCCACGGGCTCTTAGGTACTTGCTATTATGTTTTCAAAATATGTTTGCTTTTCAAGTGTGAGTGGGTTTTGAAAAAGTTTCATTTTGAAAGATTTCTAAGTGACTCTTGTATCTGTCCTCAAGAGTGTATGAAAAATTTGTTTGAAAACTTTTGAAAGTGTAGGTGTGAAAATATGTTTTTGTTTGTTTTTGAAAAGAGCAAGTACTTAGGAGAATCTACCTACTCTAAGGAATTAGGCTGTGTAAGAGTCCTTTAGATAGTGCTATCCCACCATTAAGAGGTAGGTAGCACCATCGTTGGAGGTATTCGGGTCAATTCAATTATTAGGGACAGTGTGGTCACCAAAGCAATGGTAGGACACCTTAGAAGTAACCCTAATGTCCTAGATCCTTTGTATCCGAGGCAACCGTTTCGAGGCAACTGGATCTTTAGACAAAGGGTGACCTGTAAGACGTCCTATACTTGATGACCACGTTTCGAGGCAACGAGTGAAGCGTACCCTAAGAGTGGCATGTGCTTTGTGTGTTGTTTTTCAGTTAATTATCTTTGTACATGTTATTTGTGAGCTACGGATTAATTTTATTTACATACATTCTTTCATGCATTTAACAGTTAGGGGTGCGGAAAGTAAATTGCGGAAAGATAAATTCTACGCTATTACATGGCGCGGGTCTATACATCGCCAAAAATACAACGACCCGTTTTGGTAAATAAGTACGAGAAATTAAATAAAGCGGTAAACCTAATTACTATTACATTCTTGGAAGCAATTACATAATAATCAAAATAAAATGCACGCGAATAAAAATTAATCGGGAATGCCTTAAGGGTTTTGACCCTTTTAAGAAAAGAAATGAATTTTTTTTGTCTTTTTTGTGATTAAATGAAATTAAAACTAATGATTAAACTAATTAATTAATTAATTAAAAAAATGTTTTTTTGTATTTTTATGTTTTTAATGAAATAAAATAAAAGGAAATAAAATTAGAAGTCAATAAAACCTAATTCTAAATTTATTTTAGTTATTAAGAAAAAAGGTTAAAGTTGCCTAATTAAAATTAATTCAATTTATTAGTATTTATTTACAAAAATAAAATGAAATTAATGATAATAATAATATTAGTTCTTTTTTTGATTTTTTATAAAAAATATTAATTATGTTAATAGTTAATAAAAGGGAAAAATAAAAATAAGACAAATAAAATATAAAAATAAAAATTGCAAACCCAAGGGGGGTTTTGGGCCAGATTGGATGTGTAAATGGAATTGTGAGGCCCATTTGCACAAAGCTCGTTGACTTTCTGGATTGAGTGGGGCGCTGGTTGACCAGGAGTATGGTGTGCTCCCTTTCTTGGCCTTTGGATCTGCTTCTATGGACACATGGCGCGCTGATATGTAGGATGCATGGTGGCACGCTTTGGAAGTGCTTGATAATGGACCTTAGGACGTGGCAAGGGTTGCTTTAGCTTCAGGGTATGGCAAAGAAGAGAGTCACGTTCTCCTCTTGGCCTGAAAATGCTTGCAAAAACTCCTTTTGATCTCACACTTTTTTTGACAAATTTTGAACTTTGCTCTGGCCGTTTGTGCACTTTTTCTAGGTTGTGAATGAGGCTTGCAAGGCTTGTATATATAGTAATGAGTGAGAATCAGTCACTATTATGAGCTCTTAACCATTGCAATTAAACTTTGGATTTCTCCATAACCACCATTAAAGCAACTTGCCAATTTTGTTCAAATTTGAATTTTATGCTTAAAATGGACCTTACACGAAATTGGTATGTGAATTATGATGTATCAAAGCCATTCAAGCCACAAGATATCCCTTAATTAATTTTTTTGATTTTTATTTGAATTTTATGGATTTAAAATGAATTAAATCAATAAAATTAAATAAAAATAGAAAAAATAAATGTTTAATCTTGAATTTAATCATGGGACACGTGGGTGGCATGAAAAGGCTGAACCAAGTGGAAAAAAGTGGGCCCTTTTGTCAAAAATTGAAGTTTCAAGGATAGTTGACTTTTGCCATTTCACAAAAATTTCCCAACTTCTCCAATGCATATCTTGCTCAATTTTGATCATATGAACATGTTCTTGGACATTTTGGAAAGGTCTTGAAGTCCCCTAACCAATGCCTTTGGTACCATGTCATTTTGATTTACCAATCTCAAGTTATGGTCTTTGACTTAAAATGCCTTTTTGTTGACTTTTGAAAATGACCTATAATGTTGAAATTGATAACTTTTTGTGAGAGCATTTCATGGATTTGGAATGTGAAGATGAGTTGGAGGAAATGTCATCCCCTTCAAAATTAGCATTGGATGGGATTTTTCCGATGAACCATGAAAAAGTTATGCCTTGGTCAAGTTACAGTTGACTTTTCAGCTGTCCAAAAATAAAAACTTTTGACACCTTGATGATTTTTGAGCCATTCTTGTGAAATCATGGTCAAGATTTGACCAAATGATGATTGTGGCTTCAAAATAAGATGTTGACCAAAATTTTTGACTTTTGACTGCCAAATGACCATTTTGCCCCTACAGTTGATTGTGAAGCAATTAGGGTTTTTGACTGTGCAACTTGACCTTGTGAGCCTTGAAACTTGACATGTAGGTGCTTGACAATGTATATGAGCATATGGGACTTGATTGAGCCCTTGAAAACCTCAACTTCCTTGCAAGAACCAAAACCCTAATTTGACTGGCTTAGGAGGGTGTTTGAACTGTGCAACCCTTGAGTAGACTTGAGATGATTTGAGATGATCTTGACAAATCTTGAAGAATATGGGAGGGCAAATTTTGGGGTACAACAAGGTGTTAATCTTCAATCTCTTCATGTAGATAATTTTTCCTGGCTTGTTACAGGCGTTAATCTACAATCTCTCGTCCATAGATATTTTTCCTGGCTTGCTACTGGTATTAAACTGGGACCTGAAAAGGTTGGTCGAGGAGATATCTGTCCTGGATGGTTTCAGGTATTAATCTCTGACCTGAGAAAGAAAGGTCTTCCTGGCTTGATACAGGTGTTAATCTTCAATCTCTTCATGTAGATAATTTTCCTGGCTTGTTACAGGTATTAATCTATAATCAGTCGTCCACGGATATTTTTCCTGGCTTGTTACAGGTATTAATCTAGAACTTTAAAAAGGTTGGCCGATGAGATAGTTGTCCGGGCTGGTTTCAGGTATTAATCTCTGACCTGAGAAAGAAAGATCTTCCTGGCTTGTTACAGGTATTAATCTTCAATCTCTTCATGTAGATAATTTTCCTGGCTTGTTACAGGTATCAATCTACAATCTCTCGTCCACGGATATTTTTCCTGGCTTGCTACCGGTATTAAACTGGGACTTGAAAAGGTTGGTCGAGGAGATATCTGTCCTGGATGGTTTCAGGTATTAATCTATGACCTGAGAAAGAAAGGTCTTCCTGGCTTGTTGCAGGTGTTAATCTTCAATCTCTTCATGTAGATAATTTTCCTGGCTTGTTACAGGTATTAATCTACAATCAGTCTTCCACAGATATTTTTCCTGGCTTGTTACAGGTATTAATCTGGAACTTTAAAAAGGTTGGCCGATGAGATAGTTATCCTGGCTGGTTTCAGGTATTAATCTCTGACCTGAGAAAGAAAGATCTTCTTGGCTTGTTACAGGTATTAATCTTCAATCTCTTCATGTAGATAATTTTCCTGGATTGTTACAGGTATCAATCTACAATCAGTCGTCCACAGATATTTTCCTGGCTTGCTACAGGTATTAAACTGGGACCAGAAAAGGTTGGTCGAGGAGATATCTTTCCTGGCTGGTTTCAGTTATTAATCTCTGACCTGAGAAAGAAAGGTCTTCCTGGCTTGTTACAGGTATTCATCTTCAATCTCTTCATGTAGATAATTTTCCTGGCTTGTTACTAGTATTAATCTACAATCAGTCGTCCACAGATATTTTCCTGGCTTGCTATAGGTATTAAACTGGGACTTAAAAAGGTTGATGGTAGCCATCTTTTGATTGGCCTTTTCCTGAAAAAGGTAAAACGTTAGCTATATGCAATGTCATGATGTATGAAATGCATGATGTCATGATGTTCTCAAAATAAATGAGATTTGTGTTGTATGATGCGTATGCATGTCATGATGTATGAAGATGTGATATTTTTAGTTGGGGAAAATAAATCCCGGAGCTACTAGAGAATAGAGTTGAGTTCTTCGTTTCCGCTAGGGATGATGAACGAAGATGGTTGTGAGAATAAACCTGCAGGAGAGAGGAACTTCGTTGGGGAATAAACACGGTGAAGATATTACTCTGTGGGGAATTACTCTGTGGGGAGAGATGTTCTGTTGATGATTTTAATGATAATTCCGTTGGGGAATCTGTTGATAAGCTATGCTAGGGATCTTGATGATGAACTCCGCTGGGGATAGAAAGAACTTCGCTGGGGGTGATCTTTCAGTTGCAACTTGCTGAGGATAACCTCTGAATTTGGTTGGGGAGACTTATTTGTGCTCTGCAGGGGATAAGCTTCCAGAATCTACTGGGGAAGATGATTCAACTCCATTGGGGAAACCTTTTTTAGACTGCGCTGGGGAAATGGCTCCACTGGGGGTATCTGGCATTCTGTCGGGGAACATTCTTATATTCTGTTGAGGAATATTAAGACTGCCAGGGTTACTCTTATGCTTGCTGGGGAATATCCTTGTACTCCACTGGGGAATATTAAGATCTTCTGGGGATACCCAACCTTTTTAGGGCTGATGGTAGACCAACTCTGCTTGAGGAGAGTATTGCTGATTCGTTCATAGTTGCAAGTCTCAGTGGGGAGAGCTACCATTACTGTTTTATTCTGCGGGGAGTGAAAGTATCTTAGCCATGTTCTTCAGCTGAATCTACCTTTGTACCTGGTGAGCAGAGCAGCTGTACAGTTTGGACAATTTTTATTTCCCCTGTTTCTGCGGGAGAAGGTGTCTGCGGAGGCCTTGTGGATCGAGTATTATCCCAACCTATGAGGTGCTTGGTCTGTTTCGATTGAAATGACAAGTCTTCTTCTCGTAGGTAAGTGACAAGATGACAGGACATAGTTGTACGCTTTAATCCCTAACTTTTGCCTGGACTGTCTTTTCAGATTTTCAGTCCATCGGGATACCCTTTTTTGCCCAAGCCGCCTTCTCAGGTTTTCGACTTGCCGGGTGTACAGATTTTTTTCATTTTCATCCCTTATTTTTGCTCGAACCCTTTTGGTTCTCCGGGAAGCCATTATTTTTGCCTAGGCCAGTCAACCTAGCGGGTCTTTGATTTACGCACAGTATTTTCTGACTATGTCCACGCTCTCAGAGTGTAGGGAGTTGTCACTGTCAGTAGTGTCGTGTTGCCATACTACCAGAAGATGTTTGATCATGCAAGATTCGTTGCTGGAATTCATGTCCAATGCCCCAAGTGACTCAGATGGAGATTTTCCCCTGGCTATTTGGCATTTTGAGAGATTCCTTGAATCTTGACTTGACTGCCCCAGATGATGGAAAATGATCATGTATGCCCCTTGGTTGGAAGTGTTTCTTCCACTTGAGATGACCCTTTTTATTGAAAAGGTTTTTGTTCACAAGATATTCGTCGTGCGAATTTCTCTGCTGTTTGAACAAATAGTCATATGAAAACAATGTTATTTTAAGAATGCAAAGCTTATGTCTGTCTTGAAGTTTTTGAAAATGCATTTTTTCAGTAAGATAGGAAAATTTTGTAAAATTTGACGTCAACTCAGGATTTACAGCAAGCCCTACAGGAGTCAGGATACCATTTGTAATAGTATACTTTCGGACTAACCCATGCTTCAGCTAGGAATTTTAAGGGTTATAACGTGGTCTGGTTCACGGTTTAAGAAACAAAGGATAAAGGCTCAAAATTTATTTGTACCCACCCGCTCTTCGTGATGTTCTTCGATCCTAAACTCAGCTAATCTTGCATTTAGATCCTGTTTGAGTCTTTGTTCTGATATACCAGTGATGGTTCGGATACTGACAGTTTATTTTGAACAGACAGTCATTTTTTATAAGAGTTTGTAGGACCTCTTTATTTTTGATTGTGTTATCCCTGTCTTTTTGCCTGAACCGTTTCTTTTGTGATTACAGTCAACGGGATGCCCCAGTTTTGTAAGTCTCCTTCATAGGTTTTGACTTGATGGGTTTTTATTTTGAGAGATAATGACTGCCTGTCCTTATGATTATTCGGAACCACCACTGTCTCTTGTTTTGGAAGGACTTCTTTGATGCCATTCATTGTGCACCTGGATCAACTGAGAAAACTACCATGCCCCAAGTTATAATTAAGGGTTTTAATTTGTGAAAAGAAAAACTCCAACTTCTTTAGCTCAAAGGGGTTGACGATGGATTATCTTCCTTATAACTCCACTGTTTAGGATTTGAAACAATTCATGTACATCGTCAGCGGGGTCTGTTCAAAAGCATACTGTAAAGATCGTGGTATCGTTTTCGTCATCCTCCCTCAAAAGGCTTAGAATTTTTTAATCGAGAGTTGAACATCACAAAAAAAATAAAAGCAATTTGAATATAGTGAAATATGAATGGATTGATTCAAAACAGACGTATGCAATGCATTGATAAAGTAATAAAGTTTAACATGATAATAATTTTTTGAATAACAAAGAGATTACAACTTGAAAATTCAAATGAACAAAAGCATTCAATGATTTGTCATAGGAGCAGTGATTATGTTTGGAGTCTCCGGAGGGTCAAACTTGATCTCCTTGGCATCAATCATGTCTTGGACCTTGTTCTTCAGAGCCCAACAGTTGTTTGTGTCATGTCCCGGACTGTTAGAGTGGTATGCACACCTTTCATTGGAATGATAGGTAGGAGCAGAAGTATTTGGGTTCCGGAGAGGGGCCTTTAATGTAATCAGCTCTGCCTTCAACATATGTTGTAGCGCTTGAGTCAGTGACATGTTGAGCTTGGTAAATTGCCTCTTGGCCATATTTGGCTTACTCTGATCAACCTGTTGTTTTTGGTGAGGTTGTTGTTGGACCCTTGAGGTAGTAGCAACTTGGAGAGGTCCATTCTTTACCAAACCAAACCCTTGTCTTCTTGGAGGCTGATCAATGACTTGGTCCCCGACTTTGACTGTTTGCTTCATGTTGTTGTATCTGTCTTGATGAAGCTAGTTGATCATGGTTCTCAACTCTTCTTGTTCCCGAGCTAAGCCTTGGATAAGAGCCATCTGCCCCAGCATCTGGGTTTTCATGGCACTGAATTCAGCTTGTAGTTGCTCCAGTCGTTCTTCCTTATTGTCTTTAGGACTTTTCTTGACCAAATTCCCCATGAGGAGTGTTCTCAACTCTTCCTGCCCCTTGGATAGGTTTAGGAAGATTTCCCTGAACTGAGTCTCTTGAGTATGAAGATCTTGGTTGTCTTGTTGGAGAGCCATTGCTGAAATAAACAGCGAGAACATGAGAGATATATACTGGAAGACTTGTTATGCAATGATATGTATGATATATGTATGCAATGTTTTCAAGGATCTCGCGGGGTAAACAAGAAACTGTTAGAATCTGAATCTGGTAGCTTGATTGAAGGAACTTCATGTTGCTGAGAGTTCTTATTCAAGAGTCAAGCTCACCATATCGAGTGGGTCATAGCCCCTGACTCAAGTTAACATGTTTTGATCTCTAGACGGCATTGGCTAGAGGAAAATAAATCCCCTTGCCCCTTGCTAGACATTTGATTTACCATAACCTGCATCACAGACCCTTGAGATCCTTGAAATGGTTAAAGAAATGTTAAGGCATGATGTTATGATGTGTATGATATGCGTTTAAGCAAAAGTGTGAGGTGATGTAAGTAAGCCCTGCAGTAAATCCAGATTATTGGATAAGGACTGTAAACAAAACCTGCAAGGAACCCATGTTGTCAGATAACAAGAATGTGCAAGTAGTTCAAGTTTGAAGGCACACAAGTCACACAAAAAGAGCCCTTAGATTTCAGGCTTGCATGAGGTTTCATAGGTAAGTACCCTCTTGAGTGTAGTTGGCTCAAAACCTGTCCTATAAATAGTAATCGGGTTCTAAGGAGCTCAATATCATTGGATTGTTTTCTATGTTCATCGGTTTGGTTTAACCACTGAACTAGCGACCAAAATATTCCAAGAAAACAATCCTCAATGAGTGTAGTATCGAGTATCTACCAACTTCGGACTGCACCAAAGTCGGTCATCTCATTACCCCTAAAAAAGGCCAAGATGGTCAAGTAAGGTGCTAGGTCATTAGTGCTTAGTGACATCACTCAGCGGCCCCGTATTCTCTTTGATTTACTCAAAGGCTACCGGTACTCACAAATATGTCGCACTAATATAGCTATTGCTTCAACCGTGTCGGTATACCCCGCACAGTTTCCACAACGTATTGCTATCTATGAATGTTTCCTAAATCCGGGTTAGGATCTATAGAACTCCAATACAAGCCCACAAAATTAAAAGCATACAAACAATACAATTGAAAACACAAGTGATCTAATCCTCAGGTACACCTCACTTAATTTTCCCCAGCAGAGTCGCCAGTTCTGTGATCGGTGGGAATGAGAACTGACTGTTTTGGAATGCTGGTTCGCATTTGCGTTTGTTTTCGCAAAATGTCGCGGTAAGCAAGAGTCGCCACCGTCTTTTATTTTATCCAACAAGGAAAGGACAAAAGCACAAAAAAATTCCTTTTCGAGATGTTTCTCGGGTTCGGGAGGTAGATTATAGAAAGGGAAGGTGTTAGCACCCTTTCTATCTGTGGTTATCTACGGGCTCTTAGGTACTTGCTCACTATGTTTTCAAAAGTTTGCTTTTCTTTGTGTTTGTGGGTTTTGAAAAGAGTTTTGTTTTTTTTGAAGAGAGTGTAAGTGCGAAAAGTTTTGTTTTGTTTTAAAAGGAGCAAGTACTTAAGAACATCTACCTACTCAAAAAGGAATTAAATTGTGCAAATGTCCTTTAGACAGTGCTATCCCACTATTGAGGAGTAGGTAGCACCGTCGTTGGAGTTTTCGGGTCAATTCGATTTAAGGGACGTGTGGTCACTAAAGCAATGTTAGGATGCTTTAGCGGTAACCCTAATGTCTTAGATCATTTTTATCGAGGCAACCATTTCGAGGAAACTTTTGATCTTTGGACAGGAGGGCGACCTCTAAGACTTCCTATACTCAATGACCACGTTCGAGGCAACCAAGTGAGATGTACCCTAAGAGTGGCATGTGCGAGTGTGTCAATTTTCAGTTATATTATCTTTGTACATGTTATGGTGAGCTACTGTTGATTTTAAGTTAAGATAGATCTTGTCATACAATCCTAGTTAGCATACATCTAAGCAGTTAATATATGTACAGGAATTTAAAGTGCGGGAATTGTAAATCCTACGCTATTACAAGGCTTCGGGGAGGGGGATTATTTACATGTCCAAAATTGGGGGAATAAAGCAGTAAAGTGTAAAAGGTCTTAGTTAAGCTATTACCAACCAGTAGGCAGTTACAATAAAATAAGCGTGCGCGAAAAAAAATTGAATCGGAGTGTCCTTGGGTTTTGACCCTTTTTTATTAAATAAAGCATATTTTTTGTCATTTTTTGATTTAAGAATTAAGACTAACTAATGATTAATTAATTAAAAAAGAAAATATTTTTTGAGTTTTATTTTATTTTGGGAAAATGATTTAAATCTACTTAATTTTAGTTTTGGAAAAAATGTTAAGATAATTAAAAGATTAATTAACAAAACTAATTTAATAGGAAAAACTAGCCTAATGTTTTTGTGTTTTTTGATTTTATGTTGATTAAAAAAAGAAATAAAAACAGTCAAAATAAGGATAAAAAAATTGAAGGAAACAGGCAGCAAATAAAAAAAAAGCATAATTCTGGAGGCCTGGGAAGCTTCGATCCAAACAGGGTCATGATTCTTTCGATTGGGCCAGGAAGTGGGCATGAACAGCCTTCGATCTAGGGAAGGGGATTTCCCTTTGATCCTGGGAAAAATGCCTTCTTCGATCCAAGAGGACTATGGGAAGCTTTGATCCAGAGAAGGTGTCTCCTTCGATCTGGGATGTTATACCTGCAAAAGTATGTTAGCAAAAATAAAACTCAGGGCCTAGTATCGAACCCCAGGCCCTTCGATCCTGCATGCGCTGAGTCTTTCCAGGCTAAATCTGCAGCAAATGTTAGCAAACGAAAAACATGACCTGGGGCCAAACCCAGGCCCTTGAATTCTGTCTAGGATGGAAAATCGAATGGGATAGAAAATATGAAGGTGTTATGCAAAATGAAAAGTTTTAACAAGTTACCCTTTCTTACCAGCAGATTGAATCTTCGATTTGGGTACTGGCTGGATGGGAGCACTTTCAATCTGAGGGCTTCTGGGCGTGGGCACCTTCGATCTGAAGGACTTCTTTGGCTTGGAAAATTCTGACAACCTTTGATGGATTGTATGGGCAACGCCTCTCCAATGTTTCCTGTTTCTTTTCTCTATTTTTCCTCTACGTTTTCTGCCTGGTCTCTGTTTTTTTTCGTCTTTTGTAATGTGCCACTGTCCCTTGTATTTATAGGAGTGGGCGTCTAGTAATGGTAAGAGACAGCCCATTAAACAGGCCATTAAAGCCATGAGACAAGAATCAGACACATTAAAATATTTCCTTTTTTGAAATATTCGTGTCTCTTGAATGAACCTGGACACTTTTGAATTTCGAATGCCTTCAGGCCCTGCTCTTCGATTGGTCCTTTTCCAAATATCAATCAAAGGGTACCAATTAAAATTCCAATCGAAAGGCTTTGTTAACAGGCCAATCGAAAGGTGTTGTTCATGCTAATCGAAGGCCTTGACATAATGTCAATCGAAAGGCTCCTTCAGAATACCAATCGAAGGGTCTCTCAGAATTCCAATCGAAGGCTTTGACATAATGCCAATCGAAGTGCTTCTCCATAATGCCAATCGAAAGGCTCATTCAGAATACCAATCGAAGGGTCTTTCAAAATGCCAATCGAAGGCCTTGACATAATGCCAATCGAAAGGCTCATTCAGACTACCAATAAAAGGGTTTTTCAGAATGCCAATCGAAGTGCTTGTCCATAATACCAATCGAAATGCTCCTTCATAATACCAATTGAAGGGTCTTTCAGAGTGCCAATCGAAGTGCTTGTCCATAATACCAATCGAAGTGCTTTGTCCAAGCCAATCAAAATGCTCCTTCAGAATGCCAATCGAAGGGTCTTTCAGAATTCCAATCGAAGGCCTTGACATAATGCCAATCGAAGTGCTTTGTCCATGCCAATCGAAATGCTCCTTTAGAATGCCAATCGAAGGGTCTTTCAGAATGCCAATCGAAAGGTACTTAAAGCACCACTCAAAAAATTTCTTTTTCCTTAGGCAAGGGTTTGTGATCAACCATGCAGGGGGAAGACTTTGGAAAACATGAGAGGGAAAATTTTGGGGTACAACAGTTCCTTTATGGATATTGACTTTTGCTTGGATCATAGCCTGATAAGGCGAGTCTCATTTCATCCTCACCAGTACAGACTCCTAATCATTGATGAGAATGTCCACTATTTCACCTTGCCTGATCCTCTGATGACTTGCGTTTACAACCAAGAAAACTAGGCTTACTCTTTGGAGGGATGGGGAGAGACTGTTGATGGACCTAGAGAGCCTTTTGTTCCTGAGTATACACTTGCGCTAGAGGCACCCTTGACCATTGTGTATTCTAACAATTTTTCTTTACAGGAACCAGATGTTCATTCACAGCTTGCTTCTATGCATACTGAGTTAGCCGCACTTCGTCAGAAGGTTACCGATATGACTTTTCACATTGAGGTTTGTGATGCCATCCATGCATCTGAGTCTGATTTGTTAACTCGAGAGATCGCTGATCTTAGTGCCAGCTAGTAGAGGTCTGAGGCCCTGCAAACAATGTTCCTGCTGATTGAGAGAAGTCATCCGTATTATTATTATTATATTTTTTATTTCCTGACAGTTTCCTATTTGCTAACTCTCTACTTTATGTTGTTTCTATTTCCGCACCGCACGTTTTATTTATTTTTGCCATGACCACTTATCGACATATTTTTATTATTTTATCCTTTATTTGTGTGATTATTTATTTTTACTATATTTATATCATGCATGGAGCAAGAAGAAGAAAAAAAAAAAAAAAAATATATATATATATATATATATATATATATATATATATATATATATATATATATATATATATATATATATATATATATATATATATATATATATATATATATATATATATATATATATAAAAATTTGTAGGAGATACTTTGAGCACCCCCCCCCCCCCCAAATAGGTAGCAAATTGCAAGGTCCAAGGCCCAATCTAAGAAAAAAAAGTCCTAGACCTCTTTTTCAAAGACCGCGTCCGCGGACCTCACTCAGCGCCCACGGTGGGGTTTGGAGCTTTAATGGATCTATTTCGAAAAAAACCCATTTTCCCTTCTTCTTCCTCTTCCAAAACCCATTTTTCTCCATTTTTTACCACCTTAAAACCCCATTAAGGGCCATAACTTTCCCACTACATTTAAAACCCACTCATATTACCATCTTCCTCATTCCATTCTCACCATTAAAAATCCACTAACACTCATTTTTACCTATTATAACTATAAAAACATATTTCCCATCTTCTACCTTCAAAAGCAACAATAATGGAGTTCAATGGGTACATACTTAGCACGGGGAAGCCGGGAGAGCGACAAAATAAGCTGCTTGAAATACTAGACGCAGGAGATTTACTCTGCCAGGTATATCGACAAAGACTGTCTGTATACTTTAGGGATATATCATGGTATTTTCTGTTTATTAGATAAAGTAGGTTTGCATGATATATTTGCTCAGAAAGCACCTACCTACCTGAGGCTGACACATGAATTTTTAAGTTCTCTGGTTTATAATGTCAATCCCAACACTGCTAGAACCGTAGGAGAAGTTAAATTTAGGCTTTTTAATGTTGAATACGAATACTCCACTGACGGGTTAGCAAAACTGTTAGGGATGCCTCATGGGGACGGTGCAATTTGTGAAGCACCCTTGGATTCAGACTGGATATTCGAAGGATATACCTTTTGGTTTAAATTGTCAAACCAACATGCTAATTCTTTTGACGTGATTTTAACTTCGAGTATTCACAACCTGGAAATACGTGTTTTTCGCTATCTATTGGCATGCACTATTTTTAGCCGGGAGAATCCAAACAAAGTAAATGCGAACGAACTCATCTTTATGCAAGGGTGTCTCACAAACACCAAAATTAACCCCGTCCCTTTTATGGTCGCCCATATGAGCTTCATTTTGAAAAGGGGGGGCCAATTTCTTTTGGTGGCCTGGTTACTTCTATTTCTCGTGCCCTAAGTTTGGACACTGAGCTTGCTACACTTGAGCCACTTCCTCCTCACATTATAAATTTAAACTTTTTAAAAGTTATGCAATTATGTAAAGTGAGGAAGGGAGGAGGTTTTTACCTTATGATTAATGTTACTTCTGTACCCAATGTTGTTATTCCCTGCACTCGGCGCACTGATGTGCAATTTGAGTGCTCCAGCTTTTACCGGTCCGTTACCCCTCAAATTTTCCTTTGGAGGAGGGTAACAATACTGATGATGAGTATGATTTGCATGAGCAGTCACTTGTTCACAATGTACCACCTACACACACCACACCCTCTTCTTCTAACCCACCTGCAGGTTCCGCTCCTGGTTTCTATGTCACTGAGGACATATGGAGAGAGCTTAGGGCTCGAGAGGAGAGATTCCCTCCTTTCCTCCATGCAAAAGTAGCTTGTGGACAACATGGCATTCATGCAAGCATCTCAAGTGTAAAATGTTGGCTCCTTGCGTACCATTATGGAGACCCAGCTTGCCTTCTAGATCGAGCAGTGTCGTCAGCAGGCTAGCTTCGCGGGGCATTTTACTTCGATGGAAGCCTCTCAAGGCACCTTATTAGGTAGAACCCGCCAGCTGCAGGAAGCAAACGCGGCTCTTTCTGAAAGAGTTGGCCGACTTGAGATTTCTAGAGAGAGTCGGCATCGTAGCAGGATTCATCGTTCCGATCTTCTTACACAGGACGACGAGGGTACCAACGGACCCCATTAACACCATCCAGGTTACTCCTTCCTACTCTTTTATCATAACATTGAGGAAAATGTCTGGTTTAAGTGTGTAAGGAGATTTTTATCTCTTTTCATTTCTTTATTTTCAGTATTTATCGCTTTCTAGTACTTTAGTTGTTTTGTTTGTTTTGTTTTTAATAAAATTCATGTGCTTGATGAGCCCTTTCTGAATTTGAGTTGTGTATCCTTATTTCCCCAATTTTAGCCTTACCCAACAAATTTTTTGTACCAAAGAAAACAGTGTATTTTAAAAAATTTGAGGTGTAAGACAGGTTCAGGGTAGGATGTGTTTGACTTGGGAATTCTTTTTGAAAAGTCGATATGATTTTAGCACATAAAACTCTATAAATATAAGAATTGATCTCGTTACCCCCTATACTATAGCTTTATTTTATTGTAACAAAGGTCTTTTAGTAGTTTATCTTAGCAGTCAGCTCCGGCCTAAGCATGCTCTATGCAGGGGACTGATGAAAATAAGTGAATGATCTTTGTTTATGTTCTTTAACTGAAAATACAACTTTGGGTTAGGTGACTCTCACACAGTCACTTAACTAAAAATTGTTGTAAATTATTGGGAAAAAAAGAAACTAAAAGAAAATAAAAGGTTTATGCCCATTGTTGGTTGGTTCAGTGGTGTCTGGTGTTGGACTCGGTAGGGCAGATTATAGTCTGATCCCCCACAATCATAGTTGGGTAAATAAAGGGGTTATACCTATTCATATACCAGAACCCCATGCTTGAGATCAGAGTCACTAATCGATCACTCTGATACGAGTAGGTACGGATAACGGGCTTAATGTGATTGCGGCTGAATGAAAAAGGACCTTACAAAATAAGGAATCTTAGGCATAGTGGACTAACATGGATATATTTTTATAGGAATAAAGTTTATGCCTGCATTTTTATGGAGAAAGTGTAATCACGATATCTTTGGTTTGATCAGTTAGTACCTATCAGCATATCCTTACTTGAACTTAGAATCCCTTTTAGCTCAAAATCTTGTAAATATTTTACTTCTTTTCATATACTTCTGAGAGTTTTTGCTTGAGGACAAGAAAAGGTTTAAGTGTGGGAGAATTTGATAACACATGATCGCACTGCATATTTGACTAAAATAACACATGTTTTTCATAATTTTTCGTATTGTTTTCTTGCGTTATGCTTGTATTTGTCTTGTTTTCAAGCAACATGCCCATTTGAAGCTCTTCTTGAAGAATCCAAGCGAAAAGGCCAAGAAATCGAGATTTTCAGTGAAATCCTACATATGGCGTTCAGCTCAGCAGCCGCTATAGGGAGGCGCCGTGACATGTCCCACTCCACCCAGGGGATAACTGCCACGTCCCCCACGATCTCTCTATTGTCTCAGACAGTGTCCATGAAGGGGCCTCGACACCTGCGGTCTTTGGAATGTTTCTTCCTGCACAAAAGGAGTTTGGGGCATTTCTATTAAAGCATAGCCTGGAGAACTTCTATAAATAGTATTTTTCATTTCATTTTCCATTATCAAACTTAGTCTTGCAACACTAATCCTATACTCAATTGTGTAAAAGCAATAATTCGCCACATCGGAGGATTATTGCACCATAGTCTTGATTAGGTTGGAGCACCTCTTTTATTTACAATCTTACCGCCATTTTTACTTCAAGCACTTACTTTCCAATTGTAACAAGATTTAAAGACTCCGATTTGGAGCAGGTTTCTATTTAATTTTTTTTATTCAATCGCTTTATCTCACACTTGCATTACATATTTTATTACCTTGCATTTCCTTTATTACTATGTTTATTTCGATCAACTTTAATATGATTGCTTTTGTTTCCATGTATGGCTAAATATTTTAAGGTTGGAATGTAAGGATCATTGTCATGATATTATTTCAATATCGTATCAGTAGAAACACTTTAGGGGTTGTTTTAACTTGTAACATAAGTTTTCAGTACTTAATATTTTTGGATAAGATCGAAAGTCGTCCATTTCAAAGAGTAAACTTGGTTAGTTTTTAACCGTTTAAAAAGGGCGAAAGCATTTTGACTGGTTAATTAGGGATCTTTGACACTTTTAGAAAACAATTTTGAAACTATTTTCTGACACGTTTATAGGTTTACAATTTGATTCTTGAGCGAAAGCCAAGAATCTCTTCATGTCAATCATTCCAAGTTGAAACCACTTTTTTACTAAGTTAAGAAACTAATTTCTTAAAAATAGGTTTGTTGCTTTAACGCTTGAAGCGTCCTTTTATAAGTAACAATAGAAGGATTTGATTAAAGAGTAACCTTGGTTCTTATTTAGAGAAAGCGACAAGTTCCTGTCAAATTGTTCCTTTACAAGAGTGAAAAATATTTCCCCATGAGTAGTTCTATTAAATACAAATTGAAATGTTATTTGACCAATGTGATTTACATTCTAGCCCGTCTTTTGTTTGAATTTACTTTATCTATTTATTTCCTCTTCATTATACTCCCTCAACTGAATTGATCCGCCTTAGATAAGCAACTTAATAATAGAGTTGACAGATTGACGATAGGTCTTTGTGGTTCGACAATCCTTTATATTACTTCGATAGGATGTGCACTTGCAGTTAGATTTTAGACTCTTTAAACAGACTGATCAATGAGAACATTTACACATAGCTATATATTTTGTTTTCACTTTGTACTCTCTTCATTTGTCATGACGATTTCCTCTTACTAGGATTTATGTCCCTTTATACAATAATAGCCAGTTTATAGGCAAAATATCAATATAAACACAAATTCAAAATTCAAAATTTGTTTTACTTTTTCTATTTTGTTGCAAAAACGTCCAATGACTAAAATTGAATGAACATATGCATATGAACACGACTACTGCTAACGAATATGCATAAAAACAGGAATAAGTATTTACTCAATACTTTAGGAGATGGGATAATGTTTAAGTCATCCAAAAATCCCCACAGAGCAGTCCCAATAAGATTATCCCCGCGGAGTCATCTTCACAAACTTAACACATTCCCCGCAAGCATGAAATATCCTAATCATACTTAATAGCTGTTGTACCCAAAAATTTGCCCTCTCATTTATCAAGTATTTTCTCATAAGATCTCCCTTGGTTCAAGACTGAAAAGGGGTTGATCAGTTCAAGACACCTCCTTAAGCACTGATGACTAAAATTAGGGTTTGAGATTGCATAAGGATAATTGAACTTTTAATGCCTCATATGACTTTCTTGGATCATCATGGACCCTCAAGATTGCTCATGTCAAGTTTCAAGTCTTGGATCACATTTTTGCTCAGTCAATTGATCAGTTGACATAAAAATCAATTGTATTGGGGAAAAAGTCAATTGCGGCCAATTTATAGTCAAACTTCATAATTATTGATCCATATCAACATTTTGAACTCATATATGTCATTTGATCAAGTTTGGACCATAATTCCTCAAGAAATTTGATCAGATCCTCAAAACGGCAAAATGGTCATAATTAGGGTTTTGACTGGGAAAGGGTAATTTCTGATTTTTGACCTAGCAAATGGTTATTTGGTTTGAGACATGATCTCAAGGTTTAAAATGCATCATTTTAACCTAATGGTATGACTCAAATCATCCCTCAATATCAATTGATTGATAAGTTGACTTTCAATCAACTGATCAAAAGTCAACTGCACACTGAAAAGTCAAACTTTGACTTATTGGTCAAAATCAAGTGTCAAAGATCACAATTCATCAAAACATGTCAAAATATGAAACTTGTTCATCAAGAAATCAAAAAGTCAAGATTTCATTTTGAAAAGTCAAAGTTTCCAAACTTAGAAATTTTTTAAAGTGTTGAAAACTTCATGTTTTTTTCACAACTTTGATCCAATTTTTCACCATGATGCAAGATGACTCAAGGAAAACTTTCAACATGAAAGTTGTAGATCTCAATGAGATATAAAACATTTCTTTACACAACTTTCCTATAAATGCATGGATTTCAAGTTATGATTTTATGAATACATGTTCATGAAACTTGGAAACTTAGTGAAATTTTGCCCTAGTTTAGGTAGGATTTGGACCTAACTTCATGGCAATTTTTCACATAGTTCCAAGGAGTACTTTCAAAAGTGATTCAAATATGGTTATAGAGAACATTACAAGCTTTCGAAAATTTCTAAGAACTCATTGAGATCATGTTTGAGCAAGGAGAATCGAAGGCATGAAGTTGGCATTTCATTCTTGAATTATAGGTCAATTTCATGATGAACAAGAATGCAAATCCATGCTAGGCTGCAAAATCTATACTTTGCAGGCCTGAAACTTGTTTGGCACTCCATAATTAAATGTCTGCGTAGCTGTTAGAGGCCTCAACTCAAGCATTCAATGCATTGCCCATGCTTAATGCCATTTTGAATGGGGTGTACAGATTTACAAATGGGGATTGCAAGTAAAATTAATTCTTAAGTTACTATTACAACCATATTGAATGGATAAGAATTTACAAGAAATGTAAAATGAACTTATTTTGTTAAGTAAAGAAAAAAGTTTTGTTTAAGAAAATATTTTGATCTTTTTATGTTAAAATAAATAAAATAAGACACGTGAATGTGAAATATTTTTTTTGTGTTTTTGATTAATAAAAGTGACGGCAAAAATAATAAGGAGAAAGAAAACGGAATTAGCGCTTTGCTAAAATAAAAGAAATCATAAGTTCTGACTCTGGAATGTTGCAAGACAGAAATAACATGTTAGCAAAAAATAAGGAAGGCCAGAGGTTCCGGGTCCGCTGAAAACAACGAAGATTTCAGAAGTTCTGATGTCGCTGGCAGAACTTCATCTCCCTCTCCATGCTAGTCAGAGCATCTGCAACTTAGGCATTTCTCAACAAAACAGAAGATGCGCATATAGAAGTTATGGCAAGTTTCGTAATGTTTCAGAAGCAAGAGATATCAGAACTATAAATCAGAAGCAAGCATGGATTTGCTAATCCTAATTCTGAGTCCTAATTTCTTCAAGAAGTTCTGAACTGAAACTCTCTCTACTTAGGCAGGAAAATACATGAAACCTCATAATACGTACAACATCAGAACCATGATGTCTACATTGTACTTTTGAACATAAAAATCTGACAATGCCTAAGTAATATGATGAGAGTCAGCAGAAGCTTACCTTGCAGCTGGAAAATACTCTGAGCTGGAGTCTAGTTCTGACTGCTTGTGATGTTCCGAACAGCTTCCTCACGTGTTCAATAGGCTGGAAACTTTCAACTTGGGCGTCTTAACACATAAGTTAGGATAACTTCTAATATGTAAATCAGAAATTGTATGGATGGTTTTGGTCAAGAAACACTTGAGGAAAAATGGAATTTGAATGCAAGAATCAAAAGCTAACAGGTTTTGTATTTTGTGTTTGCAATTTTGGATTCTTGGAATTTTAGCAGGGGTTCAAGGCTTTTTCTTTCTCAAATTTTCGACCTTTTTACAGTTGCCAATGAAGTCCAATTTATAGGCAAATGTCTTGTAGCTTGGAGAGGTCAATGGGTACAACCATCATATGCTAGGCGATGACTTGTTCTTGAAGTAAGTTCAAATAGGTATGGTGGTTAGTAGCTTTAGCAGCGCCTAAGATGGATTTGTAAGCAGGAATTAAGGAAAGGTAACCTCAAAAGCAAAAGCAATGCATGGGCCCAACACACTCTGGTACAAAAGTTTGCTTTTCCAAGACAGTAAAGGTATTTCTATGCCACACGTGGATAAAATCCTTTTGCTAAAGACTCAAAAGTGGTTGTGAGCATTAAATGATGATGAGATTTATCAAACCAGAAATCCTGCAATGTGAGATTTTGCATCATTGCTTAATTCTTAGATCAGAAGTTCAGCTTCAACGTAATTTAGAATAAACATCCAACTTCTGATCTTTGAATCTCTTTGCTCCAGCTTGTTCTGAATGAGCTCCCAGACTTTCCAGGAAGCTTGTGACACACTTTGTAACCCTTCTCTGAATTAACCTTGCAAACTCTGACTGAATCTTTGTGAAAACTGGTACAGAAGTTCTGACCAAACTCTGTCTTGGAAGTGTCCAGAATTTGTTGAGTGCTTCAATTTCAATGACATGTCTTTGAGGTGTTATAACTTGAAATCCCAACATTCCTAGGTGATGTTTTGTTCTGCAATGTTTCAGATCTTGTAGGAGTCCATAAATCTTGTGTCAGAAGTTTTTAGCTTATCATATTTCTTAAACAACTTAGAAAAAAAAATTTAAGTATTTAGAATTTTGACTTTTCCAAAGTAACTTTGACTTTTGAATTTCTTGATGAAACAAGCTTCATATCTCAACATGTCTTGATGAAATATGACTCTTGAAACTTGATTTTGATCCAAAAGTCAAAGCTTGACTTTTCAGTGTGCAAATGACCATTTTGCCCCTATGAATGACTTTCTTGAAAAATTTGTAATTCAAGGCTTGGGATTGGATGGAAGCAAACCTGAGGCTCTAGGATGATCCTTTGAGAAATGAGAGGGCAAATTTTAGGGTACAACAGCTGCCCCTGTTCAATCTTCTTAAATCTGAAGAGTTAGATTGGAGAATCTGCCATTCGTGGCTTGAAGGTGGAAGATGATTGAACACTAGAGTGCCCAGAAATTTGCAGTCGAAGATGTGTTAGTTGATTATGTAGGGAATGGGCTTAAAGATGCCATTTGGAGAGATGATGGAAAGTTGTTAGAGATGGGCTTACAGATGCCATCCAACATTGATTGTTGGTTGATGGACTTATAGCGGAATAGTGGATGTGTTGGGTTGAGTACCAGAATAATATCTATAAATGGATTGTACCTGACTCATATCTGAAATGCACTGAATGAGTAATCAGGATGGCATCCGTATCTGAAGCGTATCTGAATTGTATCTGAAAGATGAATCTGAATGAATATCAGGATGTCATCCGTATCTGGAGCATATCCGAACTATATCTAAAAGCTTGAATCTGAATGAGTATCGGGATGGCATCCGTGTCTGGAGCGTATATGAACTGTATCTGAAAGCTTGAATCTGAATGAGTATCAGGATGGCATCCGTGTCTGGAGCGTATCTGAACTGTATATGAAAGCTGATTCTGAATGAGTATCAGGATGGCATCCGTGTTCGGAGCATATCTGAACTGTATCTGAAGATTGAATTTGAATGAGTATCAGAATGGCGTCCATGTCTGGAGCATATCTGAACTGTATCTGAGAGTTGAACTTGAATGAGTATCAGAATTGCATCCGTGTCTGGAGCGTATCTGAGCTGTATCTGAAAACTTTGAACATTTTTAATGGTAGCTGTTAACCTTATCCTGAAAAGGGTAAAATGTTAGCTAAAATGCAAAGTCATGTTGTATGAAATGCATGGTATGAGGCATTTGTGTAATCAATGTTTATGATATATGGATGCGATGTATGCATATGCGAGCTAATCTGCTGCACTACTGTTGGATTGAGGAAAATAAATCACTGACTACTGCTAAGGGCATGGAGTGCAGGTCTTCATGTTATGAAGCCGAAGTGTTGATGAATTTCTTTTTAGAGAAATAAACTCTGTTGTAAGGTAATTCCATGTACTGCCTGTAAAATCCTGTTGGGGAATCTTGGGAAATTTGGATGACTTCTACTGGGGATTGATAATTGGAAGCTTTGTTCCGCTGGGGATTAAACTGTACAATGCGGGGGATTTTTATGGAAAATAACTTAGAGAGATTTCCATATCTCTTAAATCCATCAGTGATTGTCTTTTATTTTATTTATTTGTAGACAGTAATTATGTTCAAATGCATATGTTCAACAATGAATCATTGGACGTTTTTGTAAACAAAACACAAGCGTAAAGAAAAATTCATAGTTTTTTTCACTTTCAAAGAGATGTCTTTGTATTGACTTTGAGTAAGTATTTTTGTACAATGAGACAAACATTCTAGTAAGATAATGTCGTCGTAAAAATGAAAATTTTAATACAAAGAAAAGATAACTATGTGCAATAATCCCATGGGGTTCCCATTCTGATATAGCCTTTGTATCTCTAAGCCTCTTGTCTATTTGTTGCCCCGTCCGAAGATGATTGAATTGATCAGATCCTCTGAGTTTGCAGGTTGTCTGTAAGGTGATCCAACGGGACATAGTCATACGCTTTTATTCCATAACTTTTGCATGGACCGCCCTTTCGGGTTTTCAGTCCACCGGGATACCCTTTTTTGCCCAAGCCGCCCTTTTAGGTTTTTAACTTGTTGGGTGTACATATATTTTTGTTTTATCCCTTATTTTTGCCCGAACCTTTTGGTTCGCTGGGATGCCCTTATTTTGCCTAGGTGTGTTAACCTAGCGGGTCTCTTATGTGTAGTATCTTTTGACTATGTCTGTGTTCGCAGGGTGCGGCAGGTCGTCACCATCCATGGTGGTCAAGATCATTGCTCCACCAGAGAACATGTTTTTGATTACAAATGGTCCTTCGTATGTAGGAGTCCATTTTCCCCTGGGATCACCTTGCGGCAGTATGATACGTTTGATCACCTGATCCCCAACTTGATACACTTGGCGTCTGAAGTTTTTGTTGAAAGCCTTGATCATCCATTTTTGATACATTTGACCATGACATACAGCAGCAAGCCTTTTCTCATCAATCAATTTTAGTTGATCAAGTCGAGTCTGGATCCAATCGTCTTTGTTCATCCCTGCATCCTTCATAATCCTCAAATAGGGGATCAGGACCTCAATAGGCAAGACAGCCTCCATGCCCTATACAAGAGAATAGGGTGTTGCCTTGGTCGATGTGCGTGCCATGGTACGATAACCATAGAGAGCGAATGGTAGCATCTCATGCCAGTCTTTGTATGTGAATTTCATTTTCTGTATGATCTTTTTAATGTTCTTATTCGCGGCTTCGACAACACCATCCATCTTTGGCCGGTAAGGGGAAGAATTGTGATGCTGGATCTTGAATTGCTCGCACAAGGTGGTGATTATAGTATTATTTAGGTTCGTACCATTTTATGTAATGATCCTCTCCGGGATACCGTACCGATAGATGAGATTCTGCTTGATGAACCGGGCGACACATTCTTGGTAACGGAAGCGAAAGAAGCTGCCTCCACCCACTTTGTAAAATAGTCAATGGCCACTAAGATGAAGCAGTGTCCATTGGAGGTTGTTGGCTTGATTTCCCCAATCATATCAATTCCCCATATAGCAAAGGGCCAAGGATCCGTTAAGACGTTCAGAGGAACCGGAGGTACATGCACTTTGTCAGCATAAATCTGACACTTGTAGCAGGTTCGAGAGTGTTGATAACAATCTGCTTCCATGGTAGACCAATAATAGCCTTCCCGTAGGATCTTCTTTGCCATCGTATGCCCACTGGAATGGGTTCCAAAAGTGCCTTCATGCAACTCAGCCATGATCCTTTCAGCTTCAACCTTGTCTACGCACCGAAGTAACACAGAGTCATCGTTGCGTTTGTAAAGAACTCCATTACTAAGGAAGAACGTAGCAGAGAATATCCTTAAGAACTTCTTATCATTGACTGAAGCTCCTTTTGGATATTGTTGGGTTTCGAGATACCTCTTAACTTCGTGGGACCAAGGCTGGTCCACTACTTCTTCAGTATTAATCTCGTGATAGTGTGTTGGTTCATCCATTTGTTCAATGGTGATCTGGGGAGCCTCGTTATCCCATTTAAGTTTAAACATGGATGACATTGTGGCTAGTACATTTGCTAGCTAATTTTCTTCTCGCGGGAAATGCTCGAAGGTAATCTTTTCAAAATGTGGGAGCAATGTTAAAACATGTTCTTTGTAAGGGATAAGGTTAGGGTGTTTGGTGTCCCATTCCCCTTTGATCTGGCTAATAACCAAAGTTGAATCTCTGAATACATTCAAAGATTTGATCCCCAAGTCTATGGCAACTTTGAGACCAAAAATACACGCTACGTATTCTGCCATGTTATTTGTACAATTGAAGTAGAGTCTTGACGTAAAAGGAGTATGACATCCTTCAGGAGATATGAGTACAACACCAATACCATTGCCGAGTGCGTTAGATGCCCCATCAAAAACCAGGGTCCATCGGGATCCTTGTTCAGGTCCATCATATGGTCTGAATTCTTCATAGTTATTTACCATCATGATATATTCATCCGGAAATTCGAACTTCATGGACTGGTAGTTTTCCACATCTTGGTGAGCAAGGTGATCAGCTAGTACACTGCCCTTTATTGCTTTCTGGGTAGTATATTGTATGTCATATTCTGTCAAGATCATTTGCCACCTCGTTATTCTCCCAGAGAGGGCAGGTTTCTCGAAGATGTATTTTATTGGATCCATTTTAGATATCAATAAGGTAGTATGGGTCAGCATATACTGTCTTAGCCGGCGAGCAGCCCATGCCAGAGCGCAGCAAGTTTTCTCGAGCAGTGAATATCTTGTTTCACAGTCGGTAAACTTTTTGCTCAAGTAATAAATAGCGTGCTCTTTTCGGCCAGACTCGTCATGCTGCCCCAACACACACCCCATTGAATTTTACAAAACGGTCAGATACATAATCAATGGTCTTCCCTCGACTGGCGACATCAAAACAGGAGGCTCTTGCAGATACTCTTTGATCTTGTCAAAAGCAGTTTGGCACTCGTCATTTCATTTGACTACTTGATCTTTCTTCAGTAGTTTGAAGATTGGTTCACAAGTAGCTGTCAGCTGAGAAATGAATCTGGCAATGTAGTTTAAACGTCCCAAGAATCCTCTGACTTCCTTCTCAGTACGAGGAGCAAGCATCTCTTCTATCACTTTCACTTTGGCAGGATCTACTTCAATACCCTTATTACTGACGACAAAGCCTATGAGCTTACCAGACCTTACTCCAAACGTGCATTTATTGGGGTTCAACCTCAGCTTGTACTTCTTTAGTCTCTCAAACAGTTTCTATAGATGATCAAGATGCTCTTCTTCTGTTTGAGATCTAGCTATCATGTCTTCCACATAGACCTCTATTTCGTGATGTATCATGTCGTGAAATAGAGCTACCATGGCACGCTGATAGGTTGCCCCAGCATTCTTTAGTCCGAACGGCATAACCTTGTAGAAGAATGTTCCCCATTGTGTGACAAAGGTTATCTTCTCCATGTCCTCAGGTGCCATTTTGATTTGGTTGTAACCTGAGAAACCGTCCATGAAGGAAAACACTTTGTGTTGTGCTATATTTCCAACTAGAATGTCAATGTGGGGGAGTGGGAAATCATCCTTAGGGCTTTCCCTATTCAAATCTCTGTAGTCCATGCACATTTGTACCTTGCCTTCCTTTTTGGGCACGGGAACAACATTGGCAACCCATTGCGGATAGGAGGTGACGGCCAAGAATCCAGCATTGAATTGTTTCATGACTTCTGCCTTAATCTTCTCCGACATGTCTGGTCGCATGCGACGGACCTTTTGTTTTATAGGTGGGCTATCCTCTTTTGTAGGCAAACGATGTACCACAATATCTGCATCAAGTCTTGGCATGTCTTCATACGACCAGGCAGAGACCTCAACATACTCGTGTAACATCTGAATCAGATGATCTTTGACATTGGGTTCCAGGTTGGCACCCACCTTGACTTCTATTTTGTCTTCCTCGGTACCTAGATTGATTGTATCCACTGGCTCTTCGTGGGGCTGAATGGTTTTCTCTTCTTGTAGTAGCAATCTGGCAAGTTCCCCTGATACTTCACAATCTTCCTCACCTTCGTCTTCGGCTTTGTAGATTAGATTTTCAGAGCCACTGAAGGCCATAGAAGAACCGTTACCCATGGGATCCCGAGTGGATGTAGACCTGCATTGTGAGTGTGAGTGTATGTAAGGGTATAGCTTTCTTTGAAAGAAATGAAAAATGTAAAAAGAAAAACAATGAACACAAATTTTGTATGCAAAAAACATCCATGATTCATTGATTTCATATGGAAATAAGATAATAACCCTTACAAATGGACCATTGTGTCTCGGGTAAGACATAAGGTTTTAAGAGTCTGAATGGTTTTAATATTATAGATCCAACAAAATGTAAAGACAAATTACTGTGGGATAAAAGTGATCGGGATGAAATCTCTAGCCTCCCAGTTGCTGAGCCCTCCACTGAAAGTAGGGAAGATCCACTCCTCCAGGTTGCAGCCATCTTCATCATCCTCTACCGCGTTGACTTCATAGTTGTTGATCCTCAGGGGTGGTCCTCCAGCACGAGTGCGGCGTACAGCCTTCTGGGCAACTGAAGTGAATCCCAGGCCAAACTTGTCAGATTTGTATGGGATATTCGGGAGTTGTCCCCAGATAGTGCACCCACCTTCTTCTATTACTGCATTTGCATCCTTCAAAGATGACATCCTGAGTAGAGGCCTTGTGATCTTGGGAACAGCCTTGGTCACTGCCACATCTTGTGGGACTTCTTCAAAGTGTTGGAATGGAGTTTCAATAAATTCACCATCTAATTCCACATACCTGAAAGAATTGAGATGGCTGATCATATACTCTTCTTCTCCATGAACGATGATAATCTTCCCTTGAATTGGGTACTTCAGCGTTTGGTGCAACGTAGAAGTAACAGCGCCAGCATTGTGAATCCATGGTCGACCAAGCAAGCATGAATATGAAGGGCGGATATCCATTACATAAAAAGTTGAATCAAACGTCTGGGTTCCAACCTTTACGGGGATATCCACTTCCCCATGCACCATCCTTTTTGAGCCTTCAAAAGCTCTCACTACTATGTTGCTTGGTTCCAATGTCAATCCTTCACAATCAAGCCTATCAAGAGCCTTTTTAGGCAATACATTCAGAGATGAGCCAGTGTCCACCAAGACATGAGCCAAGGTTGTGCCCCTACATTCAACTGAGACATGCAATGCCTCATTATGCTTCCTTCCTCTTGGCGTTAAATCAGCATCCAAAAAACCTAAGCCATTATCTGCAGTCAAGATGGCTATGCAGTCTTGGAACTAATCGACAGATGTTTCTTGGGGTACATGGGCAGTTTTCATGAATTTTACCAAGGCCTTTGCATGCGCCTAGGAACATAGTAGTAAAGCCATCATGGAAATTTTAGATGGAGTTTGCCCCAGTTGCTCAACTATATCGTAGTCACTTCTTTTTATGATCTTTAGAATTTCCTCCATCTCTTTCCGGGAGGTCTCAGGGATAGCCAATGATTGTGCCTTCGTTCGGACAGGCTCAATCAAAAGAATTTTACTTCGAGTCTCGGTTGATTCAACAGCAGGAATGTCAGTAGGAGTGATAACAGGAGTTGTAACAGCTTTGTTAGTTGGAGTATTAGTGGAGATTATTGTAGGACTGGGAACAACCTTTGGAGGAGAAACAACAACAGGAATGATCACGGGTCCAGAAATTGCTTTTGGAGGAGTAATTTCTGGAGAGAATATCCTTCCGCTTCGGGTAATCTTGCTAGTCCCTGCAATATTACTGATATCGGAGTCAACCTTCTCAGAACTTGAATCTTTGGCAGCTGGTCAATCTTGCTTGATATCGTGGTAGTAGACATCCCTTCCATAATTCCATGGTATGGTTTTTTCTGACGAATACGGGATTGGTCCAGGCATTGTAATTATCAAAGGAGCTGCTTTTGGAACTGATGTAATTCTAACGGGTCTTTTGGTGGAGACCCTGGAAGAATTGGCGGAAATGGTAACGATGGAAACATCATTATAAGGAATAGGTGGAACAGAAGTATTTTCGAATATAATTTCCTTGTTATCTATTAGGCACTGAACACCTGCTTTCAACAAAGGACAATTGGTTGGTGAGGACAAACAAAAATGACAACTTTCATCACAGCCTGGGATAACATTGGCATTCAATAAGTTATTTTTGATAATCAGGAGTGGGGTCATAAGTTCATCAACTGAAGTAACAAACATATCGTCTTCAATAGCGTTGGCATTATGGTCGTGTTTGGGCATAGGGGCAAAAATCACATTGGGCTTTTTCAGGCGCATCGAATTCAATTTCTTTTGCTTCAATGAGGTCTTGTACTTTGTTCTTTAGAGCCCAAAAGTTATTAGTGTCATGGTCGGGACTCTCAGAGTGGTATGCACAGCGGGAATTGGGATGATAGTGAGGAGAGGTTGTATTAGGATTCTTTGGAGCTTCTTTCAAAGTCACTAGGTTGGATCTTAACAAATGTGGCAGTACTTGAGATAGTGTCATATTAATTCGGGTAAATTGTCGGACTGGTCTTTCCATTCTTGGTTGGTTGTTTCTTTGCTGATCAGGCGCAGGTTTAGGAATCATAACAGCCCCCACCATTGGACGGTGTTCGGCCCTATCTTGATTTCTCTGAGGATAAACAACAACCACTTATTTCTTTCCGATAAATGGCTTCCTTACAGCAGCATAGGATGCATCTTTTTGAATCTTTCCACTCTTTATCCTGGCTTCTACCCTCTCTCCGGTCAATATCAGTTTAGTAAAACCTGCTGATGAACTCCCAATTAGGTGATTGAAGAAGGGACCAGACAAGGTTCCCAAAAACATGTCTACCAATTCTCTTTCAGATAGGGGAGGTTGAACTCTTCCAGCCAAGTCTCTCCTTTTTTACGCATATTCCTTGAAGCCATCACTTGAAACCATGGCCATACTCTGGAGCTGAGTATGGGTAGGCGCAAGATCAGCGTTGTATTGGTATTGTTTGTAAAATGCTGCAGCAAGATCTTCCCAGTTATGAACATTGGCTCTTTCTAACTGATAAAACTAATCAAGTCGAGTTCCAAACAGACTGTCTTGGAAGAAGTGTACCCATAAGTCTTTGTCAGCGGTATGGGGCTGGATTTTCCTCAAATAGGACCGGAGATGCATTTTAGGGAATGAAACTCTGTCATATTTGGTGAACACATGTGCTTTGAATTTTGGAGGAATGAAAATCCCTAACACTAAGCCCAACTCCTCAAAGTCCAACCCAGGCACTTTTTGGATCTCCATTGCACTCAACCGTTCTTCTAGATGTTTATACTTGTCGTCGGCTGGAGGGTATTTTTCTTCAGAATAGTCTTCTTCTTCTTCTTCCTCTTCTGACTCTGACTGGACAATTGTTTCTTTTCCTTTCCCATCTTGATTGTCTTTCTCACTGGATGTCGTTGCAAAGTCTAAGGCCCTTCTTGGCTGCCCTTGGAATTTTCTTCCCATGTTTAGAACTCCGGTTATCTTCTTTGTCTTCTTTTTCTTCTCCTCGGCCAGCAAAGTCTTCAACTCTTCTTGTCCTTTAGCTAGGGTCAAGAAGAACTGTTGGAATTGTGAATTCTGAGCTTGGAGGTCTTTCACCGTTTGTCGAGATCCATCTTACTGAAATAAACAGTAGAGAGATGAGGAGACTTGTTGCAAGAAACATGTTATGTTATGATGAATGGTAAATGCATATGCAATGATTTTAAGGATTTTAAGATTCAAATTTGTTTTAGACAAAAAGGAAACACGCGTTATATTAATAGATTAAAGCTCGAGTACATCAATGCCTTCTTGGGCAAAATAATACAAAAACTCTAAGATAAAAAGGTAGTACGCATCCTCTTTAGTGCAATGTAGGCATTCATAGTCTGCTCCTCATGAAGTAGTCTAGTGAGTTCCAAAACCTTCTTCTCGCTTGCGTAGAATTGAGCTTCGAAAGTATCTCGCTCCCCCTTGAGTTGTATCTAATCCCTTTGTAGTTCTTCAAGAGAGGTGAGCATGTCAGGATGTAGGATAGTGTATGGAACATCTCCTTCCATGACAGACTCTATGATTACCGGTAGAATGGAGGGGTACGGCATCATAAGACTCTGAGCACGATTTCGTACCCATTTGAGGTAAGACTCAAGAGGGATGGAATTCTTGTTCCCCAAAGTCTTGCTATCTACCTTGTTTAACATCCTCCAAGCTCGGATAAATCTCTGGCGAAGACCTTGATCATTGTTGTCGTAGTCAAATACCAAACCTTGAATCAGCATCTCGTGCGGGCCATCCCTTCGGGCATAACCAAATTGTCTTAAGGCTAAGCAGGGGTTGTAGGTGATACCTCCCCTAATGACAAGTAAAGGGACATTAGGATATTCTACACAACGGTCGACAATAGTAACATTCTCTATGGATCGGGAGCACCAATGGATGTCTGAATGTTTGAGCATCATCAATCTTTGTGACCACCTTGAACATTGCTCATTCTTTAATACAGATTGGGGAAGATGTGAAATAAACCATTTTCCCAATATAGGAGTGCAACACATAAGGACACCTCTTTTCCTCATTATGCGAGTGTGAAAAGAGTGTAGGATATCCGCTAGCAATGTAGGCACCGGGTTGCGGGATATGAAGATTTTGATGGCGTTCATATCTATGAGTTGGTCAGGATTTGGAAACAAAACCATCCCATAGATGAGGAGAGCCACAATTTCCTTAAAGGCTTTCAAATCCAAGGAGTTCCAACCGTTTTGGGCTTTCTCGAACAAGAACTTTGCTAGGAAACCTTTGACACCACTCCTTGTTTCCAAATGAGTTGTGACATCAGATGATTGCAAGTGTAGAGCTTGAGCAATATCTTATAGCTTTGGGTTTCTTTCCGTACCGTTGAAAGGTAGTTTATTGAGAATGGGAATCCTCAAGAGTCGGGAGAATTCTTCCAAAGTAGGCACAAGTTGATAGTCGGGAAATGTGAAGCAATGGTGTAAAGGATCAAAGAACTGAAAGAGCACCTTCATCATGTCCTCATCTGTGTTGGAGGTGACCAAGTTGAGTAGGCGACCATGTCTCTCGATGAATGGAGAGTTTTCAAGAATCCTTGAAGCTAGCTCCTTAAGTTGTGGAGGGATCCTCACAAGGTTGACTTGAATAGTTTTCCTGCGAAGTGAATCCATATCCTACAAAACAAGAACAAAGATGAATCCCAAAAATCCTTGAAATTGTTAGTGAAATGTGTATGATGTTATGATGTTCATGATGTTATGTACAAGCATGTATATATAAACAAAGCAAACAAGTCCTTAGGTTTAGGCTTGCATGGAGTTTTATAGGTAAGTACCCTCTTGAAGTTTAGTTGGCTCAAACTTGTCCTAGTAATAGTAACCGGGTTCTAAGGAGCTCAATATCACTGGTTTGTTTCCTTGGTCATTGTTTCAACACAAGCCTCTTTAATGGCGACTGAAATATCCCAAGAAACCAAACCTCAATGAGTGTAGTATTGAGTATCTACCAACTTCGTACTGCACCAAAGTCGGTCATCTCACTACATCCTAAATGGCCAAGTTGGTCAAGTAAAGGTTCTAGAAGTTCATTAGTGCTTCATGACATCACTCAGTGGCCCTTTATTCTCTTTGATTAACTCAAAGGCTACCGGTACCCATAAATATGTCGCACTAACTTAGCTATTTCTTAGACCATGTTGGTATACCCTGCACAGTTTCCACAACGTATTGCTACTTACCTATAATGTATCCCAAATTCGGGTAAAGGATTCAAACCCCAAAAAAGAACCATAATGTAAAGCATACAAGTAAAACAATGTAAGCAAGAAAATTTGATCTATCCCTAAGGTAACCCTACTTTCAGAATTATCCCCAGCAGAGTCTCCAGTTCAGTGATACGGTGGGAGAACTGACTTGGGTGTTTTGCGTTTGATCGCAAATGTTGCGGTTAGCAAGAGTCGCCACCAACTTTTATTTCATCCAAAAGGAAAGTTGAAAAATCACAGGAAAGACCTTTGAGATTATTTCTTGAGTTCGGGGGGTAGATTATGAAAAGGGAAGGTATCAGCACCCTTTTCATCCATGGTTTTCCATGGGTTCTTAGTTACTTGCTAGATCACTTGCTTTTTGTTTGAAATTGTGCTTGATGTGATTTTTTTGAAAGTATTTTGTAAAGATGCCATTGTTTAGGAAATCTTTGTAATGATTCTTGTTTGTAAGAATGTATACAAAGATGTTGATCTTTTGAAAAGGTTTTCAAGTTTGTAAGATGTTTGAAAGTGTAAGTGTTTGTTTTTGAAAATATCAAGGATGTTTGTTTGAAATTGAGCAAGTAATTAGGAGCATTCTACCTACTCAAAAGTCTTTCTTGTTCATTTTCCTTTGACATTGTTATCTTACCATTGATTTGGTAAGTAACCCTATCTTTGGATGTAAACGGGACGGATGTGGGTCATCGTATAACCATGATTAGCAATGTTGCAAGGTATCTTAGAATTCTCTTTTAGGGACTAAGATCATTTGAAAGGCAACTTAGATAGCGTCATCGAGGGACTATGATCTTGTATGTTTCTTGTTTTTGCTAAGATACCTCACATGCGTAATACGGCCATTTTGTAAACGCCACCAAGTGGATTTACCCTAGGGGTGCTTGTGTGCAAGTGTATTATTTTCATGCTTGATTTTGTCTTGAATTAGGGTTTTCTAAGTATTGGTTTTAGTCTTTCTATACAAACCCTAATTACTAGCCATTATATAAAGCAATAAATTGCGGAAAATAAATATACTACTCTATTACAATCATTCGGGGGATGGGGTGTACAGATTTACAAATGGGGATTGCAAGCAAAATTAAATCCTAAGTTACTATTACAACCATATTGAATGGATAAGAATGTACAAGAAATGTAAAATGAACTTGTTTTGTTTAAGTAAAGAAATAAGTTTTGTTTAAGAAAATATTTTGATCTTTTTATGTTAAAAGAAATAAAATAAGACATGTGAATGTGAAATATTTTTTGGTGTTTTTGATTAATAAAAGTGACGGAAAAAATAATAAGGAGAAAGAAAACAGAATCAGTGCTTTGCTAAAATAAAAGAAATCAGAAGTTCTGACTCTGGCATGTTGCAAGACAGAAATAACATGTTAGCAAAAAATAAGGAAGGTCATAGGTTCTGGGTCCGCTGGAAACAAAGAAGATTTCAGAAGTTCTGATGTCGCTGGCAGAACTTCGTCTCCCTCTCCATGCTAGTCAGAGCATCTGCAACTTAGTCATTTCTCAACAAAACTGAAGATGCGCATATAGAAGTTATGGCAAGTTTCGTAATGTTTCAGAAGCAAGAGATATCAGAGCTATAAATCAGAAGCAAGCATGGATTTGCTAATCCTAATTCTGAGTCCTAATTTTTTCAAGAAGTTTTGGACTAAAATTCTCTCTACTTAGGAAGGAAAATACATGAAACCTCAGAAAACGTACAACATCGGAATCATGATGTCTACATTGTACTTTTGAACATGCAAATCTGACAATTCTTAAGTAATATGATGAGAGTCAGCAGAAGCTTACCTTGCAGCTGGAAAATACTCTGTGAGCTGGAATCTCATTCTGACCGCTTGTGATGTTATGAACAACTTCCTCACGTGTTCAACAGGCTGGAAACTTTCAACTTGGGCGTCTGAACACAGAAGTTAGGATAGCTTCTAATATGTAAATCAGAAACTGTATGGATGGTTTTGGTCAAGAAACACTTGAGGAAAAATGGAGTTTGAATGCAAGAATCAAAGCTAACAGGTTTTGTATTTTGTGTTTGCATGTTTGGATTCTTAGAATTTTAGCAGGGGTTCAAGGCTTTTTCTTTCTCAAATTTTTGACCTTTTTACAGTTGCCAATGAAGTCCAATTTATAGGCAAAGGTTGTGTAGCTTGGAGAGGTCAAGGGGTACAACCATCATATGTTAGGCGCTGACTTGTTCTTGAAGTAAGTTCAAATAGGTATGGTGGTTAGTAGCTTTAGCAGCGCCTAAGCTGGATTTGTAAGCAGGAATTAAGGAAAGGTAACCTTAAAAGCAAAAGCAACGCATGGGCCCAGCACACTCTTATACAAAAGTTTGCTTTTCCAAGACAGTAAAGGTACTTCTATGCCACACGTGAAGAAAATCCTTTGGATAAAGACTCAAAAGTGGTTGTGAGCATTAAATGATGATGAGATTTATCAAACCAGAAATCCTGCAATGTGAGATTTTGCATCATTGCTTAATTCTTAGATCAAAAGTTCAACTTCAGTGTAATTTAGAATAGACATCCAACTTCTGATCTTTGAATCTCTTTGCTCCAGCATGTTCTAAAGGAGCTCTCAGACTTTCCAAGAAGCTTGCAACATGCTTTGTAAACCTTCTTTGAATTACCCTTGCAAACTCTGGCTGAATCTTTGTGAAAACTGGCCCAGAAGTTTTGACCAAACTCTGTCTTGGAAGTGTCCAGAATTTGCTGAGTGCTTCAATTTCAAGGACATGTCTTTGAGGAGTTATAACTTGAAATCCCAACATTCCTAGGTGATGTTCTATTCTGCAATGTTTCAGATCTTGTAGGAGTCCATAACTCTTGTGTCAGAAGTTCTGAGCTTATCATATTTCTTAAACAACTTAGAAAAAAATTCTAAGTATTTAGAATTTTGAATTTTCCAAAGTAACTTTGACTTTTGAATTTCTTGATGAAACAAGCTTCATATTTCAACATGTATTGATGAAATTTGACTCTTGAAACTTGATTTTGATCCAAAGGTCAAAGCTTGACTTTTCAGTGTGCAAATGACCATTTTGCCCCTATGAATGACTTTCTTGAAAAATTTGTAATTCAAGGCTTGGAATTGGATGGAAGCAAACCTGAGGGTCCAGGATGATCCTTTGAGAAATGATATTGGGGTACAACACCAGTCAAACAACATACAAGACTTCTTCTAGTTTCAGATAAATCGCTCCAAAGATTTAGTCCGAATCTTTTCCAGTTGAAATCAAGTTCAAACTTAGTCCATTTTCTGTCAATAGTCACCCTTGGATGGCATCTACAAGCCCGTCTCCGGAAAATCGCCATCATTCCTCCAAATGGCATCTATAATCCCATACACAATTCATCTTCGAGTGCAAATTTCTGGGCACTCTAGTGTCCAATCATCTTCCACCTTCAAGTCACGAATGGCGGATCCGCCAATCTAACTCTTCAGGTTTAAGAAGATTGAACAGGGGCATATGTTGTACCCCAAAATTTTCCCTCTCATTTATCAAGTATTTTCTCACAATATCTCCCTTGGTTCAAGACTGCACAGAGGTTGATCAACTCAATACACCTCCTTAAGCACTGATGACTGAAATTAGGTTTTGAGATTGCATAAGGATAATTGAACTTTTAATGCCTCATATGACTTTCATGGATCAACATGGACCCTCAAGATTTCTCATGTCAAGTTTCAAGTCTTGGATCACATTTTTTCTCAGTCAATTGATCAGTTGACCTAAAAATCAGATGTATTGGGGCAAAAGTCAATTGCGGCCAATTTACAGTCAAACTTCATAATTCTTGATCCATATCAACATTGTGAACTCATATATGTCATTTGATCAAGTTTGGACCATAATTCCTCAAGAAAATTGATCAGATCCTCAAAAGGGCAAAATGGTCAAAATTAGGGTTTTGACTGGGAAAGGGTGATTTCTGATTTTTGACCTAGAAAATGGTTATTTGGTTTGAGACATGATCTCAAGGTTTCAAATGCATCATTTTAACCTAATGGTATAACTCAAAACATCCCTCAAGATCAATTGATTGATAAGTTAACTTTCAGTCAACTGATCAAAAGTCAACTACATACTGAAAAGTCAAACTTTGACTTATTGGTCAAAATCAAGTGTCAAAGATCAAAATTCATCAAAACATGTCAAAATATGAAACTTGTTCATGAAGAAATCAAAAAGTCAGGATTTCATTTTGAAAAGTCAAAGTTTCCAAACTTAGAAATTTTTCTAAGTGTTGAAAACTTCATGTTTTTTTCACAACTTTGAGCCAATTTTTCACCATGATGCAAGATGATTCAAAGGAAACTTTCAACATGAAAGTTGTATGTCTCAATGAGATATAAAACATTGATTTACACAACTTCTCCTATAAATGCATGGATTTCAAGTTATGATTTTCTGAATACATGTTCATGAAACTTGGAAACTTAGTGAAATTTTGCCCTAGTTTAGGCAGGATTTTGACCAACTTCATGGCAATTTTTCACATAGTTCCAAGGGGATTTTTCAAAAGTGATTCAAAGAGGGGTTGTAGATCACATTACAAGATTTTTAAAATTTCCAATAACTCATTGAGGTCATGTTTGAGCAAGGAGAATCGAAGGCATGAAGTTGGCATTTCATTCTTGAATTATAGGTCAATTTCATGATGAACAAGAATGCAAATCCATGCTAGGTTGCACAATCTTTTCTTTGAAGACCTCAAATTTGTTTGGCACTCCATAATTAAATGTTTTCACAGCTATTAGAGGCCTCAACTCAAGCATTCAATGCATTGCCCATGCTTATTTCCATTTTGGGAAGAAAGTGCACATTGCCATTTTGGAAAAGTAGCTTTATGCACAAAATCAGTTCTTGAGCTTTACAATTGTTTTCTTCTGATCATACATAACCTATAATCCAAAAGAAACTTGTCTCAAGCCTCTAACAAGTCATCCCATGCTTGTACTATACCTTGGAACCATGTTTTCACTTTTCTTCAAAATCAAGTAACATAGCCATAACTTGTACTTGTGCGATTCTGACCCTCTCAAGCCTCACAACCTTTTCCTTACTTATGCACAAGTCATTTGCATCAAAACACATGAATACACAATCTCAAAAAAACACAAAAACTCAGAACTGTATCAAAAAACTCCATTGTTGCATAATCTGACCAAAAACTTGAAACTCACATCTCCCTCGTATGTTTCCAAGCCTTTTGGTTCCTAAAGCTTCTAAACATCAAATACAACTCATCCCTGACCCTATTTTATAACTGTAACTCCATCTTCATCAACCTCCATAACCAAAAATAGGGCTCTGCAAGTTGACTTCTCCCGAACTCCTCAGCCACTTTCAGCTCAAGTCAAGCATCACATTAGCTTCCTGGGAAGTTGAAGAAGCTAACCCAATCATTGTTGCAAGGTGAGTTTTCTGAATTTTGAACTATTAATATAGGCATTGTTAGGCTTACATTTGTGAAGATAGAATGTAGATATCATTTCCCTGAAACTATACATGTCCATAGATTTCATTTATGTTGCTTGAGAATGAGGAATTTTGAGTTTAAACTTGCTGAAATATTTAGGTCAAAATTTGGTACTTTCATAAATTCATCTTTATCTTTGAATGTTAGCTTAAATTAGTTACATGGTTGGATTCATGATGAAAAAATACACAAGTTTCATGTTTACATTTTTGAAAATGGTTGAAGAATGAGCAAGTTACAGATCCTTTGGCTGGAGGTTGAAGATGAAGTAAAGTCAGGGCAAGTTTTATGTTATGTATTTATTTTTGTGCCAATGTTAACGGATGTATAGCCACCCTAGTGGTAAGGCAACGCGCTGGTAACCAAGAGGGCATGGGTTCAACACCCAGCGCGCTGCCTTTTGCATATTTTTCTCACTTTTTTTCCCTTTCTCTCTTTGCAGTTCCTGGGCCCAGCTTTGGGCCTTCTTCATTTTTTGCTAACCTTCTCCCTACATTGTTTCAGCACCCCTTGGCCCATTTTCATTATTATTTTCATTTTTCTTATTTTATTTTTTTCTTCTTTTTATTATTATTATTATTATTATTATTATTATTATTATTATTATTATTATTATTATTGTTATTAATAAAAAATCAAAAATATTTTATTTATTATATTTACACTTATTTAGTTTATTTTGTTTTATAAAATCAAAAGAACAAAAACATTTCTTAATAAATTAATTTCTTTCTTAATAATTAATATTTAGGTTTAATTATTATATTATATTATTTTCTTGTAAATTAAAATCAATTTAGAACTTAAGACTTTTATTTAATTAATATCATTTACTAGTTTAACTAAATTCACAAAAACCCTAAAACTTGTTTTCTTTAATAAATTATTTTCTTTTATTAACTTAATTTTAATTTTCTTATTCTAGTCAATTATCTTATTTTAATTTAATTAGGTCAAAACCTTTAATACAAAAATCCATTCCTTATCCATCCATACTTGTACATTATATTCATTTCATTTCTTGTACATTTATTCAAATTCAATATGGTTGTAATAGATAATTAGGGTTTTAATTTCTTGCAATTCCCCATTTGTAATTTGTACATCTCCTCCCCTAATGATGTAATAGCTTAGTATTTTTATTTTCCGCAATTGAATGCTTTATATACAAATGCTAGTAATTAGGATTTCTATGGAAAGATAAAATCAATACTTAGAAAACCCTAATTCAAGACAAAACAATGCATATAAATCAATACACTTGCACACTTACACCCTTAGGGTAAACCCACTTTGTTGCCTTACAAAAATGGCAATGTTTTGCATGTGAGGTATCTTAGCAAAAACAAATCAAAATGAAAGATCATAGTCCCTCGATGATGCTATCAATGTTTCCTTACATATGATCTTAGTCCCTTAAAGAAAATGCTAAGATATCTTACAACATTGCTAATCATGGCTATACGATGACCCATGCCCGTCCCTTTTACATCCAAAGATAAGGTTACTTACCAAATCAATGGTAAGATAACAATGTCAAAGGAAAGAGGAAATAAACATGAAATACTTTTGAGTAGGTAGAATGTTCCTAGTTGCTTGCTCAATTTCAAACCAAACCATCCTTGCTATTTTTAAAACAAACCCCAACACTTTCAAAACATCTTTCAAACTCAAAACATTTTCAAAAGACAAACACTTTGTACGCGTTCTTATAGAAACGAGAGTCATTACAAAGAAGACACCTTTTCAAAATCACTTTCAAAAGTACAAACACATCTTTGAACTATTTTTTTGAAATAAACACTTTGTATGCGTTCTTATAGAAACGAGAACCATTACAAAGACATTTTCAAAACACTTTCAAAAAATCACACAAAGCACATTTTCAAACAAAAGCAAGTGATCTAGCAAGCAACTAAGAGCCCGTAGATAACTACGGATGAAAAAGGTACTAATACATTCCCTTTTAATAATCTACCCCCCGAACTCAAGAAAACACCTCAAAGGTATTTCCTGTTCTTTTCAACCTTTCCTTTTGGATAAAAGAAAAGTCGGTGGCGACTCTTGCTAACCACAACAATTGCTATAAAACGCAAAACAACCAAGTCAGTTCTCCCACCGTGTTTCACTAGCATATCCCCTTAGCAGATAAAGGAGTATGATCGGTTCCCCGAAAATATCGCCAACCTACGGAGTCCCAATCCTTGTTAGAAAGTATGCCACCCGCACAACTCATGGAAGTTCTCTGCCCCAACTGAGTTTATTTCTCCAACACTATAAAATCCCCTGCAAAACTCTTTCCTCCAACAGGTTATTTCCTCAGCATAGTGTTTCTCCAGTAGGGTTTATTTCCCCAACAGGGTTTATTTCCTCAACAGGGTTTATTTCCCCCAATAGGATACAGTCTCCCCAGCTTGAATCTATCACTTTAACTACTACAAATCACCGGTAAAATTTCTCTCTCCAGTAAAGGGTAGTCCAGGCTGCTATCCCCAGAGAGTTGCTACTAAATCTGAAACTAGACCAGATATCGTTCAATCTTATCCTCCCCGGAAGAGTCAACATCCATATCAGAAGCGGTCAGACGGCACCACAAAAGGTTTTCCATCTGTTTTGTCCCCAGTCAGGATATATGAGAATTAAATTCCCCAGTAGAGTGTTGAACGGCCAATGTTCTTGAACTTTTCTCCCCAAGCAGAAATCAAATTCCCCAGCAGAGTTTCCTCAAACCAAAGGGAGGAATTCCCAGCGGAGGAATTCTAGACAATATTGAAGATTACACATATTCTTCATCCCCAACAACAGTCAAGGATTTATTTTCCTCAGTCATAATCATTATACGGAGCTATCAATATGCTTCAACGACATCTCACATTCATAAATGTCATAGCATATGCACACAAAACACATATAGCACACTCTCGTTTACTTTGAGAACATCATTAATCAATGCATTTCATACATCATGACATTTCATACAGCTAACTCTTTATCTTTTCAGGTAAAGTCTACAAACAGACGAATATCATCAACAATTCTCAAACAGGTCCCAGATAAATTCCTGAAACAAGACATGGCAACTATTTGGATGACCAAACACAAATTAATTCTTGAAACAAGACAAGACAAATATCTCTGAAAACAAATTGTAGATCAATTTTTGAAACAGGACGGGGCGACTATCTACATAAATAGGTCGAAGATTAATTCCAGAAACAAGACGGGGAAACTATCTCTACAGCCAACAAAAAACAGGTCCCAGATTAATTCCTGAAACAAGACAGGGCAACTATCTTGATGACCAGACATAGATTAATTCCTGAAACAAGACAGGGCAACTATCTATAAAGCAAATTGTAGATCAATTCTCGAAACAAGACGGGGCGACTATCTACATGAACAGGTTAAAGATTAACTCTTGAAACAGGACAGGGAAACTATTTATATAACCGAGCAAAGATTAACTATCGAAACAAGACAAGGAAACTATCTTTCTATCTTTATGACCAGGTGAAGATTAATTCCCGAAACAGGATGGGGCGACTATCTTTATCACCAGGTGGTATGAATTCTCGAAACAAGACGAGTTTACCAACAAGAACAGATTATGGATCAATTCCCGAAACAAGATGGGGTGACTATCTACATGACAAACATTTCCCTTCAGAGACGGAATCTTGAAAGGCATCTTCCTCAGAAACTAAGTTCTGACAACCATTTCCCTCATAGATTAAATCTGACAAGCAACTACTCAGATACCTTCCCTTCAGATCTTTATTCTGAAAAACATTTCCATTAGATTAAGTCGAGCATAGACTCATTCTAATACTCCTATCAACAGTTACTTTAGACGGCATCTATAAGCTCATCTCTGATGACTCTCTGTCACCTCTCCAAATGGCATATTTAAGCCGATTCAAGCAATATTATCAACCAACAATGTTACCGCCTGCACATGCGAGTGCAAATTTCTGGGCACTTAAGTGTTCAATCATCTTCTACCTTCAATTCACGAATGGCTGACATGTCAATCTAACTCTCTAGTTTTAAGAAGATCGAACAGGGGAAGTTGTTGTACCCCAAAATTCTCCCTCCCATTTTTCTTCAAGACATTCTCCTAGGGTTCTCAAGTGCTCAAGGTTGCTCAAGAATTGATCAGACAAATTCTCCTCCTAAAGCAATGGGTCCACAACTAGAGTTTTGTGTTTCACAAGGAAACTTGGGTTTATAAGGTCTTAAGTGGTTTTCATGGTTCTTCATATGTATTCAAGAATTCTCTTACTAAGTTTCATGCCTTGTATCACAAGTTTGCTCAATCAATGGCTCAGATGACTGAAAATCAACAATATTGGGTAAAAAGTCAATTGTGGTCAACATACAGTCAAACTTCAAGAGTTTTTGGTCAACATCAACATTTTGAAGTGATATTCATCATGTGATCAAATGTTGATCATGATTCCTCAAGAAAAGCTCTCAAATCATCAAAAGTCAAAAGTTTCCAAATTAGGGTTTCCTTAGGAGAAGTTAATTGAACTTTGACCAAGCATAATGTTCACATGCTTCATCAGCTTTTCCCCAACCAAAGATCATTTTGAAGGGAACTTAATTCTCTACAACTTTTTCTCTTTAAGCTCAATTCCAAAAAATGAAGCATTTGAGAGATATAAGCCAATACATTACAGGTCATTTCAAAAGTCAACAAAAAGATATTTTTTGTCAAGACAACTTGCATTAAGATAAAGTCTTCAAAAGCAAAAATGATCAACATAGAGGTTGTAGAGGATATATTGAGCTTTCCAAAAGGTCCAAGATCACCTTCAAAAGATAAAAATTGAATGAGTCATGACCATTGCAAGTTGTGAAATTTTGTGCAAAGGCATGAAGTTCAAATTGAGCAAGCTTGATATTTTGGGCTATCGGGCCATGGTTTAAGGGTCCAAACGTGCTTTATACTCCTCATACACTTCAGACCTTGTTCTTCCACCCCATGACCTATTTTTATTTTAATTATTTTTTATTTATTCATTAAATAATGAAAAATAAATAAGATAAAATTATATCTTCTTCTACAAGGTCCAAGCCCACATATCGTTCCCCTAATTTTCCTCTATAAAATCCCAGCACTTCCCATACAAGAGGACACGAAAAACTTTTGCCACAAATTTTCCAAAAAACATCAACTTTTTTCAAGAACCTTAGAATTTCAAAACTCTTGTTACCAACCCTTTCAATACAAGATCTCCATTCCATTCACTCCTAACAACCCATGCAGAGTAAGGTTGGATTGATTTTGAGGGTCAAAAACATATGAAAACACCATGCCATGCATATCCGATTGCATAACTTTGTGAATTTCATATCTTAATTTTTGTATCGTTTTAAATCATATTGGTATTACTAACATGTTTCTGAGGTGCATTTGAACAGGTCTGGATCATCACCATGATCCCATGCATACTAAATCGTGAACCACCATGCTAGCACCAATTTCACATGTTTTCATCATAGCTCTTAATCCCTTATGTTTTAGCCTTCGAAAACACTCACATTATATTCACAGCCTTTGTTTTAGAGGGGTAGGACATGTTTGTATCATTAACGCTTTGATTTTGCAGGATTTGAAAGAGATAGGACGACGGAGAAGATGATCGGAGCTAGGGCTCCGGCCCCTATCTGGTCAACACATTCTGATTTATATTATATATTAATTGTTTCAGTTATGTAAACAGATGTATAGCCACCCCAGTGGTAGAAACACGCGCGTTATGTCACTCCTCTCCCAGGTCACGGGTTTGATCCCTGGTTTTGCCAAATTTTTATTATATTTTCATTATCTTTGCAGGTTTATCATATGATGCATTGGACTTGCTATCTTTACACCAACCAGCGCTTGGCCTGGTGGTATGCTAGGCATGGAGAATGCTTGTGGGCGTGAGTTCAACATCCACCCCTACTCTTTTGGTCATTCTATGTTTATCAATCTTTTTCACCCTTTTTCTTTAAAACTTTTTTTCAAAAAAACATTTTTAACAAAACCCTAATTTAATTTTAGGCTTTAAATTTGATTTTAGGTTTTATTTAATTAACCCTAATTTAATTTTAGGTTTTATTTAATTTGATGTTTTAGGTTTTCTCGATTAAATTAAAATCAACTTAGATTTTAGGGTTTCGATTAATTTAATTACCTAACTTTTTTTTATTTGTTAAAATCAATTAGACTTTAGGATGATTATCGAAACTTTTTCGTCATGCAATCACCAAAACAATTTTTCCATTTTCTCTTTTACAATCTTTGTGTGCTTTACTATTTTCACATTAGTTTTTCCGATTATGTAACTGCTACAGTATGTAATAGTTTTAATTAGGATTTACTTTTTCTCCAGATTTTATGATTTTGTACCCCCTTCCCTGAAGCCCTATAATAGTTTAGGTTTACTTTCTGCATCTTTACTTTCCGCAATTTAGCGCTTTCCTTATAATTGCTAGTAATTAGGGCATGTATGGAAAGATCTAAAATAAAACGCTAGATAACCCTAATCAAGATAAAATAACTGAATTGAATCACTTTTCACACACTCACCTCTAGGGTAACCTCACATGTTGCCTCGGAAAACAGTCATGTCCCTCGAACGTGGGGACGCTTTAGCAAAGACCCTCGGTCAAAAAGATCGTAGTCCCTCGATGACCCTTTCGATTATGCCTTCGATAAACGATCTAGTCCCTTATGATATAATTGCTAGAGCATCCTTACGAGTTGCCTTTATGACTGTACGATGATCCTCGCTTGTCCCTTCACATCCAACGATAGGGCTTCCTACTAACTAATGGTAGGATAGAACTATCTAAAGGAGGAGAAAAATAACATGAAAGACTTTTGAGTAGGTAGATAACTCGTAATCGCTTGCTCACACTTCTCACAAACATTTTTCCCACAAAACACTTTGTACGCATTCTTAACTTATACAAGAATTATTACAAAGTTGTCGCACTAAGGCATTTTTCAAAATATTTTCAAACACACAACACAAAGCATTTTCAAAACAAAGTGAGCTAGCGATTAAGAGCCTGTAGATAACTACAGATGAAAAGTGTACTAACACCTTTCCTTTTCATAACCTACCCCCCAAACTCAATAATCTCAAGTTCTTTCCTATTCTTTTCACCTTTCCTTTTTGTATAAAAGAAAATTCGGTGGCGACTCTTGCTATCCGTACATTTGCAATAAAACACAAAACCAAGTCAGTTCTCCCACCATATTATAATAATCAAGTGGAACTTGTGCATGATATTTAGGCTTAGAAGTTTCCTTCTGTATCTGTGGTTATGTTTCAATGGAATCAGAACCTTCTTGTTCTGGACATTTTAGTTCAATGCCAGCAAGCACAAAATGTTCAGAAAGAGGTTTTGGTTTCACATTCAGAGTCTCATCAATTTTTTTGATGGTCCTGAATATCCTAAGTGTAACCCGGTGGGAGAACTGACTTGGTGTTTAGGGTTTTATCGCAATTGTGCGGATAGAAAGAGTCTCCACCGACTTTTCTTTTATCCAAAAGGAAAGGCTGAAAAGAACAGGAAAGACCTTTAGAGATGTTTTCTTGAGTTCAGAGGGTAGATTATGAAAAGAAAAGGTATTAGCACCCTTTTCATCCGTAGTTATCTACGGGATCTTAGTTGCTTGCTAGATCACTTGCTTTTGTTTGAATGTGATTGTGGTGTGGATTTTGAAAGTATTTTGAAAATGTCTTTGTAATGGTTCTCGTTTCTATAAGAACGCGTACAAAGTGTTGTTTCGAAAATAGTTCAAAGAGATGTTTGTGGAATGTGTTTTTGAAAGTGATTTTGAAAATGTGTCTTCTTTGTAATGGCTCTCGTTTCTATAATAATGCATACAAAGTGTTTGTCCTTTGAAAATGTTTCAAGATGAAAGTGTTGGTGTAAAAATGTTTTGTTGTGAGCAACTAGGAGCAAATCTACTTACTCAAAAGGTCTTAGATGTTCTTTTCCTCCTCCTTTAGATGTTGCTATTTTACCATTAATTTGGTAAGAAGCCCCATCGTTGGATGTTAAGGGATAGGTGCGGGTCAATCGTATAGTCATAGAAGGAAACTTGTGAGACGCTTTAGCAATTTTCGTAAGAGACTAGATCGTTTTACCGAAGGCAACATCGAGGGACTACGATCTTTTTTCGAAGGGTTTTTGCTAAAGCGTCCCATATTCGAGGGACATGACTGTGTTTCCGAGGCAACAAGCGAGGTTATCCTAGAGGTGCGCGTGTGAAAAGTGTGTTCGATTCAAGTTAATTTGTCTTTGATTAGGATTATCTAGTGGTTGTTTTTATCTTGCCATACACACCATATCTTACTAGCAATTATATGAAAAGCAGTAAACTTGCGGAAATTAAAGTCCTATGTTATTACATCATTAGGGGGTGGGGATACAGTTTGCAAATAGGGATGAATTTGGTGTCTAATTATTACAGCCAAATCGAATAAGTGGACAGTAATGGAGTATATACATATAATACAGAAACAGTGTAGAAAAGAGAGAAAAACAACATTTTGAACTATTATGTGTCGACACATGCTGTTATGCATCGACACATGATGTTATGTGTCCAAAAGGAAAGGTAAAAAAGCACAGGAAAGACCTTTGAGATGTTTTCTTGAATTCGGGGGGTAGATTATGAAAAGGGAAGGTGCTAGCACCCTTTTCATCCATGGTTTTCCATGGGCTCTTAGTTACTTGTTTAGATCACTTGCTTTGCTTTTGAAATTGTTTGAAATGGTGCTTTGTGTGGTTTTGAAAATATTTTGAAAAGAGGCCACTCGTTTAGGCAATCTTTGTAATGATTCTCGTTCATAAGAATGTATACAAAGATGTTTGTCTTTTGAAAAATGTTTCAATGTTTTGAAAGATGTTTGGAAATGTTTTTTGAAATGTGTATGTGTTTGTTTTTGAAAATAGCAAGGATTGTTTTGAAATTGATCAAGTAACTAGAAGTTATCTACCTACTCAAAAGTCTTTCCTATGCATTTTTATTCCTTTGACATTGTTGATTTACCATTTATTTGGTAAAAAATCCTATCTTTGGATGTTAAACGGGACGGGCGTGGGTCATCGTATGACCATGATAGCAATATTGCCAAATATCTTAGCATGTTTGAGGGACCAAGATCATCTTTGTTTAGGCAACCTTTTGATAGCGTCATCGAGGGACTATGATCTTTATTTGTTTTGTTTTGCCAAGATACTTCACGTGCATACCATGGCCATTTTTATTTAGGCAACCAAGTGGGTGAAACCCTAGGGGTGCTTGTGTGCGATGTGTGTCATTTTCATGCATTTTTGTCTTGTATTAGGTCTTTGCTATTTGTTTGTTTTTTTTTTTGTCTTATCATGCAAAACCCTAATTTACTACACATGGTATAAATGTGATAAATTGCATAAAAGTAAACTAAGCTATTACAAAAATTATTATGGGAGGGGGGATACAAGTTTTTGAATGGGGATATTGCACAAAAATAAACCCTAATATACTATTACAACCCAATTGAATTAAGTGCAATTAAATAAATATACAAATATTAAAAATGCAATAAAAATATATTTATGCAAAAAAAAATTGTATTTGATTTTTTTTGAATGAGAAAATAAATTATTTAAGCCCTAAAAAATAAGAGAAAAATATTATCATTTTTGAAAAGGTGAAACCCTAGTTTTTGATTTAAAAGAAAATAATGTTTTCTATTATTTATTTTGTCCATTTTTTATACAAAAAATAATAAATAAAATTATTTACAAATATTAAAAATTAAAATAGGTATGAAAATAATTATTTTATGTGTAAAATAATAAAATAAAAATGTATAGTATTTATTAAATGTATTTACAATTTACTTAAGAAAATAAAGTCCATTATCCTAATAAACTATTATTTTTATGCAAAAAATAATAATAAATTACAAAAAATAAAGAAAATATTTTTCATGATTTTTTATAGTTCAGAAAAATAAATAAAGACAATAAATATAAAAATGAAAAGAAAATATGAGAAATAAACAAAATAAAGCCAAGGGGTGTGGATATCAAGTCAGGGGGGTGTGGAAAGTCAAAACAGAAGGCCCACGCACGCCAAGACCCAGGCCAGTCGTCCCTGACCTCCAGCCATTCCATTTGCGCGTGTATTTGCTTCAAGCCTGGAACTCTCTATTGCTTGCATAAAAACAAAAACTCATAACATAAAACATGTAGCTTGTAATCTCATGATTCTAATAATATAAAATTTGTAACCTAACTCTTAAAGATCATAGAGAATTTAATCACCCCTAATTTCTGACCTAGTTTTTTCAGCATGTTCAACATTCAAATTCTCTTAGCTCAGTTAATATAAATGGAGAGTATGCATATGTACAGTTTCACCATGCTAGAGACTACATTTTTACTTCACAAATCGTGGCTTGAGGATGCCTAAATAGAGAGATAAAGTTTTGAAAAATACCTCCTTCAGCTGGATTTGGATATGGCAATGTGGGGACTTTGAGTGAGGCCTGAGGATCGTGTGAGCTTCCTTGAAGTTCCCTCAAGCTATTCAAATGCTCAGTTGGCTTTGTGGATGGTTGAAACTCTCTGTAGAAGTCAAGCTGCAACCTTCTCAAGTGAAAATGGTGATGGCTGAAATAGAGCTCACAGATGCAGGATGTATGCTTGGATAGCTTGGATATGATGTGGATGAAGTGTTTCAAAGGTTAAAAGGAAAAACACACGAGCCAAAATGAAGTTGGAAAGGATTTTGCAAAAACTGGAAGTTTGGGCAAAAAATGAAGTTTTTTCAGTTTCAGAGTGTTTTGGATGCTAGGCAATTGTGTATTGGCTTGTGATAAGTTTGTGAAGATGTCTAGAGTGATACAAAGTCCACCCTTTATCAGTTTGTACAAGTTCTGATCTTTTGGCAACTTTTCTTGCCTTTGAAGAAAAGTGAAGTGACTTAAGCCAACATGCTTGTACTGGCTAGTTCTAGGACTGCCAAGGGTTGGTAAACATTGTTTGATATCTGTGGACATTGCTTGTAACAAAAGAACAGGTCCAAGGCTCAAGGTTTGTAAAGTTGGAAAAGCTTGCCTTTATGAAAATGGCAATGTGCACTTTTGGCCAAAAATGGAATTACAACTTGTATAATGCTTCAAAAGTGAAAACAAAGCCTTTATCCACTGAGTTTGCATTTAATTATAGAGTGTAGAAGGATTTTAGGACCTGTAATGCAAGGTACAAGCATTCTTGATCAGATTTTCAACTTGATGCATTATGAAAATGGCTTGAACAAAAGTGACAAAATATCCACAAATGATCTTGGAGAGTTCTTGGATATTTTAGAAATCTTGAAATGTGATCTACAATCCATCTTTGAAATGCATTTTTAGAAACCTCTTGGAACTAGGTGAAAAATGTCCATGAAGTTAGGTCAAAAAACTGCCTAAATTAGGTCAAATTTTCACTAAGTTATTTAGTTCATGGACCCCTATTCACAAATTCATAACTTGAGATCCAAGCATCTTTTGGGAAAACTTTTTAAAGAAAAGTTTTATATTTCATGGAGGACTTCAACTTTCATGTTGGAAGTTTTCTTTGAATCCAATTTCATCATAGTGAAAAAATGGTGAAAAGTTGGGAAAAAATAAGAAAATTTCCATACTTAGAAAATTTCTAAGTTATGAAAAATTTTCAAATTAAAACCCTAATTTGAAAATTTGATTTTCTTGGTGAACAATTTTCATTTTTTGACATATCTTGATGAATTATGACCCTTGGCACTTGATTTTGACCAAAAAGTCAAAGTTTGACTTTTCAGTGTATAGTTGACTTTTGATCAGTTGACTGGAAAATTTATTTGTCAATCCAATGAACTTGAGATCTTTTGAACTATGTGATTATGTCAAGATGATGCCATTGATTCCTTGAAATCATGTTTGAACCCAATTGGCCATTGGCTAGGTTAAAAATCAGAAATTTCCCTTTCTCAGTCAAAACCCTAATTTTGACCATTTTGCCCCTTTGATGATTTAAGCAAATTTCTTGAGGAGTTGTGATCCAAACTTTGATCAAATGGTACATATGAGTCTAAAATGTTGATGTGGATCAAAAATTATGAAGTTTGACTGTAAATTGGACATGGTTGACTTTTTCTCCAATACAGCTGATTTTTAGGTCAACAGTCCAATTGACTGGGCAAAAATGTGATTCAAGGCTTGAAAATTAACATGAGAAATCTTAGGGGTCCAAGATGGTGTATGAAAGTCACATGAAGCATTGATGGTCCAAAAATCCTTATGCAAACTCAAACCCTAACTTTAGGTCATCAGTCCAAGATGAGGTATCTCGAGCTGACCAAACCCTAATCTTGTCTTGAGTCCAAGAAGTCTTGTGAGGAAAATATTGATAAATGAGAGGGAAGATTTTGGGGTACAACAGCTGCCCCTGTTCAATCTTCTTGAATCTGAAGAGTTAGATTGGCGATTTTTGCCTTTCGCGACTCGAAGGTAAAAGATGATTGGACACTAGAGTGCCCGTAAATTTGCACTCGTCAAAGTGTAGTTTGAGGGAATGGGCTTAAAGATGCCATTTGGAGTGGTGATAGATTCTTGCTGGAGATGGGCTTGTAGATGCCATCCAAGAATGTTTGTTGAATTGTAAGTTGTAAGTCAAAAGAATGAGTATCAGAATGGTGTCCATATCTGGAACGTATCTGAACTGTATCTGGAGACTGAATCTGTATGAGCAAAGGAATAGCAGCCGCATCTGGATTGTATCTAAGCTGGGGAAAATCAGAATAAGTTACAGAATGGCAACCGTGTCTGGAGCGTATCTGGACTGTATCTTGAATTAAGGAATATGAATAAGCGACAGAGTGACTTCCGTGTCTGGAGTGTATCTGAACTAGAAACTGAATAAGTAACAGAATGACTTCCGTATCTGGAGTGTATCTGTACTGTAATCTGAAATGAGGTATGAATGAGTATCAGAATGACTTTCGTGTCTGGAGTGTATCTGTATTGTATCTAGAAGCTGAATCTGAATGAGTATCAGGATGGCATCCATATCTAAAGTGTATTTGAACTGTATTTGAAGTCTGAATCTGAATGAGCAATAGAATGGCTTCCATGTCTGGAGCGTATCTAATCTGTATCTGATAGTTGAAATCTGAATAAGTATCAGGATGGCATCCGTGTCTGGAGCGTATCTGAACTGTATCTGAAATTTGAATCTGAATGAGCAATAGAATGACTTCCGCGTCTGGAGTGTATATGTACTGTATCATGATTGTATATTGTTAATGGTAGCTTGTTAATCTTATCCCGAAAAGGGTAAAATGTTAGCTGAAACACAAATTTATGTTGCATGAAATGCATGATGCAATAAATGTGTCTCATCAATGTTTATGATATATGGATGTAATGTATGCGCATGTAAGCTGATTTGCTGTCTTGTTGAGGAAAATAAATCCTTGACTGTTGTCAGGGAAAATAAATCCTTGACTACTGAAGATAAGAAATCCTTGGCGACTGTTGGGATTAAAAATCCTTGATTGCTGAGGGTAAGAAATCCTTGGTAACTTCTGTGGGGATGTGAGGATCCTTTATGTCTTGAAGCTGGAGTACTGACAAGAATTCTGTTGCGAGCAATGTCGTATACTGCTGGAGTAATCTGCTTGGGGAATCCAGGGAATTTTGATGACTTCTACAGGGGATTACAATGGGAATCCTTGATCGGCCGGAGAATAAGGAAGACTTTGATGACTTCTGTGGGGAATTAAGAATGAGAATCTTCATTCTGTTGAAAAATAAAAACTCTGTGAGGAAGAAGGCTTACTGATGGGGAGTAGGCTCAGGAGTTTTCGGTCGTTTGCCACTCTACTGGGGAATTATCCTAGATTGGGGAGAGACAAAAGTTAACTTTTATCTGGTTGATTTTCGGACTTCAAGACAACTTGTTGGGGAGTTTAGAGAAACTGGATGGTTTCCGCTGGGGATTGATAGTTAGACGTTTTGGCTCCGCTGGGGATCGGGAGTTTGAAGTTTTAACTCTGATGAGGATTAAGGGTTTGAAATTTTAGCTCCGTTGGGGATCTAGATAATGTACTGTAGGGATTGCTCCTGGAATAGCCTAAAGACGTTTTCCTATCCTTTCAGTCTGTCATTAATTGTTCTTTTCCATCTTGTTTATTTGTAAACAGTAATTATGTTCAAATGCATATGTTCATCAATGAATCATTGGACGTTTTTGCAAATAAAAACACAAAGGTAAATAAAAAGGCAAATAGTTTTCTGTACTTTGAAAGAGATATCTTGGTATTTACTTTGAATTAAGTATTTTGTATAAAGGAGACAGACATCCTAGTAAGAGGATGGTGTCATAAAAGTAAGAAAATTTTATACAAAGAAAGATAGCTATGTGTATAAATATCCCATGGGGTTCCCATTCCGCTATAGCCTTCATATCTCCGAGTATCTTGTCCATTCGTTGCTTCGTCCGAAGATGATTGGATTGATCAGAAGCTCAGAGTTTGTCAGTGAAGAGATTATCTTTAAAGTGATCCGACGAGACATAGTCATATGCTTTAATTCCCTAACTTTTTCCTAGACCGCCCTTTCGGGTTTTCAGTCCACCAGGAAACCCTTTTTTTCCCAAGTCGCCCTTTCGGGTTTTCAACTTGCTGGGTGTACAGATTTTTTTATTTTATCCCTAATTTTTGCCCAGACCTTTTGGTTCGCCGGGATGCCCTTGTTTTTCCTAGGTGTGTCAACCTAGCGGGTCATTTATGCGTAGTATCTTTTGACTATGTCTGTGTTCGCAGGGTGCGGCAGGTCATCGCCGTCCATGGTGGTTAAGATCATTGCCCCACCAGAAAATATGTTCTTGATTACAAATGGCCCTTCATAGGTAGGAGTCCATTTGCCCCTGGGATCACTTTGCAGCAAAATGATGTGCTTGATCACTAGATCTCCAACTTGATATACCTGGCGTCTGACTTTCTTGTTGAAAGCCTTGATCATCCGTTTTTGATACGTCTGACCGTGGCAAACAGCAGTAAGTCGCTTTTCATCAATCAAGTTTAGCTGATCAAGTCGGGTATGAATCCAATCGTCTTCACTCAAACCAGCATCCTTCATGATTCTCAAAGAGGGAATCTGAACCTCGATAGGTAAAACAGCCTCCATGCCATATACCAAGGAATAGGGTGTTGCCCCAGTTGATGTGTGAGCCGTGGTACGGTACCCGTGAAGAGAAAACGGTAGCATCTCATGCCAGTCCTTGTAGGTGACTGTCATCTTTTGTATGATCTTCTTTATATTTTTGTTAGCAGCTTCGACTGCACCATTCATCTTTGGCCGATAGGGAGATGAATTATGGTGTTGAATTTTGAACTACTCGCACAAAGCAGTGATCATAGTATTTTTAAGGTTTGTACCGTTATCAGTGATGATCCTTTCGGGGATACCGTACTAGCAAATAAGATTCTGCTTGATAAAGCGGGCAACAACATTCTTAGTAACGGATGCGAAGGAAGCTGCTTCTACCCACTTGGTGAAATAGTCAATGGCCACCAGAATGAAGCGGTGTCCATTGGATGTTGTAGGCTTGATCTCTCCAATCATGTTGATTCCCCATATAGCGAAGGGCCAAGGAGTTGTTAAGACATTTAGAGGAACCGGAGGCACGTGTACATTGTCTGCATAGATTTGACATTTGTGACAGGTGCGGGAATGTTGATAGCAGTCAGCTTCCATGGTAGACCAGTAATAGCCTACCCGTAGAATCTTCTTTGCCATTGTATGCCCGCTAGAGTGAGTGCCAAAGGTGCCTTCATGCAATTCAGCCATGATCTTTTCAGCTTCAATCTTGTCCACACAACAGAGCAGAATAGAATCATGATTGCGCTTGTATAGGATGCCATTGCTTAGGAAGAACTTAGCTGAGAATCTCCTTAAGAACTTTTTGTCATTGACTGAAGCTCCTTCTGGGTATTCTTGAGCCTCGAGATACCTTTTGACTTCATGAAACCACGGCTGGTCAACTACTTCTTCGGTATTAATCTCGTGACAATATGCTGGTTCGTCCATCCGTTCAATGGTGATCTGGGGAGCCTCATTATCCCAATCAAGTTTAAACATAGATGACATTGTAGCTAGAGCATCTGCTAGCTGATTTTCTTCTCGCGGGAAGTGCTCGAAGGTAATCTGCTCGAAATGTGGTAACAATGTCAAAACATGTTCTTTGTAAGGGATGAGGTTAGGATGCTTAGTTTCCCACTCTCCTTTGATCTGACTGATGACCAAAGCTGAGTCCCCAAACACATCTAAGGATTTGATTCCCAAGTCTATGGCAGCCTTGAGTCCAAAGATGCATGCTTCGTACTCTGCCATGTTGTTCGTACAGTTGAAGCAAAGTCGGACAAGGAAAGGAGTATGGCATCCTTCCGGAGATATAAGCACAACACTGATACCGTTTCCAAGTGCATTGGATGCCCCATTAAAGTACAGGGTCCATCGGGATCCTTGTTCAGGTCTGTCATATGGTCTGAAATCTTCAATGTTGTCCAATGTCATGATGTCTTCGTCGGGGAAGTCGAACTTCATGGATTGGTAATCTTCGACAGCTTGATGGGCCAGATGATCAGCTAGCACACTACCCTTTATATCTTTTTGGGTCGTGTATTGTATTTCGTATTCTGTTATGATCATCTGCCATCTGGCTATCCTCCCAGACAGAGCAGGCTTCTCAAAGATGTACTTTATCGAATCCATCTTAGATATCAGCAAAGTGGTATGAGTCAACATATACTGCCTTAGCCGGCGAGCAGCCCATACCAAAGCGCATCAAGTTTTCTAGAGCAGTGAATATCTTGTTTCACAGTCGGTAAACTTTTTGCTAAGGTAATAAATGGCATGCTCTTTTCGTCCAGACTCGTCATGCTGCCCTAGTACACACCCCATTGAATTCTCTAAGACGGTCAGATACATGATTAGCGGTCTTCCCTCGACGGGTGGCATCAGGATAGGAGGCTCTAGCAAATACTCCTTGATTTTATTAAAAGCAATTTGACAGTCATCGTTCCATCTAACTACCTGATCTTTCTTCAACAGCTTGAAGATTGGTTCACAAGTAGATGTTAGGTGAGAAATGAACCTAGCAATGTAGTTTAGGCGTCCCAAGAAACCTATGACCTCCTTCTCAGTGCGAGGAGCAGGCATTTCTTGTATAGCTTTGACTTTGGCAGGATCAACCTCGATGCCTTTGTTGCTGACAATGAAACCCAAGAGTTTACCGGACCGGACTCCGAATGTACACTTGTTTGGGTTCAATCTGAGCTTGTACTCCTTCAACCTGACAAATAGCTTTTGCAAGTGATCAAGGTGTTCTTCTTCAGTTTGTGAACGGGCTATCATGTCATCTACGTAGACCTCTATCTCATAATGTATCATATCATGAAACAAAGCTACCATGGCGCGTTGATAAGTTGCCCCGACATTCTTCAGTTCGAATGGCATCACTTTGTAGCAGAACATACCCCACTGTGTAACAAAAGTAGTTTTCTCCATGTCCTCAGGTGCCATTTTGATCTATTTATAGCCCGAGAATCCGTCCATGAAAGAAAATACTTTATGCTGAGCTGTGTTGTCAACCAGGATGTCAATGTGCAAAAGTGGAAAATCATCTTTAGGGCTGGCCATGTTTAAATCTCTATAATCCACGCACATTCTCACTTTGCCGTCCTTTTTAGGCACGGGAACAATGTTAGCAACCCATTATGGATAAGAAGTAACAACCAGAAATCCAGCATTGAACTGCTTCATAACTTCTGGTTTGATCTTCTCTGACATGTCAGGTCTCATGCGGCAGACCTTCTGTTTCACTGGTGGACAGTCTTCTCTTGTGGGTAGACGGTGTACCACAATGTCTGTATCGAGTCCCGGCATGTCTTTGTATGACCAGGCGAAGATCTCAACATAACTATGCAATAGCTGAATTAAGTGCTCCTTGACACTCGGCTCTAGATTGGCACCTATCTTGATTTCCTTTTTATCATCCTCACTTCCTAAGTTGATTGTATCCAACTGCTCCTCATGAGGCTGAATTGCTCTTTCCTCTTGTTGTAATAATTTGGCCAATTCCCCTGGCACCTCACAATCTTCCTCACCTTCGTATTCGGCTTGGTAGATCAGATCTTTGGAGTCACTGAAGGCTATAGCAGTATCCTTACCCATGGGATCCGGAATGGAAGGGTACCTGCATTTGTGAGTGTGGGTGTGTGTAAGGGATAGCCATCTTAAAACAATAAAATGTAAAAGAAAGACAATGAGCATAAAAAGTTTGTATATGAAAAAGCGTCCATGATTCATTGAAATGACATATGAAAATGAAATAAGAACCCTTACAAATGGACCTTTGTGCCTCGGGTAAGACACAAGGTTGAAAAAGTACGAATTGTTTTGTGAATTATTACAGATCCAACAGAAATGGAAAAGATAAATTACTGAGTTATGAAAGTAATCGGAACAAAGTATTTTGCTTCCCAGTTGCACAGTCCTCCACCGACAGTAGGAAATATCCAATCTTCCAGGCTGCCATCTTCTTCACTGTCCTCCAGTGCATTAACCCCTTGGTGGCTGATCTTCACAGGTGGCCCTCCAGTACGGGCGCGGCGCACAGCTTTCTGACCAGTCGAAGTAAACCCCAAGCCAAACTTGTATGATTTGTAAGGAATGTTTGGAAGCTGACCCCAGATTGTGCATCCCCCTTCTTCCACTACTGCTCTTGCATCCTTGATAGATGACATCCGAGGTGGAGGTCTTGTGATTTTAGGAGTCGAAGATACCGCCTTGGTTGCCGCTATTTCATGAGAGGCTTCTTCAAAATGTTGGAAAGGGGTATCTATGTACTCGCCATCTAACTCCACATAATAGAAGGAATTCAGATGACTAATCATATATTCCTCTTCCCCATGGACAGTTATGATCTTCCCTTAGATGGGGTACTTGAGCATCTGGTTCAAAGTGGAGGTGACAGCACCGGCATTATGAATCCAGGGGCGTCCCAACAGGCAAGAGTAAGAAGGACGGATGTCCATCACGTAGAATGTTGAATTGAACGTCTGAGTACCCACATTGATTGGGATGTCCACCTCCCCATGGACCATCCTCTTAGATCCATCAAAAGCTCTGACCACTATATTGCTGGGTTTTAGAGTCAGCCCCTCGCAATCCAACCTATCAAGGGATTTCTTCGGCAAGACATTCAGAGATGACCCAGTATCGACCAAGACATGATCTAGGGTTGTTCCTCTGCACTCCACTGAGACATGTAGTGCATCATTATGTTTTCTCCCTTTGGATGTCAAGTCAGCATCGGAGAAACCCAGGCCATTGTCAGCTGTTAAACTGGCCACACACTCTTGGAATTGATCAGCCGAAGTCTCTTGCGGCACGTGAGTTGTCTTCAAAAAATTTACCAAAGCTTTGGCATGGGATTCAGAGCACAACAGCAGGGCTAGCATATAGATTTTGGAAGGGGTCTACCCCAATTGTTCAACCACATCATAATCACTCTTCTTAATAATCCTCAGGATTTCTTCCATCTCCTTCTTGGATGTTTCAGGAATAACTAGTGTCTGAGCCTTCGTCAGGACAGGCTCCTCTTGAACATTCTTTCCTTTATTCTCAGCAGCGGAAGTAGGGATGGGAATTGTATTGTCTTTGTTGGCGGGTACACTTGCAGGTACAATCACTGGTACATATGTAATCTTCGGAACGGCCACGGGTCCAGAGACTGCCTTTGGAGGGGCAATCTCTGGAGAGAAAATTCTCCCACTACGAGTAATTTTTCTTGTTCCGACAATGTTACTGATTTCGTAATTGTCCTCCTCGGAGCTCTCGTCTTCGGCAGTCTGTTCAATCTGTTTGACACCATGGTAGTAGATTTCTCCACCATAGTTCCATGGTACCATTTTATCGGATTTGTATGGGGCTGGCCCGAGCATTGTTATCTTCAACGGAGTAGTCACTGGAGCAGATGTAATCCTAACGGGTTTTTTAGGAACCCTGGAAGGATTAGCGTAGATGGTTATTATCGAAACTTCTTTCACTGGAATGGGTGAAACGGAAGCTTTCTCAAACAAAATTTCCTGGTTATCAATCAATTGTTGGATACCTTTCTTCAATAGAGGACACTCAAATGATGAGGACAGGCAAGTATGGAAATCTTGGTCACAACCTGGGAACACCCCAGCTTTCAACAAATTCAACTTGATGGTTAGGAGAGGAGTTAACAGTTCATCCACAGTAGAAACAAACAAATCTTCTTCCACAGCATTGGCATTGTGTCCATGCCTAGGCATCGGAGCGAAGATAACATTCGGTTTCTCAGGCGCTTCAAATTCAACTTCTTTTGCGTCGATCATATCTTGAATCTTGTTCTTCAGGGCCCAACAGTTGTTGGTGTCGTGCCTGTTAGAACAAAGTTTGAATCTACTACCCCAAGTTAAAGTTTTGATGATAACAAAATGCTAGATTAAATAAATTGTATAATTCATATGAGACATATATGCTACCTAAAAATTATATTGTACATTTACAGAAACTCTAATTGATACCAGCATAAGAACATCAATATCAGCATCAGAATATGAAACATCAACATCAGCATCAGAAGATGAAATATCATATGCCAGCATCAGAAGATCAAAGCATGTGCTTACGCTGAAGCTTGATGAACAGATCTGCGCGTAACATACTTTAAACTCTGATCAAGACCAAAACAATATCATCAGCAGCTAGAAGCGTCAGAATAAGCCAAAGCCAGCAACACGCTTAAGTGACAACGGTATTGTGCATTCAAGACACTTTATTACCAACGGCTGTATTCCAAGACAAGATCTTCTCAATATGGAAAGAACATAATGGACATTGAAATGGCATAATTGGCTACAACGTATCTTTTCCAAATGCAATATAAACAAGTCAGTGAGAAATGAATTGGCTAATGCTCTACAACTCTTTACACGTCAAAAGCTAAACATTTTCATCCTCACTGATACAAGTTACTATATCTCTAAAATTGCTTACTCCATAGTTATAGCATCCTAGTCTCACATAAGCTTTATTTTGTGTATTATCACAGGTGTGATATAGAGTTTTTGTAGAAAACATTCAACACACATACTTTTCATTTATCTGTAAGAAAGAATTTCCTTGAGAAACCGGTTTGTGGTTTAGACTCAAGAAGGCTTTAGCAGTTGTTAAAGCAGTTGTAATATTCAGTTGAATATAGTGGATTAAGACCTCGTTGGAGAGAGGCGAAATCACCTTGACGGGTGGACTGGAGTAGTTTGAGATCAAACGAACCAGGATAAAAATATCGTGTTGTCTGCATTCGATTTCAAGGTTTACAATTCAACCCCCCCCCTTCTTGTGTTTTTCACTTCTTCAATTGGTATCAGAGCGCCTGGTTCTGAGCTAAAACACTTAACCGTGTCAGTACAAGATCCAGCGTCAGAAAAACACAATGGCAGGAACATATCAACACACCAGCAATGACAACAATGAAGATAGAGACAGATTCAGCGGCAAACCTCCAGTCTTTGATGGAGAGAATTTTGATTACTGGAAAGACAGAATTGAAAGCTTCTTTCTGGCACATGATGCTGATCTGTGGGACATGGTGACAGATGGATACACACACCCAGTGAATTCAAGTGGTCAGAAGATTGACAGGAAGGCAATGTCTGATCAACAAAAGCGTGACTTCAAAAATCACCACAAGGCCAAAACTATTCTTCTCAGCGCCATCTCTTACGCTGAATATGAAAAGATATCTAACAGAGACACTGCAAAGAGTATGTTTGACTCTCTAAGAATGACGCATGAAGGCAATATTCAGGTCAAAGAAACTAAAGCTCTTGCGCTCATTCAGAAGTATGAGGCATTTAAAATGGAAGAAAGTGAATCAATTGAAACGATGTTCTCAAGATTCCAAATTCTGGTGGTTGGTCTCAAAGTCCTGGACAAAGGGTATTCTATTGCTGATCATGTCAAGAAGATCATCAGAAGCTTGCCAAAACAGTGGAGGCCAATGGTTACAGCGTTGAAGCTAGCTAAAGATCTCAACAAAATCTCTCTGGAGGAACTTATCAGCTCCCTCAGAAGTCACGAGATTGAGCTAGAAGCTGATGAACCTCATAAGCAAGGTAATCCTTTAGCTTTAAAGTCTAACAGAAAATCTGACTCCAAATCTTTGCAGGCTGTTGAAGAAACCTCTGATGGGTCCTCATCAGAAGAAGACGAACTTTCTCTCCTCTCTAGAAGAGTGAACCAACTTAGGAAGCAGAGGCAAAGAAAGTTCAGGAATACCAGAAGATCCGATCAGAATGAGTCCTCCTCAAGATACAGAAGATTAGACTCCTCCTCTGGATTCAGACGATCTGAAGCCTCCTCAGGAAGCAGAAAACCAAACACCAAGGACATCATCTGCTATGAATGCAATGAGCAAGGACACTACAAGAGTGACTGTCCAAAGCTTCAGAGGGAAAAGCCCAAAAAGAAGTTTGGAAAGGAAAAGAAGAAGAGTCTAATGGCTACATGGGATGACTCTGACTCATCCGAAGCTGACTCAGAATCAGATGATGAGAGAGCAAACATAGCTCTCATGGCTAACATATCAGAAGACAGTGAAGCTTCTGAATCAGACTCTGAATCAGACACCGAAGAGGTATTCCCTGACTTTGCAGTTAATTTTACTAAGGCTGAACTTGCTGAAAGCCTTAACGAAATTCTAGAAAGATATCAGTAGATCAGAGTTAAATTCAGAAACCTGAAAAGGAATCTTGATTCTGACTCTGATAAAACTGAGAGTCTTAAATTGGAAAATTCTGAGTTGAAAAATAAAATTTCAAAATTAGAAAATCTTTTACAAAACTCTCAGAAGGAAACAATTTCTGAAACTCCCAGCAGCGCTGATGAGATCATCAAGGAGTATGATCATAGCTTTCAGAAGTTCCTGGCTAAAAGCATAGATAGAAGCAAAATGGCTTCAATGATCTATGGAGTTAGCAGAAACGGCAGAAATGGAATAGGATACCAAGGTAAGGTACCCACACCAAAGAATGCCATGGATTTAATTATTAAACGCACTCCTCTGAATTCACACTTTGTGTATGGTCACACACATGATATTAAATATACTAGTAGTAAGTATTTTGTGAAACCAAAATTCAACCAGAGTTTTGGTAAAGCTAACAAATCAGGACCCAAGAAAATATGGGTACCTAAGGATAAAATAATACATGTTGCAGATATCTTTAGCAGCAAATCAGAAACACCAGTCATGGTACCTGGACTCTGGCTGCTCACGACACATGACGGGAAGAAGGCATATGTTCCAAAGCCTAGAACTTAAGCCTGGAGGCCACGTAGGCTTTGGAGGCAATCAGATGGGAAATATCATTGGCACTGGAACAGTAGGTAATGGAAATCTTCCCTCTATAAACAATGTTCTATTAGTAGATGGATTAATGCATAATCTGTTATCTATAAGTCAATTAAGTGATAACGGTTATGATATAATCTTTAATCAAAAATCATGTAAAGCTGTTAGTCAGAAAGATGGGACTATCCTATTTAATGGAAAGAGGAAAAACAACATTTATAAAATCAAACTTTCTGAACTGAAAAGTCAGAATGTAAAGTGTCTTCTGTCTGTTAACAACCAGCAATGGATCTGGCACAGAAGATTGGGGCATGTTAGTATGAGAAGAATATCTCAGATTAACAAACTCAATCTGGTCAGAGGACTTCCTAATCTGAAGTTTAATTCAGATGCTTTGTGTGAAGCATGTCAGAAAGGCAAGTTTGCAAAACCTGATTTCAAATCTAAAAACGTTGTTTCCACCTCTAAGCCATTAGAACTTCTGCACATTGACTTATTTGGACCAGTTAAAACTGCTTCAGTCAGTGGCAAGAAGTACGGGTTAGTAATCGTAGATGACTATAGCAGATGGACATGGGTAAAGTTCTTAAGACACAAGGACGAGTCACACTCTGTGTTTGTCTCCTTCTGTAACCAAGTTCAGAATGAAAAGGATCTTAGAATCGTTAAAGTCAGAAGTGATCATGGTGGAGAATTTGAAAACAAAGATTTTGAGTCATTCTTTAATAACAGAGGCATTCTGCATGATTTCTCTTGTCCTAGAACTCCCCAACAAAATGGAGTTGTAGAACGAAAGAACAGAACATTGCAAGAAATGGCCAGAACCATGATCAATGAGACAAACTTTGCTAAGATCTTCTGGGCAGAGGAAATAAACACAGCGTGCTACATTCAGAATAGAATCTCCATAAGACCTATTCTGGAAAAGACTCCATATGAATTGTGGAAGAACAGAAAGCCCAACATTTCATATTTTCATCCATTTGGATGTACTTGTTTTATGTTAAATACAAAAAATTACTTGAACAAGTTTGACTCTAAAGCACAGAAGTGTATTATGTTAGGATACTCTGAACGCTCAAGAGGGTACAGAGTATACAATACAAAAACACAGATTGTGGAAGAATCAATCAGTGTTCGTTTTGATGATAAGCTTGACTCTGAAAAGTCAAAGCAGAATGAAGTCTTTACAGGTATGGAAGTTGAATTCACAGGTTCTGAAGACAAGTTGTGATACGGTGGGAGAACTGACTGTGGTTTTGCGTTTGTATTCGCACTTGTTCGGTTGAGCAAGAGTCGCCACCGACTTTTTATTTTATCCTAAAGGAAAGGTTAAAAAGCACAGCAAAAACCTTTTGAGATATTTCGTGGGTTCGGGGGGTAGATTATGAAAAGGGAAGGTATTAGCACCCTTTTCATCCATGGTTATCCACGGGCTCTTAGTTACTTGGTTTTTTAGATCACTTGCCTTGATTTTCGATTGCTTGAAAATGGTGCGTGTGTGTGTGTGTTTTTTGAAAATGTTTTGGAAGAAGATGCCTTGTCTTAGGCTACCCTTGTAACAATTCTTTACTCGAATGTTTTACAAAGGTGTGTCTCTTTTCGAAAAGATGTTTCAAATGTTTTTGAGAGTTTGTTTGAAAGTGTTGTGGATTGTGGTTTTTGAAAAGAAGGCAAGCGTTTTTGCAAGTTTGATCTCAAGTAACTAAGAGTTTTGTCTACCCTAAAGTTCTCAAAGATTTTTGTTATGTTTTAACCCTTTTAACAATTTTGTTCCACCATTGAATTTGGTGGACAATCTTGTGTTAGGATGTGAAAGGGACGGGCGCGGGTCATCGTTTAGACCATAATTGCAATGGTGCCAAGTATCTTTGGGCAATTTTCTTTTAAGGGACTTGATCATTTTTTAGGCAACTTTCGAAAGCGTCATCGAGGGACTATGATCATTTGAATTGTTTGTTTTGCCCAAAGAGACCTAACATGCAACATGGCCTATTTTGGAAGGCAACATGTGGGATTACCCTAGAGGGTGCAAGTGTGATTGTGTATTGATTTAATGTATTTGTCTTGTATTAGGTTATCTAGCGTTTGATTTTATGTACATGCAAACCCTAGGTCTAACCATGGTATAATTGAAAGCGGTAAATTGCGAAAATGTAAAATCTACGCTATTACAGAATAAGCATCTGGGAGTGGGGGTACAGTATTCACAAATGGGGATGAGACTTTAGGAATGTAGTGTCCAATAGGTTACAACCAAATCGAATCGATCAAATGTAAATGTAACGAATATACAAAATAAGCAAATGTATAATGTATCAAGTATGAGTATATTGTGTAAGTGTACGTGTATACGTGTATGTATATTTGTATATGTAATTATTTACAGGTGCGACAATGTGAATTTAAATGAGTATTATTAAGTATTGTTTTGACTTAAAGAAAAATTAAATGTTTATTTAATTTAATTAATAATCTTGTATATTTTTTAATATGTACAAAAAGAAAATTTAAGAAAAGAAAGTATTCTAAGTTTGAAAATTGTCGTTTTACATTTTTTGATATAAAAGTGTATCTTTATAATTTGTATATACAAAAGAATATTCTCATTGAATGTCAAGAATTTAAATTATGTAAAAAAAATGTATTTTTATTTATTATGTACAAAATTTCTAAGAAAGGAAAATGTATTTATTTTAAAAAAGAATTTATGTACAAATTAGAATAAGTTTTAATAATGAAAAAAAAAAGTGTTTTAAACAAACATATTTTTAGGTATTTTATGTATTAATGTACAAAGCTCTTTTATTGAAAGAAAGTTTTTTTTTAATATATTGTGTTCAAAAAATTATGAATATGTTATAAAAAAAAATTTTGATATAATAAAACTCATGTTAATTTTGTAAAAGAATATAGATAGTTTTTTCTTTAAAATGGTTTTTAGAAAGAAATTAGAAATGGGCCAAGGGAGATTATGCTGGCCCAAAACAAGAGAGCAACGGATGGGGGGTGTTAACTGGAAATTCATTGGGCTTCAGGCATTTCAGAAAGGGGCAAGGCCCAAGTTTTACACGAAAAACGTTTTAGGGTTTGAAGGTTTTGTGTTCAGTTTGACATACGTTTAGGGTTTGTGAAACGGCGCTCTTGCCTTGTCCTCTCCGTTTGCCTTCGTTCATCTTTGCCTGGAACCTGACTCTCCCCTTTGCCCAGCCATCAGCGCCTCCGCCTCCTTCGCCCTTCCTTCTTCCTTGGTTCAGTGAAGCGCAAAAAAGGGTAATCCTCTTGCTTTGTTTAAACGCGTTTAGGGTTTGGTTCCTTTTACATGTTATGAATTACTGCCTTCTTTGATTAAGCATTTTGATTTGATTTGCTGTTGTGTGCATTTTCATTCATTAACGAGGTCACAAAAAGAAGGATTAGAGGAGAATTTTACTACCTTTCGTTTGAGGAAGGAGGCGAGCGCGGAGGTGCTCGGAGGCTTAGTGGCGAAGGAGATTGCACGATGAAGCTAGCTTTTTGGTGACCCTGGTTAGGTTTTATGATGTTTACCCTGAAAACCCTTATATCTTCTTTCTTCTTCTCTTCTACTGCATGTTTCTGCTTATGTTGCCTTGATATATCTTTGCCTTTTGTACTTGTTGAAATGTGATGCTTGAGTATCGTATGATGCCTGTGTTGCCTGTGTTGCCTTTGAATGCCTTTTTGGTTTGTTAATGCTGCCTTGAGTTTAGTATGCTTCTGAATGTTGATTTTTTTTTATTTGCCAATGAAGAAGCCTTTTTTGAGGCTCTTGTGTTGCCCATTCTTCACTTCTTTCTCTCTCGATTCTGTTGCCTTATTGAGTTGCCTATTTACTTCTTCCTTGCCCCATGATGAGCCTAGGGTTCTGAGGGCCCTGAAGGTTTGATGCTTTTTTGGAGCCTTTAGGCTTTGAAAAGCTTAAGAGCTTATGTTTGACATTGAATGGCCTGAGTATGCTTGGATATTTGGTGTTTGATGCCTGTGAAGAAACTTTTTCTGAGGCTTATATGTTGGCTTGATATGTGCTATTGTTGAATGGTTTTGGACATATGTTGAGTTGGTTGGTTCTGGGGCTTGACAGGTTAATTTGTTTTGGGTTTGGTTGTTTTGAGTGTGATGATAGGCAGGTTTAGAACTTCAGCAGGCTTGAGTCTTGACAGGCTCAGGTTCATGAGGTTTCACAGGTTATTTTCTTGTCTTTTGATGATAGGCTTTACAGGTTTTTATGTTACTGGATTTTTGTTGACAGGATTCAAGGTTTGAAACAGATACTATGCTTGGTTTGTTCAGGCCTTTTGTGTTTGGATCATTTTGTTTTTGTTTTGAGCTGGACAGTTTTTAGCAGGTCAATGGCCTTGAGGCTCAGGCTTTAGGTTAGGCCTTTGACAGGTTATCTTGTGCTTGTTTTTGGTTTAAGGCTGGAAGGCTTTTGTTATGAACTGGTATTGTGAACTTGGGTGAGTATTGGGTTTATGTTTGTTGGTTCTTTTTTTTTTGGATTCGTTTGACAGGGTTTTTAGAGGTTTTAATGTTTGATTGTTAAGGCTGGACAGGGTTAAGGTCTTAGGCTTATGAGTTTTTTTTTAGCTTATGGCTTTGGGAACTTGTTCTATATCTATTTGACAGGTTCAGCAGGCTTGGCTTTTTGTTCAGCAGGTTTTGCCTTTTGGATGCTTAGGCTGGAAAGTCTTGACAGTTGGGGTTATCTCCCTTTGATATCTTTGTGATCTCCTCCTTTTATCCACTGTGTTCAGTTTGTTTTATATTTTCTTCCTGCATAAAGCCTGTAACCTGCTTTCTTTTTCTCTTCTCCCTTCTCTCTCAGTACAGTTTATATATTTAAAATATGCTTATGCTGTACTTTTGTTCTGAAAGGGCCACTTTGTTGGGAAATGATGAAAGTGAGATAGTTGCTTGCATATCAATTTTTCTCTGCATTCTTGTCTCTTTTCTTCCAGATTTTGTGCTTTTGACATCTTTCCAAATCTTTTGAATAGCTTTGTGACAGTAACTTGTACTTTGACAGTTTTTGGATGGTTTGAAAATTGTGATTCAGTTTGGACTTTGTAGTTTTGAGATTTGAACTTATGCAGTTTGGACAATTTTTGAATTGTGCAATTTTGACTTTTGTGCATTCATTTTTAGCAAATAAATATTCGTCCCTCTTTGTGAACCGGGAGAAATCCCGTGATTTGCAGAGAGGGTTAACTGATCCCAATCAGTGGCCCTTAATGATGAATTTTATATCTGTCTCTTTTATTTATCTGCTATTGACTTTCCTTTTTTCCTTTTGCAGATGAATAATTGAATGGAGGGGAGCAAAGGATAGCAGATGAAGAATTGAAGAATAGAAAATGTTTAGGATAGTTTTCTTTTTATTTAAATTTAAATTAATGTAAAATCATTGCTGTAACTAAATTATAAACAATAATTGTACGAATAATTTAAAAATAAATAAAAGTTTTCATTATCCAATTAATTCTATTTTATCCTTTATTGTTTATTTATTATTTAAAATTCTTTGAATTAAAATAATTGAAAAATAAATTCCAATCACTTAATCTTAGAATAATAAATAATTTAAATAAACAAAGCTTTAGCAAGTTGATCAGTTAAACCTGGCATTTCCAACATCCAAAGCAAAGCAACAGTTAATCAAAACAACTGATCAGGCGCATTCCCTTTTCACTGATTTTTACCCAACACTGCAAATCCTAACTGAATGTATCCTTTGACTGGTTCCAACAAACAAATGTGAATTCAAACCAAATGCCTTCCTTTACTGATTAAATCAAACAATGAGAATCCAACCCAAATCTCGGAATAACTTGCAAAGTGCTGTAGAATTTAAATCCTTCTGAGAACGTGCCCACAAAAACCCTAATTCCTAATTAAATTCCAAAGAGCGTTCGCCTGATCGAAACTGAGCCAAAGTCAACCAAAACCCTAAGCCAACTGTTTGAAACATTCCAGATCCAGTCTGAAAAAATCAGGAAAAGCCTGAAGTTGTTATTTCTTGTGGAAAAATGCGAGGGCAAATTTTGGGGTACAACAGTTGCCCCTGTTCAATCTTCTTGGACCTGAAGAGTTAGATTGGCAAGTTTGCCTTTCGCGACTTGAAGGTAAAAGAAGATTGGACACTAAAGTACCCAGAAAATTTGCACTCGATGATGTGATGGTCGAGGTGAATGGGCTTAAAGATGCCATTTGGTGATGGGCTTAAAGATGTCATCTGATGCGATAGAATCTTGTCGGGGGATGGGCTTAAAGATGCCATCGGGAAATGGGCTTATAGATGCCATTTGGCGGCTGCTGATAGGAGGATGGGCTTAAAGATGCCATCTGGAAATGGGCTTAAAGATTCCATTTGGCGGCTGCTGATAGGAGGATGGGCTTAAAGATGCCATCTGGAAATGGGCTTAAAGATGCCATTTGGTGATGTTGAACTGTATGTCATTGGTGAGTATCAGAAAGGCACCCATGCTTTGGAACATCTATGAATTGGGGGTCCGAATAAGCAATAAATTGACATCCATGTCTAGAGAATCCGTGAACTGTTTTCAGGAGTTGAGATTGAATAAGCAATAGAGCAGCGTCCGTTGTTGGGAAGCGTCCGTAAACTGTTTTAAAAAAAAAATGCATCTGAACAAGTTGATAGATTAACATCCATTGTTGGGAAGCGTCCATAAACTGTTTTCAAAAAAAAATGCATCTGAACGAGTTGATAGATTAACATCCGTTGTTGGGAAGAATCCGTAAACTGTTTTCAGAAGTCTTGAAGTGGAAGAGGAACCGGTGTAGGGCTTCCTGATGATGTGCTCGTATAAAACTGCATCTGGATGGATCCGGAATAAGTATCAGAATGTCGCCGTGCCTGGGTCACATCTGAACTATTTCTGGATGAATCTTGGGAGATGATCTTTGTCTGTCGACTGATCTTACCTGAAAAGGCAAAGGGTTAGTTGTATGCAATGTTATGATGCATGAAGCAATGTATGTGACATCAATGTTTATGACATGATTGTGATGAATGCGCATGTAAGCTGATGAGCTATCTTGCTGAGGATAAATGAATTCTGGATGGCTGAAGACAAAAGCATCTTGACTGCTGCCGGGAAGAATAATTCCTGGTTATTGCTGGGGAATAAGGAACTTGGGTCGTATCCCAATCTTCTGGGGAATTCCTGATGACTTCTACTGGGGAGTTCCAATCAAATAGACTCATGCTGGGGATGTAAGACTGAGAATCTTCAGTTTGGTGGTTAGTATCTCTGGCGACTTCACTGGGGAACTCAAGATTTGCCCTCCCAAAATTCTGTGAGGAGAAGGTTCATTAGTCTGGCTCCGCTGGGGATTGATAGTTTAAAGTTTTAGCTTCGCTGGGGATAATGAGACTTGACTCTGAGGGGAGTTAGCCTCTAGAAGGTTCTCTAGCTGGGGATTGCGAGAGTCTTCTGATTGCTGCAGGTGAAGGCTTGGAATCTGAACAAGCGATAGATTGACATCCGTTACTGGAGAATCTGTAAACTGTTTTCAGAACGTTGAGAAGTGTCTGAACAAGCGATAGGTTAACATCCGTTACTGGAGAACCCGTGAACTGTTTTCAGAACATTGAGAAGAGTCTGAACAAGCGATAGGTTAACATCCGTTACTGGAGAACCCGCAAACTGTTTTCAGAAGTCTTGAAGTTGAATAAGCAATAGAGCAGCATCCGTTGTTGGGAAGCGTCCGTAAACTGTTTTCAAAGATTGCATCTGAACAAGTAATAGATTAACATTCGTTGTTGGGAAGAATCCATAAACTGTTTTCAGAAGTCTTGAGGTTGAATAAGCAATAGAGCAGCATCCGTTGTTGGGAAGCGTCCGTAAACTGTTTTCAGAATGTTGAGAAGAGTCTGAACAAGCGATAGGTTAACATCCGTTACTGGAGAACCCGTGAACTGTTTTCAGAAGTCTTGAAGTTGAATAAGCAATAGAGCAGCATCCGTTGTTGGGAAGCGTCCGTAAACTATTTTCAAAGATTGCATCTGAACAAGTAATAGATTAACATCCGTTGTTGGGAAGAATCCATAAACTGTTTTCAGAAGTCTAGAGGTTGAATAAGCAATAGAGCAGCATCCGTTGTTGGGAAGCGTCCGTAAACTGTTTTCAGAAATTGCATCTGAACAAGTTGGTAGATTAACATCCGTTGTTGGGAAGAATCCGTAAACTGTTTTCAGAAGTCTTGAGAAGAATCTGAACAAGTGATAGGTTAACATCTTTTACTTGGAGAACCCGTGAACTGTTTTCAGAAGTCTTGAAGAGGAATCGGTGTAGGGCTTCCTGAGGATGAGCTCGTGTAAAACTGTATCTTCCAACAGGTGATGAAGGAGTCTTTGAACACTTTTGACATTCGAATGCCCCAAGTATTGGTGACGGAGACTTACCCCAGGTTCACTGAACTTTGAAAGATCTATTGAAACTTGACTGGACTGCCCCAGGTTAATTGGATGGTGACATGTCATGCCCCCTGCTGATAGGAGATTTACAATGGAAGTGTTATCCTCTTGAAGTGATTTTTACTTACTGAGAGAGTTTTCGTTCCTCCGAACATTCGCTGTATGAATTTCTTCACTGTCAAACAAAAAGCCAAATGCAGACAGTGATATTCAAGCAATGTAAAATTTATGTTTGTCTCGAAGTTTTGAAAAATGCGTTTTTAGCAAAAAACTTTTTATAAGACAAATCAACACAAGATTTAGGGTAAAGCCTTACAGGAGTCAGGATACCTTTTGTAACAGTATGCTTTCGAATTAACCCATGCTTCAATTAGGACTTTTGAAGGGTTGTAACGTGGCTTGGTTCACGGTTTAAGAAACAAAGGATATAGGCTCAAAGTATATTTGTACCCACCCTCTCTTCGTGATGTTCTCCAACCTAAGCTCAGTTAATTGTGCGTCATACTCTGTTTTGAGTTTGGAACGACTTTCGGGCGATGGCTCATCAGTTGAATTTGGGGGGACAGTCATCATCTCCTTTTTCTTTTTCAACATTTTTCATGTTGTTGAGGATTTTGTAATGACCTCACTATTTTGATTTTGATTTGTTATCCCTATCTTTTGCCTGACTGTTACCGTTTTCCGGGATTACCGTCAGCGGGATGCCCCAGCTTTCTTAAGCCTCCTTTATAGGTTTTGTCTTGGTGGGCTTTTCTCTTTTGAGAGATTGACTGCCTATGTGATAGGGAACCACCCCTGTCTTTTGATTCCAAAGGAATGCTTTCTTTTTTGACTTCGTTCGTTGTATTACGAACTGAGAGTTTGCGACTTCAATGCGCATTTTCTTTTGAATTAAACTGAGAGACTACCCTGCCCCAGGTTTATATCAAAGGTTTTGATTGTTTAGAACAGAAAACTCCTACTTCTTTGGCTCGAAGGGGTTGACTAGGGATTAACTTCCTTATAACTCCAGTGTTTGGGAATTGAAAGAAATGCTTGTACATCATCAGCAAGGTCTGTTCAAAAGCATACTGTATGAGATTATGGTATTGTTTCGTCATCCTCCCTCTAAAGGCTTACAACTTTTTATCAAGAGTCAAATATCATAAAGAAAAGCATAAGAGTAGTGAAACGAATGGATGAATTCAAGACAAACATATGCAATGCATTAATGAAAACAGAGTTTAACATCAACAAATAATTGTTTGACAGCAAAAGAAATTACAACTTTGAAAATTCAAAAATGAAGGAAAAGTCTTTCAGCTTGAGCTTCGTCACTTCAGGTGGAGCACTCCTTAACGGAAGATTTTGATCTCACCGTCTGGCATGAATTCCAGCACTCCAATATCGATCAGATCTTGAATCTTGTTCTTCAAGGCCCAACAGTCGTTGGTGTCGTGTCCCGGGCTGTAGGAGTGGTAAACACAAAATGCGTCGGGATGATAGTGAGGAGAGGAGGTATTGAGCTTCTGAGGAGATCCTTTAAGGTAAGCAAGTTGACCTCTAACAGGCGCTTCAGTATGAAGAATGATGGTATCTCAGTCTCCGTGAACTGTCTTCCCGACGTTTCTTGCTTACGCCGATTACCCCGTTGACGCTGGCGAGGTTGTTGATGGGCTTGTGACCCTGAAGCAAGCGAAGGATCTTTCCCCTTGTCTTCTTGAGTGGATGGAGGCTGAGCGGTGACTTGCTCTTCAACCTCAGATGCTTGCCCCAATTGGTTATTTGGAAGTAGTTGGCGGACAAGAACTCTGAGTTCCTCTTGTCTTTGAGATAGGTCTTGGATGAGAGCCATCTGGCCCACCAACTGTCCCATCACTTGGGTCCTCAATGTTGTCAGATCAAACTGCATCTCTGCAAGCTGATCACTCCTGGCATTGTTGGAATTCTCCAAGCCCTTTGTGAGGAGAGCTTTCATCTCCTCTTGCCCCAGAGACAAGTTCAGGAACATCTCCTGCAGCTGAGCAGTCTGGTCTTGGATGTCTTTGACAGATCTTTCTAGAGCCAAATCTTACTGAAATGAACAGCAGGAGAGTAAGGAAACCTGAAAAAGGAAAGACTGTCAAAATTCAATGCATGATATGTGGATGCATGCTCTCAAGGATCTCTCGGGGTAAACACAAGAAAATGTTAGAGGTTGAACTCTGCTCTTGGATTGGAGAACTTTGCACCGGTGGACGTCCTTCCACGAGAATCAAGCTCACCATGTCGAGTGGGTCATAGCCACTGATTCAAGTTGTTTCACTTAATCTTTGTTTGGAGAACTTTGTATCGGTGGATGTCTTTCCACGAGAATCAAGCTCACCATGTCGAGTGGGTCATAGCCACTGACTCAAGTTGTTGCACTTGAACTTTGGTTGGCATTGGTTAGAGGAGAAACCTCTTGCCCCTTGGTAGACGTTTGGTTCAATGTAACCCTGCATCAAAAGAACCTTCGAGATCCTTGAGATGGTTATGGAAAATGCTATGGTATGATGTCATGATGTTATGTACATGTATGCAAAAAAGCAAGTGAGTGTATATACAGACGAACATATTCACACAAAGCAAACACGTCCTTAGGTTTAGGCTTGCATGGGGCTGTAGGTAAGTACCCTCTTGAAGTTAGTTGGCTCATCCTGTCCTAAAATAGAAACCGGGTTCTAAGGAGCTCAATATCATTGGATTGTTTTCTGTGTTCATTGTTTCGGTTTAGCCACTTAACTGGCGACCAAAATATTCCAAGAAAATAAACCCTCAAATGAGTGTAGTATCGAGTATCTACCAACTTCGGACTGCACCAAAGTCGGTCATCTCACTACCCCTAAAAAGGCTAAGATGGTCAATTAAGGTTCTAAGAGTTCGTTAGTGCTTCACGACATCACTCAGCGGCCCCGTACTCTCCTTGACTACTCAAGGGTTACCGGTACTCACAAATATGTCAGACTAACATAGCTTACTACTTCAACCGTGTCGGTATACCCCGCACAGTTCCCTCACAGTTTTTTTGCTATTTACCTAAGAAGGTGCCCCAAATCCGGGTGTAGGATTCACAACAAACCCAAACAAGAACCCAAAAGATAAAGCAATCAAGTCAATCAAAGCAAGAAAGTAAAGGTGATCTAAACCCTAAGGTAACCCCACTTTTAAATTTGTCCCCAGCAGAGTCGCCAGTTCTGTGATACGGTGGGAGAACTGACTGTGGTTTTGCGTTTGTATTCGCACTTGTTCGGTTGAGCAAGAGTCGCCACCGACTTTTTATTTTATCCTAAAGGAAAGGTTAAAAAAGCACGGCAAAAACCTTTTGAGATATTTCGTGGGTTCGGGGGGTAGATTATGAAAAGGGAAGGTATTAGCACCCTTTTCATCCATGGTTATCCATGGGCTCTTAGTTACTTGGTTTTTTAGATCACTTGCCTTGATTTTCAATTGCTTGAAAATGGTGCGTGTGTGTGTGTGTGTGTTTTTTGAAAATGTTTTGGAAGAAGATGCCTTGTCTTAGGCTACCCTTGTAACAATTCTTTACTCGAATGTTTTACAAAGGTGTGTCTCTTTTCGAAAAGATGTTTCAAATGTTTTTGAGAGTTTGTTTGAAAGTGTTGTGGATTGTGGTTTTTGAAAAGAAGGCAAGCGTTTTTGCAAGTTTGATCTCAAGTAACTAAGAGTTTTGTCTACCCTAAAGTTCTCAAATATTTTTGTTATGTTTTAACCCTTTTAACAATTTTGTTCCACCATTGAATTTGGTGGACAATCTTGTGTTAGGATGTGAAAGGGACGGGCGCGGGTCATCGTTTAGACCATAATTGCAATGGTGCCAAGTATCTTTGGGCAATTTTCTTTTAAGGGACTTGATCATTTTTTAGGCAACTTTCGAAAGCGTCATCGAGGGACTATGATCATTTGAATTGTTTGTTTTGCCCAAAGAGACCTAACATGCAACATGGCCTATTTTGGAAGGCAACATGTGGGATTACCCTAGAGGGTGCAAGTGTGATTGTGTATTGATTTCATGTATTTGTCTTTTATTAGGTTATCTAGCGTTTGATTTTATGTACATGCAAACCCTAGGTCTAACCATGGTATAATTGAAAGCGGTAAATTGCGAAAATGTAAAATCTACGCTATTACAGAATAAGCATCCGGGAGTGGGGGTACAGTATTCACAAATGGGGATGAGACTTTAGGAATGTAGTGTCCAATAGGTTACAACCAAATCGAATCGATCAAATGTAAATGTAACGAATATACAAAATAAGCAAATGTATAATGTATCAAGTATGAGTATATTGTGTAAGTGTACGTGTATACGTGTATGTATATTTGTATATGTAATTATTTACAGGTGCGACAATGTGAATTTAAATGAGTATTATTAAGTATTGTTTTGACTTAAAGAAAAATTAAATGTTTATTTAATTTAATTAATAATCTTGTATATTTTTTAATATGTACAAAAAGAAAATTTAAGAAAAGAAAGTATTCTAAGTTTGAAAATTGTCGTTTTACATTTTTTGATATAAAAGTGTATCTTTATAATTTGTATATACAAAAGAATATTCTCATTGAATGTCAAGAATTTAAATTATGTAATAAAAATGTATTTTTATTTATTATGTACAAAATTTCTAAGAAAGGAAAATGTATTTATTTTAAAAAAGAATTTATGTACAAATTAGAATAAGTTTTAATAATGAAAAAAAAGTGTTTTAAACAAACATATTTTTAGGTATTTTATGTATTAATGTACAAAGCTCTTTTATTGAAAGAAAGTTTTTTTTAATATATTGTGTTCAAAAAATTATGAATATGTTATAAAAAGAAAAATTTGATATAATAAAACTCATGTTAATTTTGTAAAAGAATATAGATAGTTTTTTCTTTAAAATGGTTTTTAGAAAGAAATTAGAAATGGGCCAGGGGAGATTATGCTGGCCCAAAACAAGAGAGCAACGGATGGGGGGTGTTAACTGGAAATTCATTGGGCTTCAGGCATTTCAGAAAGGGGCAAGGCCCAAGTTTTACAAGAAAAACGTTTTAGGGTTTGAAGGTTTTGTGTTCAGTTTGACATACGTTTAGGGTTTGTGAAACGGCGCTCTTGCCTTGTCCTATCTGTTTGCCTTCGTTCATCTTTGCCAGGAACCTGACTCTCCCCTTTGCCCAGCCATCAGCGCCTCCGCCTCCTTCGCCCTTCCTTCTTCCTTGGTTCAGTGAAGCGCAAAAAAGGGTAATCCTCTTGCTTTGTTTAAACGCGTTTAGGGTTTGGTTCCTTTTACATGTTATGAATTACTGCCTTCTTTGATTAAGCATTTTGATTTTATTTGTTGTTGTGTGCATTTTCATTCATTAACGAGGTCACAAAAAGAAGGATTAGAGGAGAATTTTACTACCTTTCGTTTGAGGAAGGAGGCGAGCGCGGAGGTGCTCGGAGGCTTAGTGGCGAAGGAGATTGCACAATGAAGCTAGCTTTTTGGTGACCCTGGTTAGGTTTTATGATGTTTACCCTGAAAACCCTTATATCTTCTTTCTTCTTCTCTTCTACTGCATGTTTCTGCTTATGTTGCCTTGATATATCTTTGCCTTTTGTACTTGTTGAAATGTGATGCTTGAGTATCGTATGATGCCTGTGTTGCCTGTGTTGCCTTTGAATGCCTTTTTGGTTTGTTAATGTTGCCTTGAGTTTAGTATGCTTCTGAATGTTGATTTTTTTTTATTTGCCAATGAAGAAGCCTTTTCTGAGGCTCTTGTGTTGCCCATTCTTCACTTCTTTCTCTCTCGATTCTGTTGCCTTATTGAGTTGCCTATTTACTTCTTCCTTGCCCCATGATGAGCCTAGGGTTCTGAGGGCCCTGAAGGTTTGATGCTTTTTTGGAGCCTTTAGGCTTTGAAAAGCTTAAGAGCTTATGTTTGACATTGAATGGCCTGAGTATGCTTGGATATTTGGTGTTTGATGCCTGTGAAGAAACTTTTTCTGAGGCTTATATGTTGGCTTGATATGTGCTATTGTTGAATGGTTTTGGACATATGTTGAGTTGGTTGGTTCTGGGGCTTGACAGGTTAATTTGTTTTGGGTTTGGTTGTTTTGAGTGTGATGATAGGCAGGTTTAGAACTTCAGCAGGCTTGAGTCTTGACAGGCTCAGGTTCATGAGGTTTCACAGGTTATTTGCTTGTCTTTTGATGATAGGATTTACAGGTTTTTATGTTACTGGCTTTTTGTTGACAGGATTCAAGGTTTGAAACAGATACTATGCTTGGTTTGTTCAGGCCCTTTGTGTTTGGATCATTTTGTTTTTGTTTTGAGCTGGACAGGTTTTAGCAGGTTAATGGCCTTGAGGCTCAGGCTTCAGGTTAGGCCTTTGACAGGTTATCTTGTGCTTGTTTTTGGTTTAAGGCTGGAAGGCTTTTGTTATGAACTGGTATTGTGAACTTGGGTGAGTATTGGGTTTATGTTTGTTGGTTCTTTTTTTTGGATCCGTTTGACAGGGTTTTTAGAGGTTTTAATGTTTGATTGTTAAGGCTGGACAGGGTTAAGGTCTTAGGCTTATGAGTTTTTTTTTAGCTTATGGCTTTGGGAACTTGTTCTATATCTATTTGACAGGTTCAGCAGGCTTGGCTTTTTGTTCAGCAGGTTTTGCCTTTTGGATGCTTAGGCTGGAAAGTCTTGACAGTTGGGGTTATCTCCCTTTGATATCTTTGTGATCTCCTCCTTTTATCCACTGTGTTCAGTTTGTTTTATATTTTCTTCCTGCCTAAAGCCTGTAACCTGCTTTCTTTTTCTCTTCTCCCTTCTCTCTCAGTACAGTTTATATATTTAAAATATGCTTATGCTGTACTTTTATTCTGAAAGGGCCACTTTGTTGGGAAATGATGAAAGTGGGATAGTTGCTTGCATATCAATTTTTCTCTACATTCTTGTCTCTTTTCTTCCAGATTTTTTGCTTTTGACATCTTTCCAAATCTTTTGAATAGCTTTGTGACAGTAACTTGTACTTTGACAGTTTTTGGATGGTTTGAAAATTGTGATTCAGTTTGGACTTTGTAGTTTTGAGATTTGAACTTATGCAGTTTGGACAATTTTTGAATTGTGCAATTTTGAATTTTGTGCATTCATTTTTAGCAAATAAATATCCGTCCCTCTTTGTGAACCGGGAGAAATCCCGTGATTTGCAGAGAGGGTTAACTGATCCCAATCAGTGGCCCTTAATGATGAATTTTATATCTGTCTCTTTTATTTATCTGCTATTGACTTTCCTTTTTTCCTTTTGCAGATGAATAATTGAATGGAGGGGAGCAAAGGATAGCAGATGAAGAATTGAAGAATAGAAAATGTTTAGGATAGTTTTCTTTTTATTTAAATTTAAATTAATGTAAAATCATTGCTGTAACTAAATTATAAACAATAATTGTACGAATAATTTAAAAATAAATAAAAGTTTTCATTATCCAATTAATTCTATTTTATCCTTTATTGTTTATTTATTATTTAAAATTCTTTGAATTAAAATAATTGAAAAATAAATTCCAATCACTTAATCTTAGAATAATAAATAATTTAAATAAACAAAGCTTTAGCAAATTGATCAGTTAAACCTGGCATTTCCAACATCCAAAGCAAAGCAACAGTTAATCAAAACAACTGATCAGGCGCATTCCCTTTTCACTGGTTTTTACCCAACACTGCAAATCCTAACTGAATGTATCCTTTGACTGGTTCCAACAAACAAATGTGAATTCAAACCAAATGCCTTCTTTTACTGATTAAATCAAACAATGCGAATCCAACCCAAATCTCGGAATAACTTGCAAAGTGCTGTAGAATTTAAATCCTTCTGAGAACGTGCCCACAAAAACCCTAATTCCTGATTAAATTCCAAAGAGCGTTCGCCTGATCGAAACTGAGCCAAAGTCAACCAAAACCCTAAGCCAACTGTTTGAAACATTCCAGAGCCAGTCTGAAAAAATCAGGAAAAGCTGAAGTTGTTATTTCTTGTGGAAAAATGCGAGGGCAAATTTTGGGGTACAACACAAGTCATCAGAAGCTCTCAACAAAGACATTCCTTCAACATCAGAAAGGAGCACTGCAAGCAATCCAGCTTCAGAACAAGAGCCAATCAGAACAAGAGCCAGCTTCAGAAACTCTGAAGAATCCCTCATGGGACTTGTGTCTCTGATTGAACCTTCTTCAATTAATGAAGCACTTCTAGACAACGACTGGATTCTAGCAATGCAAGAAGAGCTGAATCAATTCACCAGAAATGACGTATGGGATCTAGTTCCCAGACCAAAAGGATTCAACGTCATTGGAACAAAATGGGTGTTCAGAAACAAACTGAACGAACAAGGTGAAGTCATCAGAAACAAGGCACGACTGGTAGCACAAGGTTATAGTCAGCAAGAGGGAATAGACTATACAGAAACCTTTGCTCCAGTCGCCAGGTTAGAATCTATCAGACTTTTGATTTCTTTTATTGTTAATAAAAGCATCACTCTATATCAGATGGATGTCAAGAGTGCATTCTTAAATGGCTATATAGAAGAAGAGGTTTATGTGCACCAACCCCCTGGTTTTGAAAGTACAAAAAATCCAGAGTATGTTTTCAAACTAAAGAAGTCACTGTATGGTCTGAAACAAGCTCCCAGAGCTTGGTATGAAAGACTAAGTAACTTTCTGTTAGAAAAGGAATTCACCAGAGGGAAAGTGGACACAACCTTATTATGTAAGACAGTTAAGAATGACATCTTAGTGTGTCAGATTTATGTTGACGATATTATATTTGGATTTACTAATCCTTCTCTTGGAAGAAAATTTGCTAAGTGTATGCAGGCAGAATTTGAGATAAGCCTCATGGGGGAACTGGAATTCTTTCTGGGAATTCAGATCAATCAAACTCCAGAGGGAACTTACATTCATCAGAGCAAATATGTCAGAGATCTTCTGAAGAAATTTGACCTCTCAGAATGTAAGTCATCAAAGATTCCAATGCATCCCACGTGCATTCTGGAAAGAGAAGAGGTAAGCAAAAAGGTAGAACAGAAGGTCTACAGAGGTATGATTGGTTCTCTTCTTTATCTGACGGCTTCAAGGCCTGATATTTTATTCAGTGTATGCATTTGTGCAAGATTCCAATCAGATCCTAGAGAATCTCACTTAACAGCTGTTAAGCGAATTTTCAAGTATCTGAAAGCTACTACTAATCTGGGTTTATTTTATAGAAAATCTAGTGATTACAGCTTAGTAGGTTACTGTGATGCTGACTTTGCTGGAGACAGAGTAGAGTGTAAAAGTACTTCTGGAAGCTGCCAGTTTCTGGGAGAAAATTTGATCTCTTGGTCCAGCAAAAGGCAATCCACAATTGCGCTATCAACAGCAGAAGCTGAGTACAGAGCAGCAGCTGGATGCAGCACACAAATGCTCTGGATGAAAAGTCAGCTTGAAGACTTCCAGATATTTGAGAGTAACATTCATATACTTTGTGACAACACTTCTGCCATTTGCTTAAGTAAAAATCCTATTTTGCATTCTAGGGCTAAGCATATAGAAATAAAACATCATTTCATTAGGGACTATATTCAGAAAGGCATTTTAAACTTAAAATTTATTGATAGAGACCATCAATGGGCTGATATTTTCACAAAACCACTTTCTGAAGATAGGTTTAACTTCATTCTGAAACATCTCAGCATGAAGCTCTGCCCAGAGTGAAAATGTTTTAATTTTATATATTAACCTTCAGAATGTGTCTTATTTTACTGTGAACTTCTGATCAATCTTCTTTCAGAAAGTTAGACATGCAGATTGTATCAGAGTCTATCCATAAAGATCTGAGCATTTCATTTCAAGGATAGATGTGCTGTTCACCAAATCAAACAAGTGTCATCCAGTCATCAGCTAATTTCTGAAGCAGAACACGCGTGCACGCTTCTGAGAAGGCAAAACGCTGATTGGATGCATTGAGACACATGTCATGGGTAACCGTTCCAAATATCTTTCTAAATCCCCCAAAATCAGCCAACATTAAATGCTTGTAATCATGATTTAATTCTCTCTCTTAAAACGTTTATATTTTCAAAACCTTTTTAAAACCTATTTAAACGCTTTAAACATCATTCATTCTCTTTTACCGTCTCTTACAAATCTTCATCATTTTTCTATGATTTCTTCTTACTGTGTGTTCTTCACTTTTCCTCAAAGAAACCATTTTTCAAACCTTGTCTCTCAAACCCTTGTGTGAACATGGCATCTTCTATCATTCCATCTGCAGGTTCCCAACAAGATGGTTCTTCTGAACAATATCAGATTCCCTTCAGAACGCTCCTCACTCCGGTCAAGAACTTGGAGGTTCTGTCAGAACTGATAGTAGATTTCAACAGCTTGAAGGAAAATGGCTTTGATTTGACTGAAGAAATTAGGGAACAAGGATGGGAAAGGTATTTTGATAGGTTGGTGGGTCCAACATTCCCCATCCTAGTTAAAGAATTCTGGATACATTCGTCTTCATCAACTCATCAGGTTACTTCATATATCATGGGAAAGAAGATAGCGATTATTGAAGATCACATTGCAAGGCTAATTGGATACACTGGTGGTGGTATCCGCTGTATAGACATGGCAGATAGATGTGCAAACTCTGCCCTAATTGCAAGAGAGATTTTCACACATGGGGTTCCCAGCAGCAAAATAAGAGATTTGAAGGATCAGCACAGAATCTGGGCAAAGATCATTCTGGGCTGCTTCAACCACAGGAAGCCTACAAGCTCTCCTGACTATATAAACATAGATCATCAATTTATGATTTATTTTATTGCAAAGAAGTCCAAGATCAACCTTGCTCACCTTCTGTTCAATCATCTGAAGACAAGCGTCAAGGAAACGAGAGAGGAAGAAAGGACTAAAAGGGATTGGATACCCTTCGGCAGATTAATATCAGATATTCTAACGGAGAACAGGTTGATTGAACACCTTACAGAAGCACAGGAAATAAGCTCTCTAGAACCTTCTGTTGGCAAGCAGCTGAATGCCAAGAATCTAAAGAAGATGAACTTGATAGAGAATATAAGGAAGGAGCCCAGCGTCACTCCTCATGCTGAAATCACCAGCAGAAGAGTCCCTTTGGATGACTTTCCTATGTTCTCTGAGATTGACTCTAAACCAGTCATCGTTCTCAGATACTTGGATGCGTCTAAAGCTGATGACACAGATCCTGATCTGAACATCAAAGATCTGCACCAGCAAGCACCAGAGGTTACTTTGAAGAAGACTAAGAAGAGAAAGGTTGCATCAGAAGGACCGTCTCAGCAGACCACAAAGAAGAGAGGTAATATGTCTTCTGTTAATGTTTTAAATTTATCTGCTGTTCCAAAATTTATTCCAACCCCAGCTTCATTTGAAATCCCCATTCCAACCATTGATGATACTGAACCCGAGTTTGACCCTTCTGAGTCTTTAACCCTCAGAAGATCCCGCGCCAAACCTACAACCTCAACAGAACCAGAACTTGAAAAAGTTCTTTCAGAAATTGATCAACACTTTTCCGCTCCCAATACAGAAAATCAAAACCCTCAAGCAGAATCCTCTCACTCACTTCAACCAGAAACTACACTCTCACCACAACCAGAAATTCCACAACCTCCATCTCCACAACCAGATATTCCACAACCTTCATCTCCACAACCAGAACTTAATCCACCCTCACCGCAACACTCTGAGTCTCAACACTCTGAGGCTCAAACCCCTGAACCTCAATCATCTGAATCCTATGAACCACAACCCTTGGCAATTCAACTGCCTTGTGGTACAACTATAAACATACCTCAACTACCATCCTCACCAGAAACTACTCCACCTAACACTCCACACAGTCCAATAATCATTTCTGACTCTCCTACTCCCTCACCCAAAGAAAATCCAGATGACCACAGGAAGACCTTCATTGATCTAACAGTCCTTGACTGCCTTGCTGCCCTTAAAAATAAAATCGCCATTCCCAAACCCAAACAACCAGATGTTGGTTCTAGCATCTTGAATTTTGAAACAGACATGCAGAATTGGATTGCTTCTCTAAAGCAGGCTTGTCCGGGAGTGATTGATCCTGCTTCTTCAGACCAACTCTGGACACAATTCAGAAAGTGGGTACGCGCTGAAACCTTTAAGCTGCAAGACATAAACTATGAACAGGCTTAACAGAACTTCAGCAATCTGCTGAAAGAAGTTGAAGGTCCAGTCATGAGTCAACTGCTGAAGGAGGAAGTGCTTCTTCTGGACAGTGAGCCTTGGTCTGAAAAGCGTCCAGCTTCAACAGTTCAACCAACAGAAGATCAGACGATTCCAGCTGAAGATTTCAGTCAAGAAGAAGATGTTGCAGAAAGCTCTCAGAAGCATCCTGATTCTGACATCTCTTAAGCTGCATTGGACAGGCAGACTCTTGAAGAGCTGAAGCAAAATGATATTCGTCTGCAGAAAAGAATGGATGAGAATGATCAACGAATGAAGGAAAGGATGGATGTGCAAGATAGTAAGATTGATTCAGTAGCCAGCATGGTGCATCAGCAGAAGGAAACCGCTGATCAGATTAAGAACATGCTAGAAGCCCTATTCACACGCCTTCCACCCCAACCTTAGATTTTGTTTCTTAGTGTTTTCATTGTTTTCTTTCCATGTTTTCTGTACTATCTTCTAAGCTTTGAACTAAATACAATAGTTTTTCTGCACTGATCGTTTTAACTTCAATTACTTGCACTTTTTGATTGCTGACAAAAAGGGGGAGAAAAAGAATGATATTTTTCAATAACGGATTACTGAGACAAAAGTCTCAAACATTCTAACACTCTGATATACTTGAATGTCTCTTTGTTCTGCATAAGCTTACAGGTACAAGAATTTAATTATCTCTGATACACTGAAGCTCTGCTCCAGAAAGATCTGATGCTCAAAGAAAGTTCAAGAAAGATCCGATGCTAAAGGACTCATGGAATTAAAAGGGAAGTAATAAACTCAGGGGGAGTTTTTCTGATCATAACTCTGATAGTTTTTCTTCTTTATCTTCTTAAGCTCTGATACCTTTTTATTCCTCCTTATCTTTGATACCTACCTGTCTATCTCTAATACAATCTATTATTTGGTTATCTCTGTTATTTTTCCTTAAATTTCAATTGAAAATATCTGGTTTTTGTCATCATCAAAAAGGGGGAGAGTGTTAGAACAAAGTTTGAATCTACTACCCCAAGTTAAAGTTTTGATGATAACAAAATGCTAGATTAAATAAATTGTATAATTCATATGAGACATATATGCTACCTAAAAATTATAATGTACATTTACAGAAACTCTAATGGATACCAGCATAAGAACATCAATATCAGCATCAGAAGATGAAACATCAACATCAGCATCAGAAGATGAAATATCATATGCCAGCATCAGAAGATCAAAGCATGTGCTTACGCTGAAGCTTGAAGAACAGATCTGCGCGTAACATACTTTAAACTCTGATCAAGACCAAAACAATATCATCAGCAGCTAGAAGCGTCAGAATAAGCCAAAGCCAGCAACACGCTTAAGGGACAACGGTACTGTGCATTCAAGACACTTTATTACCAACGGCTGTATTCCAAGACAAGATCTTCTCAATATGGAAAGAACATAATGGACATTGAAATGGCATAATTGGCTACAACGTATCTTTTCCAAATGCTATATAAACAAGTCAGTGAGAAATGAATTGGCTAATTCTCTATAACTCTTTACACGTCAAAAGCTAAACATCTTCATCCTCACTCATACAAGTTGTTATATCTCTAAAATTGCTTACTCCATAGTTATAGCATCCTAGTCTCACATAAGATTTATTTTGTGTATTATCACAGGTGTGATATAGAGTTTTTGTAGAAAACATTCAACACACATAGTTTTCATTTATCTGTAAGAAAGAATTTCCTTGAGAAACCGGTCTGTGGTTTAGACTCAAGAAGGCATTAGCAGTTGTTAAAGCAATTGTAATATTCAGTTGAATATAGTGGATTAAGACCTCGTTGGAGAGAGGCGAAATCACCTTGACGGGTGGACTGGAGTAGTTTGAGATCAAACGAACCAGGATAAAAATATCGTGTTGTCTACATTCGATTTCAAGGTTTACAATTCAACCCCCCACCCCCCCCTTCTTGTGTTTTTCACTTCTTCAGTTCCCTGGACTTTCAGAATGGTAAGCGCACCTGGCATTCGGATGGTAGTGGGGAGATGCAGTATTGGGATTTTTGGGGGCCTCCTTTAGCATGGCCAGGTTCAACTTCAAGAGATGTGGTAGGACTTGAGCTGGAGTCATTTTTATCTTGGTGAATTGCCTTACAGGCCTTTCCACCCTTTGCTGGTTATTTCTCGGCTGGTCATTTCTCGGCTGGTTGTTTCTTGGCTGGTCTGATGCAGATTTTTGAATCATAATGGCCCCCACTGTTAGCCGTCGCTCAGTTCTTCCCTGATTTCTCTGTGCATAGACAGCAGACACTTCCTTCTTTCCAGTGAAGGGCTTTTTTACAGTTGCAGAGGTAGACGCGTCTTTCTGAATTTTCCCACTTCTTATACTGGCTTCCACCCTCTCGCCAGTTAAAATCAATTCAGTGAACCCTGTAGAGGAACTCCCAATCAGATGATTAAAGAAAGGACCTGATAGAGTTCCCAAGAACATGTCCACTAGCTCCCTTTCAGATAATGGTGGTTGCACCCTTCCGGCTAAATCCCTCCACTTTTAGGCGTAGTCTTTGAAACCTTCATTGGTAGCCATAGCCATACTCTACAGCTGAGTATGGGCTGGTGCCAATTCGGTGTTGTATTGATATTGTTTATAGAATGGGGCTGCCAAGTCTTCCTAATTATGGACATCTTCCCTCTCCAACTGGTAGAACCAATCAAGCTGCGTTCCCGATAAACTGTCCTGGAAAAAGTGGACCCATAAGTCTTTGTCAGCAGAATGTGGTTGAATTTTCCTAACATAAGATTGTAGGTGTATCTTGGGACAAGACACCCCTTCATACTTAGCAAACAGTGGCACTTTAAATTTTGTAGGGATTACAATTCCAGACACCAACCCTAACTCCTCAAAGTCCAACCTAGGTACTCTTTGTATCTCCATAGCAGTTAGACGCTCTTCCAAGTTTTTGTATTTGTCATCGGCCGGAGGATACTGTTGTTCGGAGTAGTCCTCTTCCTCTTCTTCTTCTGCTTCAGAATCAGATGGTACTGCCGTCTCTTTACCTTTTATTTCCTCTTCCTCAGAGGTTGATGGAAATTCCAAGGTCCTTCTGGCTTGTCCTTCAAACCTTCTGCCCATGATAACCACACCGGTTCACTTCTTCTTCTTTTTCTCTTTCTCTTTCTCTAGCAGAGTCTTGAGCTCCTCCTGCCCCTTGGCCAAGGTCAAGAGTAGCTATTGAAATTGTGAATTCTGAGCTTGTAAGTCTTTGACCGTTTGTTCAATATCCATCTTGCTGAAATAAACAGCAGAGAGATGAGGAAACTTGGTGTGAAGACCTGTTTATGCTTATGATGAATGATATGTATTCATGCAATGCTTTCAAGGATTTAGAAATTCAAATTTGTTTTAAACAAAAAAGAAACACACGCCATATTAAAAAGATAGAATTTGTTAGTACATCAATGCCCCTTGGGAAAAATAATACAAAATTCTAAGGTAAAAAGACGTTACGCATCCTTTTTTGTGTAATGCAGGTGTTGAGAGTCTGCTCTTCATGAAGCAGCCGAGTGAGTTCCAAAACCTTCTTCTCGCTTGCGTAGAATTGGGCTTCGAAAGTATCACGCTCTCCCTTGAGTTGTATCCAACTCCTTTGTAGATCTTCGAGTGATGTTGGCATGTCAGGATGTAGGAGGGTGTATGTAACCTCTCCTTCCTTAACATGCTCTATAATCATTGGGAGAATAGAGGGATAAGGCATCATAAGACTTTGGGCGTGGGTTTGTACCCACTTAAGGTAAGGCTCAAGAGGGATGGAATTTTTGTGTCCCAAGGTCTTACTATCTAACTTGTTTGGCATCCTCTAAGATCTGATGAATCTCTGACGGAGTCCTTGGTCATCATTGTCGAAGTTAAAAACCAATCCTTGAATCAGCATATCATGTGGGCCATCCCTTCGGGCATACCCAAACTGTCTCAGGGATAAGCAAGGGTTGTAGGTGATTCCCCCCCTAATGCCAAGTAGAGGTACATTAGGGAATTCCCCACAACGGTCAATAATGATAACATTCTCTTTGGATCAAGAACACCAGTGAATGTATGAATGTGTAAGAGTCATCAACCGTTGTGACCACCTCAAACATTGCTCATTCTTCAAAACTGATTGGGGAAGATGAGAAATAAACCATCTTACCAGGAGAGGAGTGCAACACATGAGAACACCTCTTTTCCTTATTGTACGAGTGTGAAAAGAGTGGAGGATATTCCCAAGCAATGTAGGCATCGGGTTGCGAGTCATGAAGATTTTGACAGCGCTTACATTTATGAGTTGGTCAGGGTTAGGGAACAAGATCATCCCATAGATGAAAAGAGCTACAATCTCCTCAAAAGCTTTCAAGTCTAGAGAATTCCAACATCTTTGGGCCTTCTCAAACAGAAACTTTGACAAGAAGCCTTTGACACCACTTCTAGTTTCCCAATGAGTTGTGACATCAGATGAGTGCAAGTGTAGGGCTTGAGCAATCTCTTATGGCTTTGGATATCTTTCCGTACCGTTGAAGGTTAGTTGATTGAGAATATGAATCCTCAAGAGTTGAGCGAATTCTTCCAAAGTAGGCGCAAGTTGGTAGTCAGGAAATGTGAAGAAATGATGCAAAGGGTCAAAGAACTGGAAGAGAACTTTCATCATATCCTCCTTTGTGTGGGAAGTGACCAAGTTGAGTAGACGACCATGTCTCTCGGTGAATGGAGAATTCTCAGGAATCCTTGAAGCTAGCTCCTTGAGTTGTGGAGGAATTCTTACAAGGTTGATTTGGACAGTTTTCCTGCGAAGTGAATCCATAACCTACAAAACAAGAACAAAGATGAATTTCCAAAAATCCTTGAAATGGTTAGTGGATGCATATGATGTTCATGATGTCCATGATGTTATGCACAAGTATATATGTACAAGCAAATCACACAAGTTCCTAGTTTAGGCTTGCATGGGGTTTAATAGATAAGTACCCTCTTGAAGTTTAGTTGGCTCAACCTGTCCTAGTAATAGTAACCGGGTTCTAAGGAGCTCAATATCATTGGATTGTTTCCTTGTTCATTGTTCCAATTCAAGCCTCTTACTGGAGACCGAAATATTCCAAGTAACCAACCCTCAATGAGTGTAGTATCGAGTATCTACCAACTTCGGACTGCACTAAAGTCGGTCATCTCACTACATCTTAAAAGTCCAAGTTGTCAAGTAAAGGTTCTAGAAGTTCATTAGTGCTTCATGACATCACTCAGCGGCCCCGTATTCTCTTTGATTGACTCAAAGGCTACCGGTACCCATAAATATGTTGCACTAATATAGATATTGCTTAGACCATGTCGGTATACCCCGCACAGTTTCCACAATGTATTGCTATTTACCTATAATGTTTCCCAAATCCGGGTAGAGGATTTAAACCCAAACAAAGAACCATAATTATAAAGCAAACAAGTCAAACAATGTAAGCATGTAAAGGTGATCTAAACCCTAAGGTAACCCCACTTTTAGATTTATCCCCAGCAGAGTCGCCAGTTCTATGATGCGGTGGGAGAACTGACTTGAGGTTTTGCGTTTGTGTTTGCAAATGTTGTGGTTAGCAAGAGTCGCCACCGACATTTCTTTTATCCAAAAGGAAAGGTAAAAAAGCACAGGAAAGACCTTTGAGATGTTTTCTTGAGTTCGGGGGGTAGATTAAGAAAAGGGAAGGTGCTAGCACCCTTTTCATCCATGGTTTTCCATGGGCTCTTAGTTACTTGTTTAGATCACTTGCTTTGCTTTTGAAATTGTTTGAATTGGTGCTTTGTGTGGTTTTGAAAATATTTTGAAAAGAGGCCACTCGTTTAGGCAATCTTTGTAATGATTCTCGTTCGTAAGAATGTATACAAAGATGTTTGTCTTTTGAAAAATGTTTCAATGTTTTGAAAGATGTTTGGAAATGTTTTTTGAAATGTGTATGTGTTTGTTTTTGAAAATAGCAAGGATTGTTTTAAAATTGATCAAGTAACTAGAAGTTATCTACCTACTCAAAAGTCTTTCCTGTGCATTTTTATTCCTTTGATATTGTTGATTTACCATTGATTTGGTAAACAACCCTCTCTTTGGATGTTAAACGGGACGGGCGTGGGTCATCGTATGACCATGATAGCAATATTGCCAAATATCTTAGCATGTTTGAGGGACCAAGATCATCTTTGTTTAGGCAACCTTTTGATAGCGTCATCGAGGGACTATGATCTTTATTTGTTTTGTCTTGTCAAGATACTTCGCGTGCATACCATGGCCATTTTTATTTAGGCAACCAAGTGGGTGAAACCCTAGGGGTGCTTGTGTGTGATGTGTGTCATTTTCATGCATTTTTGTCTTGTATTAGGTCTTTGCTATTTGTTTTTGTTTTTTTGGTCTTATCATGCAAAACCCTAATTTACTACACATGGTATAAATGCGATAAATTGCGTAAAAGTAAACTAAGCTATTAAAATAATTATTATGGGAGGGGGATACAAGTTTTTGAATGGGGATATTGCACAAAAATAAACCCTAATATACTATTGCAACCCAATTGAATTAAGTGCAATTAAATAAATATACAAATATTAAAAATGCAATAAAAATATATTTATGCAAAATGTTTTTGTATTTGATTTTTTTTTGAATGAGAAAATAAATTATTTAAGCCCTAAAAAATAAGAGAAAAATATTATCATTTTTGAAAGGGTGAAACCCTAGTTTTTGATTTAAATGAAAATAATGTTTTCTATTATTTATTTTGTCCATTTTTTATACAAAAAATAATAAATAAAATTATGTACAAATATTAAAAATTAAAATAGGTATGAAAATAATTATTTTATGTGTAAAATAATAAAATAAAAATGTATAGTATTTATTAAATGTATTTACAATTTATTTAAGAAAATAAAGTCCATTATTCTAATAAACTATTATTTTTATGCAAAAAATAATAATAAAATAAAATAAAATTACAAAAAATAAAGAAAATATTTTTCATGATTTTTTATAGTTCAGAAAAATAAATAAAGACAATAAATATAAAAATGAAAAGAAAATATGAGAAATAAACAAAATAAAGCCAGGGGGTGTGGATATCAAGTCAGGGGGTGTGGAAAGTCAAAACAGAAGGCCCAGGCGCGCCAAGGCCCAGGCCAGTCGTCCCTGACCTCCAGCCATTCCATTTGCGCGCGTATTTGCTTCAAACCTGTAACTCTCTATTGCTTGCATAAAAACAAAAACCCATAACATAAAACATGTAGCTTGTATCACGATTCTAATGATATAAAATTTGTAACCTAACTCTCAAAGATCAGAGAGAATTTAATCACCCCTAATTTTTTACCTAGATTTTTCAGCATGTTCAACATTCTAATTCTCTTAGCTCAGTTAATATAAATGGAGAGTATGCATATGTACAGCTTCACCATGCTAGAGACTACATTTTTGCTTCACAAATCGTGGCTTGAGGATGCCTAAATAGAGAGATAAAGTTTTGAAAAATACCTCCTTCAGCTGGATTTGGATATGGCAATGTGGGGACTTTAAGTGAGGCCTGAGGATCGTGTGAGCTTCCTTGAAGTTCCCTCGAGCTATTACAATGCTCAGCTGGCTTTATGGATGGCTGAAACTCTCTGTAGAAGTCAAGCTGTAACCTTCTCAAGTGAAAATGGTGATGGCTAAAACAGAGCTCACAGATGCAGGATGAATGCTTGGATAGCTTGGATATGATGTGGATGAAGTGTTTCAAAGGTTAAAAGGCAAAATGCACGAGCCAAAATGAAGTTGGCAAGGATTTTGCAGAAGCTGGAAGTTTGGGCAGAAAAATGAAGTTTTTTCAGTTTTAAAGTGTTTTGGATGCTAGGCAATCGTGTATTGGCTTGTGATAAGTTTGTGAAGATGTCTAGAGTGATACAAAGTCCACCCTTTATCAGTTTGTACAAGTTCTGATCTTTTGGAAACTTTTCTTGCCATTGAAGAAAAGTGAAGTGACTTAAGCCAACATGCTTGTACTGGCTAGTTCTAGGACTGCCAAGGGTTGGTAAACATTATTTGATATTTGTGGACATTGCTTGTAACAAAAGAACAGGTCCAAGGCTCAAGGTTTGTAAAGTTGGAAAAGCTTGCCTTTATGAAAATGGCAATGTGCACTTTTGGCCAAAAATGGAATTACAACTTATATAATGCTTCAAAAGTGAAAACAAAGCCTTTATCCACTGAGTTTGCATTTAATTATGGAGTTTAGAAGGAGTTTAGGACCTTTAATGCAAGGTACAACAATGCTTGATCAGATTTGCAACTTGATGCATTGTGAAAATGGCTTGAACAAAAGTGACAAAATGCCAATTTCTCTTCTTCGATTCTCTCTAAACACAAATGATCTTGGAGAGTTATTGGATATTTTAGAAAGCTTGAAATGTTCTCTACAATCCATCTTTGAAATGCATTTTTAGAAACCTGTTGGAACTAGGTGAAAAATGTCCATGAAGTTAGGTCAAAAAACTGCCTAAATTAGGTCAAATTTTCACTAAGTTATTTAGTTCATGGACCCCTATTCACAAATTCATAACTTGAGATCCAAGCATCTGTTGGGAAAACTTTGTGCAGAAAAGTTGTAGATTTCATGTAGGACTACAACTTTCATGTTGTAAGTTTTCTTTGAATCCAATTGCATCATGGTGAAAAAATGGTGAAAAGTTGGGAAAAAATAAGAAAATTTCCATACTTAGAAATTTTCTAAGTTATGAAAAAATTTCAAATTAAAACCCTAATTTGAAAAATTGATTTTCTTGGTGAAAAAGTTTCATGTTTTGACATATCTTGATGAATTATGACCCTTGGCACTTGATTTTGACCAAAAAGTCAAAGTTTGACTTTTCAGTGTACAGTTGACTTTTGATCAATTGACTGGAAAATTCATCTGTCAATCCAATGAACTTGAGGTCTTTTGAACTATGTGATTAGGTCAAGATGATGCCATTTATTCCTTGAAATCATGTTTGAACCCAATTGGCCATTGGCTAGGTTAAAAATTAGAAATTGCCCTTTCTCAGTCAAAACCCTAATTTTGACCATTTTGCCCCTTTGATGATTTAATCAAATTTCTTGAGGAGTTGTGATCCAAACTTTGATCAAATGGTACATAGGAGTCTAAAATGTTGATGTGTATCAAAAATTATGAGGTTTGACTGTAAATTGGCCATGGTTGACTTTTCCCCCAATACAACTGATATTTAGGTCAATTGTCCAATTGACTGGGCAAAAAATGTGATTCAAGGCTTGAAACTTAAAATGAGAAATATTAGGGGTCCAAGATGGTGTATGAAAGTCACATGAAGCATTTATGGTCCAAAAATCCTTGTGCAAACTCAAACCCTAACTTCAGGTCATCAGTTCAAGATGAGGTGTCTCGAGCTGACCAAACCTTAATCTTGTCTTGAGTCCAAGAAGTCTTGTGAGGAAAATCTTGATAAATGAGAGGGAAAATTTTGGGGTACAACACCTTGTAACTGCACTTTAGGTTTCGAGTCTGAAACCCTTCAAGATGTTGTGTGGACTTTAATGAAACTCCTAGAAGCTGCTAGAATTCCCTTTGTGTTGAAGGTTGTTGGACCAACTCCAAACAATCAAGTTTATGTAGTATTGTATTTTGTTTAGAACTTGAGAGTAAGATCACTACAAGAACTGCTCTTGAGCTTAAGCAGTATCTATGAAATGTTTAGAGGATTTATGGGAGGGTTTGCAAGATTTTATAATAGTGGGTTGTGGATCTTTTTTGTTTTGATGAGTCCAAACAGAGTTGAAGATGAACAGAGGTTTTATGGATGAATTGGGTTTTATGAATGAACTGGTTTGAACAAAAAATCTATTTTTCTTTTCTCTCCTTTTTTTCTCAAAAAATACTCTTTCATGTCTTATGAATCAGTCCCTTTTGTAGCCCATTAACTGAGGTTTAGGAGGGAAACAAAATAAGTTTTTTTGAACTATTTTTGCATACTGCTTTGATGCTTTTTCCACACAATTTTCTTTTTCCATTTTGGTGCAATTTTGTGGCTGTTATGATGCAGGTTGGAGCAGACTGTATCGAGCAGTTTTGGATTGGTTTTTTGGACTGTATAGGGCAGCATATATAGGTTTTGTTACAGGTTTGTGGTGCAGCATAGCACAAGGTTTTGTAGGACAGCAATTGAACATATTTTTGGAGTGTTGTGGCAATGCATAAAAGTAACATATCATTTTTTGTTCAACCATAATTTGGATAGGAAGCATGAAACAAGTTTGGTTTGTGGAGCAATTTATGCACATTGTAACAAAGACAAAGCATTGTGGCAAGGTTTTGAGTCAAAGGGAAAAGTCCAAACAACACAAAGTTTAGGGTTTGTAAACTTGCAAAAAAAACGTCACTTTGTAATAACTTGAATTATTTTTAATTGTAGTGACAAGATGTCATGAAGCAACGAACTTAACTTAGAAAAATTTCCAAGTCTCGCAAAAGTTGGATTTTTGACTTTCTTGATTTTTGATGATCAAATTTCATATTTTGGATGTCTTGAGGAAATATGATTTTGGGAAATTGAAGTCCAAGACTTGAATCTTGATAGAAGCAAGCCTGGGAGTCTAGGAGGATCCTTTGAGAAATGAGAGGGTAAATTTTGGGGTACAACAGCTGCCCCTGTTCAATCTTCTTAAACTTAAAAAGTGAGATCGACATGTTTGTCGTTCATAGCTTCCAAGTGCGAGATGATTGAACACTAGAGTGCCTGGAAATTTGAACTTGATGGTGTGTTGGCTGATTGTGTAGGGAATGGGCTTAAAGATGCCATTTGGAGAAATGATGGAGAATTGTCGGAGATGGGCTTATAGATGCCATCCAAAGGTGATTGTTGACAAAAATTAGACTAAGTCTGAATTTGACTTCAACCGGGAAAAGAATCAGAGTAAATCTTTGGTCGATTTAAACTGAAACTAGCAGAAGTCTTGAATATTGTTTGACTGGAAAGAATCAGAATAAATCTTGGAGAAATTTATCTGAACCCGAGAAAATGTCTATTTGGAAAGTATCGGGATAAATCGTTGAGAGGTTTAAACTAAACCAAAAGAGGTCTGGAGAAGAATCAGAATAAATCTTGGGGAGATTTATCTGAACCGGAGAAGATGTCAGCGAGAAAGAATCTGAATAAACCGTTGAGAGGTTTAAAACTGAACCAGCAGGGGTCTGGAGAAGAATCAGAATAAATCTTAGGGCGATTTATCTGAACCAGAGAAGATGTATGTAGGAAAGAATCAGAATAAACCGTTGAGAGGTTTAAAACTGAACCAGCAGGGGTCTGGAGAAGAATCAGAATAAATCTTGGAGCGACTTATCTGAACTAGAGAAGATGTATGTGGGAAAGAATTGGGATAAACTGTTGAGAGATTTAAACTGAACCAGCAGGGGTCTGGAGAAGAATCAGAATAAATCTTGAAGCGACTTATCTGAACCAGAGAAGATTTCTATGGGAAAGAATCAGGATAAACCATTGAGAGGTTTAAACTGAACCAGCAAGGGTCTGGAAAAGAATCAGAATAAATCTTGGAGTGACTTATCTGAACCAGAGAAAATGTCTGTGGGAAAGAATTGGGATAAACCGTTGAGAGATTTAAACTGAACCGGCAGAGACCTGAAGGGGAGTAGTTTTCATGTAGATAGTCAATTTAGTCCTGTTTCGAGAATTGATCTACGATTGATTTGTTCATAGATATTGGTCTTGTCTCGTTGTAAATTTGATAATAATTTTCTATTGATTGACCTTTCCTGAAAAAGGTAAAGAGTTAGTGATATGTAATGCCATGATGCATGAAATTCATAATGCAATGCATTTGTGTCATTGATGTTTGTGATGTATGAATGTAATGTATGCGCATGTAAGCTGTTCTGCTACAGAGCTGTTGGATTAGGGAAAATAAATCCCTGACTGCTGTTGGGGATGTGGGGTGCAAGTCTTCATATTTTATTGAAATTGAAGTGTTGATGGATGGGTTTCCATAATTAGAGAAGTAAACTCTGTTGGGGAAGGGAAACATCGTGCATTTCTTATGGACTTCGTGAAATCCTACTGGGGAATCCTGAGAAGCTGGGCGACTTTCACTGGGGAATCTTTGGAGCGGTAACTGGAAGTTTTGCTCCGTTGGGGATGTGAGAGCAACTAATACCATTAGGCTTCATACTTGAGATATGTTAGTGTTCCTGTAGTAGGATGTCCTTGCTTCTTCTCTTGCTGGAAAAAGTACCTGCGGGAATTTTGTTGAATGGCCTATAGATATTATCCTATTTCTTAAAGCCATTAGTAATTGTCTTTCTGTTTTCTGTTCCTTCTTTTTCTTGCGCTCATTTGTAACAGTAATCATGTTCAAATGCATATGTTCAAAAATAATCATTGGACGTTTTTTCAAACAAAACAGGGAAATAAAAGAAAAACAAATAGTTTTGCACTTTTAAAGGAATATCTTTGAATTAACTTGAATAAGTATTTGTGTACAAAGAGAAGAACATCCTAGTAAGAGAATTTCCTCGTAGAAAATGAAAACTGATAAAAAGAAAAGATAGTTATGTGAAATAATCCCATGGGGTTCCCACTCTGCTATAGCCTTCATGTCATTAAGCGTCTCATCCACTTGTTGCTTTGTCCGAAGCTGATTAGATTGATTAGAACCGTTTGAGTTTGTCAGTGGATACATAAAGTTGTCTGTAAGGTGATCCAACGGGACATAGTCATACGCTTTTAATCCCTAACTTTTTCCTGGACCAACCTTTCGGGTTTTCAGTCCACCGGGATACCCTTTTTTGCCCAAGACGCCCTTTCAGGTTTTCAGCTTACCGGGTGTACAGATTTTTGTATTTTATCCCTAATTTTTGCCCGAACCCTTTTGGTTCGCTGGGATGCCCTAATTTTTGCCTAGGCCAGTCGACCTAGCGGGTCTTTATTCATGCGTAGTATCTTTTGACTATGTTCGTGTTTACAGGATGTGGAAGGTTGTCGCCATCCATAGTGGTTAAGATCATTGCTCCACCAGAAAATATGTTTTTGATCACAAATGGTCCTTCGTATGTAGGAGTCCATTTTCCCCTGGGATCACCTTGTGGCAATATGATACGCTTGATTACCAAGTCACCAATCTGATATACCTGACGTTTGACCTTCTTGTTAAAAGCTTTGATTATACGTTTTTGGTACATATGTCCATGACAGACAGTCGTAAGCCTCTTCTCATCAATAAAGTTCAACTGGTCAAGTCAAGTTTGAATCCATTCATCTCCATTCAAACCTGCATCTTTTATGATTCTTAAAGAAGGTATTTGGACTTCAATTGGTAGGACAGCTCTTATGCTGTATACCAAAGAGAAAGAAGTTACCCCCGTTAACATGCGCGTCGTGGTACGGTAACCATGGAGAGAAAATGGTAACATCTCATACCAGTCCTTGTAGGTCACTGTCATTTGTGTATGACCTTCTTGATGTTTTTATTAGCGGTTTCTACAACTCCATTTATCTTCAGCCAGTAAGGAGAAGAGTTAGGATGCTGGATCTTGAATTGCGTGCATAGTGCAGTGATCATAGTATTATTGAGATTGGTACCATTATCTGTGATGATTCCCTTCGGGATACCGTACCGACAGATGATATTCTGTTTGATAAATCGGGCCACAACGTTCTTGGTAACATAAGCGAATGAAGCTGCCTCGACCCACTTCGTGAAGTAATCGATGGAAACTAAGATGAAGCGGTGTCCATTAGAAGTTGTGGGTTTGATCTCTTCAATCATGTCAATGCCCCACATCGCGAATGGCCAAGGAGAAGTCAGGACGTTCAGGGGAACCGGAGGCACATGTACTTTGTTAGCATAGATCTGGCACTTGTGACAAGTTCGTGAATGTTGATAACCATCTGCTTCCATGGTGAACCAGTAATATCCTGCCCATAGGATCTTTTTAGCCATCGTGTTCCCACTAGAATGAGTGCCAAAGGTACCTTAATGTAAATCAGCCATGATCTTTTCTGCCTCACTTGGTCTATGCAACGAAGCAAAGTAGAGTCGTGGTTGCGTTTATAGATGATTTTGTTACTGAGGAAGAATTTAGCAGAAAATCTTCTCAAGAACTTCTTATCATTGACTGAAGCTCCCTCCGGATACTCTTGGGCCTCGAGATACCTCTTAACTTCATGGAACCAAGGCTTGTCCACTACCTCTTCAGTATTGATCTCGTGACAATAAGTTGGTTCATCCATCCTCTCAATGGTGATCTGGGGAGCCTCGTTATCCCACCTGATTTTAAACATGGATGACATAGTGGCTAGCGCATCCGCTAGTTGATTTTCCTCTCATGAAAAATTCTCAAAGGTAATTTCCTCAAAATTTAGGATTAATGTCAACACATATTCTTTGTAAGGGATGAGATTAGGGTGCTTCGTGTCCCATTCTCCTTTGATCTGAGTGATGACTAGGGCTGAATCTCCAAATACGCTTAAGGACTTGATTCCCAAAGCTATGGCAGCTTTTAGACCCATAATACACGCTTCATATTCCGTCATATTATTGGTACAGTTGAAACACAGCCTAGCAGTGAAGGGAGTATGACATCCTTCAGGGGATATGATCAAAACGCATATGCCATTGTCGAGCGCGTTGGAAGCTCCATCAAAAACCAAGGTCCATCGGGATCCTTGTTCGGGTCTGTCATATGGCCTGAGTTATTCACAATTGTTTACCAACATGATGTCTTCATCTTGGAATTCGAATTTCATGGACTGATAGTCATCCACAACCTGATGAACAAGGTGATCGGCTAGCACATTGCCCTTTATTTCTTTTTGGGTAATGTATTGAATGTTGTATTTAGTTAAGATCATCTTCCATCTTGCTATTCTTCTAGAGAGGGTGGGCTTCTCGAATATGTATTTAATTGGATCCATCTTGGATATCAATAAGGTAGTATGGGTCAACATATACTATCTTAGACGGCGAGCAGCCCATGCCAGAGCGTAGTAAGTTTTCTCGAGCAGTGAATATCTGGTTTCACAGTCGGTAAACTTTTTGCTCAGGTAGTATATTGCATGCTCTTTTTTGCCAGACTCGTCATGCTGCCCCAGCACACACCCCATTGAATTTTCCAAGACAGTTAGATACATGATCAAAGGTCTTCCCTTGACTGGCGGCATCAAAACAGGAGGCTCTTGAAGGTACTCTTTTATCCTTTCGAAGGCAGCCTGGCAGTCGTCGTTCCAATCCAACACTTGATCTTTCTTCAATAATTTGAAGATTGGTTCACAAGTAGCGGTTAGGTGAGAAATGAATCTGGCGATGTAGTTTAGCCGTCCTAAGAATCCTCTGACTTCCTTTTCGGTGCGAGGAGCAGGCATTTCTTGTATTTCTTTTTCCTTTGCAGGGTCCACTTCGATACCTTTACCGCTGACAATGAAGCCTAGGAGTTTACCGGACCTCACTCCAAATGTACATTTACTCGAGTTCAACCTTAGTTTGTATTTCTTCAGTCTTTCAAACGGGTTCTGTAAATGGTCAAGGTGTTCCTCTTCAGTTTGAGATCTGGCTATCATGTCATCCACGTAGACCTATATCTCGTGATGTATCATATCGTGAAACAAAGATACCATGGTGTGCTGATAAGTTTCCCCAACGTTCTTCATCCCAAATGGCATAACTTTGTAACAGAACGTGCCCCACTGTGTGACGAAGGTCGTTTTCTCCATGTCCTCGGGTGCTATTTTGATTTGATTGTACCTGGAGAAATAATCCATGAATGGGAATACTTTATTTTGTGCAGTGTTGTCAACCAGAATATCAATATGGGGAAGCGGTAAATCATCCTTAGGGCTTGCCCTATTCAAATCTCTGTAATCCACACACATGCGTACTTTACCGTCCTTTTTAGGCACTGGAACAACATTGGCAACCCATTGTGGATAGGAGGTGACGGCTAAGAATCCGGCATTGAACTACTTCACGACTTCAGTCTTGATCTTCTTTGGCATTTCTGGCCGCATGCGACGGACTTTCTGTTTTACCGGAGGGCAATCTTCTTTTGTCAGAAGACGATGGACCACGATATCTGCGTCGAGTCCTGGCATGTCTTCGTATGACCAGGCAAAGACCTCAACATAGTCATGTATTAATTGAGTTAAGCGCTTCTTGAAACTAGGTTCCAGATTGGCACCTACCTTAACTTCTTTCTTGTCCTCTTTGGTACCTAAGTTAACTGTGTCAAGTGGATCTTCGTGGGGCTATATGGTCCTTTCTTCCTGTTGTAGTAACCTGGCTAGTTCCCCTGGCACCTCACAATCTTCCTCACCTTCGTCTTCGTCTTGGTAGATCGGATTTTCAAAGTCACAATAGGCCATAGCAGAATCGTTACCCATGGGATCCTGAGTGGATGTGGATCTGCATTTTGATATGTGAGTGTGTGTAAGAGAATAGCTATCTTTGAAAAAATAAAAATGTAGAAAAAGAAGAAAAAAAAGAGCGTAAAATTTGCATGCAAAAACATCTATGATTTATTGATGACATGTGAAAATTAAGTAACAACCCTCATAAATGTACCGTTGTGCCTCAGGTAAGACACAAGGTTTTAAAGTCTAAATTGTTTAATTATTACAAGTCCGACAAAAATTTAAAGACAATTATTGTTGGATAAAAGTAATAGGGACAAATTCTTTGGCTTCCCAGTTGTTGAGTCCTCCGCTGATAGTTGGAAAAATCCATTCTTCCAGGTCACAGTTGTCATCACTATCTTCCACTACGTTGACTCCATGGTTGTTGATCCGCAAAGGTGGTTCCCTGGCACGAGCACGATGAACAGCTTTCTGAGCTCCTGAAGTAAAACCCAAACCAAATTTGTCAGATTTGTAGGGTATATCCGGGATTTGGCACTAAATGATACACCCACCTTCTTTGACTACTGCCTTAGCATCTTTCAGAGAAGCCATCTTCAGCGAAGGTCTGATAATCTTCGGAACTTTGGAAACAGTCTTGGTTGCCGCAATTGTTTGTGCGACTTCCTCGAAATGCTGACACGGAGTTTTGATGAATTCACCATCCATTTCCACATATCTGAAGGAGTTCAGGTGAGTGACCATATATTCCTCCTCTCTATGGACAGTGATGATTTTTCCCTTGATTGGGTACTTCAACATAGGATGTAATGTAGAGGTGACGGCACCAGCGCCATGAATTTAAGGTCGGTCCAATAAACAGGAATAGGAAGGACAAATATCCATCACATAGAAAGTTTAATCAAAGGTCTGAGTTCCAACTTTTATGGGGATGTCCACCTCCCCGTGCACCATTCTCTTCAAACCGTCGAAGGCCCTTACCATTATGTTACTGGGTTTTAAGGTCAAGCCTTCACAGTCTAGTCTATCCAGAGTCTTCTTAGGTAGCACATTCAATGATGAACCAGTATCTACCAGGACATGGGCCAAAGTAGTGCCCCTGCATTCGAAAGAGACATGCAATGCCTCATTGTGTTTCCTCCCTCTAGGTGTCAGATCAGCATCAGAAAAGCCCAAACCGTTATAAGCTGTCAAACTGGCCACACAATCTTCGAATTGGTCAATAGAGGTTTCCTGTGGCACATGGGCAATTTTAAGAAATTTCACCAAGGCCTTCGCATGAGCTTCGGAGCACAACAGTAAAGCTAGCATAGAAATCTTTGAAGGGGTCTGCCCTAGCTGTTCGACTACATTGTAGTCGCTTCTCTTTATAATTTTCAAAATTTCTTCCATCTCCTTCTTGGAAGCCTCTAGGATAGATACTGACTGCGCCTTCGTCCGGACAGGCTCAACCAAAATATCTTTGCTCCGAGTCTTAGTCGACTCGGTGATAGGGGTGTCAGTAAGGGTAATCACAAGAACTATAGTAGTAGTATCAGCAGGAACAAAAGCAGGAATGATCACAGGACCGGTAACATTTTTTGGAGGATAAATCTCAGGGGAGAACACTCTTCCACTTCTGGTTATTTTGCTGGTCCCCACAATGTTGTCGATGTCGGGGTCAGCCTTCTCAAAAATCGGGTCTTCAACAGCCATCCATTCTTTCTTGACGCCGTGGTAGTAGACGTCACCCCCATAGTTCCAGGGAACAATTTTGCATGAGGAGTATAGGATTGTCCCTGGCATAGTAATTATCAGTGGAGTCACCTTCTGAACAGATGTAATCCAAATGGGTCTTTTGGTGGAGACCCTGGGAGGATTGGCGGAAATGGTTATTATTGAAACATCAATGTAAGAAATGGTTGGAACGGGAGTCTTTTAAAACAAAATCTCTTTGTCATCCATCAGGCGTTGGACACCTACCTTCAATAAATGACAACCAGTCAGTAGAGATAAACAGAGGTGGCAGCCTTCGCCACAGCCCAGAAATAAACTGGCCTTCAACATGTTCCTTTTGACGGTTAGGAGGGGAGTAACAAGTTCACCAACAACAGTGACAAACACATCATCTTCAATAGCATTTACACCACAACCGTGTTTGGGCATAGGAGCGGTGATAACATTTGGAATCTCAAGAGCATCAAATTCAATTTCCTCAGCCTCAAGAAGGTATTGCACCTTGTTTTTCAAAGCCCAGCAGTCGTTTGTATCATGACCTGGACTTTCTGAATGGTAAGCATAACGAGCACTTGGGTTTCAACGGGGACAGGAAATGTTGGGATTCTTTAGAGCTTCCCGCAAGGTTACCAGATTAGATTTCAACAAATGCGGCAAGACTTGAGACAACGTCATATTTATTCGGGTAAACTATCTTACCGGCCTTTCTGTTCTAGATTGATTGTTCCTTTGTTGAGTAGGTGCAGGCTTAGAGATCATGATATCCCCTACCGCTGGACGGCATTCAGTTCTGTCTTAATTCCTATGGTCATATGCAACACTGACCTCCTTGTTTTCGGTAAAGGGCTTCTTTATCGCGCTCGAGGATGCATCTCTTTGAATTTTGCCACTTTTTATACCCGCTTCTACCCGTTCATCGGTCATGATTAATTCGGTAAACCCAGCCGAGGAGCTTCCGATCAAGTGTTTGAAGAATGGACTAGATAGTGTGCCTAAGAACATATCCACCAATTCTCTGTCAGATAGAGGGGGTTGGACCCTTCCCACGAGATCTCGCCATTTTTGATCATAGGTTTTGAAACCTTCACCTGTACCCATAGACATGCCTTGCAACTATGTCTGTGTCAGAGCTATGTCAGCATTATATTGGTATTGCTTGTAAAAAGAGGCCGCCAAATCTTCCCAATTACGGATGTTGGTCCCTTCCAACTGATAGAACCAATCCAACTGCGTCCCTGACAAGCTTTCTTAGAATAAATGCACCCATAGATTCCTATCCACGGTATGGGGTTGAATTTTCCTGACGTATGATCTCAAATGCAGCTTTGGACAAGAGATATTGTCATATTTAGCGAAAGTGGGGACCTTAAATTTTTGTGGGATGACAACCCCTGAGACAAGTCCTAGCTCTTCAAAATCCAACTCGGGTACCTTATGGATCTCCATAGCATTGAGGAAATCTTCCAACTATTTTTATTTGTCGTCAGCTGGAGGATACTACTCTTCAGAGTAGTCAGCCTCTTCTTCCTCTTCAGATTCTGGATGGTCAGTCACTTCCTTGTTTTTCCCTTCTTGATTATCTCCTTCACCCAATGATGTTGCAAAGCCTAGAGTCCGTCTGGCTGGTCCTTTGAACCTTCTTCCCAGGTTTAAAACACCGTTTGATTTCTTCGCTTTCTTCTTCTCTCTGATCAGTAGAGCTTTCAACTCCTCTTGTCCTTTTGCCAGAGTCAAGAACAATCGTTGAAACTGAGCGTTCTGCGCCTGAAGATCTTTTACTGTCTGTTCAATATCCATCTCACTGAAATAAATAGTATAAAGATAAGGGGACCTGCTGTAAGAAACTTGTTTGTGTTATGATGAATGAAGATGCATATGCAAATGATTTCAAGGAAATTAGAGATTTAAATTTGCTTTAGACAAAAAGGAACACACGTTAAATTAATAAATCCAAGTTTGAGTACATCATCCCTCTTTGGGCTTACAATGAAAGAAATAAAATACAAAACTTCTAAGACAAAAAAGTTGAACGTATCCTCTTTGGTGCGATGTAGGCATTCAGACTCCGATCTTCATGAAGCTGCTTGGTGAGTTCCAAAAATTTCTTCTCACTGCCGTAGAATTAGGTTTTGAAAGTGTCTCGTTCTTCCTTAAGCTGAATCCAATCCCTTTGTAGGTCTTCGAGAGAGGTGGGCATGTTGGGATGAAGGACAGTGTACGGGATGTCTCCTTCAACAATAGGCTCTATGATAACTGGGAGAATGGAGGGGTAAGGCATTGCGAGACTCTGAGCGCGAGCCTGTACCCACCTAAGGTAAGGCTCAAGGGGAATGGAATTCTTGTGCCCCAATGTCCTACTGACCACCTTGCTTATCATTATCCAAGCTTGAATAAACCTATGACAGTAGTCTTGATTGTCGCTTTCGTAGTCGAACACCACACCTTGGATGAGCATCTCATGAGGACCATCTCTTCGGGAATACCCAAACTGTCATAAAGCTAAACAAGGGTTGTAAGTGATACCTCCCCTAATTCCAAGCAGAGGAACATTAGGGAATTCCCCACAACGACGGATGATAGTAATGTCCTCCAAGGATCGATAACATCAGTGGATATCCGAATGCCTGAGTGTCATCAGCCTATTGGACCACCTCAAACCTTGTTCATTCTTCACAACGGATCGGGGAAGATGCGAAACAAACCATTTAGCCAACAGAGGAGTATAACACATGAGGGTTCCTCTTCTCTTCATGGTGCGAGCATGGAGAGAATGTAAGATATCTCCCAACAAAGTAGGCACTGGATTGTGAGACAAAAAGATTTTGACAGCATTCACATCTATAAGTTGGTCGGGATTTGGAAATAGTACCAATCCATAGATGAGAAGAGCCAGAATTTCTTCGAAAGCTTGTAAATCCAGGTTGCTCCAACAGTCTTGAGCTTTTTCCAGTAGGAACTTGGCTAAGAACCCTTTGACACCAATTCTTGTTTCCCAATTAGCTGTGACATCAGATTGTTGCAAGTGTAAAGCCCGTGAAACCTCTTCAGGGCTTGGGTCTCTTTCGGTACCATTGAAAGGTAGTTGATCAAGGATAAGAATTCCCAAGAGCTGAGAGAAATCTTCCATAGTTGGTACAAGCTGGTAATCGGGGAAGGTAAAGCAATGGTGCAAGGGGTTAAAAAACTGGAAAAGCACCTTCATCATGTCTTCATCAAATCTCGAGGTAACCAAGTTGAGAAGTCGTCCATGTCTTTTGGTGAACGGAGAATTCTCAGGGACCCTTGACGCTAAATCCTTGAGCTGAAAAGGTACTCGTACAAGGTTGACTTGGATTGTGTTCCTGCGAGTGGGAGTCATATCTTGCAAAATAGAACAAAGATGAATCTTAAAATCCTTAAAATGGTTAGTCTAAAATGCTATGGTATGATGTCATGATGTTATGTACAAGCATATGCACAAGTTAAATCAAATAAATCCTTAGGCTTAGGCTTGCATGGAGTCTCATAGGTAAGTACCCTCTTGAAGTTTAGTTGGCTCAACTTGTCCTAGTTAATAGTAATTGGGTTCTAAGGGATCTCAATATCACTGATTTGTCTTCTCAGGCATTGTTTCAGTGCAAGCCTCTTTCACGGTGAATGGAATATCCCAAAAAGCCAAACCTCAATGAGTGTAGTATCGAGTATCTACCAACTTCGGACTGCACCAAAGCCGATCATCTCACTACGTCCTAATGGCCAAGTTGGTCAAGTAAAGGTTCTAAAAGTCAGTTAGTGCTTCATGACATCACTCAGCAGCCCCGTATTCTCCTTGACTACTCAAGGGCTATCGGTACCCACAAATATGTCAAACTAACACAGCTATTGCTTAGACCATGTCGGTATACCCCGCCCAATTTCCACAATGTATTGCTACTTACCTATAAGGTATCCCAAATATGGGTAGAGGATTTAAGCCCAAACAAAGAACCAAAATGTAAAGCATGCAAGTCAAACAAAGAAAACAAATAAAGGTGATCTAGCCCTAAGGTAACCCCACTTTTAAGTTTTCCCCAGCAGAGTCGCTAGTTCTGTAACACGGTGGGAGAACTGACTTGGTGTTTTATATTTTATCGCAATTATGCGGATAGCAAGAGTCGCCACCGACTTTTCTTTTATCCAAAAGGAAAGGCTAAAAAGAACAGGAAAGACCTTTAGAGATTTTTTCTTGAGTTCAGGGGGTAGATTATGAAAAGGGAAGGTATTAGCACTCTTTTCATCTGTAGTTATCTACGGGCTCTTAGTTGCTTGCTAGATCACTTGCTTTTATTTGAATGTGCTTGTGGTGTGGGTTTTGAAAGTATTTTGAAAATGTGTTTGTAATGGTTCTCGTTTCTATAAGAACGCGTACAAAGTGTTGTTTCGAAAATAGTTCAAAGAGATGTTTGTGGAATGTGTTTTTGAAAGTGATTTTGAAAATGTGTCTTCTTTGTAATGGCTCTCGTTTCTATAAGAACGCATACAAAGTGTTTGTCTTTTGAAAATGTTTCAAGATGAAAGTGTTGGTGTAAAAATGTTTTGTTGTGAGCAAGCGAGCAATTAGGAGCGAATCTACTTACTCAAAAGGTCTTAGATGTTCTTTTCCTCCTCCTTTAGATGTTGTTATCTTACTATTGATTTGGTAAGAAGTCCCATCGTTGGATGTTAAGGGACAGGTCGGGTCAATCGTATAGTCATAGAAGGCAACTTGTGAGACGCTTTAGCAATTTTTGTAAGAGACTAGATCATTTTACTGAAGGCAACATCGAGGGACATCGAGGGACTACGATCTTTTTTCGAAGGGTCTTTGCTAAAGCGTCCCATATTCGAGGGACATGATTGTGTTTTCGAGGCAACAAGCGAGGTTACCCTAGAGGTGCGCGTGTGAAAAGTATGTTCGATTCAAGTTAATTTGTCTTTGATTAGGATTATCTAGCGGTTGTTTTTATTTTTCCATACACACCTTATCTTACTAGCAATTATATGAAAAGTGGTAAACTTGCGGAAATTAAAGTCCTACGTTATTACATTATTTGGGGGATGGGGATACAGTTTGAAAATGGGGACGAAATTGGTGTCTAATTATTACAACCATATTGAATAAGTGTACAATAATGGAGTATATATATAATACATAAACAGTGTAAAAAAGAGAGAAAAACAGCATTTTAAACTATTATGTGTCGACACATGCTGTTATGCATTGACACATAACTTTCCTTGCCCCTGTCAAACCAAACCAACTCAGTATGAGTCAACGCATAATGGGATGTATCGACTCATTTCCTACTTGTGTTGACACATACACGTTTTGTGTCATTTCATGCACTTTCCATCTTTCTGTTTTAGGCCCTGGGTAGCAATATGCATCGATGCATACAGCTATGTGTCGACCCATACCCTGCTTTTTCACTTATAATGAGTCGACCCATATGGGTATGTGTCGAACCATGTTACAGTTTTTGCCTCTATCACCATTCTTTTGCATGTATCAGTTAGTCTTTTAACATATAGATGATAAAAATGAACAGTAAGGAAATGATTAACTTCAAGAGTAGTGATTACTTCATCTTATCTTCAGAAATAAACTAAAATGATGTATGGATGCAAGGTTGAGATGACTTACCTTGTAACTGCACTTTAGGTTTTAAGTCTGAAACCCTTCAAGATGTTGTATGGACTTTAATGAAACTCCAGGAAGCTGCTAGACTTCCCTTTGTGTTAAAGGTTGTTGGACCAACTCCAAACAATCAAGTTTATGTAGTATTGTCTTTTGTTTAGAAGTTGAGAATATGAGCACTACAGGAACTGCTCTTGAGCTTGAGTAGTATCTATGAAATGTTTAGAGGACTTATGGGAGAGTTTTAAAGATTGTATAATAGTGGGTTGTGGATCTTTTCTATTTTGATGAGTCTAAACAGAGTTGAAGATGAACAGAGCTTTTATGGATGAACTGGTTTTAAAAAAATCTATTTTTCTTTTCTCTCCTTTTTTTTCTCAAAAAATCCTCTTTCATGTCTTATGAATCAGTCCCTTTTGTAGCCTTTAACTGAGGTTTAGGAGGGAAACGAAATAAGTTGTTTTGAACTATTTTTGCATACTGCTTTGATGCTTTAACCACACAATTTTCTTTTGCCACTTTGGTGCAATTTTGTGGCTGTTATGATGCAGGTTGGAGCAGACTGCATAGACTAATTTTGGACTGGTTTTTTGGACTGGTTTTTTGGACTGTATAGGGCAGCATATACAGGTTTTGTGACAGGTTTGTGGTGTAGCATAGCACAAGGTTTTGTAGGACAGCAAATGAACAAATTTTTGGAGTGTTGTGGCAATGCATAGAAGTAACATATCATTTTTTGTTCAACCATAATTTGGACAGCATAGTTTGCAGCATGAAACAAGTTTGGTTTGTGGAGCAATTTATGCACATTGTATCAAATACAAAGCATTATGACAAGGTTTTGAGTCAAAGGGAAAATTCCAAACAACACAAAGTTTAGGGTTTGTAAACTTGCAAAAAAAATGTCACTTTGTAATAACTTGAATTATTTTTAATTGTAGTGACAAGATGTCATGAAGCAACGAACTTAACTTAGAAAAATTTCCAAGTCTTACAAAAGTTAGATTTTTGACTTTCTTGATTTTTGATGATCAAATTTCATATTTTGGATGTCTTGATGAAATATGATTTTTGGGAAATTGTAGTCCAAGACTTGAATCTTGATAGAAGCAAGCCTGAGAGTCTAGGAGGATCCTTTGATAAATAAGAGGACAAATTTTGGGGTACAACACCAAGCCTCTACTTCCATTTCTGCTAACTCCATAGATTATTGAAGCCATTTTTCTTTTTATATATGCTTTTAGCTAGGAAGTGCTGAAAAGCTCTACCATATCTTATTACTTCATCAGTAACAGATGTACTAGAGATAATATCTTCTTCTAATCTATAAACTTTTACTTTTCAGAGTAATATTTGATTTTTCTAAAACAAATAATTTTTCATTTAAATCAAAAAGGTTTTGCTCATCTTTAGTAGAGTTCTCAGAAGTAACTACAAAATTCTTTTCCAGAATTTTGTGCTTACTTAGAAGATATTGATACCTTTTCATTAGTTCTTATAAACCAATTTCAAGTTTAGAATGAGATAAGGAATAAAGTACCTCTTTGTCGTCATCAGAGTCCAACTCATCATTAAGTGTCAGTTCATCCTCTGATACTACTTCGCTCGTGCTGGTCTTTGCCATGAATGCTACATTGGCATGTTCTTCATCAGAATCTTCTTATGACTATGAATCATCCCATGTTGCCATGAGACCCTTCTTGGCTTTGTAGGCCTTCTTAGTTTTATTGTCTTTCTTGAGCTTTGGGCATTCATTCTTATAATGTTCAGGCTCCTTGTATTCATAACAGGTAACTTCTTTTCCAGAAGCTTTCTTCTGACCAGATGTAGATTCAGATCTACCGTTTGTTCTTCATGATTATCTGAAATTGTTTTGTCTGTGTTTACATATCTAACTTATCCTTCTGGATATCAGAGAAAGTTCATCTTTATCTGAATCTTCTTCGGATCCTTATAATTATTATTCTACTTGAAAAGCCTTGGTCTTTCCAGACTTAGACTTCAAAGCCACATATTTAACTCTTTTCTGAGGTTCATCTTCCTCAAGCTCTATCTCATGACTTCTTAAAAACTAATTAGTTCCTCAAGACTAGTGTTGTTCAGATCCTTTGACAACTTCAAAGAAGTTACCATTAGTCTCCATTTCTTAGGCAGACTTCTGATAATTTTCTTGACATGATCTCCAGTAGAATATCCTTTGTTCCGAACCTTGAGTCTTGTAACAGGAGTTTGAAATCTTGAAAACATAGTTTCCACAGATTCATCATCTTCTATTCTGAAGGCTTCATATTTCTGGATTAGGGCCAGAGCCTTTGTCTCCTTAACTTGAGCGTTGCCTTTATGAGTCATCTGAAGAGAATCAAAAATAGACTTTGCAATTTCTCTATCCGTGATCTTCTCATACTCATTGTAAGAAATAACACTTAGAAGAATTGTTCTTTCTTTATAATGATTTCTGTGAGCCTTCTTCTGAGCGTCTGTCATATCACTTCTGGGAATCTTTAGACCTTTATCATCTACTAGGTGAGTGTAGCCATCAACTACCAAATCCCATAGATCCAAGTCATATCCCAGAAAATAACTTTCAATTATGTCCTTCCAATAGTCAAACTTTTCTCCGTCAAACATAAGAGGTTTATCACTATAATGGTCTCTATCGTTATCCTTATTATCAACAGTTACATTAGCATTGTTACCATTGTTTGCCATTGTTTTTCACACAATCTGGATCGGTACTGAACACTGTTAGGTGCTTGATAAGAATTCAAACTTTTTATCACTCCTCAGAACCAGGCTCTGATACCAACTGAAGGTGTGAAAAACACAAGAAAGAGGGGGTTTGAATTGGGTTTTAAATCAAAAACTTTTCCTTTTAAAATCCCCTTTAATTAGAAACAAGTTACTTCACTTATTGATAATATTGATAAGATGTAATAAGGAAAGAACCAATTATGTTTATACTAGTTCACTTGAAAACTATCAAGCTAGTCTAGTCCATCCACCAAGGTGATTTCGCCTTTCTCAACAAGGACTTAATCCAATAATCAAACAAATTATTACAAAGCACAAGCTAACTGCAAGTAACTAACGTTATAACCTCTAAGACACACTAATATTATACTACTCAAGGATTCTGACCAACTGGTCCCTTAATGAAAATCAAAAAACTGTTTCAACAAAGTTTGTTTACAAAAGATATGCTTCTACACAAGCGAATAACTAAACAAATTTTCAATAACATAGACTAAAGAAATAAGGAAGCATATGAATAGTTTTTTTAGAATGTGAATTACCAACCTTCTCTCTTAGTCTTCAAGCCCTTTTATAGCCAATAAAATATTATAACCGTTGAAGGGTATTTCTGGAAATTCTAGAAAGCCGACAGCTTGAGCAATCACGTGGGAGACAAGATCGTACGTAATGTCTATTCTACATGGTAGTGGAATGGAACATTTTGTTTGTACCATGTACTTTTTGTACCACGCAATACGTCAGAGGCTTCTTAGCATGCGTTGGAAGAATGAGAATAACACTTGGGTCTGCAGAACTTCAAGTCTTCAGAGTCTTTAGAACTGCATCTTCAGAACCTTAAGCACTTGGTCTTTAGAACCCTTTGTAGAACCTTGGGTCACCAGAACTTCAAGTCTTCAGAATATTCAGAACTACGTCTATCAGAATCTTCAGCACTTGGTCTTGAGAACTCTTTGTCTTCAGAAACTTAAGTCTTCAACATTTGGAGTTCAGTTAGAACTTCTATCTTTGGATCTTCAGAACTTGGTTTCTTGGACATGTATCAGAATCAAAACTTCAGAGTCTTATGAAGCTTTTTCTACCGTTCATCAGAACTTGTGTAGCTATAAGCAAAACTTATTCTCTTCTAATGTCTTGGCAATGTCGTTTATCATAAGCAGAACCTGTTTGTTAAATCCTAACAATAACAAACATTAGAGTAGTAAAATTATTCATACAAACATACTCATTTGTTATCATCAAAACTCAGAGATAAAATTGTAGAACTAAATCTTGTTCTAACACATAAATCACCAAATTACTTAGAATGTGTGTTATTGCTAGAAGAACATTGCAAATGAATCATTGCATTCACTCTGATAAATCAAGTTCTGATAAAGAACGACCAATGTTTCAAAATGTTATGAGAAAGCATGGATGATATGATAAGCTTAAAGGTTAAATCAATGATGATTGATCAGATTCAGAAAGGATAATAATACTTTTAAGCTCTGAAAGATCATAAGCTTATGATTCAGGGGGAAATTGTTTATGCCAGGGGGTTTCCAACTCGGGGGGAGTTTTCTAAACTCTTATATAATTTTTTTATGATTTAACCCTGTAAAATGGTTCCATCAAAATATATGGTTTTGTCATCATCAAAAAGGTGGAGATTGTTAGAACAAGATTTGGATCTGTGTTTAAATCTATGTGTTTTGATGATAACAATGCCTATATTTTATGAAGAACAATTTTAGTTCTAATGGTTTCATTTGAGTATGCAGATAAGAAATTCTAATTTATTCAAGACTATTGTATGGAGAATAAGAAATACACCAAGCACATCAGAAAGATTGTTCGCTTCTGAAGAAACATCAGTAGTTCGGAAGAATGCTGAATGTTCACCAGGAAGAATTAGAAATCAAGATTGTTCAAGAAACAAGCTTCCAACGCAAAGATCAGAAGTTATGATTTGCTAATCAGAAAAGTTGTTGCTTATAATTCTGAAGATAAAGTAAAGACTCCAAACACATGAAGAGAAAGCTTCTACTTCTGGATCAGAAGACAAATACTTGTTTATCAAAAGAGTTGCTGCTCACATTTTTGAAGACACATTCAAGTTTCTAAATACTAGGATAGTTCATAGAATATGCACTTCAATTCGATATCAGAAGTATTTCATCAGAAGAAAGGATGAAAGAAAGAAAGATCTTGTGGACTCACTTCGTAGCGGTGAAAATTGGAGATCAAGCTATTAATTAACTTGAATCGCAAATAAGCAAGAGTCGCCACCGCGCTTTATTATTTCCAAAGGAAAAGGGAAAAGTACGAAATAAAACCCATAAATATGCAAAGTAAGTGCAATACTAAAAGTAAACAAAAATATAATGCATTTGAAAAGATCAAAGATTTGGGGGTTGTTTATACAAAGGGAAGGTACTAGCATCTTATGTATTTATAGTATCCTATAGGAACCTTTTGAAATATCTATATTTTTGGTTATAAAGTTTGTTTGCAAAAAGGATCGGGGAGATAAGAAATTTTGAAAATGCAACAACCTAATGTCGAGGTTTTGGCTTAAAAGGGTGTAAATTTGAAAATAGAGTTTTAGAGGTTTTAACTAATGGGAAACAAATATGAGGAAAAAAATATAAAGACTCACAATAACATAAAGTCAAAGAGATGATCATTTCCCTTGGATTCAAACATAAAGATGATAATCAGATAAAGACCGGACAAGAACCATGCATCAGATAAAAATGGATAGTAACCATAGTCCAAGGATTAAAGAACCAATTTTAGGTTTTTTTCTTTATTAAGTGGCTTATGACAAGCAAAAGAAAATAAGAAGCTCAAGTGAGCAAAGAGAAGATAAATGCTCAAGTGAGCAAAGAAAAAATGCATAAAGTAAAGAAAATAAAATGTTATGGATGATAAATGGCATAAAAGTAAAGAGAAGAAAATATAAAGTGCGGAAATATAAATGATATTAAAGTAAAGTTAGTACAATATAAAGTTAATAATCTAATTTGGGATAAGTGTAACTTGATATGGAGCATAGAATGTATGTACTCATACATGTTAGAGAAATGACACTTTGAAGTTCATTATCTTATACATGTAGTACAATTAACAAACATGGGGGATCAAGACAAAGTCAAGGAAGATACATTATGACAAATTTATCATCAATCCCAAGTACCTTGAATGATCAAAGGACCATTTAGAGGTAGATTGGGAATGATAAAAATTCATCAAATATCCGACAAGCTTAGATGAACTAAAAAAAACTCAAATGCTTTCCAAATTGATGCAAATAAAAATAAAAATAAAATAGATAAAGAAGAATAAGATGAAGTCTATAATAAAAATAGTATAAATGTCAAAATTTTCTCAATTTTTCATGAAATTAAACAAATGAATAATGAAAATTTATCTACTCAATCTCACGACCAAGGATCCATGCTCAAAATAAGTAAATAAATAACAAAAAATTACAGAAAAAAAATGAAAATTAAACAACAATAAATTACTTTTGCTTTTGGAGGTTCAAGAATACTTTTCAACTCTTGATTTTGAATCAATGGAATTTCCTTCCAAAATGGTGATAATTATGGTACTAAATAAATAAATAAAGAGTAAAAATACAATATAGTTAAATAAAGAACAAATATAATAGCATACTTATTCAATAAAAGGAAGAAATGACTTGAAAGAAAATGAAGAGAGAGAAAAGAAGAGAGTTTTGCCTTAGTTTAGTGAATGATTTATGGTATCGGTTTTTTTTTCAAATGAAAGAAAGAAAGGTCTTATTTGTAGTGTGGATAAAGTGGGAGTGTTGATGTGGCAATCCATGTGACTTTATGAGAATGGTTCTTGGCCATTGATAAGTCAAAGTTGGTAATCCATGTGAAGTGTGAGAATGATTCTTGGCCATTGATAAGTACAAATTGGCAATCCATGTGATGTGTTTGTACTACATTATAGTGGTTCCAACTTTTCTTTATTGACACAAAAAAACAAAAGGACAAAGTAATAATAATAATAATAATAAAAACTAAAAGTGTTAGTAATAATAATAAATATAAAATAGAAAATAAAAGGGACATTAAATTAATTATTTATGATTTTTTCTTGAATTAAAATAAATGAAAATATAAGTGCAAATTAAAATATAAAAAATAAAATACATATAAGAAAGTAAAAGGACTTATATAAATTTTTTTGGATTTCTTTTGAAATAAATGATACCAATATATACATTGAAATTAATAAAAGAACATATTTTTGATAATTTTTAGTAAAGAGGTAAAAATGGTAAATAAAAAATAACATGATGCTAAGTACATTTTTTTTGTGATTTTTTTAAATAGAAAAGAAATCATGAATAAAACACAATAACAATCAAATTCCACTAATCTCATAAACGACTTCTAATGTTTCTATTTTTTCGTGGCTTTTCAAAGCATAATCAGCTCTTGACTTGTAAAGAGAAATTGTAGATGATGTCAAAGAGAATCATATGCAAAAAGAACCGCTAAAAAATGTCGAAATTTGAAGAAGTTATAAATTTTTGAAATCTAACTCAAGAATTGGCAAAAAAATAGGTCAAACCACTTGTGAACACTTGTTATGCAATGATGTAAATGGAGGGTGGGATCTTAGGTCAAAAATTGGAGTATGACAACTTCTAATAAACATCATATAGTCCATTGCAAGACAAGATCAAAGGATGATATCTTCTCAAGTCATTCTACTCAGAAGAAGTAATAATCATCAGAAGACAAATATCATCAGAAACACAAGTGCACTCACTAGACGAACTATTGTCACTGTTTCTAAAGAAACATCAGCAGTTCCAAGGAATGTTGAATGTTCATTAGAAATGGAATCAACAATGTCCTTAGAAAGCTTCACTCTCAAGATATCGGAAACGAAGATCTTAGTTATCAAGAGAAAATAATTCAAGATCAAGAGTCAATATGTAGCTTACATAAGTTGTTCCTTCCATCTAAATCCAAAGATCAGAATTCAAGAGATCAGAAAGAATGAATTCAACATCAAAATCAGATGTACTGGTATAAGCTTTTACTTCACAAATCAGACATCAGATATGCAGCTCGGAAAAGATGATTATCTAAGATCAAGATAAGATCAAGATGAAGTGGATCAGAAAAGATTTAACTCAAAGAAGTTGTTCCTCAGATAAGTTGTTGTTTATATATCTGAAGACAATGTTCAAATACCTAAAAGACTATTACTCTACAACAAAGAAGAATGTTCTAGATCATTATCATTCTTCAATCAGAAATCAATCCAGTAAGAAAAGAATCAAAGCTTAAGAACTCAAAGACTTAAGAATCAGAAAGGTTGTTGCCACAATATATGATTTCAAGATCTAAACATCAGAAAAACTTTTGATATCAACATCAGAAAGGCTTTCACCTACAACGACAATACTTGTTTCTCAGATAAGATGTTGCTTATATATCTGAAAAACGAGAATCCATTATTGAAAGATTCTGAAATGAAACATCTTCTCACTTAATCTTCATCTCTCAGATCAGATCAGAAATATGCCTTCAAGATTAGTTCTAAAATAAGAAGTCAAGCTTCATGTTTCAGAAAGGTTGTTGCTATTATTTCTGAAGATAAGTCATGGTTCTGATAACTCTGATGCTCCTATGCTACAACAACAAAGTAGTTTATGAACTACTCATGAGTCAATCATCATAAGAACGAAGACAAAGTAATTGATCTCTTCCAAGCTTAATAGTTCTGAATAAGAAGTACATCATCAGAAGATAAAGATCAAGAAACTTAGTTTCCAGAAGAATATAGTACAAATAGTACACCACAAATTCCACTACCATTATATTGGTTGTACTATTCAAAGAAGTTGTCTCTGATGTTTTATGTTAAACATCTGCAAGCAGCAGGCTAAGGAAAGTGACATTTCATACTATTCCAAACCTCTCTTGAATATATCCATTGGGAATCAATTGTTGGAAGGAGAAAGGACTTTTCTATCTTTACAACGACTCTTTTTGAAGGCTATAAATGGAAATTAATGAAATGAAGAAAAGTGTTGAAAAGCCATGGAAGCAGATGTTGTTGGAGCTGTTACGCTGAACATGCTGAAGCTAACAAAAAAGAAAGAAAGAAGATGAAGAAGAAGAATTCTGCAAGATGATACTCAAATTATTATCAAATACATCTTGGTAGAAATATGAAGAATCAATGAGTTATTGCTCATAGCTTGCTCAACAAAGAAAATAAATACAAGAAGACTATAAGATGTTGCACTTAAACTTAGATTATATTCATCTTTGTAGAATCATGTAAACACAAGATTTATTGCTCATATTATGTTATATCTTTAGTTCTTCATGTAAATTTTCTGTACACAAGAGTTGTTGCTCATAAGTGTGTCAAACAATCACGACTTAATCATTTGTGTAATATGTTTAGAAAGAAGCAATCATGTAAACACAAACTTTATCAACTGAATGTTGATGGTTTCTTGAGAGACTCAATTGAGTTAGGATTCTCAAGAAGACTTTAGTTGCGGTCATCATAGATGAAATCGTGTTAAGAAAGACCATGTTGGTTAGATTTCTTAAGGGGTCAATGATCGTTATATATCGTGGAGATCATTGAACGTATCATTGTAGTGTTTCTTGAGAAACTCAGTTGAGTCAAGATTCTCAAGAAGGCATAGGTTGCAGTCTTTGCAGAATTGGCAATAAGGATCAGCTGAACTTGTTAGGGTTGTCAGCAAGGTTTATCGAACTTATTATTGTGAATTGTAATCAGATTTGGTTATAGTGGATTAAGTCCTTGTCGAAGGAAAAATCACCTGAGGAGGGTGGATAAGATGTAGCCTAGTTAGAGGTGAACTTGGATAAATCGAATGTGTCTCTTTATATTTCTAGCATTCTATATGTCTTCATAGTTTTATCAAATAGTTTTCAAAGGGGGAAAAGTTTTTAAAACCCAATTCAACTCTCCCACTTTCTTTTGTTTTTCTCTACCTTCAATATTTTCATGTCTATTAATATTTATTTGTATTTTAGTGGAAATATAGGAAAATAAAATTGGGTTTTATTTATGAAATTATTATCACATTAGGGGGTTGATTTAAGTAAATAAAAATGCTTTCAGTAATTATTTTATCATTTTGTGGTTTACCGGGGTCAACACCTTTTAATTATTTGTTTTTGCATCCTTTTATTATTATTATTATTATAGTCAGTTATTGTTTTATAAAATATATATAAACTATGATTTTTATTTAAGATTGACCTTGTTAGACTATGACAATGTATCTAGAGGGGGTGAATGTATATAAATTAATTTCATTTTTAAATTCCAGAAAAAATCTGGTTTTAAAAATTTATTTTATCAAATAGATTAGCAGAAGCTTTTTAAAATGTGGTTTTTACGAACGTTATTAGAAACTCAGATATGCAAATGTAAAAACAAGTTCAATATAGAATAAGAACAACAAATGAAATTAATATGCTTGAATCACTTAACAACTTATTTAATATTTATTGCAAATTACTAGTAAAGCTATTTTCAATGGCAATATTAAAAATAACTAACTAAATCAATTTATCAAACACTTGGTGTGCAAGTGAATTTTTAGAATTTTTCCTTGAGTTGTGTTGATACATAATACCACTTATAATCAAAAAAGTAATTATAAGCTATATCAACACTTGATTTAGAATAAAAAACAGTTCAGAAAATTTATTACAATTTAATTGATAACGCAATGTTATTTTACAAATTTATCGATGAATATTAAAGCAAGTAAAAGAAAAAATAAAAGAGACACAAGGAATTTGTCTTCACAGTTCTCCACTTTCATCCTCGTGTGTGGGTACGCCTGCGCCTAATTCCAATGGAATTAGGATAATTCTTACTATGCAAAAAGTTGATACAAGAGAAGTGTTCAAGAGCAACTCCATAAACCCTAATGCTTGTTGTTGATTCAACCCCTTCTCCTCTTTTGATCTTGAGAAAGACCAAGACACAATAGATGCAAATTAACTATGTGGATGTTGCTGCTCCTTTGATTTTTTTATCTCTAATGCTTTTGTGCACCGTCAATTTCAACTATTGCAACACAAGACTTCAATTGTAACCTGTCGTTCTCTCGCTACTTCCTTTGTGTTCTTTATCTCAAAAGGATCCCTTGCGTTCTTCATCTCCAAAGGACTTCACTTAGCCGTAATTGCCTCTTAAACGTCTTGCACGAAAACCCCCAAATCAACCAATGATCTTGGAGGATAAACCCGTGGTTTTTCCGGATGAAGACCCTTACAAAACTCAACCTAATACCTAATAGGACGTTATCAAACCTCGTCTAAATGGCACCCAACAAAACATCATCACAATGTAATGTCATTGTGTATGAATAGGTTGGAGGTTGAACATGAAGAGAAATTATAGGCTAATTTTATGGTATCACACTGTCATACGGTGGGAGAACTGACTTGAGTGTTTTGCATTTGTGTTCACAAATGTTGCAGTTTAGCAAGAGTCGCCACCGAAGTTTCTTTTATCCAAAAGGAAAGGTGAAAAAGCACAGGAAAGACCTTTGAGATTTGTTTCTTGAGTTCGGGGGGTAGATTATGAAAAGGGAATGTGCTAGCACCCTTTTCATCCATGGTTTTCCAAGGGCTCTTAGTTGCTTGCTAGATCACTTGCTTTTGTTTGAATGTGTGCTTGTGATGTGGGTTTTGAAAGTATTTTGAAAATGTGACTTTGTAATGATTTTCGTTTCTATAAGAACGCATACAAAGTGTTGTTTTGAAAATAGTTCAAAAAGATGTTTGTGGAATGTGTTTTTTGAAAGTGATTTTGAAAAGGGTTTCCTTTGTAATGGCTCTCGTTTCTATAAGAACGCGTACAAAGTGATGTCTTTCGAAAATGTTCAAAATGAGAGTGATGGTGTATAAAAATGTTTTTTTGTTGTGAGAAAGCGAGCAACTAGGAGAGAATCTAACTACTCAAAAGGTCTTAGATGTTCATTTCCTCCTTCTTTATATATTGCTATCTTACCATTGATTTGGTAAGAAGCCCCATCGTTGGATGTGAAAGGACTAGCATGGGACGTTTGTATAGTCATAGAAGGCAACATATGCGACGTTTTAGCAATGTCATTTAGGGACTAGATCATTTACCAAAGGCAACATCGAGGGTCATCGAGGGACTACGATCTTTTATCGAGGGTCTTTTGCTAAAACGCCCATGTTTGAGGGACATGACTATTTTTTAGGCAACAAGTGGGGATTACCCTAAGGGTGCGTGTGTGCAAAGTCTGTTTGATTGCATGCATTTAGTCTTGCTTAGGGTGATCTATTTGTAAATTTCATGTCTTGTCATACACACCTTAATTACTAGCATTTATATTTGAAAGCGATAAATTGTGGAAACGTAAAGTCCTACGCTATTACAATATTTTAGGGATGGGGGTACATATTTATGAATGGGGGTTGCAAATAAAATTAAATCCTAAGTTACTATTACAACCATATTGAAATGTACAATATATAAGAAGGAAAAAGGACTTATTTAGAAAATGGTTTTTCATCTTAATGAAAAAAAGAAAAAAAAGAAAAAAATTAAAAGAAAAATATTTGTATGCCTTTTTATATTGATGAAAAGAGTTTTAAGGTTGAAAGTGATAAAAAGGAAAATAAATGAGATATAAGACCAGCGTGCTGCTACAAGCAAAACAAACAGAATCAGAAGTTCTGAAGCCAAGAGCGTTGTGACTCAGCAGGAGATGTCAATGGGTGTCAGAAGTTCCGAGTTGGTAAACTTCGGGGTCCTGCAAGGAACATTAGAGGGGAAACACAAAAGTTCTGGGTGGTATTCAGACAGTGGACCACAAGTCAGAAGTTCTGTATTACACTAAAATAGTGAGTAAACCCCAGATATTCAGTGTATTGTCAGCATGTAAAAATTAGAAACTCTGAGTGTGTAAAAACAGCGAGTGGAAACATCAGAAGTTCAGTATGTTTGACATGTAGGGAGAACTCAGAAGTTATGTGATGTGTTAGAACAGTGAGTGAATCATGGAAGTTCTATGTGTTAGAATGGTGAGTGAAAAACAGATGTTCTGTGTTACATTTCAGCTCTTTCCTTATATCAATCAGCACAACGATAACTTATTCAGTTTTCAGCAAACAGCAAATCAGAAAGATAAAAGCACAACAGTTTATGGAAGTTCTGATCCTGGTCCTGAGTCTAGCCTTAATCAGGAAGTTCTGATCCTCAGTTTTTCTACTTACGCAGTGATATGGACAACATCAATACTATGATATTTACATGTTTAATGATGTTTTGAATGAGAAGATGCAGAGTCAGGGAGACTTACCTTGAATCTGGAGCGTGTGTTTGGGACTTGAGCTGCTGCCTTCAGATGTTCTGGAGTCAGCAAGAGCAACGAAAGAGAAAATACCAAGTTCTTTTACTTCAAGGGAAGAATAAGGGTTTTGGTTTTCTATTTGGGATTTCTGGATTTTTATGAAGGGGTTCCACAAATTTCTTTTCTCTCTTTTGATGATTCCCTCTCTCCAAAAGCCAATCATCCCCTTGCGAGTGTGATGGAGCAACTTATTTATAGGTGGATTTGTTGTGATTTTGGGGGGAAAAAACAAATGGGATTCAAACCTTTTTGGTATACTGTTGCATTGCTTTTTCATCACAGTTTTCGTATGCTAATTTGGTGCAAATATGGGGTTTGAGAAAGTGCAGGCGTGGACTGGGTCAGCAGCTGATTGCAGGACTGTGACGTAGCAGGGTAGCAGGTTACTTAAATGAGGTTTTGGGATTTGGTGATGTTCTGATCGCAGAAGATCAGAAACGTAACCTCCATGCGCTGAAGAGTCACTTTCTGATTGAATACTATGTTATGAACCATATTTGCAACTTCTGAATGCGCTTGCATGGTGGCTGAAGAGTCGTGTTCTGATTGAAGACTATGTTATAAACCATATTTGCAACTTATGACTACGCTTGCATGGAGGCTGACTCAGAAGTTCTGAAGTATCACATTCTCTTAACACTTGGAAAATTTTCCAAATGTTTAGAAATTTGATTTTTTCAAAGTAACTTCTGACTTCTGATTTTGATAAACTAGTTTCATGTCTTGATGAAATATAATTGTTGAAACTTGATTTTTTATTTAAAAGTCAAAGTTTGACTTTTTCAGTGTGCTTTTGCCCATTTTTCCCTTGTGAGTGATTTTCTTGAAAAGGTGTAATTCAAGACTTAGAACTTGATAGGAGAAAATCTGAGAGTCCAGGATGACCCTTTGAGAAATGAGAGGGAAAATTTTTGGGTACAAAAGTTACCCCTGTTCAATCTTCTTAAGCCTGAGGATGTAGATTGGCTGGTCTACCTTTCGAGATCTGAAGGTGGAAGATGATTGAACACTAGAGTGCCCAGAAATTTGCACTCGCATGAAGTAATGTTGATTGGCGATATCGGGAATGGGCTTAAAGATGCCATCTGGAAAAGATCATGGTGTAAGAGATTACTTGGCGAGAATTCTTGTACCTGCTGTTGAGGGGGACTTTGCCAGGGAATGTTGATTGATGCACTGGGAAATAAAGTCCAGGAGCTTCGATTGTCCATTAATCATATGCGATGCATGAGATGCGTTGTGAGATGATGTTCTTAAAATAAATGAGATTATGATGTATGTGATATGTGTACGCATGTCATGATGTATGAACACGATATGCTAGTTGTGACACATCTAAGTCTGGGAAAATAAATCCCTGACTGCTGCTGGAGAATAACTATTCTGTCGAGATGAGATGCTGGAGGATAACTCTACGGCGACCAACTTAGAGGAAGAGATACTTCGTTGGTCGACCTGCTTACCTGGAGGAATAAACTCGACTGGGGATGAAATTCCGTTGCTGGAGATGTTGAGCTCTGTTGGAGATTGAGCTTTCGTACCCAGAGAAATAGACCCTGCTTGGGGGTATGAAAATTGTTGACTCGTCTGCGATTATGAACCTCGACTGGGGGATAGTTATGCCCTGTTTCGGGAAAGCTGACATCAATGCCTTCGGATACTCTTACTCATGTGGGGAGTGCGTATACCAATAATTGCATTCCCAAGCATGACTCTATCCTGATACCTGTTGGGCAGAGGAACCGTCGGGTTTAGCACTTCTTATTTTCCCTGTTTCTGGAATTACGAGTAATTGTCTTTTGTTTCTTATGTAAATATTTGTGAGCAGCAATCATTTTCAAATGCATATATCGAAAATAAATCATTGGACGTTCTTGCAAAACAAAACAGAAAAAGAAAAAGAAACAAATTGAAGTTTTGTAAAAATGACTTGTATTGATTTTGAAATTTCCCTGTAATAGGCGTTTTGTACAAAGAGGATGGCGTTCTAGTAAGAGAACGCCGCCGAAAGACAGAAATTATACAATTTCTGTAAAAGAAAGAAAAACAGCTATATGAAATAACCCCATTGGGTTCCAACTCTGCTATTGCCTTTATATCTTCAAGCGTCTCATCACTTTGCTACTTGGTCGAAGGTTGATCAGACTGATTAGTGTCGTCCGAGCTTGATAGTCGAAGCCGAAGTCTATTCGCCAGATGATCCAATGAGACATAGTGGTAAACTTCATATCCCTCACTTTTGCCTAGATTTCCCTTTCGGGTTTTCAATCCACCGGGATACCCTTTTTGTCCTAGCCGCCCTTTCGGTTTTTCAACTTGTCGGGTGTACAGATTTTTCATTTTCATCCCTTACTTTTTCCCGAACCCTTTTGGTTCGCCGGGAAGCCCTTATTTTTTCCTAGGCCAGTTAACCTAGCGGGTCTTTTAGTTAGGCGTAGTATCTTTTCACTATGTATGTATTGACAGGGTGAGGAAGGTCATCACCATCCATGGTGGTTAGAATCATAGCTCCTCCCGAGAAAATGTTCTTAACCACAAATGGCCCTTCGTGTGTGGGGGTCCATTTTCCCCTGGGATCACCTTACGGCAGTATGATGCGCTTGATCACCAAATCCCCGACTTGATACTCTTGGCGTCTGACCTTCTTGTTGAAAGCCTTGATCATTCGCTTTTGATACGTCTGACCGTGGCAGATAGCAGTAAGTCTCTTTTCATCTATTAGATTTAACTGATCAAGCCGGGTTCGGATGTAGTCGTCTTCGTTCAAACCCGCATCCTTCATGATCCTGAGAGAAGGTATCTGGACTTCGATGGGTAGGACTGCCTCCATGCCATATACCAGAGAGTAGGGTGTTGCCCCTGTCGATGCATGTGCTGAGGTACGGTACCCATGAAGAGCGAACAGTAACATCTCATGCCAGTCTTTATATGTCACTGTCATCTTCTGTACAATCTTCTTGATGTTCTTGTTAGCAGCTTCAACAACCCCATTCATCTTCGGCCGGTAAGGAGAAGAGTTATGATGTTGTATCTTGAATTGTTTACAGAGCTCGGTGATCATTGTGTTGTTGAGATTCGCACCATTGTTAGTAATAATTCTCTCTGGTACACCATATCGATAGATCAGATTGTGTCGGATAAACCGCGCTACGAAGTTCTTGGTTACTGTAGCAAAGGAAGCTACCTCAACCCACTTCGTGAAATAATCAATAGCCACCAGAATGAAACGATTCCCATTATACGCAGTAGGTATGATCTCGCCGATCATGTCAATGCCCCACATTGCAAAGGGCCATGGAGCTGTCAAAACATTTAAGGGGACTGGAGGCACATTCACCTTATCAGCGTAAATTTGGCATTTATGACAAGTTAGAGAGTGCTGATAACAATCGGCTTCCATAGTGGACCAGTGGTATCCTGCTCGTAGGATCTTCTTAGCCATGGTATGTCCACTAGAATGGGTTCTGAAGGTGCCTTCATGTAGATTTGTCATGATCCTCTCTGCTTCGCTCTTGCCCACACATCGTAGTAGTGTGGAGTCATGGTTGCGTTTGTAGAGGATTCCATTACTGAGGAGGACTTTCGCGGCGAACCTTCTCAGAAATTTCTTATCGTTGACAGATGCCCCTTTGGGATACTCCTGAACTTCGAGATACCTTTTAATTTCGTGAAACCAGGGTTTGTCTGCCACTTATTTGGTATCGATTTTACAGCAGTGTACTGGTTCATCCGACCTCTCAATGGTGATTTGGGGAGCTTCATTGTCCCACCTGACTTTGAACATGGAATACATGGTAGCTAGCGCGTCCACTAACTGATTCTCCTCTCATGGGAAATGTTTAAAAGTTACCTCCTCAAAGTGTGGGAGCAATGTCAGTACGTGTTCTTTGTAAGGAATGAGATTCGGGTGCTTCGTATCCCACTCTCCTTTGATCTGACTTATCACTAAGGCTGAATACACAAAGACATTTAGGAACTTGATTCTGAGGTCAATAGCGCTTTGAGACCCATGATGCAGGCTTCATACTCCGCCATGTTGTTAGTGTAATTGAAACATAATCGGGCAGTGAACGGAGTATGACAGCCCTCGGGAGATATGATTACAGCGCTAATGCCATTACCAAATGCGTTTCAGGCTCCATCAAAATACATAGACCATCGGGATCCCTCCTCGGGTCCTTCATCCGGTCCATGTCCTTCATAGTCAGTCACCAGCATAATGTTCTCATTCGGGAACTCAAAATTCATGGAATTGTAGTCATCCACGGCCTAATGAGCCAAATGATCAGCCAATACACTCCCCTTGATTACTTTTTGGGTCGTATATTATATGTCGTATTCAGTTAAGATCATTTGCCACCTTGCTATCCTTCCAGAGAGAGCGGGTTTCTCGAAAATGTACTTGATCGGATCCATCTTTGATATCAATAAGGTAGTGTGAGTCAGCATATACTGTCTCAGTCGACGAGCAGCCCCTGCCAAAATGCAACAAGTTTTCTCGAGCAATGAGTATCGTGTCTCACAGTCGATAAAATTTTTGATAAGGTAGTATATTGCGTGCTCTTTTCGACCAGACTCGTCATGCTGTCCCAGCACACACCCCATTGAATTGTCTAGCACTGTCAAGTATAATATCAAAGGTCTTCCTTCAACTGGAGGCATCAGAATTGGTGGTTCTTGAAGGTATTCCTTGATTCTTTCGAAAGCGGTTTGGCATCCATCATTCCACTTTACCACTTGGTCTTTCTTCAGAAGCTTAAAGATTGGCTCACAAGTAGCAGTTAGATGTGAAATGAATCTGGAGATATAATTCAAGCGTCCCAAGAAACCTCTAACTTCCTTCTCTGTACGGGGAGCTGGCATTTCTCGTATAGCTTTTACCTTCGCAGGGTATACCTGAATGCCTTTATCGCTGACAATGAAACCTAGAAGCTTACCGAACCTTACCCAGAAGGTGCACTTGTTCGGATTCAACCTCAGCTTGTATGTCTTCAACCTGTCAAACAACTTTTGGAGATGATCGAGGTGCTCTTCCTCAGTTTGAGACCTGGTTATCATGTCATCGACATAAACTTCGATCTCATGGTGAATCATATCATGGAACAAAGCAACCATGGCTCGCTGATAGGTTTCCCTAGCATTCTTCAACCCAAAAGGCATCACTTTGTAACAGAAGGTCCCCCACTGTGTAACAAAAGTTGTCTTTTCCATTTCTTTAGGAGCCATCTTGATCTGGTTGTAGCCAGAGAAACCATCCATGAAGGAGAATATTTTGTGTTGCACGGTGTTGTTAACCAAGACATCAATATGGGGAAGTGGGAAGTCATCCTTGGGGCTTTCCCTGTTCAGATCTCTGTAATCCATACACATTTGTACCTTGTCGTCCTCCTTAGGTACCGGAACGACATTGGCAACCCACTACGGGTAAGAAGTGACAACTAAGAATCCTACGTCGAACTGTTTCATGACCTCTGCCTTAATCTTCTCTGACATTTCAGGGTGCATACAACGGACCTTCTGTTTAACTGGAGGATAATCTTCTTTAGTTGGCAGGCGATGTACCACAATATCAGTGTCCAAACCAGTCATGTCTTCATAAGACCATGCGAAGATCTCAACATAGTCGTGCAGTATCTGTATCAACCTCTGTTTGACGCTAAGCTCTAGATTTGCACCTATTTTAACCTTTTTTTGTCTTCCTCGGTACCCAAATTCACTATCTCAACCGACTCTTCATGTGGCTGTATGGCCCTCTCTTCTTGTAGTAGTAGCCTAGCAAGTTCTCCAGGTACCTCACAATCGTCCTCACCTTCGTCCTCGGCTTGGTTGATCGGATTTTCAAAGTCATAACTGGAAATAGAAGAGCTGTTATCAATGGGATCCAGAGTGGATATGGATCTTGTTGTACCCCAAAATTTTCCCTCTCATTTTATCAAGATTTCCCCTCACAAGACTCTTTGGACTCTAGACAGGATTAGGGTTTTGCTCAGCTCAAGACATCTCCTTGCACTGTTGACCTGAAATTAGGGTTTGAGTTTGCACAGGGACTTTTGGACTTCCAATGCCTAATGTGACTTTCGTACTTCATGTTGGACTTATAAGATTGCCCATACCAAGTTTCAAGCCTTGAATCAAATTTTTGCCCAGTCAATTGGACAGTTGACCTAAAAATCAGTTGTATTGGGAAAAAGTCAATTGTGGCCAATTTACAGTCAAACCTCATAATATTTTATCCACGTCAACATTATAGACTCATATTAACCATTTGATCAAGTTTGGACCACAACTCCTCAAGAAATTTGATCAGATCATCAAAAGGGCAAAATGGTCATTTTTAGGGTTTTGACTGCAGAAGGGCGATTTCTGATTTTTCACCTAGACAATGGAAAATTGGGTTCAAGCATGGATTCAAGGACTCAATGGCATCATCTTGACCTAATCACAAGGTTCAAAAGATCTCAAATGCATTGGATTGACAGATGAATTTTCCAATCAACTGATCAAAAATCAATTGTACACTGAAAAGTCAAACTTTGACTTTTTGGTCAAAATCAAGTGCCAAGGATCATTTTTCATCAAGATGTGTCAAAACATGAAACTTGTTCACCAAGAAACCTAATTTTGAAAGTTAGGGTTTAAAATGGAAAATTTTCATAACTTAGAAATTTTCTAAGTTATGAAAATTTCTTATTTTTTCCCAACTTTGCCCAACTTTTTCACCATGATGCAATTGGATTAAAACAAAACTTCCAACATCAAAGTTGTAGTCCTCCACAAAATATACAACTTTGATTCACAAAGTTTTCCCAAAAGATGCTTGGATCTCAAGTTATGATTTTATGAACAAGGGTCCATGAAACTTTTAACTTATTGAAATTTTGCCCTAGTTTAGGCAGGATTTTGACCTATCTTCATGGAAATTTTTCACATAGTTCCAAGTGGAATATCAAAATGAATTTCAAATATTGATTGTAGAGAATGTTACAAGCTTTCCAAAATGTCCAAGAAATCTCCAAAATCATTTATGGTTAGGGAGAATCGAAAGTTTGAAAATGGGAAATCATCACTTTTGGCCAAGGCATTTTGCACATTGATACAAGTTGCAAATCTGTCCAAACCTTGCTTGTACTTGGTTTACAAATTCTAAATCTTTCTACACTCATAAATTAAATGCAAACACATTGGATTAAGGCTTTGTTCTGAGCTTTAGAACATTACACATTGAATTAATCCATTTTTGGCAAAAAGGCAACAATACCATTTCCATAAAGCACAACTTTTGCAATTTTGTTTCTCTTGAGCTGTGAACACAATCTTTTGCAGCAAACCAACTCCACAAATATCAGGAAAAGTATACCAACCATGTTCAGGCTTTGAGCTAGCAAGTACAGCATTTGGCATTGTCAACTCACCTTTTGCTTCAAAAACAAGAACGCTTGCAAAAGTGAGATAACTCTTCAATCTGATAAAACCAAACTTTGTGCACATTTCAAACAAGTTTAACACAACACACCTAGCCAGAAACACGAGCTCTAAGCCTCTCAAACACCCTTAAGCACAAAAATCAAAAGTTCTTGCAAAAACATGGCAGGTTCTGCAGATTCACTTCCAAAACAAAATTCACTCGTGCATTTTGCTTAAAACCAGTTCCAACACACTCCATACAATATACCTAAACTATCCCAACCATTCTCAAGCCACTGTAACTCCATTTTCACACTTCAGCATTTTTTCTTTGAAGCTTTGAAGGATGAGTTCTACAAGCATATTCAAGCCATTTCAAAGCAAGCTAAGTATTGGGAAAGGTCAAGGGGACATCAAGCAAGCTCAAAAGAACCCCAGGCCTCACTGAAAGTTGATGCATTGCCATACTCGAACTTGACTGAAACAGGTATTTCTCAAACTTCTATCTCCTTATTTAGGAATCATTAGGCTTAGGTTTGTGAAGAAAAAATGTAGTCCGCATTGCCCTTGAGCTGTACATATGCATAGAATTCATTTATGTTAACTGAGCTAGGAGTATTTGATAGTTGAACATACTGAAAAAATTAGGTTAGAAATTGGGGGTGATAAAATTCTCCCTGGTTTCTTAGAGTTAGATCAAGTTTTTTATATGGTTAGAATCGTGTGATAATGAGCTATAACTTTCATGTTGCAAGTTTTTGTTTTTAAGCACAAATGCAGGAGTTACCAGTTTGAACCATGGAGCGCGTTTTGCTTCTGTCTCAAGGACAAGGATGAAGGAACCTTGGGCTGGGCTTGGTTGTTCTCACTATTGACACCCCCCTGCTTGCTCTTTGCACCCCCTTGGCCCATTTGATTATTTTTGTATATTTTTTTATTTCTTTTACATTTATGACCTTTTATTTATTTTTTAAAATATTTAAAATCACAAAAAATATTCTCTTAATTTTTCACATTTTATTTTATTATTTTTATTATTTTTTGGACATAGAAATAGTTTATTAAATAATATATACTTATATTTTCTTAAAATAAATTTATAAATAATACAAAAATAATACACTTAAAATATTATTTTCTCACAAATATTATTTTTAGCACTTTTGTATATATTTTTATTTATTTTCTTGTACATAAAAATGAATAAATAAGTAATATAATACATTTTCTTTTAAAACCAAAAAAACTAGGGTTTCCACCCTTTTAAAAAATAATCATTAATATTTTTTCTTATTTTTGAGACATAAATAATTTATTTACATACATAAAATAAATACAAAAACATTTTTGCATATTCATATTTAATTGCTTATTTAAATAATTGTCTTATTTGTTTATTTGTATAAATAAATTCAATATGGTTGTAATAGTTTTAGGGCTTTATTTTTTAGCAATATCCCCTTATTCAAACTTGTATCCCCCTCCCCATAATCATGTTGTAATAGTCTTAGATTTACTTTTACGCATTTTATCGCTTTGATATGCATGATAGTAAAAATTAGGGTTTGTATGATAACCAAAAAATCAAACAAATAGCATGACTAAACACAAGGCAAAAATGCATGAAAATGACAACACAATGCACACAAGCACCCTTAGGGTTCCATCCACTTGTTGCCTTAAAAGTGGCCATTGTATGCATGCTAGGTATCTTGGCAAAACAAAATCAAAACAAAAAGATCATAGTCCCTCGATGATGCTATCTTGGTTGCCTATACAAAAATGATCTAGTCCCTCAAAAAACTTGCTAAGATACTTAGCACCATTGCTATCATGGTCATACGATGACCCACGCTTGTCCCGTTTAACATCCAAACACAAGGTTGTTTACCAAATACAATGGTAAAACAACAATGTCAAAGGGTTAAAAATGTGTAGGAAAGATCTTTGAGTAGGGTAGACAACTCCTAGTTACTTGATCAAACTTGCAAACCATCCTTGCTATTTTCAAACTTTCAGACATCACAACACAATTTCAAAACAATTTCCTAACAAACTTTCAAAACATTTTCCAAACAAACTTTCAAACATTGAAACATTTTTCAAAAGACAAACACCTTTGTATACATTCAAACAAGAATAATTACAAAGGTTGCCACAACGATGGCCTCTTTTCAAAATACTTTCAAAACCACACACAAAGCAAGTGATCTAAAACAAGTAACTAAGAGCCCATGGAAAACCATGGATGAAAAGGGTGCTAGCACCTTCCCTTTTCATAATCTACCCCCCGAACCCAAAAACAATCTCAAAGGTCTTTCCTATGCTTTTTGACCTTTCCTTTGGATAAAATAAAAAGTCGGTGGCGACTCTTGCTAAACCAAAACATTTGCGAACACAAACGCAAAACCTCAAGTCAGTTCTCCCACCGCATCATAGAACTGGCGACTCTGCTGGGGACTTTATAAAAAGTGGGGTTACCTTAGGGTTTAGATCACCTTTACATGCTTATCTTGCTTGACTTGATTGCTTTACATTTGGTTCTATTGTTTGGGTTTGAAATCCTCTACCCGGATTTGGGAAACATTCATAGGTAAATAGCAATACGTTGTGGAGACTGTGCGGGGTATACCGACATGGTTGAAGCAATAGCTATATTAATGCGACATATTTGTGGGTACCGGTAGCCTTTGAGTTAATCAAAGAAAATACGGGGCCGCTTAGTGATGTCATGAAGCACTAATGGACTTTTAGAACCTTTACTTGACCAACTTGGCCTTTTTAGGGGTAGTGAGATGACCGGATTTGGTGTAGTCCGAAGTTGGTAGATACTCGATACTACACTCATTGAGGGTTATTTTCTTGGAATATTTCGGTCGCCAGTAAAGTGGCTAAACTGAAACAATGAACACAAAAAATAATTCAGTGATATTGAGCTCCTTAGAACCCGGTTACTATTTATAGGACAGGTTGAGCCAACTAAACTTCAAGAGGGTACTTACCTATAAAACCCCATACAAGCCTGAAACTAGGAACTTGTGTGATTTGTTTGTACATATATACTTGTGCATAACATCATGGACATCATGAAGCATCATGTGCATCCACTAACCATTTCAAGGATTTGGATCTTCATCTGTGTTCCTGTTTTGTAGGTAATGGAATCACTTCGCAGGAAAACTATTCAGGTCAACCTTGTAAGAATTCCTCCTCAACTTAAGGAACTTGCTTCAAGGATTCCTGAGAACTCTCCATTCACTGAGAGGCATGGTCTTCTTCTCAACTTAGTCAACACCAACACTGAGGAGGACATGGTGAAAGTTCTCTTCCAGTTCTTTGACCCCCTACACCACTGCTTCACATTTCCTGATTACCAGCTTGTGCCTACTTTGGAGGAATTTTCTCAACTCCTGAGGATTCCTATTCTCCATCAACTACCCTACAACGGTACGGAAAGAGATCCAAAGCCTGACGATGTTTCCCAATCCCTACACTTGCAACCATCTGATATCATAGGCCATTGGGAAACTATAAGTGGTGTCAAAGGCTTCTTGTCAAAGTTTCTGTTTGAGAAGGCCCAAAGCTGCTGGAATTCATTGGACTTACAAGCTTTTGAGGAGATTGTAGCTCTTCTCATCTATGGGTTGGTCTTGTTCCCTAACCCTGACCAGCTTATAGATGTCAATGCTGTCAAAATCTTCATGGCTCGGAACCCGGTGCCTACATTGCTTGGGGATATTCTCCACTCTTTTCACACTCGAACAATGAGGAAAAGAGGTGTTCTCATGTGTTCTACTCATCTTCTAGCAAGGTGGTTTATTTCTCACCTTCCCCAATCAGTTTTGAAGAATGAGAAAGGTTTGAGGTGGTCGCAACGATTGATGACTCTTACACATTCAGATGTTCATTGGTGTTCTCAATCCAGAGAAAATGTTATCATCATTGATCGTTATGGGGAATTCCCTAATGTCCCTCTACTTGGCATTAGGGGAGGTATTACCTACAACCCCAACTTGGCTCTGAGACAGTTTAGGTATGCCCGAAGGGATGGCCCTCATGACATGCTGATTCCAGACTTGGTTTTTGACTTCGACAACAATGATTAAGGACTTCGACAAAGGTTCATCCGAGCTTGGAGGATGCCAAACAAGGTGGACAGTAAGACCTTGGGACACAAGAATTCCATCCCTCTTGAGCCTTACCTCAAGTGGGTACGAACCCGCGCCCAAAGTCTTATGATGCCTTACCCCTACATTCTACCTGTGATCAAAGAGCCTGTTATGGAAGGAGAGGTTCCATACACCCTCCTACATCCTGACATGCCAACATCACTTGAAGATTTGCAAAGGAGTTGGATACAACTCAAGGGAGAGCGCGATACTTTTGAAGCCCAATTCTACGCCAGTGAGAAGAAGGTTTTGGAACTTACTCTCCAACTTCACGAAGAGCAGACTCTCAACACCTACATTACACCAAAAAGGATGCGCAACGTATTTTTACATTAGAATTTTGTATTATTTTGCCCATGGGGCATTGATGTACTAACAAATTCTATCTTATTAATATGACGTGTGTTCCTTTTTGTTTAAAACAAACTTGAATTTTTGAATCCTTGAATGCATTACATGAATACATATCATTCATCATATGCATAAGCATGTCTTCACACCAGGTTTCCTTATCTCTCTGCTGTTTATTTCAGCAAGATGGATATAGAGCAGACAGTCAAAGACTTACAAGCGCAGAATTCACAGTTCCAACAGCTACTCATGACCTTGGCTAAGGGTCAGGAGGAGCTCAAAACTCTACTGGAAAAGGAAAAATAGAAAAAGAAAAAGAAGAGGGTTGGTGTGGCTACCATGGGTAGAAGATTTGAAGGCCAAGCTAGAAGGTTCCTGGATTTCCCCTCAACATCTGATGAAGGGGTAGGAAAGGTAAAGGAACTGCAGTGCAATCTGTGTCTGAGGAAGAAGATAAAGAAGAGGATGAAGACTATTCTAAACAGCAGTACCCTCCTGCAGATGACAAGTACAAGAATCTGGAAGAGTGTCTGGCTGCCATGGAGGTACAAAGAGTTCCTGAGATGGACTTTGAAGAGCTAGGGTTGGTTGTTGGGATTGTAATTCCCCCTAAGTTTAAGGTGCCTCTTTTTGCTAAATACGATGGTTTGTCTTGTCCGAAGATGCACTTACGGTCTTACATCAGAAAAATCCAACCTCATTCTTCTGATAAAGACCTATGGGTTCATTTCTTCTAGGACAGTCTTTTAGGGACGCGGTTAGATTGGTTCTACCAGCTAGAGAGGTCTGATGTGCACAATTGGGAGGATTTGGCAGTTGCCTTTTACAGGCAGTATCAATATAATAAGGACTTAGCACCAACCCGTACTTAATTACAGAGTATGGGCATGGTCTCAAATGAAGGTTTCAAAGAGTATGCCCAAAAATGGAGAGACTTGGCGGAACGAGTGCAACCACCTCTATTTGAGAGGGAGCTGGTAGATATGTTCTTGGGTACACTGTCAGGCCCCTTTTTCAATCACCTGATTGGAAGTTCGTTTGTGGGGTTCACCGAGTTAATTCTGACTGGTGAGAGAGTTGAAGCCGGCATAAAGAGCGGGAAAATTCAAAAGGATACATCTGCTTCCGCTGCCATCAAGAAGACTTTTCCAGCAAAGAAGGAAGTCTCAGATGTCTACTCCCATAGAAGTCAAGGAAGAGTTGAGCGTCGGCCAGTGGTGGGGGCCGTAATGATTCAGAAGTCTGCAGCTGATCAGCCTAGAAACAATCAACCCAGAACCAACCAAACAAGGGTGGAAAGGCCTGCACGGCAATTCACTCGGATCAACATGACACCTGCTCAGGTTTTACCCCATCTCTTAAACTTAAACCTTGCCAGTTTGAAAGAGGCACCGAAGAATCTGAATACATCTTCTCCTTACTACCATTCAAATTCTAAGTGTGCTTATCATTCAGACAGCCTGGGGCACGACACCAACAATTGTTGGTCCCTCAAAAATAAGATTCAGGATTTAATAGACGCTAAAGAAGTGGAATTCGACGCCCCTGAAAAGCCTACCGTGATCTCTGCTCTAATGCCAAAGCATGGCCACAATGCCCATGTTGTTGAAGAAGATCTTTTTGTTGCTACAGTTGATGATTTAATGACTCCGCTATCGATAATCAAGTTGAATTTGCTGAAGGCTAGGATTTTCCCAAGTTGTGAAGAAGATTGCTACATTTGTTCCTCCTTACCAACCGACTGTCTGTTGTTGAAGTTAGGCATCTAACGCCTAATGGATAATCAAGAAATCCTTTTTGAAAAGACTCATGTCACACTGAATCCTGTCAATGATGTTTCAATAATTACCATATCCGCCAATCTTTCCAAGGTCTCCAAAAGACCTGTTAAGATCACATCTAATCTGAAGATTGTACCTTTGAAGATAACCATACTGGGGCCTATCCCGTACAAGTCCAACAAATCAATACCGTGGAACTATGGGGGAGAGATCTTTTACCACGGTGTTAAACAAATTGAATCAACTGAAGAGATTTCTGATGAAGATACTTCCGACATTGGAAACATTGTCGGAACGAGTAAAATCACCCGCAGTGGAAGAATTTTCTCTCCGGAGATTGTGCCTCCAAAGGCAATCTTCGGACCCTCAGCTGCTCCTAAGGTTACCCCTGTGCCTGTCAACATATATGAGAGAACTCCAGTTATTGAAGAAGATATAACTCCTGTGGTTGTCCCCTCTGATGTTGTTGATGATAGAGGGAAAGGGATCCAAGAAGAGCCTATCAGGACGTGGGCTTAGCCGTTGATCATCCCTGAAACCTCTCAAAAAGAAATGGAAGAGATTTTGAAAATAATCAAGAAAAGCGATTATAATGTTGTTGAGCAACTGGGACAAACCCCCTCAAAAATCTCTATGTTGGCCTTGCTTCTTTGTTCAGAAGCTCATGCCAAAGCTTTGATCAAATTCTTGAAGATGGCCCATGTGCCCCAGGAAACCTCCGCGGATCAATTCCAGGAATGTGTAGCTAGCCTAACAGCAGACAACGATCTAGGATTCTCCGATGCTGATCTAACAATCAAAGGGAGAAAACATAATGACGCTTTGCATGTCTCGGTGGAATGCAGAGGGACTACTCTAGCACACGTCCCGGTGGACACTGGTTCTTCGTTGAACGTCTTGCCAAAGAAAGCATTGGATATGCTAGATTGTGAAGGTTTAACCGTGAAGCCCAGCAACATCATTGTCAGAGCCTTTGATGGTTCTAAAAGGATGGTCCACGGGGAGGTGGACATCTCGATTAAAGTGGGAACGGAAACCTTCAACTCCACATTATATGTCATGGACATTCGTCCCTCCTATTCTTGCTTGTTGGGAAGACCCTGGATTCATCATGCTGGAGCCGTTACTTCTACTCTGCATCAGAAGCTCAAGTACCCTGTCCAGGGGAAAATTGTGACAGTTCACGGTGAAGAGGAATACATGATAAGACATCTTAATTCTTTCCGCTATGTAGAATTGGATGGTGAATTCATCGAAACCCCCTTTCAGCATTTTGAAGAGGTAGCTCAGGAGATTGCGGCAACCAAGATAGTGCCTTCTGTACCCATGATTACCCGACCTCCGCCTCGAATGTCGTCCCTTAAAGATGCAAAGGTTGTGATTGAAGAAGGAGGAAGCACAATCTAGGGGCAGCTTCCCGATTTTCCTTTCAAGTCTGATAAATTCGGCTTGGGTTTCACTGCTTATGCTCAAAAGGTTGTGCGCCACTCCCGGGCTGGAGGGCCACCAGTGAAGATCACCCATCATGGAGTCAATGCTTTGGAGGATAGTGAAGAGGAGAGCAACCTAGAAGACTGGATTTTCCCTACCGTTGAAGGAGGATTGTGCAATTGGGAGGCAAAGGACTTTATTCCCATTACTTTCATCAATCAGTAATTTATCTTTCAAACATTTATGTTAGTTTGTAATAATTCTTAAACAATTCGTACACTTTTAACCTTGTGCCTTACCTGAGGCACATAAGTCCATTTGTAAGGGTTTGATTTTTCATCTTCATATGCCATTTTAACGAATCATGGACGTTTTCACATATAAACTTTTGTGTTCATTTTCTTTCTTTTTACATTTTATTTGTTTAAAGGTGGTTATCCCTTACACACACCCACACTCACCAATGCAGGTACCCATCCATTCCGGATTCCATGGGTAACAATTCTGTTATGACCTTCAGTGACTCTGAAGATCTAGTATATCATACCGAGTACGAAGGTGATGAAGACTGTGAGGTGCTTGGAGAATTGGCTAGACTACTACAACAGGAAGAAAGGGCTATTATACCTCACGAGGAGTTGTTAGAGACAATCAACTTAGGTACAGAGGAAGACAGAAAAGAAGTTAGAGTGGGTGCCAACCTAGAGCCAAGTGTCAAAGAGCGCTTAATTCAGCTGTTGAATGAATATGTTGAGATCTTCGCCTGGTCATACGAAGACATGTCGGGACTTGATACAAATATTGTAGTTCACCGTCTCCTTACAAAAGAAGATTGTCCACCAATTAAACAGAAAGTTCGCCGCATGAGGCCAGACATGTCTGAAGAGATCAAAGCAGAAGTTATGAAGAAGTTCAATGCTGGCTTTCTTGCTGTTACTTCCTATCCACAATGGGTTGCTAACATTGTGCCTGTGCCTAAGAAGGACGGCAAAGTCAAAATGTGCGTGGATTACAGAGACTTAAACAGGGCCAACCCTAAAGATGACTTTCCACTACTGCACATTGACATCTTGGTTGACAATACAGCTCAGCACAAGGTATTTTCTTTCATGGACGGATTTTCGGGTTACAACCAGATCAAAATGGCACCCGAAGACATGGAGAAAACTACTTTTGTTACACAGTGGGGTACGTTCTGTTACAAAGTGATGCCATTCGGACTGAATAATGTCGGGGCAACCTATCAACGCGCCATGGTAGCTTTGTTTCATGATATGATACATCATGAGATAGAGTTTTACGTACACGACATGATAGCCCGTTCACAAACTGAAGAAGAACACCTCAACCATCTGCAAAAGCTGTTTGTCAGATTGAAAGAGTACAAGCTCAGACTGAACCCTAATAAGTGCACTTTCGGAGTCAGGTCCGGTAAACTCTTGGGTTTCATCATCAGTAACAAAGGCATCGAGGTCGATCCTGTCAAAGTCAAATCTATACAAGAAATGCCTGCCCCTCGCACTGAGAAGGAGGTCAGAGGTTTCTTGGAACGCCTAAACTACATTGCAAGGTTCATTTCTCACCTAACATCTACCTATGAACCAATCTTTAAGCTGTTGAAGAAAGATCAAGTGGTTAAATGGAATGATGACTGTCAAGTTGCTTTCAATAAAATCAAGGAGTATTTGCTAGAACCTCCTATCTTGATGCCTCCCGTCGAAGGAAGACCGCTAATCATGTATCTGACCGTCCTGGAGAATTCAATGGGGTGCATACTGGTCCAACATGACGAGTCTGGGCGAAAAGAGCATGCCATTTATTACCATAGCAAAAAGTTTACAGACTGTGAGACCCGATACTCACTGCTCGAGAAAACTTGCTGCACTTTGGTATGGGCTGCTCGCCGGCTAAGGCAATATATGTTGACTCATACCACTTTGCTGATCTCTAAGATGGATATGATCAAGTACATCTTTGAGAAGCCTGCTCTATCCGGAAGAATCGCTAGATGGCAGATGATCCTAACAGAATACGATATACAGTACACGACCCAAAAAGCTATAAAAGGGAGTGTACTAGCCGATCATCTAGCCCATCAAGCTGTCGAATATTACCAATCCATGAGGTTCTACTTCCCCGACGAGGATATCATGACTTTGGACAACATTGAAGAAAACAGACCGTATGACGGACCTGAACAAGGATCCCGATGGACCCTATACTTTGATGATGCCTCTAATGCACTTGGAAATGGTATCGGCGCGGTACTTATCTCTCCAGAAGGTTGCCATACACCTTTCACCGCCAGACTCTACTTCAGCTGTACCAACAACATGGACGAGTATGAAGCTTGTATCTTTGGTCTCAAGGCGGCAATAGACTTGGGAATCAAATATTTAATTGTATTTGGGGACTCAGCTTTGATTATCATTCAAATCAAAGGAGAGTAGGATACTAAACATTCAAACCTCATCCCTTACAAAGAACATGTCTTGACATTGTTACCACATTTCGATCAGATTACCTTCGAGCACTTCCCGCGAGAAGAAAATCAGCTAGCAAATGCCCTAGCTACAATGTCATCCATGTTTAAACTTAACTGGGATAACGAGGCTCCCCAAATTACTATCGAACGGATGGACGAACTTGTGCATTGTCACAAGATTAATACCTAAGAAGTAGAGGACCGACCTTGGTTTCATGACGTCAAAAGGTATCTCGAGACTCAAGAATACCCTGAAGGAGCTTCAGTCAACGATAAAAAGTTCTTAAGGAGGTTCTCAGCTAAGTTCTTCCTGAGCAATGGTATCCTATACAAGCGCAGTCATGATTGCATTCTGCTCCGTTGTGTGGACAAGGTTGAAGCTGAGCAGATCATGGCTGAACTGCACAATGGTACCTTTGGCACTCACTCAAGCGGACATACGATGGCTAAGAAGATTCTACGGGCAGGCTATTACTAGTCTACCATGGAAGTTGATTGCCACCAACATTCCCGAAGATGCCATAAATGCCAAATCTATGCGGACAAGGTACATATACCTACAGTTCCTCTCAATGTCTTAACAGCTCCTTGGTCGTTCGCTATGTGGGGAATTGACATGATTGGAGAGATCAAGCCTACAGCATCCAATGGACATTGTTTCATCCTGGTGGCCATTGATTACTTTACCAAGTGGGTCGAAGCAGCTTCCTTCGCATTTGTCACAAAGAATGTTGTTTCCCGCTTCATCAAGCAGAACCTCATTTGTCGGTATGGTATCCCTGAAAGGATCATCACTCACAACAGTACAAACCTGAACAACACTATGATCACCGCCTTGTGCGAGCAGTTCCAGATTCAACATCACAATTCATTTCCCTATCGGCCAAAGATGAACGGTGTTGTCGAAGCTGCGAACAAAAATATCAAGAAGATCATACAAAAGATGACAGTCACCTACAAGGACTAGCATGAGATGTTACCGTTTTCTCTGCATGGGTACCGTACCACGGCACGAACATCAACTGGGGCAACACCCTATTCTTTGGTATACGGCATGGAAGTTGTTTTACCTATCGAGGTTCAGATTCCCTCCTTGAGAATCATGAAAGATGCTGGTTTGAGTGAAGACGATTGGATTCAGACCCGGCTTGATCAACTTAACTTGATTGACGAGAAGTGACTTACTACTGTTTGTCATGGTCAGACGTATCAAAAACGGATGATCAAGGCTTTCAACAAGAAAGTCAGGCGCCAGATATATCAAGTCGGGGATCTTGTAATCAAGCGCATCATCTTTTCTGGTGGGGTAATGATCTTAACCACCATGGGCGGCGACGATCTGCCGCACCCTGCGAACGCAGACATAGTCAAAAGATACTACGCATAAATGACCCGGCAAGTTGAAAACCCGAAAGGGCGACTTGGGAAAAAATGGGCATCCCGGTGAATCAAAAACCCGAAAGGGAGGTTCAGGCAAAAATTAGGGATAAATAAAAAAAATGTACACCCGGCAAGTTGAAAACCCGAAAGGGCGACTTGGGAAAAAAAGGGTTTCCCGGTGGATCTAAAACCCGAAAGGGCGGTCCAGGAAAAAGTTAGGGAATTAAAGCGTATGATTATGTCTCGTCGGATCACTTTAAGGATAATCTCTTCACAGACAAGCTCTAGGCTTCTGATCAACTCGATCATCTTCGGACGAAGCAACGAATGGACAAGATATCCAGAGTTACGAAGGCTATAGCAGAATGGGAACCCCGTGGAATTTTTTACACATAGCCATCTTTTCTTTGTATAAATTTTTCTCATTTTTATGACAATATTCTCTTACTAGGATGTCGGTCTCCTTTGTACAAAATACTTACACAAAGTCAATACAAAGATACCTCAAAGTGAAGAAAACTATTTACCTTTTCTTCTTTTTTACAACTTGTGTTTTATTTGAAAACGTCCAATGGTTTATTAAATGAGCATATGCATTTGAATATAATCACTGTTTACAAATAAGCGAAACGTGAAAGAATAATTACTGACAGGTTGAAAGTATAGGAAAACATATTTATGTTATTCCAAGAGAAATCCCCTGCAGTACGTCATCTAGATTCCCAGCGGAATTAAATTTCGAAATCCTCGCCAGAGTTAAACTTCAAACTCCCAATCCCCGGCGGAGTTATATTTCAAACCCTTAACCCACCATCAGAGTTAAGTTTTCAAACTCCCAATCCTCAGCAGAGCAAAACTTTGAACTACAGACTCTCAGTGAAGATGAAACCTTCTTCCCCAAGGGAGTCAAATTTCCAACTACCAATTCACAGCAGAAACCATCCAGTTTCTCCAGATTCCCCAGCAAGTTGTCTTAAAGTCGGAGAATCAACCAGATAACAGTTAACTTTTATCCCCAACCTCCGGATAATTCACCAGTAGAGTGGCATACAACCCGAACTCTTGAACTTTTTCCAAACAGGAATAAGCCTTTTCCCCCAGAGTCTTGAACTTACCCTCCAGAAGGATAGCTACTCCCCCAGCAGTATAGCTATTCCCCACAGAGTTTTTACTCCCCAACAGAATGAATATTCTCATTCTTAATTCCCCAGTTTGAAGTCCCTAAGGATTCAAATTCCCCTAGCAGATTGAAGATTCTCATTCTTGGTTCCCCAGTGAAGTTGCCAGAGTCTTCATTACTTCCCAGCATGAATTTGTCAGAATTTTTAATCCCCCGTAGATCGAATATTCTCATTCTCACTTCTCCAGTGAAGCCCCCAAGGGTTCAATTTCCCCAGGAGATCAAAGTTTCTCATTCTTAGTTCCCCGCAGAAGCCATCAGAGTCTTCCTTATTCTCTAGCAGATCAAGGTTTTTCTTTTGTCTGATCCCCGGTAGAGATCATCAGAGTTTCCTTATTCCCCAACCGAGTAAGGATTCCCATTGGTGTAATCCCCAACCATAGTCATCAAAATTATCGGGATTCCCCAAGCAGGTTTCTCAGGCAGACTTGAAGGATCTCTATATCCCCAGGAAAGTCCTAAAGGATCCTCACATCCCCCCAGAGTTGTCAAAGTTTTTGATAATCCCTGCGAGTTGCCAGGGATTTTCTATCCCCAACAGTGGTCCAAGGATTTCTCATCCTCAGCAATCAAAGATTCTGAATCTTCAACAGCGGTCAAGGATTTATTTTCCTCGACAGTAGTCAAAGATTTCATTATCTCCATCTATCAAGGATTTATTTTCCTCATCAAGACAGCTAATCAGCTTACATGCACATACATTACATTCATATATATCATAAACATTGATAAAACACATTTTATTGCATCATACATTTCATGCAACATAACTTTGTGTTTCAGCTAACATTTTACCCTTTTCAGGATAAGATTAAAAGTTATCTTTAACAAATATTCAAAGATTTCAAATACAATACAGATACACTCCAAGACATGGAAGCCATTCTGCTACTCATTCAGATCTCTTATTCAGATACAGTACGGATACGCCCCAGACACGGAGTTCATTCTATTACTCATTCAAAATTCAAAGTCAAGTTACAATCCAGATACGCTCTAGACACGGTTGCCATTTTGTCACTCATTCAGACTTCAACAATCAGATACAGATTAGATACTCTCCAGACACGGAAGCCATTCTATTTCTCATTCAGATTCAACTATCAATTTCAAGTTCAGATACACTCCAGACACAGAAGTCATTCTGTCACTCATTCAGATCCCAGTTATAGTACGGATACACTCCAGACACGGAAGTCATTCTGCTACTCATACAGATCTCAACTTCAGATACATTCCAGATGTGCTCCATACACGGTTGCCATTCTTTCACTCATTCAGACCTTTTCCCCAGCCCAGAGATGATCCAGACACGGATGCTATTCTGTCGCTTATTCAGATTTCAGATTCAGATACAATACAGATACACTCCAGACACGGAAGTCATTCTGTTATTGATTCGAGAATCAAATACAATTACAGCTCAGATACGCTCCAGACATACACTCCATTCCATTGCTCATACAGATTCAACCTCCAGACTCAATCTCCAAATACAACTCAGATACGTTCCAGATACAGATACCATTCTGATGTTCATTCTCCTGATTTTTAACAAACATTCTTGGATGGCGTCTTTAAGCCCATCTCCGACAAGATTCTATCACATCTCCAAATGGCATCTTTAAGCCCATTCCCTCAACTACATTTTGACGAGTGCAAATTTACGGGCACTCTAGTGTCCGATCATCTTTTACCTTCGAGTCACGAACGGAAAATTCGCCACTCTAACTCTTCAGGTTCAAGAAGATTGAACAGGGGCAATTGTTGTACCCCAAAATTTTCCCTCTCATTTTATCAATATTTCCCCTTACAAGACTCTTTGGACTCCAGACAGGATTAGGGTTTTGCTCAGCTCAAGACATCTCCTTGCACTGTTGACCTGAAATTAGGGTTTGAGTTTGCACAAGTATTTTTGGACTTCCAATGCCTAATGTGAATTTAATACTTCATGTTGGACTTATAAGATTGCCCATACCAAGTTTCAAGCCTTGAATCAAATTTTTTCCCAGTCAATTGGACAGTTGACCTAAAAATCAACTGTATTGGGAAAAATTGAACCGTGGCTAATTTACAGTCAAACCTCATAATTTTTTATCCACATCAACATTATAGACTCATATGAACCATTTGATCAAGTTTGGACCACAACTCCTCAAGAAATTTGATCAGATCATCAAAAGGGCAAAATGGTCATTTTTAGGGTTTTGACTGCAGAAGGGCAATTTCTGATTTTTCACCTAGCCAATGGCAAATTGGGTTCAAGCATGGATTCAAAGACTCAATGGCATCATCTTGACCTAATCACAAGGTTCAAAAGATCTCAAATGCATTGGATTGACAGATGAATTTTTCAGTCAACTGATCAAAAATCAACTGTACACTGAAAAGTCAAACTTTGACTTTTTGGTCAAAATCAAGTGCCAAGGGTCATTTTTCATCAAGATGTGTTAAAACATGAAACTTGTTCACCAAGAAACCTAATTTTGAAAATTAGGGTTTAAAATGGAAAATTTTCATAACTTAGAAATTTTCTAAGTTATGAAAATTTCTTATTTTTTCCCAACTTTGCCCAACTTTTTTACCATGATGCAATTGGATTCAAACAAAACTTCCAACATGAAAGTTGTATTCCTCCACAAAATCTACAACTTTTATTCACAAATTTTCCCAAAAGATGCTTGGATCTCAAGTTATAATTTTATGAACAAGGGTCCATGAAACTTTTAACTTATTGAAATTTTGCCCTAGTTTAGGCAGGATTTTGACCTATCTTCATGGCAATTTTTCACATAGTTCCAAGTGGAATCTAAAAATGCATTTCAAAGATGGATTGTAGAGAATGTTACAAGATTTCCAAAATGTCCAAGAACTCTCCAAAGTCGTTTATGGTTAGGGAGAATCGAAAGTCTGAAAATGGGAAATCATCACTTTTGGCCAAGGCATTTTGCACATTGATACAAGTTGCAAATCTGTCCATACCTTGCTTGTACTTGGTTTACAGGTTCTAAACCTTTATACACTCATAAATTAAATTCAAACAAATTGGATTAAGGCTTTGTTCTGAGCTTTAGAACATTACACATTGAATTATTCCATTTTTGGCAAAAAGGCAACAATACCATTTCCATAAAGCACAACTTTTGCAATTTTGTTTCTCTTGAGTTGTGAACCCAATCTTTTGTAGAAAACCAACTCCACAAGTATCAGTAAAAGTATACCAACCATGTTCAGGCTTTGAGCTAGCAAGTACAGCATTTGGCATTGTCAACTCACCTTTTGCTTCAAAAACAAGAAATCTTGCAAAAGTGAGATAACTCTTCAATCTGATAAAACCAAACTTTGTGCACATTTCAAACAAGTTTAACACAACACACCAAGCCAGAAACACGAGCTCTAAGCCTCTCAAACACCCTTAAGCACAAAAATCACAAGTTCTTGCAAAAACATGGCAGGTTCTGCAGATTCACTTCCAAAACAAGATCCACTCGTGCGTTTTGCTTGAAACCAGTTCCAACACACTCTATACAACATACCTAAACTATCCCAACCATTCTCAAGCCACTGTAACTCCATTTTCACACTTCACTATTTTTGCTTTGAAGCTTTGTAGGTTGAGTTCTACAAGCATATTCAAGTCATTTCAAAGCAAGCTAAGTATTGGGAAAGGTCAAGGGGACATCAAGCAAGCTCAAAAGAACCTCAGGCCTCACTCAAAGTTGCTGCATTGCCATACTCGAACTTGACTGAAACAGGTATTTCTCAAACTTTTATCTCCTTATTTAGGAATTATTAGGCTTAGGTTTGTGAAGAAAAAATGTAGTCCTCATTGCCCTTGAGCTGTACATATGCATAGAATTCATTTATGTTAACTGAGCTAGGAGTATTTGATAGTTGAACTTACTGAAAAAATTAGGTTAGAAATTGGGGGTGATAAAATTCTCCCTGGTTTCTTAGAGTTAGATCAAGTTTTTTATATGGTTAGAATCGTGCGATGATGAGCTATAACTTTCATGATGCAAGTTTTTGTTTTTAAGCACAAATGCAGGAGTTACCACTTTGAACCATGGCGCGCGTTTTGCTTTTGTCTCAAGGACAGGGATGAAGGAACCTTGGGCTGGGCTTGGTTGTTCTCACTATTGACACCCCCCTGCTTGCTCTTTGCACCCCCTTGGCCCATTTGATTATTTTTGTATATATTTTTATTTCTTTTACATTTCTGACCTTTTATTTATTTTTCTAAATATTTAAAATCACAAAAAATATTCTCTTAATTTTTCACATTTTATTTTATTATTTTTAATATTTTTTGGACATAGAAATAGTTTATTAAATAACATATACTCATATTTTCTTAAAATAAATTTATAAATAATACAAAAATATCATATATTTTTATTTTTATTATTTATACACTTAAAATATTATTTTCTCACAAATATTAATTTTTAGCACTTTTGTATATATTTTTATTTATTTTCTTGTACATAAAAATGAATAAATAAGTAATATAATACATTTTCTTTTAAAACCAAAAAAACTAGGGTTTCCACCATTTTCAAAAATAATCATTAGTATTTTTTCTTATTTTTAAGACATAAATAATTTATTTTACATACATAAAATAAATACAAAAATATTTTTGCATATTCATATTTAATTGCTTATTTAAATAATTGTCTTATTTATTTATTGGTATAAATAAATTCAATATGGTTGTAATAGTTTTAGGGCTTTATTTTTGAGCAATATCCCCTTATTCAAACTTGTATCCCCCTCCCCATAATCATGTTGTAATAGTCTTAGATTTACTTTTACGCATTTTATCGCTTTGATATGCATGATAGTAAAAATTAGGGTTTGTATGATAACCAAAAAATCAAACAAATAGCATGACTAAACACAAGACAAAAATGCATGAAAATGACAACACAATGCACACAAGCACCCCTAGAGTTCCATCCACTTGTTGCCTTAAAAATGGCCATGGTATGCATGCTAGGTATCTTGGCAAAACAAAATCAAAACAAAAAGATCATAGTCCCACGATGATGCTATCTTGGTTTCCTATACAAAAATGATCTAGTCCCTCAAAAAACTTGCTAAGATACTTAGCACCATTGCTATCATGGTCATACGATGACCCACGCCTGTCCCGTTTAACATCCAAACACAAGGTTGTTTACCAAATACAATGGTAAAACAACAATGTCAAAGGGTTAAAAATGTGTAGGAAATATCTTTGAGTAGGGTAGACAACTCCTAGTTACTTGATCAAACTTGCAAACCATCCTTGCTATTTTCAAACTTTCACACATCATAACCCAATTTCAAAACAATTTCCCAACAAACTTTCAAAACATTTTCCAAACAAACTTTCAAACATTGAAACATTTTTCAAAAGACAAACACCTTTGTATACATTCAAACAAGAATCATTACAAAGGTTGCCACAATGATGGCCTCTTTTCAAAATACTTTCAAAACCACACACAAAGCAAATGATCTAAAATAAGTAACTAAGAGCCCATGGAAAACCATGGATGAAAAGGGTGCTAGCACCTTCCCTTTTCATAATCTACCCCCCGAACCCAAAAACAATCTCAAAGGTCTTTCCTGTGCTTTTTGACCTTTCCTTTGGATAAAATAAAAAGTCGGTGGCGACTCTTGCTAAACCGAAACATTTGCAAACGCAAACGCAAAACCTCAAGTCAGTTCTCCCACCGTATCACAGATCTGCAGTGTGATACGTGAGTGTGTGTAAGAGCATAGCTTTGTTGATAAAGTAAAGGCAGAAAACAAAAACAGAGAGCACAAAATTTGTATGCAAAGAACGTCAAATGCTTCATTGATGAAATATGAGATGACATATAATTGTTAGAACAATGTTTGAATCTAGTACCCTATATTTAAGTTTTGATGATAACAAAGTGAAAAGATATAGTAGTTAAATATTTCATAATTGAATTATATGCTGCCTAAAATTACTATGCTCTGATTTGCATATATGCTGATTAAAATAAGCAAGATCACGTTCTTCAGCATCAGAATATGATTTCATACACCAGCATCAGAAGTTGCTGAATCAGAACGTCAAGATCAGATGATCAACGCTTGCACATGCTGAAGCTTGATGAACAGAACTGCGCGTAAAACACTCTGATACAGAAACACATTAGTTCATCAGCAGCGAAGCAGAATCAGAATGAGCCAAGCCAGAACGTGCATTGAAGAAGCAACGGTACTGTGCATTGAACGCTAATTAATTCTAACGGCATCATTCCAGACAAGATCTGCTCAAAAAGGAAAGCTTGTTATTAGCATTGAATCAAGAATATTTGCTTCAACGTTCATCTTCTCAAGTGCTATATAAACCAAGCTTCGAAGATTATAATGGCTAATGCTCTCCAATTCTCTACACGCACAAAGCTGATCAATAATCTTCATCTACCAGTTTTGCTAAACCAACAAACTCTGATACTCCATTAGTGTTTAGCATTCTAAGTTTCTAAGCTTAATTTGTGTATACATCACAGTTGTGATATAGTTTTTGCAGAAAACATTCACACACATTTGTTTATACCTTTGTAAGAAAGTGTTGCCTTGACAAACCGGATTGTGGTTTGAATCAAGAAGGTTTTAGCAGTTGCTAAAGCAGATTTGTATTCAGTTGAATATAGTGAATTAAGACCTCGTTGGAGAGAGGCGAAATCACCTTGACGGGTGGACTGGAGTAGTTTGAGATCAAACGAACCAGGATAAAAATACCTTGTCATTTGCTTTAAGATTCCAGTTTTACAATTCAACCCCCCCTTCTTGTGTTTTTCACCCCTTCAATTGGCATCAGAGCGCCTGGTTCTGAGCTAAAACACTTAACCGTGTCAGTAAAAGATCCAGCGTCAGAAAAACACAATGGCAGGAAACAACTCTCATTTCAGCAATGACACCAATGAGGACAGAGACAGATTCAGCGGCAAACCCCCAGTCTTTGATGGAGAAAACTTTGATTACTGGAAAGACAGAATTGAAAGCTTCTTTCTAGCACATGATGCTGATCTGTGGGATATGGTGACAGATGGATACACGCACCCTGTGAATGCAACTGGTCAGAAGATTGAAAGAAAATCAATGACTGATCAACAAAAGCGTGATTTCAAGAATCACCATAAGGCCAGAACCATCCTCCTCAGTGCCATCTCCTATACTGAGTATGAGAAGATCTCCAACAGAGACACAGCTAAGAACATCTTTGATTCTCTCAGAATGACGCATGAGGGCAACGTTCAAGTCAAGGAAACAAAAGCTCTGGCGCTCATTCAGAAGTATGAGGCGTTTAAAATGGAAGAATCTGAATCCATTGAAACTATGTTCTCTAGATTCCAGATTCTGGTAGCTGGTCTCAAAGTTCTGGACAAGGGATACTCTACTGCTGACCATGTCAAGAAGATAATCAGAAGTTTACCCAAGCAGTGGAGGCCTATGGTTACTGCTCTGAAGCTGGCGAAAGATCTCAACAAAATCACTCTGGAGGAACTTATAAGCTCCCTCAGAAGTCATGAGATAGAGCTGGAAGCTGACGAGCCCCAGAAGCAAGGTAAGCCTATAGCTTTAAAATCTAACAGAAAATCTGAATCTAAAGTTTTGCAGGCAGTTGAAGAAACATCTGATGGATCCTCATCAGAAGAAGACGAGCTTTCCCTTCTCTCCAGAAGAGTAAATCAACTGTGGAAGCAAAGACAAAGGAAGTTCAGGAATCCCAGAAGATCTGATCAGAACGAGTCTTCTTCCAGATACAGAAGAACAGATTCTTCGTCTGGATACAGAAGATCTGAAGGCTCCTCCGGTAGCAAGAAGCCAAATACAAAAGACATCATCTGCTACGAGTGCAATGAGCAAGGACACTACAAGAGTGACTGTCCAAAGCTTCATAGGGAAAAGCCCAAAAAGAAGTTTGGAAGAGAGAAGAAGAAAAGTCTCATGGCCACATGGGATGACTCTGACTCGTCTGAAGCTGACTCAGAATCAGATGATGAAAGGGCAAACATAGCGCTCATGGCTAACATTCCAGATGACAGTGAAGCTTCTGACTCAGACTCAGAATCAGACACAGAAGAGGTATTCCCTAACTTCGCTGTTAATTTTACAAAGGCTGAACTTGCTGAAAGCCTCAATGAAATTCTGGAACGTTATCAGCAGATTAGAGCTAAATTCAGAGACCTGAAAAGGACTCTTGAATCTGACTCTAATAAGTCTGAGAGTCTCAAATTGGAAAACTCTGAGCTGAGAGATAAAATTTCAAAATTAGAAAACTCTTTACAAAACTCTCAGAAGGAACCAATTACTGAAACTCCCAGCAACGCTGATGAGATCATCAAGGAGTATGATCATAGTTTCCAGAAGTTCCTTGCTAAAAGCATAGATAGAAGCAGAATGGCTTCAATGATCTATGGAGTTAGCAGAAACGGCAGGAAAGGAATAGGATACCTAGGTAAGGTTCCTACACCTAAAAATGTCATGGATTTAACCATCAAACACACTCCTCTAAATTCACACTTTGTGTATGGTCACACACATGACATCAAATATACTAGTAGTAATCACTTTGTGAAACCAAAATTCAACCAGAGTTTTGGTAAAACTAACAAATCAGGACCCAAGAAGATCTGGGTACCTAAGGATAAAATAATACATGTTGCAGATATCTTTAGCAGCAAATCAGAAACACCAGTCATGGTACCTGGACTCTGGTTGCTCACGACACATGACGGGAAGAAGGCATATGTTCCAAAGCCTGGAACTTAAGCCTGGAGGCCACGTTGGCTTTGGAGGCAATCAGAGGGGAAAGATTATTGGCTCTGGAACTGTAGGTAACGGAAATCTTCCCTCTATTAATAATGTTCTGCTAGTTGATGGATTAATGCATAATCTGTTATCCATAAGTCAATTAAGTGATAACGGTTATGATATAATCTTTAATCAAAAATCATGTAAAGCTGTTAGTCAGAAAGATGGGACTATCCTATTTAATGGTAAGAGGAAAAACAACATTTACAAAATCAAACTTTCTGAACTAAAGAGTCAGAACGTAAAATGTCTTCTGTCTGTTAACAACGAGCAGTGGATCTGGCACAGAAGATTGGGGCATGTTAGTATGAGAAGAATATCTCAGATTAACAAACTCAATCTGGTCAGAGGACTTCCAAATTTGAAGTTCAATTCAGATGCTCTGTGTGAAGCATGTCAGAAAGGCAAATTTGCAAAACCTTCTTTTAAATCCAAAAATGTTGTTTCTACCTCTAAGCCATTAGAACTTCTGCACATTGACTTATTTGGACCAGTTAAAACTGCTTCTGTCAGTGGCAAGAAGTATGGGTTAGTAATCGTAGATGACTATAGCAGATGGACATGGGTAAAGTTCTTAAGACACAAGGACGAGTCACACTCTGTGTTTGTTACCTTCTGTAACCAAGTTCAGAATGAAAAAGATCTTAGAATCGTTAAAGTCAGAAGTGATCATGGTGGAGAATTTGAAAATAAAGATTTTGAGTCATTCTTCAATGACAAAGGCATTCTGCATGATTTCTCGTGTCCTAGAACTCCCCAACAAAATGGAGTTGTAGAACGAAAGAACAGAACATTGCAAGAAATGGCCAGAACCATGATCAACGAGACAAACGTGGCTAAGACTTTCTGGGCAGAGGCAATAAACACAGCGTGCTACATTCAGAATAGAATCTCAATAAGACCTATTCTGGAAAAGACTCCATATGAATTGTGGAAGAACAGAAAGCCCAACATTTCGTATTTTCATCCATTTGGATGTACTTGCTATATATTGAATACTAAGAATTATTTGAACAAGTTTGATTCTAAGGCACAGAAGTGTATTATGTTAGGATACTCTGAACGCTCAAGAGGGTACAGAGTATACAATACAGAAACACAGATTGTGGAAGAATCAATCAGTGTTCGTTTTGATGACAAGCTTGACTCTGAAAAGTCAAAGCAGAATGAAAATCTTGCAGGTATAGAAATTGAATTTGCAGGTTCTGAAGACAAGTCATCAGAAGCTCTCAACACAGACATCCCTTCAACTTCTGAAAGAAGCAATGCTAGAAATCCTACAACTGCTGCTGATCAACCTCAGAAGAGATTACCCAGAAGCAGTTTGGATCACCCAGAAGAGACTATCCTAGGAAGAAAGGAAGATCCAATCAGAACAAGAGCAAGCTTCAGAAACTCTGAAGAAACTCTGATGGGACTTGTGTCTCTGATTGAACCTTCTTCCATTGATGAAGCACTTCTGGATAATGACTGGATTCTGGCAATGCAAGAAGAGCTGAATCAATTCACCAGAAACAACGTATGGGATCTCGTTCCAAGACCAAAAGGATTCAACGTCATTGGAACAAGATGGGTGTTCAGAAACAAGCTCAATGAACAAGGTGAAGTCGTCAGAAACAAGGCACGACTGGTTGCACAAGGTTATAGTCAGCAAGAGGGGATAGACTATACAGAAACCTTTGCCCCAGTCGCCAGGTTAGAATCTATCAGACTTTTAATCTCATTTGCTGTTAATAGAGGCATCACTCTGTATCAGATGGATGTCAAAAGTGCATTCTTAAATGGTTATATAGAAGAAGAAGTATATGTTCACCAACCCCCGGGTTTTGAAAATACAAAACATCCAGAACATGTTTTCAAACTGAAAAAGTCACTATATGGTCTGAAACAAGCTCCCAGAGCTTGGTATGAAAGGCTAAGTAACTTTCTGCTTGAAAATGAATTCACCAGAGGGAAAGTGGACACTACTCTATTCTGTAAAACAGTTAAGAGTGACATTTTAGTCTGTCAAATTTATGTTGATGATATTATTTTTGGTTCTACTAATCCTTCTCTTGGAAGAAAATTTGCTAAGTGTATGCAGGCAGAATTTGAGATGAGCCTCATGGGGGAACTGAAATTCTTTCTAGGAATTCAGATCAATCAAACTCCAGAGGGAACTTACATTCATCAGAGCAAATACATCAGAGATCTTCTGAAGAAATTTGACCTCTCAGAATGTAAGCCATCGAAGATTCCAATGCATCCCACGTGCATTCTGGAAAGAGAAGAGGTAAGCAAAAGCGTAGAACAGAAAGTCTACAGAGGTATGATTGGTTCTCTCCTTTATCTGACTGCTTCAAGACCTGATATTTTATTCAGCGTATGCATTTGTGCTAGATTCCAATCAGATCCTAGAGAATCTCACTTAACAGCTGTTAAGCGAATTTTCAAGTATCTGAAAGGTACTACTAATCTGGGTTTGTTTTATAGAAAATCTAGTGATTACAGCTTAGTAGGCTACTGTGATGCTGATTTTGCTGGAGATAGAGTGGAACGTAAAAGTACTTCTGGAAGCTGCCAGTTTCTGGGAGAAAATCTGATCTCATGGTCCAGCAAAAGGCAATCAACAATTGCTTTGTCAACAGCAGAAGCTGAGTACATAGCAGCAGCAGGATGTAGCACACAAATGCTCTGGATGAAAAGTCAGCTTGAAGACTTCCAGATTTTTGAGAGTAACATTCCTATTCTTTGTGATAATACTTCTGCTATTTGCTTAAGTAAGAATCCTATTTTACATTCTAGAGCTAAGCATATAGAAATAAAACATCATTTCATTAGGGACTATATTCAGAAAGGCATTTTAAACTTGAAATTTATAGATACAGACCATCAATGGGCTGATATCTTTACAAAACCCCTTTCAGAAGATAGGTTTAATTTCATTCTGAAACATCTCAGCATGAAAGTATGCCCAGAATGAAAATGTTTTAATTCCATGTATTTATCTTCAGAATGTAATTATATTACTGTGAACTTCTGATCAATCTCCTTTCAGAAAGATAGAACATGCAGATTGTATCAGATGCAAGTCTAAAGATCTGAGAGTCTAATCTCAAATACAGACGTGCTGATCACTACATCAAACAAGTGTCATCCAATCATCAGCAAATCCCTGAAGCAGAACGCGTGCACGTTTCTGAGAAGGCAAAGCGCTGATTGGGTGCATTGAGACACATGTCTGGTAACCGTTTTTAAGTATCTTTCTCAAATCCCCCAAAATCAGCAAGCATTTAATGCAAAGTAATCACGCTTGTTAATGGCAATCATTATTTTTTTTCTCTCTCTTAAAAACGTTTTATTTTTCAAAATAATTTTTTTTGAAAATTCTATTTAAGCACATTACTCTTCATTCTTAGTCTTTACGCTTTCTCATAATCTCTTAAGAATTTTTCTGCATATTTCTGAGTTTATCATCTTCAAACCCTTTTTCTCTCAAATCATTCTCAAGCTGCCTTGGACAGGCAGGCTCTGGAAGAATTAAGGCTGAATGACTTGCGTCTACAGCAGCGGATGGAAGAGAATGATCAGAAGATGGAAGCAAGAATGAATGTTCAGGACAGCAAAATTGACACTGTTGTCACCATGGTTCAGAAGCAGAATGAAACTTCTGAAAAGATTCAAGCAATGCTGGAAAGCCTGTTCTCACGCATGCCCCCACAACCTTAAAATTTTCTGTCATGCATAACTTTTTATGTTTTCTTCATTCTGATGTACTATTTTGACTGTGTTTGTGTAATGTTCTTTTGCACTGAACTATTTTAATATAATTTGTTTTTCTGATCTAAATTGTTTTAGCACATCACTAACACTTTTTGATTGCTGACAAAAAGGGGGAGAACAAGAATGATATTTAAAATCAATAACGGCTAACTAGACAGAAACTCTCAAACATTCTAACTCTCTATTACTTGAAATGTTTTTCTGTTTTGTTTTTAAGTCTACAGGTACAAGGAAGCTCTTGAACACTATGAAGACTAGAAGCTAGAAGCTCTGATCAAAATGTAGAAGCTCATGTTGCTCTGATCAAATATGAAGTTCTGATATATGAAGCTCTGATCGACCTAACACTCTGATCCGAAGCAAAGCTCTGACAGGAAAAGCTCTGAAGCTCTGCTCTCTGATAAGTCAAAGACTTATAATCTGATGCTCAAAGATAGAAAAAGATCTGACTCTGAAGAACACGCATATCAAAGGGAAGTAACAAACTCAGGGGGAGTATCTCTTAACTCTGACTTCTCCGTACTTCTTATTCTGATACATAACTCTGATAACTTTTCACGTTATTTTTTATTTAAAATATCTAGTTTTTGTCATCATCAAAAAGGGGGAGATTGTTAGAACAATGTTTGAATCTAGTACCCTATATTTAAGTTTTGATGATAACAAAGTGAAAAGATATAGTAGTTAAATATTTCATAATTGAATTATATGCTGCCTAAAATTACTATGCTCTGATTTGCAGATATGCTGATTAAAATAAGCAAGATCACGTTCTTCAGCATCAGAATATGATTTCATACACCAGCATCAGAAGTTGCTGAATCAGAATGTCAAGATCAGATGATCAACGCTTGCACATGCTGAAGCTTGATGAACAGAACTGCGCGTAAAACACTCTGATACAGAAACACATTAGTTCATCAGCAGCGAAGCAGAATCAGAATGAGCCAAGCCAGAACGTGCATTGAAGAAGCAACGGTACTGTGCATTGAACGCTAATTAATTCTAACGGCATCATTCCAGACAAGATCTGCTCAAAAAGGAAAGCTTGTTATTAGCATTGAATCAAGAATATTTGCTTCAACGTTCATCTTCTCAAGTGCTATATAAACCAAGCTTCGAAGATTATAATGGCTAATGCTCTCCAATTCTCTACACGCACAAAGCTGATCAATAATCTTCATCTACCAGTTTTGCTAAACCAACAAACTCTGATACTCCATTAGTGTTTAGCATTCTAAGTTTCTAAGCTTAATTTGTGTATACATCACAGTTGTGATATAGTTTTTGCAGAAAACATTCACACACATTTGTTTATACCTTTGTAAGAAAGTGTTGCCTTGACAAACCGGATTGTGGTTTGAATCAAGAAGGTTTTAGCAGTTGCTAAAGCAGATTTGTATTCAGTTGAATATAGTGAATTAAGACCTCGTTGGAGAGAGGCGAAATCACCTTGACGGGTGGACTGGAGTAGTTTGAGATCAAACGAACCAGGATAAAAATACCTTGTCATTTGCTTTAAGATTCCAGTTTTACAATTCAACCCCCCCTTCTTGTGTTTTTCACCCCTTCAATAATAACCCTCATAGATAGAACCATCGTGCCTCGGGTAAGACACAAGGCCAAAAAAGTTTAAATTGTTCATTACAAACAAGTAAGACAATTACTGCGGAATAAAAGAAATTGGAATAAAATCCCTAGCCGTCTAGTTATTCGGTCCATCATTGGTAGTCGGGTAGATCCAGCTGTCAATGCCAGGGTCTTCCTCACTGTCTTCAATAGCATTGACCTCTCGATTACTGATGCATAGGGGAGGTCCTCCAGCCCGAGCGCGTAGAACAACCCTTTGAGCCCCTGAAGTAAAGCCTGAGCAAAACTTGCCAGTTTTGTGAGTGAAATCAGGGAGCTGACCCCAATTGGCACACCCACCTTCTTCAACCACAGCCCTGGCGTCCTTGAAAGAAGCCATCTTCAAAGGAGGTTTGTTGCTAGCAGTTTCAGTCGATGCCAAGATCTGAGGGACCTCTTCAAAATTCTGACAAGGAGTTTCGATAAATTCCCCGTCCATCTCTATGTAGCGGAAGGAATTGAGATGGCTCACCATATACTCCTCTTCACCCCGTACAGTGACAATCTTCCCTTTCACCGGATACTTCAGCATTTGGTGGAGCATGGAAGTAACTGCCCCAGCCTCATGGATCCAAGGACGACCCAGCAAACAAGAATACGACGGCCTGATGTCCATCACATAGAAAGTGGACTTGAAAGTCTGAGAACCTATCTTTACAGGGGGGTCCACTTCCCCATGCACCATTCTTTTCGACCCATCAAAATCCCTTACTACAATGTTACTAGGCTTTAAAGTCAAACCCTCGCAATCCAAACGGTCTAACGCCTTCTTGGGAAGAACATTCAGCGAAGACCCAGTATCCACTGAAGGGTGAGAAAACACTTATAAGGGGGGGGGGGGGGGGGGGGGGGGGGGGTTGAATAAGTTTCTCTTTTTCTTTTTCTTAAAGGCTCAACAATAATGGAAAGACACTGTTATTTTTATCCTGGTTCGTTTGAACTCAAACTACTCCAGTCCACCCGCAAAGGTGATTTCTCCTTTCTCAACAAGAACTTAATTCACTATAATCAAACAGATTACAATCACACAACTAAACTGTTGTGACTAACAATACAAAGCACAAGTAAACTTACAAGTGACTAACACCACTAAGACTCAAACTAGTCCTAGCCTTCTTGAGAAATCTGACCAAACTTGGTCTCTCAAGGAACAAATACAAGAATTAAATCTTTACAGATAGTGAAACAAATTGCTTCTTAGAAAGCTATATCACAAACTGTGATTTTTCACTAAGATTAGTTTTGCACAAAGTGTTTGTAAAATAATTTGTGAGCAGCAGAATATTTTCACATAGTTGGGTAGTTGGCTTGCAATAAATGATCTTCTATTTATAGCATGAAGAAAACGACTGTTGTTGCCTTCAAAAGTGGAGAGCAATTAATGTTTGCGTGTTTGCTTGCAGTATTGCATTTTCTAATGAACTAGCATAGACACTTGAGTGCATGTAGCCGTCTTTGCATTAAATGAACAAACAGAACTTGTCAGAGCATGTTTCCTGAAACTTGACAAGACTTGTTAGCTTCTTTATTCTTTCAGAACTAGCTTCACGTCTTGCTTCAGAATATGCTTGCAAATCTTCTTACCAGCGCTTGCTTGCAGAATTCTTCTGAACAAAGTTCACATGGAAACTTGCTAAGCTTTAGAAGATGCATAAATTAGTTTCTTATCAGAGTCAGCATCAGAACTTGCGCTAAAACAAATAGTTCTTTCATCAAAGAACTTCTTCATTTATTTTCAGCTCAGCACGTCAAAATGATTTTCATCTAGGAAAATACTTCAGTCAGAACATTATCTAAAACAAATAAATATGCTCATCAGAGTATCAATTATATAAAATATATTTTATTGTTATCATCAAAACTCTGAGATATGATCAGAACCAATCTTATTCTAACATCCACCAGCACATGAGCCAAGGTAGTGCCACTGCATTCGATCGAGACATGCAGAGTATCATTGTGTTTTCTCCCTTTCGAAGTTAAGTCAGCATCTGAAAAACCCAGGCCATTGTCAGCAGTCAGGCTAGCCACACAATCTTTAAATTGATCAGCTGAATTCTCTTGCGGCACATGCGCAGTTTTGAGGAATGCAATCAAAGCCTTCGCATGGGCCTCGGAGCACAACAACAGGGATAACATGGATATCTTTGAGGGGGTCTGCCCCAACTGCTCGACCACATTGTAGTCACTCTTTTTAATTATTTTCAAAATTTCCTCTATCCCTTGCTTAGAGGTATCCACAACAATTTTCCTAGAGGCCTCTGTCCGAGCAGGCTCACCTACAGCTTCTTTGCCTCAAATCCCATATGACTTATCGGTAGGGGTAACAACTGGAGTAGTAACTGAAGTACTAGCAGGAGCAGAAGGTGAAATAATGATAGGCTTAGTGGAATTCTTTAGGGAGATCTCAGGAGAGAAAACCCTTCCACTTCTAGTAATCTTGATGGTCCCAACAATGTTACCGACATCATGATCAGCTTCTTCGATCTTCAAGTTTTGTTTAACGCCATGATAGTAAACATCGGCACCATAATTCCAAGGGACAGCTTTGTCCGAGGTGTACGGGACAGGACCAGGACATGTGATCATCAATGGAGTGACTCTCGTAGTGGGTGTAATCCTAACAGGTTTTCTCGAGGAAACCTTGGAAGGACTGGCGGAAATGGTTATAATAGCAATATCTTCACACTGAACAGTTGGAATCAAAGTCTTTTCGAACAAAATTTATCTGTTGTCCATTAGGTGTTGGACACCTGTCTTCAGCAAATAGCAACCAGGAGGTAGGGATGAACATATGTGGCAATCTTCATCACAACCTGGAAATAAACAAGCCAACAAAAAATTCTTCTTAACAGTCATAAGAGGAGTAGAAACTTCATCAACTGAGGTCACGAACAGATCGGTATCAACGACGTTAACTCCATGGTTGTGCTTAGGCATGGGAGCAGTTATGACATTGGGCTTCTTCGGAGCGTTGAACTCAATCTCATTGGCTTCAATTAGATCTTGTACTCTATTTTTTAGAGCCCAACAGTCATTTGTATCGTGACCAAGACTCTGAGAATGGTAGGCACACCGAGCGTTCGGATTATAACGAGGAGAGGAGGTATTAGGATTCTTGGGAGCATCTCTTAAAGTTGCCAAGTTAGATCTCAACAGATGGGGTAGAACATCTGTCAATGTCATGTTAATTTGAGTGAACTGCCTTTGTGGTATTTCCACCCTTTGTTGATTGTTGCGTTGTGGGGCTGCCGCATGCCTTAGTATTATTACAGCACTTACCGTTGGACGGTATCCCGCTCTGCTCTGATCTCTCGGGCTATAAATGGAACTGGCATCCTTCTTACCAGTGAAAGGTTTCTTTACTGAACTTGACGAGGTATCTTTATGTATTTTACCGCTCCGAATCCCAGCTTCTACCCTTTCTCTGGTTAATATCAGCTCAGTAAAACCAGCCGATGAGCTACCAATTAAATGGTTGAAGAACGGACCAGATAGCGTCCCAAGAAACATGTCGACCAACTCCCTATCAGACAAAGGGAGTTGGACTCTCCCAGCCAAATCTCTCCACTTCTGTGTGAAGTCCTTGAAGCCTTCACCTGCACCCATGGACATACTCTGGAGTTGAGTACGAGTAGGGGCCAGGTCGGAATTGTATTGATACTGCTTGTAAAAAGCGGCAGCCAAATCCTCCCAGTTTTGGACATTGATTCCCTCCAATTGGTAGAACCATTCAAGCTGAGTCCCTGACAGACTGTCTTGAAAGAAATGAACCCACAAGTTTCTATCAGCGGTGTGGGGTTGGATCTTCCTCACATAGGAACAGAGATGGAGCTTTGGGCAAGACACCCCATCGTACTTTGCAAAAATTGGAGCCTTAAATTTTCGTGGGATGACTACTCCAGACACCAACCCTAGTTCTTCAAAATCCAGCCCTGGTATCCTCTGGATCTTCATAGCACTCAACCAATTCTCTAACTGCTTATACCTATCCTCAGTGGGAGGATACTGCTCATCATTGTAGTCGGTATCATTGTCAGAGACCTCAGGACTGGGGTCCTCTTCCCTTATCTTCCCCTCTTGATTTTCCCCCTCCTTGGATGAGGAAGTCACATCAACTAATTGCTTTAGTGGCCCCCTGAATCTTCTGCCCATATTGAGGGTACTGATGCGCTTTTTCTTCTTCTTCTTCTCTTTCTGTTTCAGGATGAGGTCCTTCATATCCTCTTGCCCTTTTTCCAGAGTTACGAACATCTGTTGAAATTGGGAGTTTTGTGCCTGAAGATCTTTGATGCTTTGTTCAGAAGACATATCTGCTCGAAATAAATAGCGGAGGAGATGAGAAACCTGTAACAGAACCTGCTTATGCAATGTCATGGATGGTATACGTATGCAATGATTTCAAGGAATTTTAAGATTTAAATTTGTTCAGACCAAAAGAAGAACACACGTTAATAAATCCAAGTTTGAGTACATTATGCCTCTTTGGGCTTATGATGAAAGAAACAAACATACAACAAAACTCCTAAGACAAAAAGGTTGAACGCATCCTCTTTGGCGCAATGTAGGCGTTCAGATTTCGTTCTTCATGAAGCTTCTTGGTGAGTTCCAGAACCTTCTTCTCACTGGCGTAAAATTGGGCTTCAAAGGTGTTCCGCTCTTCCTTCAACTGAACCCAAGATTTCTACAAGTCTTCGAGGGAGGTAGGCATGTCAGGATGAAGCACAGTGTATGGGGCGTCTCTTTCAACAACAGGCTCTATGATAACAGGGAGGATGGAAGGATAAGGCATTAAGAGACTTTGAGCACGAGCCCGTACCCACCTAAGGTAAGGCTCGAGTGGGATAGAGTTTTTGTGTCCCAAAATCCTACTGTCCACCTTGTTCACCATTCTCCAAGCTCGTGCAAACCTCTGGCGGTAACCTTGGTCTTCTTGGTTATAGTCGAACATCAGACCTTGAATGAGCATCTCATGAGGACCGTCTCTTCGGGCATACCCAAATTGTCGAAGAGCTAAGCAGGGATTGTAGGTGATACCTCCCCTAATACCAAGCAACGGGACGTTAGGGAATTCCCCACAGCGGTCAATGATAGAGACGTCTTCCAAGGATCTTGAACACCAATGGATGTCAGAATGGGTGAGGGACATCATCCTTTGAGACCATGTCAGTCTTTGCTCGTTCTTCAATGCTGATTGAGGTAGGTGTGAAGTGAACCACTTAGCGAGTAGGGGAATACAACACAAAAGAGTACCTCTCTTCTTCAAGGTGCGGGTATGAAGACAATGCAAGATGTCTCCCAGTAAGGTAGGTACGGGATTGCGAGAGAGAAAGACTTTGACGGTGTTAACATCTATGAATTGGTCCAAATTAGGGAACATAACCAAACCATAAATGAGAAGAGCTAGGATGTCTTCGAAAGCTTGGAAATCCATGTCATCCCAGAATGAACGAGCCTTCTCCAATAGAAACTTGGCTAGGAAACCTTTAACCCTGCTTCTTGTCTCCCAATTGGCTATGATGTCGGCTCTCTTCATATGCAAAGCTTCGGCGATGACTTCAGGCTTTAGAATCTCTTTTAGACTAGTGAACGGTATCTGATCAAGCACGAGCACCCCTAAGAGTAGAGAAAACTCTTCCAGTGTAGGTACCAACTGATAGTCCGGGAAGGTGAAACAATGATGTACGGGATCAAAGAATTGGAACAGTACACACATCATTTCTTCTTAGAAACTGGATGTAGCCAAATTGAGGACTCGACCATATTTCTTGGTAAAAGGAGAATCCCTGGGAACTCTTGAGGCTAACTCTTTAAGTTGAGGGTGTTCTTTTACAAAGCTGATTCAGATGGTGTTCCTTCGGACAGAATCCATGACCTACAAAAGAAAAACAAAGATAAATTTCTAAATCCTTGAAATGGTTAGTGAGCATGCGTATGATGCTTATGATTTTTATGATGTTATGTACAAGTAGATATATATACACACAAATTAGACAAGTCCCTATGTTTTAGGCTTGCATGGGGCTTTATAGGTAAGTACTATCTTGAAGTTTAGTTGGTTTAACCTGTCCTAGTAATTGTTATCGGGTTCTAAAGGATCTCAATATCACCGACCTTTCTCTTAGGCATTGTCTCAGCACAATCAATCTTTTTTTGCGGCCAAGATATCCCAAAAGTCCAGCCTCAATGAGTGTAGTATCGAGTATCAACCAATTTTCAGCTCTACACCGAAACTGGTTATCTCACTACGTCCTAATGGCCAAGTTGTTCAATTAGGGTTCTAAAGTCAATTAGTGCTTCACGATGCCAATCAGCGGCCTCGTATTCTCCTCGATCCACCACGAGGGATACCGTTATCCACAAATGTGTCACACTAACGTAGCTATTGTTTTAACCATATCGGTCTACGCCGTACAGTTTCCACAATCTATTGCTACTTACCTAAAAAGGTGCCCCAGATCCGGGTAGAGGATCAAAACAAACTCAAACAAGGAACCAATAATGTAAAGCAAGCAATTCAAACAAATGAAGGCAAGTAAATGTGATTTAACCCTAAGGTAACCCCACTTTTAAGTATGGTCCCCTACAGAGTCGTCAGTTCTGTGATACGGTGGGAGAACTGACTTGAGTGTTTTGTGTTTGTGTTTTGCAAATGTTGCGGTTTAGCAAGAGTCACCACTGACTTTTATTTTATCCAAAAGGAAAGGTGAAAAAGCACAGGAAAGACCTTTGAGATTTGTTTCTTGAGTTCAGGAGGTAGATTATGAAAAGGGAAGGTGCTAGCACTCTTTTCATCCATGGTTTTCCATAGGCTCTTAGTTGCTTTCTAGATCACTTGCTTTTGTTTGAATGTATGCTTGTGATGTGGGTTTTGAAAGTATTTTGAAAATGTGACTTTGTAATGATTCTCGTTTCTATAAGAACGCATACAAAGTGTTGTTTTGAAAATAGTTCAAAAAGATGTTTGTGGAATGTATTTTTTGAAAGTGATTTTGAAAAGGGTTTCCTTTGTAATGGCTCTCACTTCTATAAGAACGCGTACAAAGTGTTGTCTTTCGAAAATGTTTCAAAATGAGAGTGTTGGTGTATAAAAATGTTTTTTTGTTGTGAACAAGCGAGCAACTAGGAGCGAATCTAACTACTCAAAAGGTCTTAGATATTATTTTCCTCCTCCTTTAGATGTTGCTATCTTACCATTGATTTGGTAAGAAGCCCCATCGTTGGATGTGAAGGGACTAGCATGGGACGTTTGTATAGTCATAGAAGGAAACCTATGAGACGTTTTAGCAATGTCGTTTAGGGACTAGATCGTTTATCGAAGACAACATCGAGGGTCATCGAGGGACTACGATCTTTTATCGAGGGTCTTTTGCTAAAACGCCCATGTTCGAGGGACATGACTATTTTTAGGCAACAAGTGGGGATTACCCTAAGGGTATGTGTGTGCAAAGTGTGTTTGATTGCATGTATTTACTCTTGCTTAGGGTGATCTATTTGTGAATTTCATGTCTTGCCATACACACCTTAATTACTAGCATTTATATTTGAAAGCGATAAATTGCAGAAACGTAAAGTCCTACGCTATTACAATATTTTAGGGATGGGGGTACATATTTATGAATGGGAGTTGCAAATAAAATTAAATCCTAAGTTACTATTACAACCATATTGAAATTTACAATATATAAGAAGGAAAAAGGACTTATTTAGAAAATGGTTTTTTATCTTAATGAAAAAAAGAAAAATAAAAATAAATAAATTAAAAGAAAAATATTTTTATGCCTTTTTATATTGATGAAAAGAGTTTTAAGGTTGAAAGTGATAAAAAGGAAAATAAATGAGATATAAGACCAGCGTGCTACTACAAGCAAAACAAACGAAATTAGAAGTTCTGAAGCCAAGAGCGTTGTGACTCAGCAGGAGATGTCAATGGGTGTCAGAAGTTGAGTTGGTAAACTCTGGGGTCCTGCAATGAACATTAAATGGGAAACACAAAAGTTCTGGGTGGTATTCAGACAGTGTACCATAAGTCATAAGTTATGTATTACACTAAAACAGTGAGTAAACCCCAGAAATTCAGTGTATTGTCAGCATATAAAAATCAGAAACTTTGAGTGTGTAAAAATAGCGAGTGGAAACATCAGAAGTTCAGTATGTTTGACATGTAGGGAGAACTCAGAAGTTCTGTGTTATGTTAGAACAGTGAGTGAATCATGGAAGTTCTATGTGATAGAATAGTGAGTGAAAAGCAGAAGTTCAGTGTTACACTTTAGCTCTTTCCTTATATCAATCAACACAATGATAACTTATTCAGTTTTCAGCAAACAGCAAATCAGAAGGATAAAAGCATAACAATTTATGGAAGTTATGATCCTGGTCCTGAGTCTAGCCTTAATCAGGAAGTTCTGATCCTCAGTTTTTCTACTTATGCAGTGATATGGACAATATCAATACTATGATATTTACATGTTTAATGATGTTCTGAATGAGAAGATGCAGAGTCAGGGAGACTTACCTTGAATCTAGAGCGTGTGTTTGGGACTTGAGTTGCTGCCTTCAGATGTTCTGGAGTCAGCAAGAGCAACGAAAGAGAAAATACCAAGTTCTTTTACTTCAAGGGAAGAACAAGGGTTTTGGTTTTCTGTTTGGGATTTCTGGATTTTTATGAAGGGGTTCCACAGATTTCTTTTCTCTCTTTTGATGATTCCCTCTCTCCAAAAGCCAACCATCCCCTTGCAAGTGTGATGGAGTAACTTATTTATAGGTGGATTTGTTGTGATTTTGGGGGAAAAACAAATGGGATTCAAACCTTTTTTGTATACTGTTCCATTGCTTTTTAATCACAGTTTTCGTATGCTAATTTGGTGCAAATATGGGGTTTGAGAAAGTGCAGGCGTGGACTGGGTCAACAGTTGATTGTAGGACTGTGACGTAGCAGGGAAGCAGGTTACTTAAACGAGGTTTTGGGATTTGGTGATGTTCTGATCGCAGAAGATCAGAAACGTAACCTCCATGCGCTGAAGAGTCACGTTCTGATTGAAGACTAAGTTCTGAACCATATTTGCAACTTCTGACTGCGCTTGCGTGGAGGCTGAAGAGTCATGTTCTGATTGAAGACTATGTTTTGAACCATATTTTCAACTTCTGACTGCGCTTGTGTAGAGGCTGACTCAGAAGTTCTGAAATATCACATTCTCTTAACACTTAGAAAATTTTCCAAATGTTTAGAAATTTGATTTTTTTCAAAGTAACTTCTGACTCCTGATTTTGATGAACTAGTTTCATGTCTTGATGAAATATAATTTTTGAAACTTTATTTTTGATTTAAAAGTCAAAGTTTGACTTTTTCAGTGTGTTTTTGCCCATTTTGCCCTTGTGAGTGATTTTTTTGAAAAGGTGTAATTTAAGACTTGGAACTTGATAGGAGAAAATCTGAGAGTCCAGGATGACCCTTTGAGAAATGAGAGGGCAAATTTTGGGGTACAACACACACGGTTATAAATGAAGCATGAATGAGTATTTATAGTTTTGGAACTTTTAAGGAAAAAGGACATAGTTTTGGAACTTTTAAGGAAAAAGGACATATTCATAATTAAAGATTTGGAAAAAAATTGACAAAACAATCAATATGTGTCGACCTATATATCATATGTGTCGACACATACGTAATTTTTAAGCTATTTGTGTCGACCTGTATAAAGCTATATGTCAATCGAACCAAATCAAAAGCTACAGGCTTTAAAACGATTGTAAATGTGTCGACCTGAAAAACGGATGTGTCGGTACATAAAGAATTTCTGCAATTTCAGAAATGCTTCAGTATGTATCGACCTATGCAATACATGTGTCGACCTGAGTCTTCCAGAGGCTACAAGCTTCAAAAATGAGTTGCATGTGTCGATCTGAAAAGCGGATATGTCAACACATGCAATTAAAAATTATGCAGAAAATTGTTTTTAATGACTTGGATCAATTTCAAAATGTTTTTTAATGATTCCTAAACCTCTAATATAGAGGAGTGCCACAAGACATAAGGATACCATCCAATGTATAGAAGTTCTAGGTCTTCCCAGTTTTGACATCATTTAAAACATTTGATGACAAAGTTGTACTCACATACTCCCCCTTTTTTATGATGGAAAAAATTGCGACGATGCATTTCTTGTATTTATTGAAGGCTCCCCCTGACTTTGTGCTTCCCTACTTCGATTCGCATATGCTTCTCCCTCTTTGAAAACATCAAAAAGAAAGATAAAAAATCGTGAGAAGTATCATAGTTCTATAATAAGACTAATATATCACTCAAAGGCTATTTTGCACAGAAGAGCAACAATCACATATCCACATATATATGTAATGATCCAAAATTTTAAATAACGGGCAAACAACATTACAACAAGTGTAATGCAATACTTAAAGAATAAACAAGTGGGAAATGAAAATAATGTCAAGTTGTTTTTGTAGCGTCACAATCACGTAACACTTCATAATGGATCTCCTGATGCCGCACACGCATGTACATAGCATAGCAACATGAATATGTCGCTACTAAAACCAAAATTAATATGTTTTCAGGCTATGTAACCAAGACAACAAGAAACATATATTGCAAATATTGTGGATACAAATAACTCAAGTACAAGTGCAAGAAATACAAAATAAACAAAAGCACATGCTTGCATAATAAGAACAAACTTATACAAATGTGAAAGAATTAGTACATGAAGTTATTATAAACATATGGGTCAAGAACACACAATGGTTATTGATCAATTTTTTTGGAAATAAACATTCATGGTTTTCATAATTTGAGAAAATATCAAGAATTTTTGGAAGTAACTAGTAACATGCATCAAGGCAAATCTTACTTTCAAGGAGAAATTGAAACGATACTACCTCACTCTTGATTGAGATGGAAGTTGCAATCACATGATGTAAAATACTCAAACACGAAGTTAGAGTGAAAATATAAAGTGCAAGCAACAAGATAGAATTAAGCAACATTTAAGATATCGATTATCCCTAATTCCCCACGTATATTCACAAAAGGTTCAGTTTCTAGTGGTTTGGTGAAAATATCGGCAAGTTGATTTTTACTATCATTAACATGATCAAACACAACATCCAATTTTCAACATGGTCACGAAGTAATTGGTGGCATATCTCAATATGTTTAGTGGGTTAATATAGTACAAGATTTTTTGTTAGATTAGTGGCACTAGTGTTGTCACACATGATAGGAATATGTGAGAGTTTAATATGAAAATCAAGTAGTTATTATTTAAGCCATAAAATTTGTACACAACAAGTACCGACTGTCATGTATTCCGCCTCGACCATTGACAACGCGATGGAAACTTGCTTTTTGTTATGCCAACTTACCAGGAATTTTGAAAACATGTGACAAGTTCCACTAGTACTTTTCCTATCCAATTTTCAACGGGCAAAATTGAAATCGGAATAATCAATAAAGCTACAATTGTTTCACTTGGAATACCAAAGTCCAAACTTAGAGGTACCAATAAGGTATCTAAGAATGCGCTTAATGACTTTTAAATGTGAGTCCTTAGGAACAGATTGATATCGTGCACACATAAAAATACAAAACATAATATCAGGCCTAGAAGTAGTAAGATAAATAAGAGACCTAATCATACCTCTATATCTTTTTACCTCAACATCCTTACCTTTTTCATCTCTATCCAAGTTACTGTTTGTTGTCATAGGTGTGTCAATTTCCTTTACACCGTCCATACTGAATCTTTTGAACAATTTGAGACAATACTTGGTTTGACATACAAATGTTTCTTTATCAAGTTGCTTAACTCGTAGTCCGAGAAAGTAGTTTAAATCTCCCATTAGACTCATTTAAAACTCTCCCTGCATAAGCTTAGAGAACTCCTTGATAAGATGCATATTAGTTGATCCAAAATCATCAACATAAATTTGAACTAGTAAAGTATGCTTTCCTTGACGTTTAATAAAGAATGTAGTGTTTACATTTCTTCTAGAGTATCCTTGCTCTAGCAAAAACTTGTTAAGTCGATCATACCATGCCCTAGGGGCTTGTTTAAGACCATACAATGTATGTTTTAGCTTGAACACATGATTAGGAAATTCATAATTTTCAAAACCGGGAGATTGATAAACATATACTTCTTCACTTATGTATCTGTTAAGGAACACACTTTTTACGTCTATTTGATCTAATATGAAGTTCTTAGAGCATGCATAAGCTAACAAAAGGCGTATAGCCTCAAGTCGGGAAACAAGAGCATAAGTCTCCTCATAATCAATGTCTTCCTCTTGGTTGTATACCCTTGAGCCACAAGACGAGCCTTATTTCTTGTTATCACACCATGTTCATCAAGCTTATTCCTAAATACCCATTGAGTGCCTATAATTTAATAATTTAGTGGACGATGAACAAAGTCATAAACGTCATTTCTTTCAAATTTATTCAATTCTTCTTGCATGGCCATAAGGTAATCCTCATCAAGTAAGGCATTCTTAGCATTTTTAGGTTCAACTTATGATACATATGCATGACGATAACAACAATTACTTATCTTAGAGCGAGTAGTTACCTCTTTGGTGATATCACCAATAATGTTGTAAATTGGATGATCCTTGGAGGTTCTTCACTCCAATGGAATATCATCATTTTCTTCATGACTTTCATCATATTTCTTTTCTTAGTTGTCATCTTCATCCTTCTTAATTTCTACCTATTTAGGTTGGTCAACTCCTTCATCGGCATCTTTGAGTATGTCTTTTGAAGATTCACCTATACCATGAAAAGAACTACCTTTCCTAACACTATTTGGGGAAGTCTCATCAAAAGTAATATGGACCGACTCCTTAACAATAAGTAATCTTTTGTTATAAACTCTATATGCTTTACTAGATTGAGAGTATCCAAGAAAAATATCTTCATCCTCTTTCGCGTCAAATTTTCCAAGTTTATCTTTTCCATTATTTAAAACAAAACGTTTACATCCAAAGATATGTAGATGAGATAAACTTGGTTTTCTATCTTTTAAAAGTTCATAGGGAGTTTTGTCAAGAATGGGAAAAATAAGTATCTTATTCAAGATATAACAAGTTGTGCTAATAGCATCAGCCTAAAAATATTTTGGTAGACCATAATTATTGAGCATTGTTCTTGTCAACTCTGCTAAAATACGATTTTTAGCTCCATAACACCATTTTGTTGTGGAGTTCTATAAGCTGAAAAGTTATGTTCAATTCAAATTTATCACAATATTATTCAAAGAGATGATTTTCAAATTCATCTCCATGATCACTTCGAATGACAAAAAAAATTAATTTAATTTGTTTTGAGCTAACTTGGCAAAACGTGTTAAAGTCGGGGACATTTCATCTTTGCTACGTAAGAAAATAGTCCAACAAAATTTTGAGTAATCATCTATAATTACAAGACCATAGTAATTACCACCTATGATTTTAGTCAGTGAGGGGCCAAATAAATCCATGTGAAGGAGCTCAAGTGGTCTCTATGTTGAAACAACATTTTTTTATTTAAAAGAGACTCTTGTTTGCTTACTATTTTGACATGCATCACATAGATGATCTTTTGAAAATTTTATTTTTGGTAGACCAATTACTAAATATTTTGTAACTATTTTATTTAGTAGAACAAAGTTGACGTGAGCAAAGGTCTATGCCATAGTCAAGAGCCTTCACTCAAGGTAACAAGATATTGGGCATTATTCAAGGAAATTTCTCTTAAGTCAAGCATATAGATATTACTAAAGCTCACACCCTTAAACATACAATCTTTCTTTTCATTATGTTCCATTATGCAACAATCTTTGGCAAAAGTTACCTTATACCCATTATCACATAATTGACTAATACTAAGAAGACTATGTCTAAGGCCTTCAACTAACATAACATTTGAGATAGTAATAATTGATGGATTACCTATACTACCTTTTCCAAGTATTGCACCTTTGTTGTGATCACCGTAGGATACAAAACCTTTCTTTTTCGCCACAAAGTCGGAGAAGAGAGATAAGTCTCCCGTCATGTGTCTTGAATATCCACTATCGAGAATCCATTTTCCCGTCATAGCATCAAGACAATCATCCTACAAAAATAAAATAAAAGTGGTAGGTACCCAATTCTCATTGGATACTTGAGAGTGAGTTAAATAATTATTGCATTTGGACAACCATTGGAAATTGCTTTTAGGAACCAAAAAGCACCTAAATTTGCATTTTTCAATAGTATGGTCTTTTTTGCAGCAATAGTGACAAAATAACCTATGATGAGAATCACCTATGCTATTAGACTTCTTCTTAATCAAGTTATAGTTTTTATTATGTTTTTCAACCTATTAACATCTAATAGTAATAGTATTAATGGGATGATGTATTTTTCCAATTTGGTTTCAAGATTACTCACTTCTTGTTACCAAATTTGACATGTTTCACATTCAAATTTGCAAGATTTTTCATCCCCCTTTATACAATTTGAAATATCTACAATGAGTTTCTTTAATGCCTCAAATTGTTCATTTGTTTCTTCAACCTTGGCCTCTAAATATGTAAAAAATGTTTTCTTGGGAGGCCAACTTTTTGTTAGCATATAAAGTCTCTTTTTGTAGATTTTCAAATCGATTCTTCAAATCATTAAAAGAAAATTTTATAATATTAGAGTATTTAGAATTACTTACATCCTTTTTCTTTCCTTGACGATGATTTTCCATGAAATAATAGTTTGCCTCTTCATCACTCTCGTTGAGCTTTCATTGCTTGAGACATCACTATAACTATCCCAAGCAACATAGGCTTGTCTAGAATTTCTAGAGTTGTTTCGTTGATCCTTTCCTTTTTTTCTTAGCAAGAGATGTACAATTCGGTATATAATGACCCAGTTTTTCGCATTTGTAACAAATACCCTTTGCCTTATCCTTTTTGTTGTCTTCGTCTTTAGAGGAAGAAGATTGTCTACTAAATTTGACGAGATTATTATCGGAGTGTTTGAAAGCATTCTTTCAAATGTATCGATTATATTTCCTTACAAATAATCCTATTTCTTCATCATCTGAATTCTCTTCATCGCTAAAGTCACTATAATTAGTGGACTCATCCCTTGAGGACTTTCAACTTGAAGCCTTGAGAGCTTTAGACTTCAATACTTCCTCATTAACAACCTTTTTTTTTCTTTTTCTTTTTCTCAAGCTTTTTTTCATGTTTATCCAAGCAATTGAGTTCTTACTCATGTTCTTCTAACTTTCCAAATAAAGCAGTGAGATCGAGTGTTGCAAGATTGTTGGCTTCCTTGATCGCGGTGACCTTTGGTTTCCAATTCCTAGTAAGACATCTCAACACTTTGTTAGTAGCAATAGCATTGGAAATAGGATTACCTAGTAAATTTAAATAATTAATAAGATGCGAGAACCGCTTTTTCATTTGAGCAATGGGTTCCCATTGTTTCATGCAAAAGAGTTCAAACTATTGATTACGTGTATTAATTTTAGCTTGTTTGACCTTATTAATTTCCTCATATGTAACTTATAGAGCATCCCACATAGCTTTAGCGATTTGACAATTAGAAATGCGATATAACTCATCAACACCAAGAGCGGATATGATGATGTTCTTAGCTTTCCAATCACAAGACCACTTCTTATTATCATTCTCATCCCATAAGTTTTCTGGCTTTGGTACGCTAGCACAATCAACAACATATGTCATCGATGTTGGACCATTTTGAATAGCTTCCCAAACACCTTTGTCATATGAGTTGACATAAATTTGCATACAAGCTTTCTAGTAACTATAATTTTCTCCTCCGAAAATTGAGGCTCTTTTATAATCTCATTTAGATTCATAAGCCATTTTCTAATGAGTGTCGAAGCCGGAATGAACCGGGCTCTGATACCACTTGTTAGATGACGGTAACATATCTAGAGGATAATGAATAGATACCCCTTTAAGAAATTCCAAAAAAAAATCTGGTTTTGAAAATTTTATTTTATCAAAGAGATTAGCGGAAGCTTTTTAAAATGTCGTCTTTATGAACGTTATTAGAAACTCTGATATGCAAACGTAAAAACAAATTCAATATGGAATAAGAACAACGAATGAAATTAATATGCTTGAATCACTTTACAACTTATTTGATGTTTATTGCAAGTTACTAATAAAGTTATTTCCAATGACAATATTAAAAAGAACTAACTAAATTAATTTATCAAACACTTGGTGTGCAAGTGAATTTTCAGAATTTTTTCTTGAGTTGTGTTGATACACAAAACCACTTATAATCAAAAGTGATTATAAGCTATATCAACACTTGATTTAGAATAAAAAATAGTTCAAAAAATTTCTTACAATTCAATTGATAATGCAATTCTATTTGTCAAATTGATCGATGAATATCAAAGCAAGTAAAAGGAAAAATAAAAGAGACAAAAAGAATTTATCTTCATAGTTCCCCACTTTTGTCCTCGTGTGTGAGTACGTCTGCGGCTAATTCTAATGGAATTGTGATAATTCTTACTACAAAAAGTTGATACAAGAGAAGTGTTCAAGAGTAACTCCACTAATCCTAATGTTTGTTGTTGATCCAACCCCTTCTCCTCTTTTGATCTTGAGAAAGACCAAGACACAATAGATGAAAATTGACTATCTGGATGTTGTTACTCCTTTGTGTTCTTTATCTCTAAAGCTTTCGTACACCGTCAATTTCAACTATTACAACACAATACTTCAATTGTAATTTTTCATTCTTTCATTACTTCTTTTGTATTCTTTATCTCCAAAGAATCCATTACATTCTTTATCTCCAAGGGACTTCACTTGACCGCAATTATCTCTTGAACGTCTTGCACGAAAACCCCCAAACCAACCAATGATCTTGGAGGACAAACCCGCGGTTTTTCTGGATGAAGACCCCTACAAAACTCAGTCCAATACCTAATTGAATATTATCAAACCTCGTATAGATGACACCCCAACAAAACATCATCACAATGTAATGTCACTGTGTATGCATAGGTGGGAGGTTGAAGATGAAGAGAAATTGTAGGCTAATTTTATGGTATCACCAATGTATGAATTATGCATGAATGAGTACTTATAGTTTTAGAACTTTTAGGGCAAAAACGACAAATTTGAAATTAAAAAGATTTGAAAAAAATTGATCAAACAATTAATTTGTGTCAAACTATATATCGTATGTGTCGACACATACGTAATTTTTAAGATGTATGTGTCGACCTGTATAAAACTATGTCTCGACTGAACCAAATCAAAAACTACATAATTTAAAATTATAATAAATATGTTGACCTGAAAAACAGATGTATCGACCTCAAAATCATTATTCAATTTTTTTTATAGATTTAAATTTGTACATAAATAATTTAAATTCAACTCACTATTAATAATTAAAATTAATTTGATAGAATAAAGTCACTTTAAATCATGTTTTGTTACCACAAAAAATCAAACACATACTTTGTAACATTTGAAAAATCAAAAAGACTTCATGTAATTTGATAAAACTCATGGCAATATCAATCATGCAACAAAATAGGCTAAACAAATATGTTATTCTCCTCTTCAATTGCTTCCAAGGAAGTTATTATTGGAGGGACCAAACCAAAGTGTGTACTTGGACCACATCACACCATACCACATGTTGTGAATGAAAATTACTAAAGAAAAGTCATGACATTCACATCGTACATGTCACCAATTTTTTTTCACACAAAATTAAATTTCTTATACAACATTAATGCATGAAACATGTTCCTTATCCTTTTACAAAAAAATTGCCTGCAGATATCATGAAACCAATCCTCTGTAATATTATTATTATTATTATTATTATTATTTATTATTATTATCATTACAAGCAAATGAAAATGAATATCTACAAATACAATATATACCTATCTGTATATTTTGTACGTTTGTGAAATTACATCTCTATTATGAACAATGAGGGCAACGCGAATGAATGAAAAAGAAAACAGCAGCATAGTCTTGTGTGAAAGTACACCTTTTCAGAGATACCTTTAAAATCATAGTGATAGTAAAAAAATAAAAATATCTTTGCTAGATTTTATACGACAAACTCATGCAACAAATGAGTATTGCCAAACCTGTGTTGTTGCTTTCCTGAAGAAGAAGACAAAATCTGATTATTAATATTATTATTGTTGATGTTGTGTCTTTTGTGATTGGCATTATCTGATATGGCTAAGCCATCGCTTTCACAGTTCCTCAACTCCAATGAAAGAGAGACATGTTGTTGTTGTTGTTGTTGTTGGTTGTGGTGGTGGCCACCACCAATCTCTGATAAATCATATGTGGCAGTATCACAAGCTATTTCTGAATAAAAGCCATTTTTCACGCTGAACCTTTCGTTACCACCATGCAATTTTTTACTTTCATAATAATCCATTGCATGTTCTTTAGTGGAACAGGCATGTACACCATCAATAGTAATAGTTTGTACATTGTCCTGTGACTCAATTTCTTGAGTATAGTAATCTCTTTTACCTTTGATGAGTGGATTTTCTGATGAATTATTGTAGTTTATCTCAGAATCACCAAACTCTTCTTTGTATATTTCCTCAACCATTGGTTTCCAAAGACGCACACGCGCGTTAATGAACCAATTCGCAACCTGATATGAAATTATGATTGTCTCAATAAAGATTAACAGCAAGTTTAATAATAATAGCTTGATTAATTATAAGTCTACCTGATTCCTTGTTAAACCAGTTTGCCTAGCTAGCATTATTTTCTCTGAATCCTTCGGGTAACTAGTAAAGGATACCATTGGAATTAGAACTATAATATGATACTATTGTAGTAGTTGAAAAAAAAATTAAGCAAAGGATTAGAGGGTACGGCTATGAAGTAACACATACGGATTGAGAAAATGCTCAAAGAGCCAAGCGCGAAGTATTGAAACGGAGTTTTCAGGAAGTCCTCTTTGAGGCCTCCAAGCGTGCCGCGTAACACCAAGTTGCTGAAGTTCCTTTTGCTGTCTAAGGTGTTGATCCACATACCGCAGACGAGGAATTCCTTCTTGTTCCCCAAGGTTCCTTTGAATCAGTTGAATTTGGGTGCTGATTGCATCGCGCAGGCAACGAAAATGGCGTGAAATTGTTCGCAATGCAAGTGTGGTATATGGTTCTGCTGCTCCACATCCAGCAACCATGTCTAAAGATGACACCACAATCTGCATTTGATGGCAGTATTGTCTGTATCTCTTATCTACCTATAACCAACACAAAGAGAGGATTATGTGTAATTGTAAGTCTTCTGATTCAAGTAATTAAAGTTTATACAGAAATAGAAGGTAAACAGAAAACAAACTGCGCAGCTACTCCTTTTTAGATTGCAAAACCAAACCTCTTAAAAACTATATTCATAAGCATAAGCTAGCTTATCGGCTACTTTCTACTAAACATAATCTAACAAGGTAAATGGGAACCTGACTAGACAAACTATGACAATGGAAAGATTGGATGCATTGTAATGAAATATAACATGGTTCTAACTTCTAAGTATTTTACCTCATCCAAGATAGACAGAAGTTTTGTTTTCGTATCCAACCAATTCTGTCTTTCTGCTGAGGATAATTGGCTAGAAGAATTGGAATTAGAATCATTAGGGCCTGAAGATATTTGCCTAGACTGACTAGTACATTTTCCATCAGTGTCTTTGGAGTTATTTAATCCAACGCCGCGGATTTTGTTTTGTTTTTCGATTCCACGTTGCTTTCGGACATTAACTATCTCATCAAGTAACTCCTGTGCAGCCTTAAGATATTGGGAGTTTAAGAAAATGTTAGCAAATCCCGACGGCGAGCCCTGCAGGCATTGATCTGAAGTGTGATGATAGTCATGAAAAGTTTCCCTTTTGGTAATGTCATGAAAGCCTCCAGAAGATATAGAAGTCATACATTCAACACTTTTCAAGTCATCATCATTAGATATTGTAGTTCCCTTTGGAAGACAAGCATTATTCATCAGTGATACAAAACCGGCGTCGTGATACTGATATTGAAATGGAGGGATAGATGATGTAGAAGGCAAAAGTGTCCCTAGACTAAGAGATAACCCTTGACATTGTATAGTTTGCTCACAATCTAAATGAGAGTTGCAAGGATTGGAATGTTGATCAATGGACTGCATAGTCACTGACACTGTCTCATTTTGTTCTCCTACAGATTCATTGTAATAGTTGTGAGGTAACAGAGGGGTCGCGGTGAACATATCCGCATAGGATAGTGATGAGAATGAATGGTTGGGATACATTGTAAAGTACTTGATGGGACCAAACAAGAACAACCTCACTTCTGGTATCTTCACAAGAATGAAATCAGCTTGATATCTCTTTCAATTCTCAGAATTGAGACACAATTGGCTTGGTGATGATGTACTCAATATGCAACACCACCTCAACTATTCTGATAACAACAAATTTCAATAAAAAGCACATTAATATTATGATATGAATGAAGCAATTTAACATTTCCAGAACACACAGCAACATTCTAATTTTCTGCTTTTTAATCATCAAATTCAATTCATCGTCATGAAAAAACAAACATCATCATCATCATAAGTTACAATACTACATGATGATTATTTACAGTACTATTGAACATGAAACATGAAAATAAATAAAATTAAAAAAAAAAATACCTAAGGCGAGGTGAAAAGCAGAGATAGAGAAATGAGAATTGGAACAAGAAATATGTTATTGATTTGAAACAAAAAGAAGAACCGACCAGCTTATGATTGGAAGATCGGTACCAACCAATTACAAAAATGTTAGTATGTTACAACACCAACTACTACTACTGTTACATTTTTTTGTTTTGAAAAGGAATAAATAATTGGTAGTGTATGAAACATTGTTGAGTTAGTCACGTGTGGAAGATGATGGATTAAGAAAATAATGGTGGTTGTTTAGTTTGCTTGAAATTATGGGTTCAAAACCTTAACCACCAGTTGGTGAACCTGTGACTTGTAACCGTTCGTTCGTTTGTTCAGTCTTAAACATCAACTTTAGTTTAAGCATTAAGTATTAAATAATGGTTTTCTCTGGGTTGGCTGAATTCGGTGTTTGGAGTAGGTGAAAGTGACAAATTCACGTCTATGGCTTCTTGTCTTCAATTGCAATTCGCAACTGCAACCCAAAGGGAGCAGGTTAATTATGTGATCTCATATGAATCCGCACAGGGATTTATTTTACCTCAAATATTATTTTACATAAATAAATATATTTTAGTAAATATATTTAAATATAATTAAGGTGGTAAAACGGGTCCGACCAATTAGATATATTTTTTTTTTTGTATTTTAGTGTGGAACGGGTTAATAATTTAGGCTTTTACTCTCTAATGTGACCATTCGTTCTCCCACATTTTCATCGCGAACTTTTGCGACAAGAACATTAACATAAAATTTTATATTTTTAAACTTAAAATTGCAGTGTCCGCGGACTTTTTTCACCCTACAATCACTTTTTTTCAAGAGAGACCTAGATTTTAGATTTTCATCATCAATTATGTCCGTTCCACTCCATTTTTTTGCAAGGCTTTTACAGACAAAACCTAAAAAGTCATTTATCACCCCCTACATATTATAATAATAATAATAATAATAATAATAATAATAATAATAATAAATATTATGAATTTATAATATAATATTTTTCGTGAAATTTTATAAATCAAAAAAATTACAGCATAAAAATCCATATTATTCAAAATTCATACACAAACATGATTGAGTCCCTTTTAAATATTAAATAATTATTTTCAAAGGACTTATTTATTAATTATTATTGAATGAAAAATAAAAAATTTGTCTAAATTACATAAAATATATTATTTAATATTTAATTATTAATTTAAAATATGAATAATAAAACATCTAACTCATCAGTTTTAATACAATAAATTTTTTTTAATTCAACAAACAAAAAAATTAAAGAAATCATAAGTATGATAATAAATGTGGTTAGTCAATAATAAAGAATAAATGATGAGATTTTTTAGTTAATAATATTTTTAAATAATACAATACTTAGTCAATATCTTCAAAAATATAACTTATATATATTTTATTTAATGAAATAAAAATATTTAAAGAGCTCAAGTATTTATTTTAAAATTAATATCAAAATTTTTTTAAAGAATTTTTTTAATTCTATATAATCAAATATTTTAGAGTAAAAGGTATTTTAATCCAAAAATATAATTATGTTTCAACTTAAAAAATTAAAAAAATCTTAAATAAAGTATAATATAATTTAATATAAATATATTTAATACCAGAAATTTATTATCGTAATACTAAACATTATAAAAAAAAGGAAAATATTTAGATACAATTCCATAGATGTGGTTCATACTTTTCTCCAATAAAAATACTTAAATATCTATTAAGGAGTAAAAATAGAAAGAAATTACATATGTGTAAAAGGAAATTATACACTTATCATATTTTCATTAAAAAATAACATAAATCACACCTAAGTTTTTTCCTAAAAAAAATATCCTTCTTCTTATATCACTTATTTTTCACTTGACAAACATCTAAATCTCTGATAATATCTAATTGATACATAATTGATCTGACCTGATCAGAAATGGACCGTCACGGCTGGCTCCGAGCAGAAAGCTTTTTGAACGAAGTGGGGGGTACCTGCAAGGCACTCTGATGCTGAAGTAAGTAGGAGTGTTTACCTTGGTATTTGGTAAACAACCGTTGATCCTCCAAATGGTTACTTATTTGGTTACTCGCAGGATCGATCAGATTGATCCTAGGACATAGGTTGATTTTGAAGTTTTGATTAAATTGGATAAGGCTTTAAATGAAGAGGCTTTAAATAAAATAAAGAGGCTTTAAGTAAATTGCATGAAGAAAGGACTTGGTAAAATAAATAAGGCTTTAAATGAAAGGGTTCGACAGAAATGTAAAGAAGAAAGCAAGTAAATTTCTGGAAAAAGTAAATGACTTTGATTAATAAAGTTGGTGTTTCACACATACATTTCTCAACAATTCTTTCTCACACGCTGGGTACTCGAATCTATATGAGTGACTTTGTATAGAATTGTGAACACCCCCGAGAAACTACATGACTACTACTATTTATACTAAATCATCCCAAGTAACCGTCGGGCAGTTACACTGCTTCGAGATCATTCCACTTGGCACGTTCTCCACGTTCGACGCTCCAGATCTTCGCACGTTGCGCTTGGTAACCGCTGGAAACCGTTTTCCCTCCAAACGCTTGAATTTCAAACTGCTCCACTCTGAACCATCGAACATCTTCGTCGAGAAACATCTTCGACGAGAAACTCCTTCGACATCGAAGGCAACCAACTTCTCCCTTGGAAGAAATCTTTTAAGTACCTTGCCATCTTTCGACGGGCATTTCGACGGACCTAGCTAGTCGAAAACATCCTTCAGCTTTAATGGCTGACATTAATAAAACAAGGGTGTCGAATTTAGGAGCCAACAAATTGCCCCCCAAGAATGCCTTATTTCGACTCTGAAAGAAAAAGGCATTCTTTGAAACGCCATTCGACACCTATCTTTTCACGCTTAGTCACAAATTAAATTGTGCACTTTTTGTTGTTTTCTACCAACCACTAGCAATCCCGAGAAAACCATCATTTTTCCGTACCTAAGACGTCACCTCAGTACGGCGTGCAGTACCAAACGTCATTTCAGAATTTGTCATTATGACAATTCCCAAAAACGAGGACGCACGCTGCGTCTCTCTATTTCTGCAGAACGGCTAAAATAACAGGGGGATGCCACGCGTCCCACTATCTCCTGCAGCATTAAATGGCATTTAATGTCCTCGGTTTTGGGGATTTTCCCCCACTACTATAAATAGCAGTAAGTACCCCATTGTGGGACTTTTTACGCCATCTAGCTTTCAGACTTCTCTATCTTCATACAAACTTGTTATCTTTGCAGAAACTTTTCCTCCTTCACTTCGTCTTCAACCTCATTTCAACCTCAACACTAACAATGGCATCTGGTTCCAATGCTCCTAGCGCTACCGTACCAACTGGAAACGCCAAACCTAAGGTTTTCGTCACCGCTCCAGTAGTAACTGCTACGGGCCAACGAAGGGTCCCTGAACCCTTGGACATCGCCGTACATGATGCTTACTCACACCACCTTATGATCCCGGTTGGATATTCCAACCAGATCTTTGCTATGTCTGGCCCCTTGTATCCAAGTATTTCTGAGGCCATGAAGATCAAGAGTTATTTTCCGGTAGTTGAGAAACTCAAACCGGTTGCATGCGCCAAGAAAGATGCTGAAGACAATGAAGAGCCTGCAAAAGAGAAAATCGACCTTCGTTTCTTCAACAAAGGTGTGAGGGCTTTCAGGTCTGGCCCTAGCCTTACTCCTGATTACGTTGCTTGGCTGGAAAAGATGGAGAAATGCCAAGCTTCGATCTGGAAAAAGATGGGGATTTTCGACCTGGTGATGCTGTCGAAGACAGGTTTGAACTATTCTCCGGAGATGTTGATAGCTTCTCTGCTTTTCTGGGACTACTCCCACTTTACTTTCCATCTTCCCTGTGGGATGTTGACTCCTACACTCTTCGATGTGGCCGCTATCACTGGCCTTCGACCCACCGGGGACTACTTCGATCCGGAGGAAATGTCGGAGGACCAAATTGGATTCTCTGACACCAAACCAACCTATACCACTTTCATCAACCACTACCACGACAGGTCGACAGATGCTGTGTCGGATGTCGAACACATAGCGTTTCTAGCCTTATGGCTGACTCGCTTTGTATTTTGCTCGAAGTCCTTACAGGTGACCAAGAAGATGGTCACTCTCGCCACTCAACTCCATCATGGCCAAAATGTCTGTTTGGCAGAATTGATTTTGGCCAGCCTCTATGATTCGATTAGTAATGGGGCAACTCTTCTAAAAATTATCGAGAATAGGGCCAGTTTGCTACTTGCTGGGCCTTTCTGGCTGCTCCAACTGTGGCTCAATGCCACCTTCGAATCTTTCTTGCCTAAGAAGGTTCAAATAAATGAGCAGGCTCCAGAGATAGCGAACAGACGCATCGAAGGAACCAGACTGGCTCTGTTGACGCCTATGGAAGATGGACTGGAGTTTCAGCAAACCTTCACCAACTTCGTTCTGATGTTTGCTCGAAGGAAGGAGTTTGCTTCGACTATGGCTCCGTTTGCTCGACGGAAGGTAGGCCCAACATGGTTCACAAGGCCACATCCAAGGACGTCGAGTGGTCCTAACGTTGACGAACATACAATAATATGGGAGGCGTTCCTTACACCAAGGATCATGCCTCTTCGATTCAGGAGCTCTAAGACTCACCTGAGTCTGATTGCATACCAACCAAATCTGGTATCTCGCCAGTTTGGTATTATTCAAACCCTACCTTCTCCAATT